>JAYKKI010000003.1:49413500-50637000 GCA_039881145.1 Druceiella hillmani
AACTTTTATTACTTATTAAGATTTTCCGTACAGTTGGGGAGGAAAATATATACGTATTTCTCTTCACATTACATCTGTGTTTCTTTCTTTACATCTGTTGACTTTCATTAGTTAGCATATAGTTATGTTTAATTTATGCTAATTGTATATGTATATCAGGTCCTTCCTTAAAAAATTGTATCAACTAAATCGATGCTTCATTCGTTTATATTCAACATTAAATATAATGCAAATATTTTAATGTACTCTTTTTAAAGAAGAACCAAAATACTTACATTCTTGGTATTCAATTATCAGATGATAAAATAAACTAAAAACGTTAAGGACGCTACGTAATAAAAGCCCGATATAATAGATATTTCTAGGAATTTCTTAGTTATAGTTGAATTCCCGCAACATTACATTTTTACGTGATGCCAAGAATTATGCAATTTATTTTAAAGCCATTTACGATTTTGGTTATTTACATATACGTCAATCTGCCAACGACAAGAGATGAATTATTCTTTTTAAGGCTCTCGAATATTTAATCTTTATAGAGATGTCACGAACTACCATCTCCATACATTGCTCCTATCAACAGGTTATGGTAACATATATGATATAGAAAAAGATATATATATATATATATATATATATATATATATATATATATATATAATAGATAAATATAAAAGTATAATAGGGATGCAAAAACTTTGCTAATGATAAAATTCTAGTTCCTATTTAGTAAGCAAAAATATTTGAAGATGAATGAAAGGGAGATGCGGTAAGTGTGCTCCGATTAAAATAGGATATTATGACTAAATAGAATTCAAAACTAATGAAATGTGATCGTAGTCATCACACTCCTATTAAAACTTAACTCTCTATTTATTTACTATATGTTTTACGATAAATAAAGAAATAAACAGTACTCACAATTATTTAAATTATATAATTGTGGAGGGCAGATATGAGTAGTGGAGGAGTTTCGGCAATGCGCAGATTTTATGGCCTGTCGCTTTGTAATTATGTATGATCACAGATTTTGATTTAAGTCTATTTAAGCCATGATTCTACTTAGAAAGCACTGTTATTATTGTTAAACTGTTACTTTTTTTATGAATGGACAATTACTTTCATTTACCTGTTTTGGTTTTGAGGGAAAAATTCGTTGATGATATTTTAAGATTGTTGTTCAGCTTACTTTACGTCTACCGATACCTTTAAATTTGGTATTATGAAATCATTTTTCGTAAAGTTTTTGTATCTTTCGTTTATTTCTAAAATGTACACCTCATTAAACCGTGTTATATCTAGGTTATTAAATTAGACTATAACTATGTGTTTACATAAGGATGAAACAAAACATTATAAATGGTATCGGAAGACCTATAGTGAAATATAACACTTTTTCTGCCATGAAAATGGAGATTAAATACCAAAGCCCGCTTTAAACGTGTGCCGGTACAAACTTGATCGATTTTCTTGCCTTTCAATTATCAAGTTTTTAAATTAACTAGCAATGTCAATGTAATACAGTTTATTCAAATGTTGTAGACGCAAAGGTTCAGCAATAGGTTACGCGACTAGGATATATATATATATATATATATATATATATATATATATATATATGTATGTATATATATATATATATATATATATATATATATATTACAGAGCATTTAATGCTCGAGATTTTATTTGCAGAAGGAATTTCGGCACGGTGTGGTTCCTCCTAATAATTATTCGGTGTGAAACACGATGTGGTTCACACCGAATAATTATTATTAAATACTCCTTGTATTACGAGTGAGATATGCTTGAGATAGACAGACGGATTGAATACATACTGCAGTGATCTTTTAAGATTTCCTTCTTAGAATTGGGCACCCCGAATCTTAATAGTTTAGTCCTATCTCGCTGTCTATCTGTATGTATGACACGGATTATTCGATAAGGAAAAGAAGTAAGATGGAAACTTGAAACTATAATAGAGCGCGCATACTAATTTTGAACATTATATGCGACTAAAAATAAATAAAATCGTGATAGCCTATTCTAAAAATCGTGATAGTCATAACAAAGGGCGACCTCTGGATATATTCAGAAAACCTCTCGAAATTTAAAATAAAATTGTTTATGGTAAGTGCTAATCGTACATGCTCCCGTAATTGACAAGCAATCAATTCGTGACCTTGTTGTGGCCAGCAACTCTTAACAATTATTCGCATTAAATTTTCGCATCAATATTGTACTCACGATATTCAATATTAAAACTCAATCTCCTTTCCAAGTCACGTTTCGTGTTTTAACAAAGTTTATCGCTGTTATCCCAAAAAAGGTCGAACCGATTTCTAAGAAATTTCGCTTGTTTCTATGTCCTTTAGATCTAATATTCTGTACTTGAACTAAAATACAATTTAGAGATACGAGTTTGTAACTTGCTTAATGTATACCTCTGAGAATATTCAATGTATATATAAAGTTAACATTCAAAGAATGTCAAAAATGTCAATTCTAATCCTATCCACTTTGCAGTGTCATCGACCTACCTTAAAATCTTACTAGAGCCTATTATTCAACTTTTAGTTTCACGTAATCTTAAAGAATATGTGAAAGTTTCGATATACAAAACACTAAAAATACAACTGCCGTTCGAATTACATATAACTTTGCTAACATTATGTAATGTTTCTGGTAGTACTGGAATTAGCAAGTATGGAGCTCACATGGCTCCTAGCTTACTTAACTAGAACCCATTCATCATTGCTTTCGTCCAAGAGCTCTTGTAATGACTTCATCCAAAAGTCGACTTAGGAACAAATCCGTTACCGGGCTACGCCTTCTATTTTATAATCTTTTAATATTTCGATTTACGAACACGGTTACTGATAAAAAGAGGTATGACGGTCAGACAGACAGACACGCGAATGATCTTATTAGGTTCTATTATTCTTTTTGAGGTACGGAATCCTAAATCGGAATCGGAAGTATGAAACTCTTTTGTTAGTAGTTGCCCTTATTTACATAACGTTATGTTTATTTATGAAAATAATTATATATGAAAAAAACTAAGTATTCTGGATTATTTAGCTTTAAATAAGCTATAATCTGCAGCAATAGTTTTTTTAAGTTGGTATGCATATATTCGTGTGTGGAAAACTGTAAAGAACTCTGTGAGTGTACTTAATTTAAGATCATGTTCAGGACACCAAAGTAAAACACCTTACATTACACTTTTAATATCCTCATAACCGTTCGTCTGTCTGTCATAATCTTATGGTTTCAACAATTTTATAGTTACGTTGCAATTAAATTAAAATGTCGTAAGTTTTATTAAATTTATAGTTCAAAAATTACGGAGATCGGGGAGGAAGGGTTCTTTAAATCGCACGTCAGTTTGGCACTTTACATCTCGTGAAAGAAGTTTAAAAAGAGAAAAATTGTAAATTAAACCTCAATAATATTTTAAAACAACTATTGGTATAGTTGTTTTGCACATGGTGGACTGTGCGAAAATTTCAAAACTGTTGAGCAGCAACGGACCGGAAGGCCAGGCCGGAAGGATATAATTAAATTATAAGGATTGTCATATAATTAAATTATAAGGATTTCAACATCTTTTATTTAATTTCCGCTGTTAGTTTGCAAACATATTTTATCATTTTTTTTACGCCGACTTTAATGCGACATAAATATATATATATATATATACATATATATATATATATACATACATATATATATATATATATACATATATATATATATATATATATATATATACGTACATATATATATATATATATATATATATATATATATATGATGTAAAAGTGGGGGGAAATAGTGCCAGTGAAATTAGAAATGTTGGGAGCCAGTATATTCCATAAAGGGCTATTTAAAGAGAGAACTAATATTCATAATTTGATGAAGAATATTTAGGGACAAGCCGGGGCTAAAAGTCTCCATGACTTAAAATTTATAAAGAAACAAAGTCTATGATAAATGCGTTATTCATAAATTACCATCCAATAGGGCCATAATCTATACTCAAAAATAGGGCCATCTCTTTGCGTATAACAGATTTGTCAATTTTGATTTTTTTTTAATTTGAAACTTGGACAACATTTCAACGTAAACTATGAACAGGCGGAAGTTTTGCAGCGCTGAGTATTCAAAGGCATTACATCAAAGAAAATGGATTTAAATCGATACCAAGCAGCGCCCAGCCTTAAAAAGGTCAAATCTTCAAGTGCATTATATCAAAGAAAACCAATAGAAAGTACCGACACTTCTACTTTATGAGTTCCACCTAGGTTACAATTATTTTCATTTGGACGCAAATTTGTTTAGCTGAAGTAATAAATAATTGGTGATGAGAGACTTACACATAAAATATTTTCCTGAAAAATTACTGTATCTTAGTAACTAAAATTAAATTAATTTGGGTTGTGAGTGTGCAATCAACGAAGAGGATTATCAGAAAATTAAAGTTTAAACTGCTCTTGGGATTCATCACAAACTACAAGGGTGTGGCAGAATAAAATGTAAACCATGCGTATTCATTATTTCATTAAACCTACCACAGAATAATTCGCTTCGTTTCGGTTAAACTGAATTATCGACGCCACATCATGTAAAATTTTACGCCTTTTTCTTTAAATTCGTTTTTTCTTCATTACTTTTTAATAAAATTAATTTTCCATGATAAAATATTTTTCCCTAATATTTTCCCATTAAAACTAATCAACAAATAAAATAATAAACCTAAATTGAAAACGAAAACAAACCTGCTAATAATGACAAAATTGAAACCTTCTCATAAATTTGTGCCGGAAGTAAAATCTCCGACCGTTTCGTATATACATAAAAAAATCTAATTCCCGCGTGAATGGCGAAATATCACCGAGTTTCCTAAAATTCTTTAAACTGTCCCACGATCTAAATTTAGATGGCTAATTATATTTCTTATTTAGGATAATTCCCTTTAAGTTTCTTGAGACGGCAGAGCGTGTTTCCGCTTTAATTAATATGACCTCTAGAAGTTAACAACATCTAGATATTTTCATACTCGATCTTGCTCGTATTTTATTAAGTTCGAAATAAATTATTCTCTCTATAGGCCGCAAAAATTCTGCTAAACTCGAAAATGCTAAGTCTCAATGAAACATAGTTTCCTGTTTAATAAATACATTTTAAATGAGTCAGTTAACAAATGGTACATGAATTTCTTTAGTTTATTATATTGGCATCGTTTTTATTACGCGTTCATCAAGGTCAAAAAGTCCCATAAAAATTATCAATAGTGAAGATGCACCAATTGATATATGTAATAACATATTCATGTTAATAAATTAAGAAACTATTTATTGAATGTTCAAAGGATGTAGTACTAACAAACAATTTAAAACTAGTAATTGTAATGGTTCAAAATCCTAAACGTTAATTTAAAAAGTTAACATTTTATGATTTGGTTTGCTATGCTAAAGTCATGAGTTCAAATTTTTATATAAGTATTTTTTATAAAATAAATAAATACATCGCGAAAGTAAAACATAAATAAAAACCGACGAGTTCAGCATCGTGTCATTCAGTACGCCTACCCTCGTGTTTCAAGATTTTTAACCTCATGCGATACAAATGTAAATGAAAGTAGGTAAAGGCCTAATGAAGAAAAGTTGCAATGGAAAACGTATTAGAACGGTTTTTCGTGGAAAACTTTTACTTGCAGTAAATACGACCACTTGCAGTTCTTAGTGGACGAACGTCTGCTTCATATTTATATTGTTCGTGAAACCAAAACAGGTAAATAAACGTAATTGTTCATTTATTAAAAAAAAAAAAATTTAGTAATTATAACAGTGCTTTCTAATCATGGCTTAAATAGACTTGAATCAAAATCTGTGATCATACATAATTACAAAGCGACAGGCCATAAAATCTGCGCATTGCCGAAACTCCTCCACTACTAATGTTTGTCCTAGACAATTATATAATTTAAATAATTGCCACTACTAATTATCTATTTATTTATCATACAAAATATAATAGATAAACAGAGAGTTAAGTTTCAATAGGAGTGGAGCTACACTATCCACTTTTAATCGGGGCACACTTACCGCTAGTTCCTATAATTCATCTTCGACTATTTTTGAACTTCGAATACTTTAGGAAATAGAATTTTATCATTAGCAAAGTTTTTCCATCCCTAGTATACTTTTATATATGTCTATTATATATATATATATATATATATATATATATATATACATTTTTTTTTCTATATCATGTACGTTACCATAATCTGTTGAGAGGAGCAATGTATGGAGATGACAGTTCGAAACATCTCCATAAAGTTTAAGTATTCGAGAGGCTTAGTTTAAAATACGTCATATCTTGACTTTGGTAGATTGACGTTTATGTAAATTGCTTATTTTGTGATATTTTTATCCAAAATCTTAATTTGCTTTAATATAGATTACATAGTTTTTGCATCACGAATAAATTAGATGTTGCGGGAATTCAACGTAACTAATAAATTCCTAGAAATATATGTTATATTGGGCTTGTTTTACGTAGCATTCTTAACGTTTTTAGTTTATTTTATCTTCCGATAATTAAATACCAAAAGTGTACATATTTTGGTTTTCCTTTAAAGAAAGTACATTATAATATTTGCATTATATTTAATGTAGAATATAAACGAATGAATGAAGGAAGCATCGATTTAGTTGATACAATTTTTTACGACTTAGATAAGAAAGGACCTGATATATACAACTAGCATAAATTAAACATAACCATATGCTAACTAATGAAAGCATATGGTTATGTTTAATTTATGCTAGTTGTATACACATGTCACAGTTAAAGAAACATATGTAATGCGAAGAAAAATACGTAAAGATTTTCCTCCCCAACTGCACAGTAAATCTCAATAAGTAATAAAAGTTGCTGACCTATACTTGGGCAATTGGCCTACTGACACAACCGCCGCAACAAACTGGGAATATTGTTCCGAATATTCCAAATGTCTTGAGGAAAACGAAACATCACTTAGGTTACCTTTAATTAAACTAACTTTCTACGAGCTATGAAAGAAGCTCGTCCTCTTTCCCTTTATTGCCTTCCTTTCGACGGAAATAACGTCGTTAGTAATGTGGTAGTGTTTTTATTGATTTATGGAATTACGTACCTGAAAGTTGTGAACCAATACCCTACGGTTATGGCAAACTCGTCTCTCCATTCATGTGTCTATCACGGCTAAACGAATTAAGGTAGGAACTTTGAATTCACATAAATACGTAGTTTTTTTGTTATGAAACTAGAAATGGCATTTAAAATAACTTAAGCTCATATTACAATCATCAAAAGAACACTTTGTGTAGTGCAAAAGTTGGTTTTATTTTAATTTTCAGACTGGGATAAATATTTGATTGACAATGGAAATTGTCGTTTGTCGTAAGGTCTATCTCAAAATTACGTAGAAAGCTGTAATATGGTTTTAATACTTTTCATGTCCCATATTTAAATAACAAATATTTAAAGAACGCATAACGTATAACGTTATGCGTTCGGGTTTTTTTAAAATGATTAAAACCTTCTTTCGTTGTGTTTTCAATATATTCTGGTAAATATATTTACATAATCAAATACTGTATTAATATTTACAAACTCTTTATTGGAAATACTATGTATACTAAAATGTGTATGTAGGTCTGTAGAATTAATAATGTATGTATAGCAAGTTTTGCTCGTATGTAACGGCTCATAAAATAAACCAATATTTCTAAAAACCAACATACTTTTCTTATTAAAAGAAATAAAATGAAACCTTAAACGCAAGGAAACCCTAATTGTATATCATTACAAGCTAATGTCTAGCTTTTTTCCCCGCAACTAATTAATAAAAATGAAAAGGGATGAAGATTATTAAAATGATAGAACTAACACATGCCATATTTCCTTTCTTCCTAGACTTATAGATATAATAACGAGATTAGTAAAGCCGTTTAACCAGCAAATATAAAGGCAAAAAACATTTATATAATTTTTAAACAAAACAAACTAAATACTTAGTGGTAAGACTATTATTAGTAGAATGGGTTGCCAATGGGTTCATTTTATTATTTGTTGACAATTAGAATGATGTCATCATCAACATCATTTTACAATATTAAAGCCCAAATAAGTGACAATAATTCCGGAAGCATGAAAAATTTCCAACGACAGGGATAAAGAAAATTTCCTTTCATACCTGTGGGAATAGCGGAACGTGCAGTAAGTTTTTCAATCAGAAAAGTTTCGATGTAGTTACATAGTTTGATTACGTGTCTTTAATATATATACATACTCTTTATTTTTTTGTATTTTTCTTATTTTGTTAGTATCATGTAGATTATTAAATAATGTAAAAAATTATTAAAATTAAAACAGATGTCGCTTGGGGACGAATGTATGAAATAAGCGAACAACATTTGTATGAATATTAAACATACATTTTTTTAATCCCAACGGCCAATGAAGTCTTTCATAGCATATCTTATGTAGTTTATAATAATTACCATTACGAACAAATTAATAATGACCTTACATTGTTTCCGAGGTTTTAGACAGTTTTCATTTGATAAATGATCATTCGTACTCTATTGTTCCACGCGGAATTTTCTCTGTAACGCCTTTTTAAAATATGAATTATTAAACTTTAAAACTAGAATTGCTATTCGCTTATTTAGCCAAAAACCAACCAGATCCTGGATGAACATCGGATTAATTGGTAAAACTATTTGGCCGGGTTTGGCATCAATGTGAAATATTTTGCATGTTATCGTTGCTAACGATTCTGTGATAATGCATAAGATATATATAAAAGTTAAATTCTATATTGCACTAACCGCGCGACAAGGATTAAAGAAACTTTTTATGAAGACTTGATGTGAATAAACAATCAATGAAAATAATTCCATCATCATATTTTGCTCCAAGGACGAGGCATTTGTCATCATCAAACAGATGGCCGATGGGCCCAGAGAACTTGTACGTATTTCCTTACATTCCTGTGGGGATAGTAACTGAAAAAAATACAAACTCGGAACAGCTTTCATAATGCCTGATATAGTTTAAAGAAAATTTTTATACTCACCTGGAAACAGAGTTTATTGGGAAAAAATATTTTTCGAAACTGATATACGGAAAGAAGATTCCTAGCAACGCGCTACGACTAATATTTCTGTATAATAATTTACAATGATCATAATTTACTCTTTTGATAAAATTATAATATAGTGAATTCTGTATATGGAAAATATTTTTAAAAAAGTGAGAAAAACTTTTTTAGAATTAATTTGAGCGGGTGTCACGCAAAATTTACTGGACGAATTTTGATGAAATTTGGTATAGTAAATAGTATATACCCAGGAGCAATATAAAGAAGAAAATTTATTTTTTCCTAAATACACGCGAACGAAGTCGTAGACACAGCTAGTTTCAAATAAATCTAACAGAATAACAGACTATATACATATTAAATAAATGATTAATATAACTATTTATTTAATTTCATATCAAACAACCCAATTTTAAATAAAGTGTTGGTATTGGGCCGAATACTGAATAATTGCTGAATAGCCATTGAAAAATAATTTTTCTTTCATAATGTAAATTTTGAAATTTTGAAAAAAATTTAATGTAAATACGGAAAAAATAATGTAAGTACAATATAATCTTACATATCAGCTTACGTTTTACTAGACTCTTAATGTTTATTAAAGGCTGGCCTTATGCCAGCCATACACACCTTGCAATTTTCAAGAAAATATATATACATGTATATATATACATATATATATATATATATATATATATATATATATGTATATATATATATGTATATATATATATATATATATATATATATATATATAAACTTAGGTTTTGCGAAAAAATAGAGACAAGTCTCTGTTTTGCCAAACAAGTGCACCGTAGCTGTTCGGTTTATTCAATTTAGGTACAAAAAGACTGGACCATTATAATATCACTCACGTCACTTTCACAGTAGTTTTCCTCAGTAACCGTTTCATGTAGAAACTTCAAATTTGGCGTAGCGATAAAATATTAACTCGCACAAATCTTAGTTATTAAAGACGCAAAAATATTAATGTGGAAATTTTAGATATGAAACTGTGAAAAATTAAATTTGGATTTCATTTTCAAACATCTTTCCGATAATGCCGCAGACGAGGGTGCGCGGAAAAATAATCACCCTCACTTTACGTATTGATTTTTTTTAAATACGTTGTTATACGTAGCTTCAATCTGAGGCACCTACTTACTAAATTTTACGTGTATAGGTCTTAAAATAGTTATGACAGACGGACGGATAAAATTAAATTATAAAACTTCATTGTTTCACTATGCTACTCCGAAAACAAATTGAAAAAATAACTGGGTATTTTAATTGTTTATATTTTAGTTACAAATATTCACACAAAACTAAATGGCAAGTACAGAGCTGAAAATAATATACGGAAGCCTATAACTGTCATAATTAGTATTGACAATCAGCCTGTGTCACCTCCATCCTCATCAAACGGAAGATGTTCACTACTTGACATAAGCTGCGATGTTTACCAGATCATTAAGTTGTGTAGAGCTGAAAAAAACACGTCACTTATAATTACTTTTTTCTTGTTTTAATCTATACATATATTAAAACTAACAGAGTGAATTTTGTACATGGAAAATATTTTAACACGAGTGATAGGTTTAGCGTATAAAATGATAATAGAAGCCGGAAAACCTGTCTGCCTAAGTGTTTGTTAATTTGTTTTTATCACGCAAAATATACTAAAAGGATTTTAATAACATTTGGTATGATAATTTGATAGTTTATACCCTTGGGCAACATATAGAATATTTTTTATCTGGATTTTACAAATTTAAGAAAAAATCTGCCTTGATGACTATTACAAAATGTTTACTACCAACATCATCTATTAGCGTTTTTAGTAAACTTTAATGTAAAAATAAACAAGAAGATAGCGACATCATAACGTTCCTAATAATATCTATTATTCAGAATTTCACGCGCACGAGGTTTTAGACACAGCTAGTATGTAATAAAACACTCCTTTGAAGCTGAAAGAGACAGAAGAATTCAATACGAATATAAATAGCTTTTCCTTTCTTTTATATTATTCATTGTTTTTTTTCAATTTTGCACTAAATTCAATCTAAGGCTAACTTAACTGTTTCAATCACCTACATACTTATAAAGAAACTTACTTGCAATAAAAATATTTAGTTTTATACCATACTATTTGTTTGTAGAGAAAAATCTTGGAAGATTGAGTATTTTCTTCATAAAAACTTTTCATTCTCAAATTTTAACTTCATAAAATTGAAGCTTTTCTACGTTTACACACGATGTTAAAATGTGTTATGTAATTTTAACATCGTGTGTAAACGTACAAAAGCTTCTTTTCGCATTTGATGTAATGAAAATTATTCACAGTTCCTTAACCTTTTTATCTCTATTTAATTTTATAAAACACTTTTTAAAGTATAGATGTAGTTCTAATCAATTATTTAAATTTGTAATTACCTTATTCAGTTTCTATAGTTTTAACCTTCTTTGAACTATGAGTTTCTCCATCAAATGGAAGTGACTTTTTTCCGCGCAACCATATCTAATAGGGTTCATTGGGTAGGTCTTTCGAAATGAAAGTGAGTTTCTTAAACAATTTTATCCCAAAACCAAGTTTAGGAAGCAATACTTTTCAAAGGGCTCTAGTATGTGACTGTACAATCTCTGAAGTTATTAAAAAAAACGATTTGAAAGCATAAAACTAAGATCTGCTTTCAAATTACACATTTATTAAATTTATTTCGGCCGCGGCTTGTTTTATGGAATAACTATGGAACTTTATTTTCACATGCTTTAAGAAACCCTTGACTGGTTTTTTTTCAATTACTTGCCTGCTAAAGGTATGGACGAATATAATTTCCATTTTTATGCATTGTTAAAAACGTCTAAATGTATGTAGATAACTTATTTAATATAATAATTATATTAAAAAGCATATTTATATCCAAATATATATTTATATACACAAAAATTATTCGAAATCAATGATACTCATTTATGTTAAAGTTGTTTTTTTTATTGATGATTGAAGATTATATTAATGTGTAATGATTTTTTTAATTTAATTATTAGGGAAACACCTTATAATCGATAAAGACATAAAATACATTTATTTATTATACTTAATGTAAACCGGTTGTATAGTAAATGAACACTGTTTAAAATACTGTTTACTGATGTATTTACAAATGTTTATTTAATATCTCATCACTATATATAAAAAATATATTCCAGATACCCTGTTTAAATTTTTACACTGGAATTATCTAATGAACTTGAAATACGTCACTAAAAACTATGAAAAAATTATATCAGGTAACATTATACTTTTATTGTAGTGGAAAGTTCATATTAGTAATTACTTAAGATAAACAAAGTAATGTCACTTCAAAGATGTTACCGAAAGCTTAACGCCCTAGTCTTTCCAGCACTTGGTCGTTTTTTTTGCCTTAAAATTTTCATTTTTTTGATCATAATGGGGGAGGTATTTTGTTCAACTTCCTTTTTCCTGCGTCTCCCCTTATATAGAATTTGTACGCATCATACTATTGAATTTTATTGGTGACCAAATTTGGCTGCCTTTGCGCCATCCATAATTAATGTCTATATGCACTCACTGAACCCGCCTCACAAAAATATTAAAATGGTCTGTAATATGTACATACACAGACATATAATCTATATAATCTCTTTGGCAGTAGAAACTGCTCTTTAAGTACGTAACGGGTAATCAGAATATAGAATGAAAGTCACACAAAAATTATTTCCTACCTCGAAATTGATCAATTGGGCGTTGCACAAGTACAAGTAGTCACATTGTAGTGTTAAATGTGAAAAAATGAAAAAACGGCATATTAGAGCAGGTAAAGAGTATTAAGTGTTTCTATTTCAAGAGAATATGATACAGCTCTCGTTGATAACTTAATTGAAAAACAATTTTTGTTTAACTTATGTCTTTCAAGCGTTAAGGAAAATATTGCAACTTCTTGAAAATCTTTAATTCTATTTATTTTTAAAATCGCCGGGTTCAGAAATACTAAGTTAATAAAGATAGCCGTAATGATTACGGAAATAGAAATAATATCATAATGTTGTACATCTCTTGTTGTACATTTTGTACCAAATATTTATTACTATAATGTTTTTCTCTCCGAAATATGTAAGTTTTTCGTTTTCATTCAGCTTAGTTTAAACATCTCAATATTTGGTTTCTTTGGATACTTCATACATATAATATAAACGTATGTATGTATATATATATGTATATATATATATATATATATATATATATATATATATACATACTCACTAGCAATATTACGCTAGTAAGCACGTTTACATATTTTCAGAGTTCCGTAAATCAAAACGATTCATTTTATAAATTCACCCACAGGCAGTCTGTGGCCATGGCACACTCAAAAACTACTTGTCATAGAAATTAAAAACTTAGCTTGGTAATAAAATATAATAATACAAGCATATCTCAAACTCAAAAATATTTATATGGAAATTTTATTGGAGCAAATTAAATAAAGGATTTTTTTTTAATTCATCAATAAGGTTCCCAAAAACATTTTTTTTTGTAATTAAAGGTCTTGTATATTCAGGAATGTGTATGAAATACGTGCAAAAAAATGTGATACCTTCGCCTCTTATTTCTGAAACCACTAAACCTAAAATAACGAAAAACAGGATTTTTAGAACCCTACGGATCTTTAAAAAGATTGCAGGAAAATGATGGCAATGACTTTAGATAGACCTTTTTGAGATATTCACAATAATAAATGTGTTCCTTCCGTACTTAATTATATTATATATTATTAAATATAATATTTACGATTCTAGGAAATCCATATCAGAGATGACTTATGAGAAAGAAGGTAATTTCATATCAAACGAGGCACGGAAACTCGATGCGCGAGTCAGACACGCGCTTGAACGTTTTACTTATATTGTTAGGTTATTATACAGATGCAGACAGGACACGAAATTGGTATAAAGATTTTGCTTTTAACTTTTGACTTTGAAACTCTAAAAATGAAGGTATATTTAAACGTTCTAGTTTATTTCCACGAGATGAAACAAATATATTAAAATGGGGGCAAGTTTATATAAAGTAGCAAATTCTATCATAAACTTATGTAATAAAAGTGAGTATCTAATAATACCTACGTAATTACTACCTTTATATTGTTTATAATATTGAATATATTTGGCGTTAATTTTGTAAAAATTCATTATTCACAATTAAATGAAACTACGTGATGTAGTATTATTTCTACTTTCTTTAAGTTCTTTACCACGACCTAGGTTTCGTTGTATTACAACATCTTCAGGTGGGCTATTAGCATTATATTCATTGTAACACAACGAAACCTATGTGTTGGTCGTAACACAACGTTGTAACACAACGAAACCTAGGTCGTGGTAAAGAACTTAAAGAAAGTAGAATAATACTACATCACGTAGTTTCATTTAATTGTTTATAGTGTAATATTTTAGAATATCGGATTATGACAGCGATTGTTTATATATTCCCATAGGTTTAGCTCTTATCTTTTTAACACATTAAACCACTAATAAATAAATCAAATCTCTATTACAACATCAATGATCTTTTACAATTTAATTAAAGTATTTATAAAATATAGTTCTTCACCTCATAGTTTGCAGACCGAACTCTTGAACAAGAAGTAAATATGTAAATATTCACATAATAAGGACTTCTTAAATAATACTAAGAAAAAAGAAGTGTTAGTCTCACCCACATGAGCTCACGGATGAAGTGAATTTTCTTTAATGTTCATGTTAATTAATAACTTATAATAAACACTTGACATCCTCAACCGCCACGCTGTTAGCTCTCAGGCTGCTCATCGTCAGTCGGTATTTATTTTCTCAAACGTTACACAATTTTAACGTCACATAATGTCTCTTAGATGTCGCTAAAGAAGTTACATTTAAAGAAAAACCAAAAAATGGTAAGGGATCAAGTGGGACTACCAAATTATCAAACTATAGGTTAAGTTGACGAGTCATGTCTGACACAAAATTGAAAAATAAACGACACAAGTACAATTTGAAAACGGAAATTCGTACGTAAAGTCAAATAGTTTCCTGGTGAGAGTTACACCCTCACGAATTATGAATAATTTGCTAAGTTTGTAAACCATATATTATAAATTAAATAAATTTATTCATTTTTGTAAGTTCCTTTCATTGCTAAATTTCACTTCAAAAGCGTAAATTCAATTCAAATACATAGTTTTAATACCGTTCGCTGGAATGATAAACAAAAAATTACTGATTATATTGTAGGTTCTGCTTTTCCAATATATCTATTTTTACACAAATATTTTTTCAATGTCAACGAAAGAACTCCAAAATAATATTAATAATCAATTTCTTATTTACGAAAAAGTTTTTCACAGTAGTTCGCTTAGTTATTGCGACTCGAATTCTTATTTAAATCAATGTTTTTATAAAGCATCGCACAATGTTTTGGTAAAATATGCTAATAATCTCTCCAAATGTCGACATTAACTAGTAATAAAATTGAATAGAAATTGCGTATCAGAAAATTGGGCCTTTCCTTGTTATTCTTTGAGCACTACTTAAAGAGCGTTCGATGAAAGCTTGTATAGATTTTCGACTAGTTTTTAGGTTTTTCCTCGAATTATAATGAGACAAATGTACGAATATTTTTATACTTTTAGAAAGTATTCGGTTTTCTATTTTACCATATATTGTTATTATGAATTGGCGGGTATAAACAAACAAAATAAATATAAACAAACAGTTCCAAGGTGATAGTAATAACTACAAAAACGGATGTAAATACTATTCAATTAATTGTAACTTTGTTAAATTTGAGACAATATACCTACATACATGTGCATGTATATATATATATATATATATATATATATATATATATATGTATATATATTTGTATATATATATATATTTATATATATATATATATATATATATGTATATATATATATATATATATATATATATAAGGAAAATGTCAGGACGTGAGAGGGGGAAAATAACGCCTGAAAAATTAGAAGCACATTTTCTAGACGACTTTTTGGGTGGTGTCTAATGTTGGGAGCCAATATATGCCATAAAGGGGCTGCTTAAACAGGGGACTAATATTCATAAATTGATGAACAATATTTAGGGATATTTTCTGAATCTAAACCTACGCTTGACAGACAAGTCAGTGGCCAGGGCAAAAAGACTCTATGACCTAAAATTTATAAAGAAACAAAGTCTGTGAAGAATGCGCTATTCATAAATCACCATCCAATAGAGCCATCATCTATATTCAAAAACAGGATCATTTTTTGAGGTTAAACGTACAACGGATTTGTCACTTTTGACTTTTTTTTAATTTGTCAAGTAATTGATTGTGAATGTCTAGATAACACACACCTTTATTGATGAATGTTGTCACGAATTTATTTGCTATGCACCTATATTGAAAATCTGAAGACGTATCTATAATAAAAATCAGAAAAAATAGAATAGAACTAGATTGAAAATATTGGGATAACTTTTTGGAAAATTTATCGAAAGTTTGACAATATTTCAGTGTAAGCTTTGAACAGGCCCAAGTTCCGCAGCGCTACGTATTGAAAGGCATTTCATCAAAGAAAATGGATTTAAATTGTCACCAAGCAGCGCCCAGCCTTAAAAACGTCAAGTTTTCAAGTGCAATATATAAAAAAAAACAATACAAAGTACGGACTCTTCTACTTTATGAGTTCCATCTAGGTTAAAATTATTTGCATTTGGACACAAATTTGTTTAGCTGAAGTCATTAATATCTGGTGATGAGAAACTTACACTCAAAATGTTTCCCTAAAAATTTACTGTATTTTAGTAACAAAAATTAAATTACTTTTGGTTGTGATTGTGCAACCAATGAAGAAGGTTATCAACTATCTGCTCTTGGGATTCATCACAAACTACGAGGGTGTGGCAGAATAAAATGTAAACCATGCATACTTATAATTTCATTAAATGTATCGTAGAATAATTCGCTTCGCTTTTGTCTTAATTACCGACACCCCATCATGTAATATTTTACGCCTTTTTCTTTAAATTCTTTTTTTCTTCAATTACTTGAAAAAAAAACAATTTCCCGTCAAAATTATCTCCTACAAGTGAATACTTCTTGCAATAATGAAATGTTTCCCCGAAAACTAATTAACGAATAAAATAATAAACTTAAATTGAAAACAAAAAAAAAACCTACTAACAATGACGAAATTAAAACTTTCTCATAAATTTGTGCTAGAAGTAAAGTCTCTGACTGTTTCGTATACTTAAAAAAACTGATTGCTGCGTGAATGGCGAAATATCATCGAATTTCCCAAAGTTCTTTAAACTGTGCGATCTAAATTTAGAGGGCTAATTATATTTATTATTTAAGATAAATCCTTGTAATCTTGCTAAGACGGCACTGCGGATTTCCGATGTGATTAATATGTAATACTTCTGGAGATAAATTAATATTATACCTCGAGAAGTTAGCAACATCTAGATATTTTTATATTCGATCTTGTTGGTACTTTATTAAATTCGAAATAAATTATTTACTGTGAAGACCGCAAAAATTCTGTTATATTCTGATAAATTAAGAAATTATTTATAGTTATTGTAACGGTTTAAAATACTGAACCTTAATTTAATAACTTAATATTTTATGATTCGGTTTGTATAATGTCATAAGTTTAACATTTTATATAAGTATTTTTTGTGAAAAAAAATATATCACGAAGGTAAAACATAAATAAAAACAGACGACTCCAGCATTTAGTCTACGTATCCTCGTGTTTGAAAGATTTTCACCCTCAATTTAGGGAGGTACTCAATGTCGTAGCAAGCCATATATGTAGCCATGTGGTACAAAAGTAAGTGAAAGTAGGTAAAGGTCGAATGGAGAAAAGTTGCAACAGAAAACGTATAAGAACGGTTTCTTCGCGGATAATTTTCCTCTCACATTCGATAAAATATATAGCAACTTATTTATGATCTGATTTGACCACTTGCAGTGGACGAATGTCTGCTTCATATTTATATTGTTCGTGTTATTGTTTTTCATTTTCCTTAGCTGATATCGCATTTGTTCTGCTCTTGTTTAGAAAAGTCGATAGCGTTTATCGAAGCCGACATTTTGTTCTCCGTTTTTTTATCTTACTTTTTTTTGTTTAGGTTTCTATTTCAAGACAGAATGAAGGTATAAAGGAAATTTAGTCATTATCTTTTAATTCTAAGTTTGAAAATTTATATCATAAACATCCTTCAGTTTCAAAAGTATATGGTGTTTGAAAAGAATACGGTGCTATAGTGAGAGTATCTACATTTTAATTTATTAATTTTTAATAACATACTTAATCTCGTAATGAGTATAATGAGGGCTGATCATCAATCAATGGCTACCATAACCAAAGACCAACATTATCCTATATCTTAACAAAGATTAAGTGTGCTATTTTATATATTTTAATGTTCTGTACTTCGTAATAATGTATTTGGAAAAAAGGTTCAAGGCATTTAATTCTGCTCTCATATCTTCAAAACAAAGTTAATCGAAGCGAAACAGGTCTTGGTATTTTGGATAGTCTGATAATTCAAAACATTTAAAACAATATTTTACCTACCTGGGCAAAGCCGAATGTCATCTAGCATATTGAAAAATACTTAATTAACAAATTAATAAACAAATGAATTCAGATATATGCAATTCACATATTCCACGACTTGTATTTACTGATAATTTCAATCCAAAAATTTGTTACTTTGTTTTTTTTTGTCACCCGATCTGAAATCGAGCTACAAATTGCCATTAAGTTTATTTTTCGTGTTACGGAGTCAAGCATAGTCTATAATATTATGATTTTACCCGCGCATAATACTAAAAACACAGAAAGTATGTTTAAATGTTTTTTACTCAATCCAGTCAAACAAATGGACAGCATTTCATGAAATTTAAGTTAGACATAGTTCATGATTCGAGTTAAAATACAGTTTACTTTTTACTTTGAGAATTATCATAATTCTAGTAGAATGAAACTCGGTATTATTAATTACTAATGAAAGTTTAGTACAATATGTATAGTAAATCGGTTGCTCACATAACTTGATAGCTAAAAAAATACACCGTCAAAAGTGTTATTTAAATTCAGTGCAGCAGATCTAAGAGAATTATCTATATACTGTACACACACAAACACGCACGCATATATATATATATATATATATATATATATATATGTATATATATATATATATATATATATATATATATATATATATATATACACGTATATATCTACTCACATTCTATTAACATTTTATAGGACTTTGAAGGCAAAAGTATTCTATTTTTATCCTTATGTAAAAATATAATGATAGTTTAATGACCCAGATATGACACGGTTTAATGGGGTTTACCTTTATACCATCTCTTTAAATGTGAAGTAAGCTGAGCAATAATCTTCAAATATCATGGTATGCAACGATTTTTCCTATAAAATCAAACAGTAAAAGAAAATAATTGTTCATTAATTTAAAAAAAGAAACTGTTAAAACATAATAGCAATGCTTTCTAAGTAGATGGCTCATGGCTTAAATAGACTAGAATCAAAATCTGTTATCACACATGATTACAAAGCGACGGCCTTAAAATCTGGGCATTCACGAAACTCCTTCACTGCTAATGTCTGCCCCCCACAATTATTCAATTTAAATAATTGTCACAACGAATTATCTCCTTATTTATGGTATAAAATATAAAAAAAAAACAGAGAGTTCTGTTCTAATAGGAGTGTGATGAATTTCGTGAGGTCTGAGTTCTATATAGCGCTAAAATTTAATTTTAATCAGGAAACACTTGCCACCAGTTCCTGTAATTTATATTCGAATGCTTTTTGCTTGCTAGGGGCCAGAATTTTATCATTAGTAATGTTCTGTATTTTTAGTATATTTTTACCTCTGTCTATTATATACATTTTTATTTACTATAACCTGTCGATAGAGGGCATACAGAGATTACAATTTGTGATAATGTTATAAAATTAAAAAATCTGAGAGCATTAGTTAAAAAATACCTTATCTTCTGACTCTGTGAGATTGACGTTTATGTAAATAACTTAGTTTGTGATATTTAATCAAAAATCCTAAATTGCTTTAAAATAAATTACATAGTTTTTTTTTCATTACATAAAAGTCAAGCGCTACCGTAAAGAAACCGTAACTAATCAACTAATCAGTTCTAAGAAATGCATGTTGCATTGGACTCTGGTTACGTAACTTTCTTAAGATTTTTATTTTATCTTCTGATAATCAAACACCAGGGATATATATAGTTTGTTTCTTCTTTAAAGAGAGTACTTATAATATTTATATTACATTTAACGTTGAATACAAACGAATGAACGCAGGAAACATCGATTTATTGAACATTTTCCACTTAGACAATGAATGGTCTAATATACATACAAGTATAGTAAATTAAACATAACCATGTGCTGACTGATGAAAGTCACAATCAAATGAGCACAGATGGAATGCAAAGCAAAATACGTAAACATTTTCCTCCCCAACTGTACGGAAAATCTCAATAAGTAATAAAAGTTGCTGACCTGTATTTGGGCAATTGGCCTGCTAACACAGCGGCCGCAACTGAATGGGAATATTGTTCCGAATATTCCAAATGTCTTGAGAACAAATAAACATCACTTAGGTTACCTTTAATTAAAATAACTTTATACGAGTTTTTCATAGCCTTTTCCCGTTTTATTGCCTTTCATTTGACGAAACAATGTTGTTAGTAATTTTTTGTTATTTTTATTGGGATACGCACGTGAAGTTTCCGAACTACGGTTGGGGCATAGTCGCCTCTCTAACCATGTGTCTGTCTGTCACGGCTAAACGATACAAGTTAGAAACTTTTAATTTGCATATTTTGGTATAAGGTCTATCTTATAATAACGTAGAAAGCTGTAATCTGGTTTTAATAGTTTTCAGGTCCTGTAATTTAATAACAAATATTAAAAAGAGCTGAACGTATAATATTAACAATTGAAAAATAATTAAAATGATTTTTCTTTATATTTTATAATATATGTTGGTAAATATATTTACATAATCTAATACTATATTAATATTTACAAACGCTTTAATGGAAATTCTATGTATCCTAAAATATTTATGTAGTCTTCTCTAATCTGTAAAATAAGTAATTTTTGAATAGCAAGTTTTATACGTATTTAACAGCTCATAAAAATAAATCAATATTTCTCGCATACTTTTCTTATTCGGAAGTAGAAATAAAATGGAAACTTGGACACAAGAAAACTGTAATTATATAAGTATACCATTGCAAGCTAATGACGAACTTCCCTCGAAACTAGTTAATAAAAATGAAAAGGCGATGAAGGGTATGAAAATGACAGAACTGACAAATTTTCCTTTCTTGCTAGACTTGTCGATGTGGTACCCAGATAATGCGTTCATCTCATTTGATTATTAAGGCCGCTTAACCAGCAAAGATAAAGAAAAAAAATGATATAACTTTTAAACAAAACATAAATCAAGTAACTTAAAAAATTTTAATATTTACATTTTTTTAAATATGATCAAAATTTGCTTAATAATTTTGACATAATGCATTAGCAAAGGGATAAAGAAATTAAAAGTGATTCAATTCATTCTTTATCTTTAATTTATCACTCTGGGAATTCTTTTATTTCAGCCTTTAATAACTTTAATCTAAGAATATTTTTTATCTACATGTAACTTAATCAAAACAGGATCTCTCGATTAATTTATTTAAATATTGACAATAACATTTTCAATTAACAAACATTACCGTGCTTGTATATGACACAATACAGACCACAATTTAGACATTACTATTTTGTGTGTAAACAGCTTAGATGACAACACTTTTTTTTCAGCACTTTTTGATTTTATAAGTGCCGCGTCTATTGTTGATTACTTATCAGTTTAATAAAAAACTTACCTTGCTCTCAGAGTAAATACAAACTAAACAATTAGTTGTAAGACCATCACCGGTAGAACGTACGTTCTATGATAATAGCCTAAATATTCAAATGCATGGTTTTCATTAGCTTCGTTTTATTATTTGTTTACAATAAGAACGATGACCTTCATCCATGTACAACATCGTTTCATAATGTTAAATCCCAAATATGTGAGAATAATTTCGGAAACATGGAAAATTTCCCAAAAATTAAAAATAAAATTAAAAGTGTAATTATTTCAGTTTTCAAAAGTGAAAATATTTCAATGACAAGTTTCGATGTTATTGCGTAGTTCGATTACGTGTCTTTAAAATGTACACATTATTGGCCGTCTGTTTATTTTTGTATTTTTCTTATTTTGTTAATTTTATATAGATTATGAAATATAAAAAATTAAAATAGATGTCGAATTGGGACAAATGAATGAAATAAGTCAACAAAATTAGTATGAATATTATATATAAACAAGTTTTAATCCCAACGTCCGATGGAGACTTTTATAGAGTGTCTTATGTAGTTTATAATAATTAACATTATGAAAAAAATAATCTAACATTTTCAGAGTATTTAGCCAGTTTTCAACTAATAAATAACCTTACGTTCTTTATTGTTTCGTACCGCTTTTTTCTATAACGCCTTCCTAAAATCTGGATCATTAAACCTTAAAACTAGAATTTCAAAGTATCATATATTTAGCCACAAGCCAAATACCAAGGCGAAGGCCCTAGCTGAACAACTACTTATTTGGTAGAACTATTTGGCCGAGTTTGGCGCCTGTGTACATATTTGGAAGTATTCCATATGTTGTAATTTTTAACGGTTCTGTGATGATGCTTGTAATTGAGCTTGTTGATGCTGTACATGTAAGTTAATGTCTATATTGTACTAACCGCGCGACAAGAATTAAAGTAACTTTTTGTGACGACTTAACAAGAGTTAAAGTAACTTTTTGTGACACTTAAAGAAAAATATTCCATCATCACAATTTTGCTCCAAGGATGAGATCCTTATCATCAGCAAACGGCAGATGACCGATGAGTCCAGAGAACTTGTGCGTCTTTCCAATATCGCTGTGAAGATAGTAGCTGAAAAAATAACAAACGAAAGAAAGTTTTCATAATGTCTGATGCAGTTTACAGAAAATGTTTATACCCACCTGAAAGCAAGTTTATTCGGAAAAATTATTTTCCGAAATTGGCATACCGACGTGTGTCCGACTCGTAATTTGACCGCTTGTTAATTAGCAACGAACTGTTTTAAACTTGTTTGGTATGCAATATGGTATATTTTGACCATTGTACCGGAAATACCCCTTATTTCAAAAACCACATCGTGTCTTATTTTTGGTGAAAGTTTATTTTAAGTTCTACTACCTTCATTTTTTTTAGAATTTTGTGCACGTTAGATGAAAGTTAAAGGGTTAGGGGGGGGGGGGTGAGTTTGACATTTAAATAAAAAAAACATTTTTGAACCTATATATAATTTTTTAAGATACCTCACGTGTCTATGTTCACTAGATTATCTAATGATACCACACATGCCTATTTGCACTGGATTTATTTCATCCCTCAGTTTCATGTATGGAGAATAATGGTTAATATTTTTTTTCATAAGTCCAATATTTCATTATACCCGCTGTATAATCACACACAGTAATTTAATTGGCATTTGTCTTCACAGAAGATAAATGCCATTCAAATTTCATCTATATACTGGTAATAGCATCCGTGAAACAGTTGTGATATTCGGACAAACGGATTACGGACAGGACCAAATTACAAGGGTTGCGGTTTCGCCATTTGCCTACGGAACCTAAAAAATAATCAGAGATTTTTATTATTTATATTTCAGCTACACAGTGTCGGCACAAAAGTAATGACAAGGATATTGCCAAAACTATTATATGAAAGATTATAACTGTCATAATTTCTATTGAAAACCAATGTCATCACCATCATCATCAGCCGATAGATATCCACTGCTGATTATAAATTTCTCTCGACTTTTACCAGGTCATTAGACTGTGTAGGGCTGAAAAAACATGTCGGTTGAGTTTTTCGTGCTTTAGTACGAAATAAAACTATCCTTTACACACAGAAAAGAATTTAATACGGGTTATTAGTTGTCCTTTCTTATTTTATTCATTTTTCATTGGTTGATTTTTCCATTTTGACACTAAATTTAAACTAAGACTGCCATTACTGTTTCAATCATATACCTACTTATGTAGCTGCTTATAAGCAACAAACATATTTAGTTTTCTAACGTGCTATTTGTTTGTGGAGAAAATTAAACGTTCAGTTATTTTCTTCATGAAAGATTATATTTCTATAAAGTGTCACTTTGTTATATAATTTCAACATCGCGTGCAAACTTAGAAAAGCTAATTTTTTTATTTGATATAATGGAAAACAATTACAGATTTTTGACTCCTTTTAATCTGTATTTAATTTAATAGAAGATTTTTTTAAGTTAAATTGTTGTTCTAATTACTTAGTTAAAGTTGTATTTACCTCATTCAGTTTCCACAGTATTGACCTTCTTTGAACTTTGAACTTCTCCATTAAATGGAAGCGATTTTTTTTGCGTGTAACCCCGTCTAGTAGGATGTCATAGGTACCCTTTTGAAATGAAAGTTAGTTTCTTCAAACATTTTTTCTCCATAGATAAGTTTAGGGAGTAATCATTTTCAAAGTGCTGTAGTATTTGGCTGTGTAATTTCTGAATATATTTAAAAAGAAAAATGAAAGACGATTTGACAATAGACTTCGTGAGTGAAATTTATTTCGGGCGCGTCGCTTTAAAATAAATTTTGTTTTATGGAATGACTACGGAACTTTGATGTCTTTAACAGACCCTTGACCGGTTACTTTCAATTACTTGTCTGCTAAAAGATATGGATGACTGTAATTACCAATTTTATGCATTGTTACAAATGTCTAATCTACTCTGTTGAATTTATGTCGAAAATAATATTTAATTTAAAAATTATATTATAAAGCATATATAAATCAAAATTCGGAATAAATTTTACTCATTTATGTTAAATTTGTTTTTAATTAATTTATTTATTTGGTAACATTTTATGGTTAATAAATGCATATTATAATTTAATTTATTACACTTAATGTGAGCCGGATATTTTAATGAAATGAGCATTGTACAAAGGGTTGTTTATTTTTTTATTTATATATTTAGAAATCACTATTTATTCTTTATTTTATTGCAGTATATACATAGAGAATATTATATACATAGAGAATATTATCCGAACACGTTGTTTAAATTTTTAAGTTGAAATTACTTATTAAAGGTGAATATATAATTTTCATTATGGAATGCGGTCATTTACCTGGAAATTGTATGCTCTGTGTATATCCGCATGACGTTGCGATAGTATGTACGTTTATAGATTATTAGGTTGTTGTAACTCGAAAATATTCCTTTTATAAGATCTCTTACACCGCCGTATATCCGTCTGTCACAGCCGTCTTTCTTAGCAACCGCTTGATGCAGAAATTGCGGTGTAGAATAAAGCATATGAACCCATACATATCTGTGTTGCTAACATTCAAAAATATTTTCTGGAAATTTTAGGGTGGCAAATAAAAAATATTTTGTAAATTCAATATAAAGCGAATGATGCCCCATTTGAAAGATTTATTTATTTGGATCTAAAAATAAATATTTATTTATTATTTAATGTTATCTAAATTTACTGAAATATACTAAAAATACGTTCACTTCCCCTTATTTATAAAGTTACTTCACTAAACTCGACTCGTCGCGGTAAAATATCCATATTAGTGATAACTTACGATAGATAAAATAATATTACTTAAACGAGTTACGGAATCCTCGCTGCACAATTCACACTTGTCAAATACAAGTGTGAAGTCGGTTTTTGTTTTACAGTGTTCATTTTTTTATCACGATAGGGTCGTATTTTCTTCATTGCTTCTGTTTATTTTAATAAACTTCCCTTCCCTCGTGTAGAACTTATAAACATCACACGATTGAATTTGGATATCTGTCTGACAAAAACAAAACTTCTTTCCCCAGTGTCGCTGCCACTTTCGCGCCGTTCATAGCGCTTCGTGTCTATCCGGTTTCAAGGATACGTCTCACATATATTAACGTGGTCTATAGCCTAATGTGTGTATGCACTATATATACACTAATGTTATAAGCATAAAATGCAATCTCTGGATATATACTTTATCTGACAATGAAAACTGCAACAAAGTTGAAATTTGACTAGGCATCATATAGAAAGTATGACGGTAATTGAAATTGACTAGGTATTATATAGAAGGTATGAACGTAGTTGAAATTTGACTAGGTATTATATAGAAGGTATGAAGGTAGTTGAAATTTGACTAGGTATTATATAGAAGGTATGACGGTAATTGAAATTTGATTAGGTATTATATAGAAGATATGAAGGTAGTTGAAATTTTACTAGGTATTATTTAGGAGGTATGACGGTAATTGAAATTTGACTAGGTATTATATAGAAGGTATGAAGTTAGTTGAAATTTGACTAGGTATTATATAGAAGGTATGAAGGTAGTTGAAATTTGACAAGATATTATGTAGAAGGTATGAACGTAGTTAAAATTTGACTATTATATTATGTATAAGATCGGTATTATATAGATATAGAACATATTAACAAATATATTTCTCGACATCTCACACTTGACAATATTTATAAGGAAATTTCAGAGGACCAAATTAATTATTCGATTTTTTTTATTTACGCGTCTAATAAAAGCTTCCAAAATTTTTTTTTATAATTGTAGGTAGTGAATATTCAGAGATATATATTAAAAATATGGAAAGGAAAATAAGATATCTTCTTACTGAAAGCATTAAACCCAAAACCAAGAAAAAAGGGATTTTCAAAAACCTAAGTAAAGGTTGTAGGAAAATGATATCAATTATTTTAGATATACCTTTTGAAATAGTCACGAAAATACAAAACGTTCCCCCGTACCTAATTATATTATATACGTTGTCCGGATATCGGACAAAGAAAGACGCTATTCGTTGGCTATGAAGGAATAAATTGTCGTTGAAATAAAACGTGAAACATACCATTTTTCTAATTGAGTGCAAAAAATATTACACGTAACTCTTTTTAACACACCCAACAGTTGCCCGGTACGCGGTGTTTACCCGTAGTGGCGACGTCTTTTGAACTGTTCGTGGGCTATTTCCCGGAGCGGCGCTGAACAATGTGTAAAAGTACAGTGTGTATGAAAAAAATTAGAAATAATGATGAATATTATTTTCAATTTTCTGAAAAAAGTCATTTTTTAAATTTTATTTTAACGATAATCAACTATTTTTCAGTAAAGGTATAACGTCTTTCTTTGTTCGACATTTATTCCAGAACGTCGTGTGTCCTGGAATATATAAAAAAGAAAAAAATATTTAGTTTTTGTTATTTTAACACATTGAACCACTAACAAATGCAAGAATTATTATCTTCATAGATCTTAATCACTTTAATTAAAGTATTTATAAAAAGTGGTTCTTCACAACCTAACTCGCAAACCAGATCCTTGGATAAATAGTAAATATATTAATAAATATACATTAGGGACTTCTTAAATAATACAAAGATAAAAAGTATTACCCTCATTCGCATAAGTTCGCGGATGAAATTAATTTTTTGAATGGTTCATGTTAGTTAATGATTTACATTAAACCTTTGAAATTCTCAACCGTTGTGTTGTTAACTCTCGGTTTGTCCGCAGCCGATCGTATGCGTTCAATATTTGTTTTCTCCAGCGTTACATAATTATAACGTGACGAAATTATCCTAAGACTTGGCTAAAGAAGTTATATTTAAAAAAAAGCGAAAAAAAAGTTGATTGATTTTTTGAATATATTTGGTGTTAATTTTGTAGAAATTCATTATTCACAATCTTTGCTAATAGCCCACCTGAAGATGTTGTAATACAACAGAACCCAGGTCGTGGTAAAGAACTTATAGAAAGTAGAAATAATACTACATCACGTAGTTTCATTTAATTTCAAAAACAAATGTTAAGGGATCAATTTGAACCACAAATTTCTCAAACACAACCACAGGCCAAGATTGACCACAGGTCAAGATGATGAGTCATGTCTAATACAGAATTGAAATATAAACAAATATTTTAAGTACAATTGGAAATTACAAACGAAAATGCGTACGTAAAGTCAAACAGTTTCCCGGTGACAGTTACCCCTTTGCGAATTATACGTAATTCGCCAAGTGTTTGTAAAGAAAATATTATAAATTAGAAAAAAACAATTATTCGTTTGAACAATTTTTTTTTAATTGCTAAATTTCACTTCAAAAGCGTAAATTCGTTTCAAATACACATTTTTAATACCATTCACTGTAATGGTATATAAACAAATTAATGAATATATCGGAGGTTCTGCTTTTTTAATATGCTAGTAAAAAAACTCTTCAAAATAAGATTAACAATCAATTTCTTATTTACGAGAAAGTTTTTCACAGTATATTGCGACTCGAATTCTTATTTAAATCATTGTTTTTATAAAGCATCGTACAATGATTTACTAAAATATGCTAATAACCTCTCCAAATGTCGACATTAACTAGTAACAAGACTGAATAGAAATTGTGTATCAGAAAATTGTGCCTTTCCTTATTATCTTTGATCACTACATTTTCGACTAGTTTCTAGGTTTTTTTCTGGAATTATAATGAGACAATAAAGAGTATTTATATACATTTAGAATTGGCAAGTGTGGGGTTTAGTATTTTAAATTATTCTATTATTTTGAAATGGAATACATGTATATTAACCACACAACATAAAATTGTTTCAAGCCTGTAGCATTATTAAGTTTCTTTAGTAATCTGACTATGGAAAGTTATCAACTTTGCATGATAAATCAAATATTTAATTATTTGCTATACCTATTTGAAGAAAACTTGCTACATCTCCATATTCGGGATTTGGTTATGAAAGACTTCAAAAATGAACTAACTAGTGCGTCTAACCGTTACAGTTATTTTAATCTGTAGAAACGACTAATAGTAGGAGCGGGTATGATTCGGTTTTTAATTCTACTTAATTTGAAAGGTTTAATTTTGTTAATGAGATTGCCTACCGACTGCCTACCTTGATCAAAGAGCTATTAGCTGATAATATTGGAAGTCGAATAATCGCATATTTTTATCACAAAAGACTAGTCGAATTCTTTGAAATAATTTGTGATATAATATAAACAGGCTATAAGATGAAGATAATGATGGCATTACCAAAGGTATCAAGGCTGCAGGATTAGTCCTCCGACTTTTAGTCGTCCATAAATGAATTAGCAAAATATATACTGAACAGAGTGGTTAACTCTCTTCAATACCATTACAAGTAGACTAATAATATAAAAACCATTTATAAGATAATAACTTGCTCTGATATATAATAAAAAAGTGTTGAAGCTATAGGTATTTATAGGGAGTTTAAAGATTTTTTATAGTAATATTATATAAACAAATTATTAAAAAATATTCAAGATCTTAAAACTCCTTTAAAAAAAATCTTTAAACTCCCTGTAAATATCTACTGCTTGATTCATTTTGAAATTCCGTAATTACCAGAAAGGAAATCTTACAATTTCGTTACATCCGTTTATCACAATTTCAAGGATTTTAAATCTATGTACACATAATGTTGCACGTAGATGCTTCATATGGAGAGCTGGACAAAAATAGGATTAATGTGCCTTTTCATAGATATTATAAAGTGGATGCAAACAAAAAAATTAGTACATCCCATTAAATAGGGCATATTAGGATTAGATGTTAAAGTGAAAATGAGATTCTATTTGTCAATATTAATTTTGAAATTTGGTTTCAGAAATATTAATCTTTAAACTGACCTGAAGACCCTTCTAATTTTCAAAGATGAGTCTAAAAAAATTCGAAAAAGTGTACTCTTAAGTAATAAAACATTTAATTGCAAGTTTCAACCAAAATTATTTCAACGATTTAATCATGTTTTGCAAATAAATTTACAATGAGTATAATGTAGTATTTACCGCTTTTTTTTTCTCAAATTTGTTATCGTCATTTATTTTCAAAGTTAATTTTGAAAATAACTAAACAAATTTGTAAGTATTTTTTTTAAGACGTTTTGTAACGTTACGCCAGGTATTCGCTAATTTGCAATGCGGTTTGATTTGTTAATAAGGATAATTTCACCGAATAACTGTTCCAATAAAACGGCTCTAGTATCCAGTAAAAATATATATTTATATTACCATCACCAAAAGAACATTAAACGTTACCGGATTGGACATTAGCGTCGTTGTATGTTTTTTTACACAGCCAGATGTAAGTGACCCTGTAACGTTTAACATTAAAATATAATCATCTCGTTCTGGCACCTGGACAAAATACGCTTAATATGACCTAAAAAGAAATATTTCAAACAATATAGTTGTTAATATTAAAATGTACCCGTGCAAAGTCGGCAGCATCGGGTACTTCACTTCTGCAGTATATCCCGGACACAAGTTCACTTACCTTCAAAGCCACACTTGCTCCGACATATTATTTTCGTAAAATATACTCGTTTCTATTCACGATCAACTATATTATTTCAAACGCAATCAATTTGCATATAGAACACTTTCCTCTTTTGAGATTGAATACCTCCTTTTATATTGGCTACTTTTTTTCTAGAATCGGAAACACCCAGTCTGAATCACATTCAGTTCGGAAGTGTCATTCCAATTGATATTGTCATTTGCCCCTGTATCTTAAACTACTAATTACTGGGGAAACTTGAACCACTAAACCACTAATTACTTAAACCACTAATTACTTAAACCACTAATTACCTTGCTCGCCGATATTGTGGGAAAATGAAGACAATTATCAAAGCAAAATAAAAATGGTTTGAAAACCGCCGTGGTTTGAAAATCGCAGCTAATAAATATATGTATCTTAAACCTTGTAGGTTTTTTACAGTAATCTCTTAATTGTCCAATTCCGATCCCTAATTTTTTCTATTTCCAAATTTACGATAACTTAATTTTTTTGATTCTCCATTCTTACGGATTACTATAAAATTGTTTGCTAATATTTTCCTATTCCAAATTTTTAATATATGTGGTTATTCATATTCAAATCCAGATATACGATCTACAAAATACTACACTTCTTGTAAACCCAAAACTATTATGAATAATAATTATTTGTTTAATATTATTTATTATAAATAAAGTTAGATTCCAACAAATCCTGTAATGCTTCAATTCCTTGCAATAATTTTGCCAATATTTTAATTTCTATGTAATTTGTTCCAATAATTAGTGTTTCCATATATTTAAATTCATTTAAGAAAGTTTATTCCCAGACACACAAATTATTTAGCAATTCAATACTTATCCTTATTTCTTGAATTAATAATATATTCGTTTTTTAGCAATAACAGGTACTGCCTACTTATGTTTAAAACACTCTATTAATATTATATGATGTGCGTTCAACAATACCAAATCATCTGAAAATATATAATATTGTACAGTTTAAATTTATACTTCTTATAAATATTAATTATTCATTACAAGAATTCTTGGGTCTCTCAGTGCATTTAAATTTCTTCATTTTTAAATAAATATATTTCAAAAGTATTTCTTGTTATCAATGAGATAATTATAAACAAAATATAAAACGTCAATCGATATAATCATGCCAATTTAAGACCACAATTCAAAACACTAAATAATCAAAATCCTATTAATATGGCCTGCTATATTACAGTTTTGTAAACACAGAACTATTTCCTTTATATAATTCCTTCCTTTAGATTACAAATTTCAAGATTTCCAAGCTCGAATGTTATGTTCATATACTGCATCTACATAAACATTATGTAACCTTTTAACTTTATATCATTCTAAAAGTAACAAGAACTTACTGAATCTATTCCTATAATCTATTCAATAATTTTATTATCGTTTCAACTGCTTTCGAGCATCGTTTAAAAATGACAGTTATAAATAAATAATTTTTCAGTATCCTGAAAAAATATCCAATTATAAAATCCCCATTCCCCAAACTGATCTCAAAATTAGGAAATTAAAAGGGTTTTTACAAACTTACTAAAGTTTTGGGAAAACGGTAACAATTATTCTACACCTCATATTTTTGGACAAATTCGCTACATTTTTACTCTTGATATATATTTATGTGGTCTAAAATATGTTAATATTGTAATTTATTCATGAAAAAACTGAGTACTTTAAAATGTTTAAACTGTTACATATTACAAAATTCCCACTCTTACAAATTTCCATTCTTAAATATTATTTTTGTATTTATATCTTGGTTATATTTTCAAAACCACGTGTTTAGATTCATAATTATTATATGGCCATTATCTTATGCCAGTATAAAATTTTACACTGAATATCGATATACTTGTGTAATCATTGGCACGAGAACGATATTATACAAAACCACGTTACTGCCACCAACAGTCGATATAATTTTCTTCATGAACTTCTGTTTCCGGCGCTTTGAATAGTAAGTGTATACATAAGACGTACCTGAGAGTAGCGGTCCGAGTTGAAGAGTATTGTTCAAATATGTTTCAAGTGGAAACGTATTACCTTGCCGGTAGACATGTTAACTCACATGGGTCTTATTACAACTGCTGTCTGATAAAATTATTGGTAAACCATTATTCAATAGCTTCCAAACACAATCTCCCCGATTTTTCAATTCTCTATTCGTTGAGGGATATTGCATAAATCTTTCACCAACATGTCCACAGTTATAACGAATATAGAGAAGTGGAAAATCGGACAGATTGTGTTTGTAAAATATTGAATAATGGTTTACCAATGATGTTACCAGACAGCCGTTGAAATAAGCTACATGTGAGATAATGTGTCTGCCGGCAAGTTAATACACTTGACACATGTTTGAACAATACCCTTCAAATATTGAATATATTTGACGTTAATTTTGTAGAAATTATTGGTTATTCATTTGGTTAATCTTTGCTAATAGCCCACCTGAATATTTTGTAATACAACGAAACCTAGGTCGTGGTAAAGAACTTAAAGAAAGCAGAAATAATACTACATCACGTAGTTTCATTTAATTGTGAATACCCTTCAACTCGAACCGCCACTCTCAGATTTCTTAAAATTCCAGGTATGTCTCATCATAAAATTATTTATTTATTATCCATTGAACGTCAATTCGGTTAGAATGAGAAAGATTTTTATCAGCGACGTACAAGAATTGTTCATCCTAATAGTTAAGTCCAGACATTCAAATGAAACAGAGTTTGGAAGGCTACATCAAGCGAAAGAAGCTTCGAGTAATGGTGTCGTCGACTAAAATTGTTTACGACCTAGTACGTTTAAAATATGTGCTTATTATAAACAACTGTATAAACGAGAATTTGTCAACCAACTTTTGTTATTTGAATAACAAAAGTTGGTTAACTGTCCTTAAACAATGCCACTTCACGAAAACACCTATACATGATAGAAAAAACTTTCTTGGTCATTCACGGTATACAATTTGAAAATGTCTAGCATTTTTTATGTGCTTAAACTAATTTCCACTTTTTCGTAATTTAAACTTTTTTGTTTGCAAGAAGAAAATTATTTCTTGAAAATGAAGGCCTGCCATTAAAATATAAAATCCGTCGACTCCAGTTCAGTATAATTTGATAAAAACTAAATAAATTAAATGCCAAAGTTCATTGACATTGTGCTTCAATTGGCTAAAATAAAACCTAGTCTTATATTTTGTTTTAAATTCTTTGAAATGAAGTACTTGAAACAAATGTCGTACATAAATGAGCTCTATTAGAGAACCGTAAAAGAAACGTAAATAGAAATATACATAACAAAATTGCCAAAGAAATTCCATATTTCTTGGAAAAAATTACAAAACTATTCACCCGCAATTATTTATTTCTCTAAACTTCTTTCACGTCGTATAATTAGCAAGAGAGAGTTTGAATATTTTTGTTTATTTACTCATATTTATGTGGTGTGGTAATATCGTTTGTTTGAACTTCTGAAAGATTCATGTGTCTGAAAAACTCAAATTGAGATACGTCTTTTGGTACCACCCATATATTTAAAGAATAACAATTTTCGGCAGGTTATTTTATTTTAATTTTCTGGAATTTTATTCTTATTCTGGAGTATTTGCGCTTTTACGTAAACCCTATTCACAACCGTGTAAAATTATATGATACTTCGTCACATAAATATATCACTATCATTAAAAAAATCGATTTGTATTTTTGCAAGTTTCTCTTACTCAAGACTTTTATAAAACCACACTTACAATTTATCAATCTTTGGTGGAATATTTCATCGAAGTCTAGTAGTATTTTCTAAATGACGTCTGTCATTAATACAGAAGCAAAAATTGACTGAGCTTCGTTTCTAATTCTATCATATTTATATTTAATGAGTGATTATTCCATCATTATTTCTTTTATTTCTTTAATCCACATATTTACCATAAACATAACGTAAAATTTAAGGTTTAAATAAAAATATTAGACATATAAAATAGGTGCATGATGCAAGAAAATGCAGAGGCGAAGTAAGTATGCGATAAAAAATTATAGATAAAACAACAAATTATGTACCAAAAAATGCATATAGTAGGATTTTGCGGTTAAATTACATCTTACAATTTTTATTCAAGTTAAATGATATGATTTTAATTTAATTTTGAAACCTTATCCTAATACCTATAATTTTTATAAGATTATTCAAATTCACGATTAAAAAATTAGAGTGTATTAGTATTGCATATAATTTTAAGCTTAATATATTGCAAATAAACTCTAAATAAAAAACTAAAAATGAAATATCCATTTCACCTAAGAGACTTTTTAATATCCTTTTTTTACCTAAGGAGAGTTACATTATTTTTAAAATATTTGTTGCATATTAATTAAGATTTTCAACTAAATATCTGCTCCAAAATGCCATGTCTATAGACCTAAATATGTAAAAATTGTGAGGTTTTGAGCTACAAATGAATGGATGGACGAATATAGGTGCTAGGGTTCCTTGTTGAGAAAACATAAATGATAATACAATTAATTTTTTATGAAACAGTCATCGATCATTTATAACAAAATAACTTCACAACCATATCTCAGAAATCGTAAATTATTTCTTAATGCCATAGGTTGGACAAATTATTTAAAATAAATACTATAAATAAACCACGACAACGCACATATACGCATATAGCCATAACATTGGACGACAACAATCTGCTTAAGGTAGGCCCCGATATTTTAATTCAATTTCCAGTTTTCTTTCGATTAAAAAGATTCAAACGTCAAAACAACCTTTGAACCTAAACAAATACTCATTTTACGCAATTTAATTTGATTATGTAGTTTTCGAACACACACAGCTTTATATTCAATTACTTGGTTTAAAAGTGCGCTTCAAATGCAAGAAAAGATTTTTGTACCTCTCATTTCACGTGAATGGACTAGTCAGTTAAACACAATTAAATGAAACTACGTGATGTATTATTATTTCTACTTTCTTTAAGTTCTTTACCACGACCTAGGTTTCGTCGTATTACAATATCTTCAGGTGGGTTGTTTTTGTGTTAGTTAAGATTGACAACAAATATTTTAAAAATAATGTAACTCTATTTATCTATCTTTGCTAATAGCCCACCTGAAGATGTTGTAATACAACGAAACTTAGGTAGTGGTAAAGAACTTAAAGAAAGTAGAAATAATACTACATCACGTAGTTTCATTTAATTGTGAATAATGGATTTCTACAAAATTAACGCCAAATATATTCAATAGTCAGTTAAATATAATCTCGGATAATATGTTCCAAAAAAAGGTAGGAAAAGCTATATATAAATGGAAGGCAAATAATTACAACGCAAATCATTTCTACTCTATCTTGTTCTCAGTGGAGGGGATCGTCACCACTGCTGATGACTTTTTTCTAAATTTAAGTTTTTTTCTTCCTGAACCCGATTGAAAATACTGTCTATAAATAAAAGGTACATACTTTCAAAATCATTCATTCCTACTCTTTGTCGAGCGAATTACTTGTAACTATATACCCTCGAAAGGAGACGAGGATCATCACCTCTGTAGATGTTTTTTTTTCTGAATTTAGTTTTATTCTTTTTTAATCCATTCCGACTGATTTAATGGTAACTTATTTTACTTATTTCTTTTACTTTGCAAGTCATGGGTAGTTCTCTTAGGTTATTTCCTCTGCTTCTACCGATGTGATCGAAATATTTGAAGATTCTGGGAAGAAATATAAAAACCATGGTGGTGATTTTTGGTTGCTTTAGAATATGGGGTTATAAGAATGGAATACGAACCAGTAAAGAGTGCCTTATTTGCAAAGCTCTTCGGAGTTAACTTAATGGAAAATTCGAAACTGAGATTCACTAACTCTCTGGATGAAAGCTTATAACTGAAAGAAAATGGGACAGAATTAGTAGACCTGGATTGCCAGCGAAGGAGAAGAAAATGGAGTCGTTCAACAGTTGTACTGTCCATGTATTTCAAATATGTTTCTTGCGAGAATAGTGTACTTTTCCCAAAGTCCAAGTCTTTAAGCCAATAAAGTCATTATCTTGTCGTTGTTATTTACTGAATGCATCTGTTTGCTTATATTCGACTGAATTAGAACATAACATTCTGAAGTATCCCAATTTCATATTGTGCGTTTATTTTGTGGAATTCATGGTTGGCTGTCATGGAGCCGGGGTATATAAAACGATCAACAGGTGTTAAATTTAGCCCATCAGTGATAATTAGTTTATTTTTGCATGCAATTTACCTAAATAAATTGTAATGTATCCAAGAAACCTTCAATGCTATTAGGTTTTAAATGTCATCGCCCTTGATCATGATCCGTCCCAAAGAATTCCGTTTTCCACAATTGTAGAAATTAAACCTGTCAGTATCAAACTGCATTCATCGGGTAGAGGAGCGACCTCTCTATTGGTGGAAGTCGAGTTTTTCTTAAGCCAACTTCTTAAACAGACTTAATTTAGTTGGACTTGCAAATCATGAAGAAATTTTTAAGTGCAGCGACTTTTTACATAAACGTTTGGCGTCTTTTCTCTATCGGCGTTGTTTAACATATTACTCGAACGTTAAACACATTTACGCACATAAAAAGTTACTTGTTTACACCGTACAAACAACAATTATACTTTTAAGTAAATACATGAATCAGTCGCAAACTGAAAGTTATTACATAGAAAGTTATTTAAATTCTAGCTGTATTTGGTAAAGGGTTTGATTCTTAAACCATGATTCGACTTTTTCTCTTTGATAATTAACTTATTTGGGATAATTACAGGTTTTATTAATTTTTCAATAGATAGTATAAATAGTTACGTAATAAAGTCTGGCTTTTTTCATAAAGGTATCGAGGCGCAACCGCACTAGCTATGAAATATTCTTTAATGAAGAAAATAGTACGATAATGATCGTAATTCTGTTTATTTTTTGTTGCGTAATGATTTGTTTTACTGAATGCCTTTTTTATATTTGCATACACAAAAGCGAATTGTACTTCCAGAAGGCAAAACTAAAAATGTGTTTGTAGATCAGTTGCAAATCAAAATGTTTTTCCTGTAATTGTTGCAGTTTAGCCATCGCATATTTTTATTAAAACTGATGTAAGACTTTTATCAAACATGTGCAATAAGATTACATCATGAATAATGTTTTCACAAAACATTTGGACACGATGTCCGACATTGACACGTCGTTGATATAATGAACTGTGTTGACAAATTTTTCGAGAAGAAAAATATGTTATTTTTTTTTCTTTTGTGTTAAAAATAGTAAATAAAAACTAATAAAAGTGATGGATAAATTTATTTATTATTTTTTTATTTTATCCATAAAAACCCGCCTAATGTACTAATTAACTACTCATTGAAATTATTGTTACCGTTACCGTGATTCCATGAGAAATCTCAAAAGTAAAACGTTTAAAAACGTTTCACGCGTTCTTTGGAAGCAGCAGGCCATTTTTTTGTTTATTAAACTCTGTTTTTAAAAAAATGTTCTTATTTACGAGATAAATAATTGGCATGGTATAGAGAAACTTAAAAATATAAAACTTATTTTAAGGAACTTCTCAAGTATTTTTGAGTACACGCAACTTTTACTGACTTTCTGTTAACCCCAAAATATTTTTACAATTAAATGAAACTATGTAGTATTATTTCTACTTAACTTAAATTATTTACCACGACCTAGGTTTCGTTTTATTACAATATTTTTAGGTGGGCAATTAACAAAGATTAACTCTTAGGAACTTCCAACAGCATTTAAATATTACACAAAACCCGAAAGTCGGGTTTGCGCGGGTCTTCCTTTTTTTGTGATAAAATTTCACTAAATTCTCCCATGTGAAAAACATATACGAGATTGTGACATGCATATACGAGAAAAAAAATAATAAGGTAACTTTTAGTTAGGTAACAGAGTGGATTACATACTTGGCGAGTAAAAATCGCTTATACTTGATCTTTTAACTAGAGTCAAAGTATACTCACAAATATGTAGGTGCTCGAAATTTGTTTTTTGCTTATTTTTGTATTGATTATATTTTTTTAAATTTTTTTGTCCGCGTGAAGACCTACAGGCATTAGTCTTTTCCTAACATAGGATATAATAAGATTATTGAAAATTCAGTAGTCTTTAAATCTGTACTGTTTTGCGGTATGTGTATATTATTATCGTAAAATGTAAGGAGATAATTAACCCCTATTTCACAAAGATTTTTGACTGTATTTTTTGAAAGAATAAATATTTTTTTGTGCAATAATTTTCTCCATGGTTATAAATATTTTTCCTAGCTTCAATTATTAATATACGTTACTCACAGTAAACTCACGTCCCGAATCAAATCTTCTATATCCATATATCTAAAAATATTGGGTTAATTTTGTCTGTCTAGAAACTAAACCTTGTTTCATCCCGATCTAATAAAAAATGTCCTTCCAGACCATTTACAGATACAGTCATATTTCATATACATATATATATATATATATATATATATATATATATATGTATGTAAATACCGAAGTGCTCGTTATACGCGATCACTAGGCGAGAAAGTAATTGCCTTTTTCTACTTTTCGGTTAAGGCGCTAACTACACCAGACTGAGCTAATTTAAAAAAAAATTTAGCAAAATTTACTGAACTTATGGCCATGAAAAAAATATATGTTATTCTTGACAATATTTGTAAAGCCATGTTTGTTTCCAAAACGTGACTGAAATATCTTTTACATCTGAAAAAAAATCCAAAAACATCTCGTAACATAAATTTTAAACCAAATTAACTTCGTTATTTATAACATTTTATGAATAGAATTAGAAACATTAACTGTTCACGACTTATTTAAAAATTTGGCTTATTTTTATTTTTAATTAAGTAAATAAAATTCCAATAAAACATATTATTTCTCTCGAATATAAAGACGCGTTGTGACGATGTCTATTTCTTCTCTTTTATTCACATGCAAACTGACAGTTGCGCTGAGACGCGGTGCTAATCGGATGTATGTCGCTTGTTGCTCAAGAAGCAATAAAATAAATATCCTTTCAAAAAGTTAATAAAAATAATGAACGATATAAATAAATTAATTTTAATCTTAGGTTTGGATCTGTGTTTTAATATTATGGGAATAAGTTTAGTTTAGCACCAAAGATTTTTGACATTTTTTTGATAGGGCATGAACAAATAGGCATTACATATTGAATACAATTTATATTTTGAAATATATCGTATATTTTAGAATGTATATTGTAACTCGCGATTATTTATAAATAAAAATCGATTTGAGAATTTTCATACATTTGCTTGTACGGGAATGTGTTTTAACCTTTTTTCTCACGTAGTTCACCTTTTCTTTAACTTTTTGCTTACCCATTTTTGCATATTTTGGGTTTGTCTTCTTTACGTTAATTCCCATTTGTATTTCTAAATATTTTCTCGTGATAATTGTTGCTTATTAAAATTTTAGACGTTTTAATTTTATTTTTTATATCAACTCGTACTTTTATTAAATTTTTTTCATAATCCTTTTTACTTATTCAGTTTTGGATGTTTTGCGTTTATTTTTTTAATTAACCATTTGTGCTTTTATTTTTAAGTTTTTTACGCGAACCTTTTTGCTAGTTCAGTTTTTGGATACTTTCATTGTTTTTTTTATCAATTCGTGTTTGTATTTATACATTTTTGAAGTTATACTTCTTTAGGCGCGTTATGAAAAAATGATGAGAATGAAATTTTAAGATTCGTCACACAAAAGTTACAGTATGAAGTTGCAGCGGTTGCAGTCTCGAAACAAAAGCTACCAACGAAATAGAAATAGAACCTCTATTAGTCGCGCAAGTTGGCACCATCGTCGCCTCTGTTCACTGTTTTCATATTCATAGTATTTATTTTCCACATGTTTCTAGTGTCTACATTCACACACGTGTTTTAGTTTCATATAAGTGCGATTTATAGATGTGCTGATAAATTATATTCAGTAGTGATTTAAATTCAATATTTTGATTAATATATTTACTATTCGTAAATATTAGGGAAAAAATTGTGCTTATAGACTTTTTCAAGTGCTCCAATATAATTGAGGTTATCTATCCGTATGTATTATTTATTGATATAAATTAAAATATTATTTAACAAAATTAATACTAAATATTATTAAATTATTAATGATAAATATTTATTATTGGTTATTTAATATTTTAAAAGTAAATAAATAAATTTAATAATAAATTCAATTTGAATTCATTGAATTTAAATTTATTCATTTTTTAAATATTGTTATCATTTTCTTACTTTAATATTCACTTTTCATTTTTATCAAAAAGTTTTCATTAAATGTGTTCATTTATTTTTATAAATATTTATTATTTTCATTTATTCAATTTAATAACAGTTTGTATTTATATTTTTTACGTAATCTTTTTGGTTGCTAAATTTTAATGTCTTGAGTAAGTTTTTTTACGTAATCCATTTTGCTTACTAAATTTTAGATGTTTAAAGCTTTTATTTATTTCAATCAATCGTTTGGATTTGAATCTATAAACATTTTTACACGAACTAATATCATGAATGCAAACGTGTGTACTTCGTTCAGGACATAAAGAAGCAAAAGATCAATGTGACTTTCTGCACAGAGATAGTTGGCGTAAATAACACAAGAAGGAAATAACGTTGGCTACTTGTAAATCTCATCCTACCTAATATGACAATCCCATATAATGTTATAAATTCAAATATGTATTTGTTTGTTATTTTTATATACGGTAATAGAGCTACAGATCGAAGTGACTTACTGAAGAGAGACATTTGGGGGAACAGGAAATGACATAGGTAAAATATCAACCCGGTAAATCTTATTCCAAATAATAATACAATTCCAAACACTAAAAATTCAAAAGTCTGTTTGTTCTTCTCTCACATCGCCATAGAGCAAGAAATCGATTTCTCCACAAATATATTTGGTGGATCGGGAAATAATACTGGCTACTTTCCAAGGCGGACAATCTTATCTTAAGTAATATAGCAAACCCAAAATTTACAAATCAGGAAGTATATTTATTTGTCCTTCTTTCACGTCACAATGGAACAAAAGTTCAACGTGATTTCCTTCACAGAAATAGTTAGCAGACCAGGAAATGACACAGGCTACTTACCAACCTGGGAATTCTTATCCTAACTAATATTAGAATCCCAAATAATATTAAAAATACAAAAGCGTGTTTTGTATTTGTCCTTTTTTTACGTCGCAATGGAGTAACAGATCGACGTGATTTTCCGCACAAAAATAGTTGGCGTGCCAGGACATGAGGCAGATTATTTTCTAACACGAGATATCCATCGTAACTAATATGACAATTTAAAATTAAAATTACAACATTTACATAATATGCATAAAAAGAAAGTAAAGAATATGTAACTTATAATTTTCAATATATTATATTTATTCCGAATGACCTGAAATCCGCTGAATATATAATTTCACGGGACATCTAAACACATACAAATAGTATTAACATTTTACAATTAAGTCCACTATACTACAGATTCATATACTTAATTATTTAAATAAACAGAGATATCTCTGTGTTTATACATACATGCATATTATATATATATATATATATATATATATATATATATATATATATATATATATATGTATATATATATAGTAATATCCCTGAATTATAAATGCAGGTTTGATCTATTTCTTCATATTAAAATAATTATACTATAAATTCCTAAAGTTTGTAATAAACTTTCCAAAAATAGGCGTTTTTAATCGAATATGTAAATACGCCTTCAAGTAACATTTAAAACCCCTATAAACATTTTAAAAAGCCTATGTCACAAATTATCATCCATGCGGCTAATGAGTTATTGACGCGGTTAATTTAGTTTGTTAATATGCCGAAAGAGAAAGGGGCAGAGCTTGAAAATCAAATTCTTTACGGTCGTCAAGAGATCTCATTGCCTTAAAGTTATTTTATTGTACTATTAAATTAACACGTTGGACAGTTACATTTATTCGACTTTTTACTATTGAATTAAATATTAAGAAAATTGGAAGGGCAGTTGACAGAGATAAATGTAGGAAAGGCAATTTGGCAATGGACGTGGGGGTCGGGGTTAAATATTAATAATTCTTGTTATGTTTTTAATATATTATTACATTAGTTTTTTTTTCCATTCATTTTCAAGATAAATATATAAAAAGAATTTTCAAATTTAAACTTTTTAGTGACCACACCTATTTCTTTAAAGGCTTACTGAATCGGAAAAATCATTAGAATGACTACGGATATTTTTCATTTGACCGTGTACAGCAAAAAACGAATTATATTGGAATCAAAAAATTATAGACTATTAGTACTGATACATAATTGGAATTCATGGTTTTTTTAGTAATCGTAAAGGTATTTCCGGAGAGAGAGGAAAACAATTCTTTCTTCTCTCTAGTTATTGTTATTAAAAAAAAATTATGAGTAAATTGTATCAGCTGTTGGCAAAACGATACGCAGTTTGATAAAAGTTGTGTCTGGTTTTACTCCAGACCGTAATGTAAATTGACTTACCGAACGTAACGTAATGGTCTTACCAAAATTATTAGTTTTGAAATCTTCATTTCTTTAAACGAATTTTATCCACAAATAAATTGGAAATAAGTCATGTACAAGATTATTATTTCACGACAATATAACAAGGTTCTTTTTTCATATAACATCTGTAATACGTTATGTAAGCAAATGACAACGCGTGTTGAAGCATATCCAGATCTACTAATTTAAAAACATGAGAATAAGTCGCGCCCTAGATACGTGTAATAAAATATAGATTCGTACAGTCAGTACTGTAAAACATCATTAACTCTTAGAACTATTCAGGTCAGAGTTTTGTGTAAATTTGAACCAGCTTAATTGAACTTAAATCTATCGTCTAATAATACAGTATGAAATTTTATAAAATCTCCACCTTTTATCTGTGATAATATTAATTTTTTGCTGTTTTTTTGCTTAACTGAAAAAAAACTTGCATTTTACTTCGTTTTAAATATAAAAAGAAACGGGAAAATTATGTTTTTGTGAAGAAATGAGTTATAATTTCTTTGCTCTAATTGGCGTTTTGATCACTAAACACTTGACATAAATAAGAATACAAATTTAATTATCAAACATAAAAAAAAACAAAAAATTAAATAAGTTAAAATATTGCTTAAAAGGACGTTCGCAATTCGAATATCGATAATAGTAAATCAGTACGGCAGCAAACATTTTAAATTAATATTTTTTACCAACTAATCGAACTTTATAAGCGACTATTGAATATGTTATTTTTATGAGAATCCCTTGGTTAAAAAAAAGTAAAAACAAACATTTATTACATCAATGCGAGGCTCGGTTGACGTATCTCCATTAAGAGTATTAAATAAAGATGCTGATCTGTTACGCTCTTTCCTTGTGTGTATTGTATTTGTTTTTTTTATTTACCGTATTAGTGTGTTCTCATTTTTTAATTTATATTTGGTGGTTTTATAAAGTAGGCGGAGAAGTCGACAGTCGAAGAAACACGTTTCTCATCCCATTTTAAAAGTATGTTGAAAAATAATTTTTAATGGTATATATTATAACGAATCCATGTTATATTCCAATGACATAGGGCGCGTTTTGATTCTCGTATCATGAGTCAGTTACGTTGCTTAATTACAATAAACTATATTTAATTATCTCTAAAATTTCATTGTAAATAGTCGTTTATTATAAATGATTTATTGACTGAATACAAGGACATAACGCAACTGAATGTATATGGTACAGCTACTTTTTATATGATACTGGATTCAATTATGATGTGGACAAATAAATGCCTTTTGTTGAAATTATATATTTTCTTTTTTTGTACACGTAAATTAGTTCTACACGTATTACGTCAGTTTTCACTTAAAACATTGAATACCAGATTTTCCTTCGATAACTCGGTCCTATTGCCATCCTCACACCAACTTATTTAAACACAAAATATTTTAATTGATTACTCAAAATAATTATTACTCGTTAAGTTCTAAATTCATTTCTAAATTCGATAAATTCTTATTGGGTTTGGAATTAAAAAGGCACACAATTGAAGAAAAAGATTCCGAGATGAAATTATACATTTTCTCTTTTCGTTTTCGATACAAAATATTAAAAATATGTTTTACAAATTAACATCAAACTGGCATCACAGATTCCCTTTAAACTTGCCCATCCTAAAAGTAAATGGCGAGAAGTTTCCAAATGTTTATAATAGTTTATTATCTAATTACTACTTAATATATGTATTGTTTTCCTGATTTCCACTTACCTTTTAGTATGAAGTTAATTTCATTGTAATAAGAATGATTAACTAAGTTTAGGGAGCAGAAGAACTTTATATCGGACTCGGAAATGTTCAGACTGTGAAAACTTACGCCGATGATCACTGCTATACTTCTTGATTCAAAATCTCGCCGAGTTTTTCTCTGACGTTCACTGTTGAAGTGAAACTTCTTACCGCCGAGTGGGTTGAAAATGGAGGCAGCGTTACGAAAATGTGCAACAGGAGTAACAGTTAGTGTTTAACTTTATAGTTTAGAACTTTGCACCTAATTCATGCATTAATGTTTCGGGCCTACAGTTTATTTCATTTCAAATTGTGTGGAAACGTTCAAAACAAACATTAGTCAGACATTAGTGGCGTAATCTATGCATTCTTATACCAGGAAATACTTACACACAGCAGTCTTACCCGCGTGAAATTACCTTTGTTTTGGTACCCTCCCCCTGCGGTTAGAAACACCTCCGCTCCGAACGTCAAACATGGGGGGGTCATGGGACATGACCCCCCCATGTTTGACCCCAAAGTACTCATTCAGAAAATATGTCGGTCCTTCTCTACATTTAATTCTGTAAGTAGTGGTTTCTGACATGTTTTTAAATTTTTTATCACTGCTCTGCCCTCATAAATCGCAGAGTGACGCAGGCCATTATGTTTTTTTAGAAATCGGACATGTGGTTTCAGACATTACTGCGAATAAACAAACAAACTTTTCGGTTTTATACATTAGTATAGATGCGTAGATCGCATAATTTACTTTTCTTAATATTTCATTGGCGGTAAAGAAGTTTATATTCAAACGATTTTAAAACAATTTTCAATTAATTTAAAAAAATCTCAATAATTTTTACTCAAATTTGAATATTTATTTATTTTTTGTTTAATTTGGACAAACTAAAATAATTTTATGTAAATTAGTTTCTTGCCCGTAGCTTTTCGAACAAAACTACAGGATTTTCCATTAACCCAAGACCTATCTATTCATGAATAATGTTAAACGGTTAATATACAATTTGGCGAAAGTTGAATATATTTGGCGTTAATTTTGTAGAAATTCATTATTTCCAATTAAATGAAACTACGTGATGTAGTATTATTTCTACTTTCTTTAAGTTCTTTACCACGACTTAGGTTTCGTTGTATTACAACATCTTCAGGTGGGCTATTAGCAAAGGTTCAAATATTATATGTTTATTAATAAATATTATATCTTTACTAATATCCCACCTGAAGATGTTGTAATACAACGAAACCTAGGTCGTGGTAAAGAACTAAAAGAAAGTAGAAATAATACTACATCACGTAGTTTCATTTAATTGGAAACGCCGAAATTTTTTCAAATGTTCCAACAAATGGTGGAAAAGACCAAACAAAAATAATTCTAATCCACTATGCAATCGTGAATGAAATATGACACTGGTTTTCAACCTTACCTGTGAAAAGTAAATAAATTTTCTTTTTTATACCAAATGTTTAAATACGAAAAAGACCGTGAATAAAGATATAAAACAGAAAAATATTCTTCGGGCGCTATATTTTAGTTTTACGAGTACTCGTACATGGCTTGCCAATTACCGCATGTTGTGTACACGCAGGACCAATTAAAATATACTTATTGTATCGAAGCCAAAAAAAATATACAAACACATAGAAACAAATAAACTGCGACAAGATGATAAAACAATTTAACCAAAAATACATTTGTAGCATTCGTAAATTCCTTTCGAGATAAAAGACATATTTTCACTGAGAGCTCGAATATATAAAATATAAAGAACTGTTATTATACGTAAAAGTATTTTTTGTTACCATCTAGAAAATAAAAGGTTAAGATAAGTTTTGTAAGTACCATTTTGATAGATTTATTTTAGTTGCGTTGGTAGACAATATCAGATAAAAACCAAAATGGTGGTCGCAAACCTAAAATAATAAATTTTTGTCCTGAAATTTGCAGAACGCTTTAAAATTAATTAGGTTGTGTGAAATAAATAATATGGTTTGAATAAAATTTAATTTGAGCGTATTTATTTTACTTCATACCTACATTAGTTATAAAACATAAAAACTTATAAAACAAATCACATTGCAAAGAAAAGTGGATCAAAATAACGAAGAAGTCCATAATTAAAACTCGTTGGTGGAAGCAGAAAGGATCTAGTTAATTTCCTATGTGACTCATTGTTTTGAGCCATAGACATGAAAAAAAAACGATAAAAGGAAGTGGAAATTCGTTACAGTTACGCAAGTCTTATGTTGTATAAAAATCAAACATGAACCTAAAAATCTAAATGTTTTCAACAGTAACAAGTTTTACATATGTTTATTACGAACAAATCGATATATTTTAACAATTAATTCACAATTCACAAGAAAAATAGTTATTTTATAAATCTTTATGAATTAATCTTCATGAAAAAAAAAAACAAGATGAAAAAAAATTTTACTAGTTTCGTAAGAAAAAAGGCATAAATAAAAGAGAGGAAAGAAAATGCAATTTTTCTTGTTGAGATAAAGCACAATAAACAATAATTAAACGTAAATTTAATTTAAAAAATATTTATCGTAATGAAAATTGATGTAATCCTTAAGTTTTTGGTGAGCCATTTTTATTCTGTCCGCATCTCGAGCGGAGCAAATATCATCGAGGCAAAAATATATATACTCCGTAGACGAATTTACCACCATTTGATTTGTTATTTCGTTTTCTTTTTGACACTATATAAGTGTCTATATGTTTATCTCATTTTAACAGCAACATATATATTTTAAAGATGCGAGCACGCGGTTTGCTTATGAGCATTGCGCGCGCCTTAAACACTAGATCAGAGACTAATAAACCCGTTACTTTTAACAGTGTTTTCTAAAATGATACAAAAAACATCTCTAGCGTGATTTATAATGAGTGCAGCGTTAAGTATTCAGTTCAGATAGCAACTGAGTTTCCGCTAGTAAAAAGCAAGTGTAGCGACACGAAATATCTGCATAACGTCGTATGACGGTTTACCCTCTTTTAAAACAACCAAGCTTTGGTTCTAGAGAATTGAAGAAGAAAATTTTCATTCTTCAATAATCCTCATCCAGGGCGGTTTCCGATATTAAATTTGAAAAAAATTAGAAACAGATCCCAGATTTATCTTATCCGGCGAAGCTACTCTCGTCCTTTCATACTTTCATATTCGAAATATTCTGTTCGTTTACCACATGAGATAATATTGACGAAATGAAAAGAGGGATTAGCTGCTTACCTAGTAGACAATCACTATTGGCCGAATATGTGGACGTAGAAAGAAAGGAATAGGATGATATGAATTGCGATACTGCGCCATAATTCTTTCACAGGCTTAAAAATGTCGTGAATTTCTCATAAATTATAAAATTTAGGCTAATCACTATATCTATGTATGTATATATATATATATATATATATATATATATGTATATATATATATATATATATAAACACATAATGTATCTCTTCTGGTTGGATTCTACCATCCCTCTTTTTTAAATTAGAAAAAATCGCTTTATCTATTATTAAATTTTTTTTCATTTTGAGGTAAGAAACCCTAAAAACGATAAAAATAATTAGAAAATTAGAATTTTTCCAATGTACAACACAAAGAAAAGTGTTTTGTTCTGGAACATAATTAAACGGCATGGAAAGCGAACTATGAACTAGGTAATAAAAAATATAAATTAATATATTTAACAAGTCAGTGAAAGATATGTTAGGCAATTTATTTACATATTTACGTTAAGATTTATAAATAGTTTAACAGAAATACTATTTAAATACGACTTGTATGCTTGAAAGTTTACACGCGCCTAAGTGCGTATGTAATTCACGTAATGTGAGTTACACTCGATAAATTTTTATTAATAATTTTAACAGAGTCATTTGTGTTAAAAAGTTATTTTTTTATAATAACTTGTGGACAAATTATCTTATGACAAATTTATGGGCTGCCGCGAAAATGTTAAAATGTCTCTTTTATATGATTCAATATTTTTTATTTTCAAATTTTTTTCCGTCGCAATATCCATTTTACAATTATGTAGAAATTTACGTTTTTTATATTTTGACTCTATTTGCATGTTGAGTGATTCCACTCTTACCTTACACTCGGGAAATAGCTTCCCCTTGAAAAATTAGCGCAAATTATTTATTTATATATGTAAATTAATGTATTTAATTGATGTGTGTGCTGGACTTATTGCTACATTAGCTCTTACAGCCAACCAGAATACCAGTCCAGCTCAGCTCGACGAGCAGCCGAGAATCGAACCCGGGTCTCCAGGGTACGCCGCACATTCAAAACATACGGTCTTGTGATCCACCCAACACACTACAATGACGATGAATTAATAACTAAAGAAACATATTTAAAATTTCCATTTTTCAATCACGAAGTCTGTGTCACACGGACGACCAAACACTACTAAATACCTCAAATAAGATAGGATATGACTGAATTTAAATGTAATGTTTTATAGTCATATAATATATGTAGCCCTACTCGTAAACTTAACCCAGATCTTCAGCAACTTCACATATAAGTGCCCCAAAAAAGTATGAAATTTTTTTATAAAAAAATGTTACAGTCGCCACGACGACGTCTTTGTCGTCATGACACGTACGCAGACTTGTGTCCAAATTCAATCAGAGTTTTTTATTGAGCAATCAACAGGCTACTGGCATTAGGTCTCGGCATTCATTCAATTTCTGCAAGGTTGAAAAGTAAAAGTAGCTTGAAAGTTGATATTATAATGAATATAAATAATAAATTTTTGACAGTTGACTTTAATTTTGTTTGAATAATAGACTTTAATATTAAATGGCCGTAAACGCATACCCACACACATCTTCGCTTCTCAGTAAACATGCTCAAGTAAAATGAAATTTTCCTTTCGGTTTCATATCCCGTAAGTAATATTATTCAATGTATAGAGTCGTGTAAATAAAATAAAAAGTTTATAAGTAATGAGTGATTTGATGAAGAAGTTACTAGTTTACTTATGAAAATCTGTAGCAGCGTTACCTAGCAGCCTCCAGAGAAAGATCCTTTTTTACACTCGTACAATAAGTTACTTGTTTTTTTTCCGATACGCAAGCTATCCGTTACGTTACGTTACGTATACGTTAGTCTATTCTATTTAGTATGGTCGGACCGATTTCTTCTTTAAAGGGCTCTTAAAGAACAAATGGACAAACAAAACGCTTTCGTATTTATAATATTGATAGAGATTTATCACTTGTTGGACAGAAATTTAAATGAACCTAAAAGCAAGTAAAAAGCATTTAAAATTTTTCTTTTTCAATTTACAATCAAAAAAGTTTAAACACCTTATATCATTTTTTTATTAATTTATTGTTTTCGAAATTGATTTGTGTAATAAGTATATTAATGACAGAAAAGTTTTTAACTTTTTAATAACGTATTTAATATTAGGATATTATTTAAATATAGATAGGCGCATATTTAAAAAAAAATATTCATGTGATATAACTACAAATTAATGATTTTCAGATTTTTTCCTTTACTGTGAGACTTTGCTTCCTGTCAAATTTTATGATTTTAGGTTAGCGATAAGTATCCTATAGGTTTTGATTTATTTGCTAGTGTAAATATACGGCATAAATAGCATATTCTAAGGGGTTTTTTATCGCGTTGACTTAGAAGTTTGACTTTTTTATTGCTCCAAGGTACCGTAGTCCTAAGTATTTGATATTAATTTCAACTTGATCCCTTCGCGCGTTCCTGAGAAAAAGGCAATTGACATACAGACAAATTGACAGACGAATAACGAAGTGACTTTATGAGGATTTCTTTTTTCCTTCTGGATTACGAATTCTAAAAATGGCACTTATATAAAGAAAATGAAAAAGTAAGCCCAATATAAGTTTTTTTTAAATCGTTCGACTTGTAAAGACGAGAAATCTTGAATGTTTTTACGAAAAATCATAATTTTTCACAAGTGTTTTTAAATCCGATTTCTAGGAACCTTGTTCAACAAGCATAATGAAACAAAGTGCAGATCGTACCCCATTGTATTCTTTATATACAGATGTAACATACTTGTCTGTGATACTCGTAGACCCAACAGAATCGTCGAAAAAGTCATACAAAAGTCTTAAAGAGCAGAAGAGATCTTTATTTTGACCACACAAAACGAATGTCAATGACGATTTATTTTTAATATCATTAGAAAATGGCTTAGTTGTTTTTTCGTAATAGTCACTAAAATATTATATGCTTCGGAAGATTTTTATTGTTATTCTGATTTCTTAATAATAATTCGTAATATATTTTAAAAATAAAAATATGCGCGTTTATGAAGATTTGGCTTTTTGATTTCACATTATACTCACAATTTTTTGTTCTTTTTGTTATTTTCTGATAGTCAGTCGTTAAATTATTTGGTTTTCATATTTATATATTACAAATATGAGATTTTATTAAAATTTTATTCTATTTCTATAACTTCATGACCATTTTTGCAGGTTTCCGCAAAGTTTGTTCAAAATAGATTATTGTTTCAAGTTTCTAAGATCTTTTTCTATTAATTACAGAGTTTTTTAAAAAGCACTAGACATAGATATATTTTTACAGTTTGTGTATTAGTTAAAATTTCAGATTTCTTTCTGTCGAATCTTCACAAAAGAAATGTTTGTTTATTAGTCTATATTTATTTTTGTCTATTGGCCCCTTTATCAGGACATCATACAAAAACTAGTAAACCGATATGGAATATTAAAATAAGAAAATTTTAGCGTTCAGAGTTAAAGTTATGGTACGTTTGGTTTCCATCGAAAAAAACCGAAAGAATATCAAGTTCTATTAGTACAAACCGAAGAACTTTGGAACTAATGACATATGTAATGATGAGTAGAATTAGTCGAAACTATCATACTGCCTTATTAAATAAATTACTTTATCATTTTTTTTATTACCTTGTTCATAGTAAGATTTCTATCATGATGTTTAATTAAGCCCCAGAATAAGACGCTTTTTCCTGTACACTAGTGTACGGTACGTTGGAAAAATTCTAATGTACCCGATATTTTTGATTGTTTTTAGGGTTACGTACCCCAAAATGAAAAACAACATAGCAACAGATTATTTAAACTATGATCGATTTCTACTTTGTTTTTTATTTTGTAGTGCGGTATTTTAATGGTAATTTTAGAAGGGGGAAATTAAGAACTCTATTTTTTAAATTCTTTATATAAAATTGATTATCATTTATCTATTTAGGGATAAATGGGGGGGAAGGGAGAATTCAAAATATTTTTCAGAATTTCAAGTATTGTCCGCGGTATCCACCAAATTGTGCAATAACGCATTCCGTCCTGTCTCCATCTTATTTCTGTAACTAGTGAAATAAAAACTACGAAAAAAGAGGGATGACAGAATCTAACCAGGGGATATATACTGACTTTATACATGTGTATATATATATATATATATATATATTACCCTATATTTGATAGTGTATGAGGAATTCGCGACATTTTGCATGTGAAATATATACGAGTCAGTATATTGAAAAGATAAGAAATTACAAATACTTTTATAAATACTTGAATAGAAACATTTTGCAACCTCAATACCTAAGCTTTTGTATGTAGCCAAGTATGGACAGAACCCTCATAGTGGGAATTATATTTGCAATTCACATCATTCTTTACCTTTCTTTTTGTACGTCCACACATTCTGTAACAGAGATTGAGCATTAGGTGGGCAGCTTTGTCAGTATTACCTCATCTAGCAAACGAACAGAATATTTTAAATCCTCCCGAAGATATGACGTTCTTTTTTTCTATTTGAATATAGAAACACGAGAGTAGCTTTGCCAGATAGAATGAACTTAATCTGGGAACTGTTTTCATATGTGTTTCTAAATTTTCTTAATTTAATATGGCAAGCCGCTCTGGATGAAGATTAGTGAAGTGTTAAATTATTGAACAAAATAACAAATCGAATGGTGCTTAACTCGTTTATGTCGTACATATATTTTTGCCGCTATGATATTTGCTCCGCGCGAGATGCGGACAGAAATGAAATGGCTCACCAAAAATTTAACGATTACATAAATTTTATTTGGATAAATATTTTTTTTGTTTAAGTTTACGTTTAATTATTTTTTATACTGCTTTATTGTAACAACAATTGCATTTGTTTCCTGTCTTTCATAAACTTTTTTTCTTACGCAAACGGATTTTTTTTCATCTCGTTCATTATTTTTTACAATCGTAACTACATACGTAAAGATTTAAAGAACAGTTGTTTTTCTAAATCTACTGAACCAATAGTTAAAATATATCGATTAGTTCATTATAAACATCTTTAAAAATTGCTACAGGCAAAAATCATTTAAATTTCAATGTTCACATTTGGTTTTTCTACAAAATTAAATTTAACGTACCTTACATCGATACCAAATTGTAATGCATTTTTGCATTTGCTTCTTGGTTTATTATGTCTATGATCTAAACAATGAACCAAAATAGTCAACTGTCTAGAGGAACAGTTGTGAAGAAAGGACGAAGTAATAGGAACAATCTGACTTTGTTTCCACCACCAAGTTATAATTACGGACTTATTCTTTATTTCCATTCAATCTTCCCTGCAATACGATTTGTTTCGGTTTATCCTAAAGAGTAAAACGTTTTCAAAGGCCGAGTCTGTGAAAGATAAGAATAATATACGTAAGATACCTAAATGCAATATTATTTTTTTCGTAAAAGTTTAACAAAGCCTACGAATCCTTAGTGAATATTGAGGATTCCACGTAGATCGAATCACAGGCAAAAGCTTGAACAAATTATAATATTATTTTTTAAGATATTTAAAAAAAAAAATCTTTTATTTGTTTATTTTAAATGACCATAATTTTAAGAAACAATACTTTTAACGTATAGGTTTACCAAATTTATTTTTAATCGTAATAAACTTTACTATGGGTAATATTACTTGTATTTAATGCCACAATTTTCATCTTAGCATAGAATAAGTATTCTAAAATATTTGAAGACATATTTTTTGAAGACTTTTTGAAGTACAACTCTTTATCTTCTATTTTTACTGATGTTTGTTGTGATAATAATTGTAGTAGTTTTAGTATCATTGAAAAATGTAGTGTGTAACTAAAATTAGTAGAATAACATCAATATTTTCACCAAAATACTTTTACAGAGCACGAAATCCAAGTAATTTATAGTACCTATGTCAAAATGGAATTCTTTTATGGGTTCTTAAATATATAGTAGCCTTTTTTCGAAGACTAACTGAAAAATTAATTTAATAGAAACACTCAAAGCGCAGTGTATTTCAATTTTATACAGCGTCTGTGTAATAAGAAAGACAAAATTGAATTTTTAATAAATACGACTTTGTTTAATTATTTAATATGGTCGAATTCAACTTTATTCAAACCAAATTATTTATTTAATACATTGTATTTAATTTTTAAGCGCCAAGTTTCAAGACACAAATTGATATCTGCGTACAATTGATTGCAGTTTTGCCAGTGCCAGTAGTTTTCCTAATATATTGTCTACTCACGCAACTAAGATAAATCTGTCAATATGATACTAAAAAAAGTTGCTTTAAACGTTCATTTTATAGATGGTAACAAAATAATTTTCTATATAATAGCTCAAAATAAAATTCTTTGCCATCTATATATTCGAGTATTAGAATAAAATGTATATTTTATCCTGGAAGTAATTTCCTGATGCAAAAAATGTATATTTGATTATAGGTTTTAACTTTTCGTCGAAGCCTATTTGTTTCTATGTATTTTTATATTTTATTGGCCTCGATACCGTACATGTTACAAAGCCTTGTGTGTACACAACACGCGGTACGCTGTAGTTGGCAAGCCATGTACGAGTACTCATACCACTAAAATATAGCGTTCCAAAGAATACTTTGTAACTACCTGTTTTATGTTTTATTCACGACTGTTTTTCATATTTAAACACTTATTATAGAAAAGAAAATTAGTTTACTTTTTACAGGCAAGATTGAAAACCAGCGTTATCGTTCATTGTACGATGGCACAGCGTGAATATTTTTTTTTCTTTGATCGTTTCGACCATGTATTGAAATATATTAAAAACATTTGCCACATTGTATTTGAATGGTTTAATATTTTTCATGAATAGATAGTCCATAGATAGAAAGGTTAGAGAAAAATCCAGTAGTCTCATTCGAGAAACTGCGGACTAAAATCTAATTTATGTAACATTAATTTAGTTTGTATCAATAAAAAATATAAGATAATATTTAAAGATGAGTAAAATATATTACGATTTTTTTTTAATCATTGATGAAGTGAAAATCGTATTGAAATCTTTTTATTCAAAATTTCTTTATCGCCAATAAAATATTAAGTAAAATGTATTATGTGATCGACGCATCTATTACTAATACATATAGCCGAAAAATTTGTTCCTTTATTTCTTTTCTCGCGCTAATATTTGGAACCACAGGTCCGATTTCCAACATTTTTTGGTGGAAAATCCGTAATTTGGAAAATATTACAGGCTGCTTTATAATCATGCTGCCATTTATGAGAACAAATAAAACATCGAAAAAGTCAGGAAACACTGCTTATATAGCGTAAGGTAGAGAAAAACCAGCTTATTTACCAATTGAGTGCTCCCAACGGTACACCCCCGACCCGATGACTGATATCGCTTGACGTATGGACCGGAGGTGTTTTGATCGTAGAGAGGAGGGGGGAGGGGGAGAGCATTTAATTTCACGCGCGTCACACTGCGGAGCATATTTATTTGTGATAATAAAAAAATGGGTGGATAACGTAACTAATATCTTAGGGTTTTTTTGTGCCTTTTGTTTAGGAATTTGTTATATTTTGAACGTATCCACACAATTTGAAATGAAATAAATTGTAACGCAAAATATAATTACGTGAATTAGATGTAAAGGTCCATTACTTCCGTCCCAAGGTACATTATTTCCGTTGCATATTTTCGTGATACTTTTTCAACCCACTCGGCGATAAGAATTTTATCTTCAACCATAAATGTTAGAGAAAATTTCGGAGGGACATTCGAATGGAAAAACAATTTCTTACATTGCTAGTATAATTGGGGTAAAAAAATTACTTTAATTAAAAATCTCGCTACATAAGCAAGTAATGTATCATTACATTACTAGATAAGTAAGTAATGTATCATTACATTACTAGATAAGCAAGTAATGTATCATTACATTACTAGATAAATAAGTAATGTATCATTACATTATAGGGTAATGAATGACGAAAATTTACAAAGTCTGAAGATTTCAGAGCTCATTGTAAAGCTTGCCCCCTCACAAAACTTTAAACAGGGAACAGCCATCTAGCGGTGAATACGTGTAATTTTATTTGTCCGTTTGGCACTATTTTCTGATATTGAATATATTTGGCGTTAATTTTGTAGAAATTCATTATTCACAATTAAATGAAACTACGCGATGTAGTATTATTTCTACTTTCTTTAAGTTCTTTACCACGACCTAGGTTTCGTTGTATTACAACATCTTCAGGTGGGCTATTAGCAAAGATTCAAATATTATATCTTTGTTAATAAATATTATAATATTTGAATCTTGAAAGTAGAAATAATACTACATCACGTAGTTTCATTTAGTTGGGACTATTTTCTGTTAATAAATTTTCCCGAAAATTTGATCTAGATCAAAAGGCGTCATTTATAATAAATTAAAATAAAAAACACGATTCCTTACTTACACAAAGAGTATATATTAATTATAAGTAACCGTTGGCAACTTTGAGAGAAAATTGCTATCGGTTATTATTAATCATAATAATTAGCTGTAAATATCCTGATATTTTTGTTCTCATTATCGTGATTTTTCCCGAAAGTTTTATCTACATGAAAAGGCGTCATTTAAAATTAATTATAATAAAAAACACTATTCCTTACTTACACAAGGAGTATATATTAATTATAAGTAACCGTTGGCAACTTTGAGAGAAAATTGCTATCGGTTATTATTAATCATAATAATTAGCTGTAAATATCCTGATATTTTTGTTCTCATTATCGTGATTTTTCCCGAAAGTTTTATCTACATGAAAATGCGTCATTTAAAATTAATTATAATAAAAAACACTATTCCTTACTTACACAAGCAGTATATATTAATTATAAGTAACCGTTGGCAACTTTGAGAGAAAATTGCTATCGGTTATTATTAATCATAATAATTAGCTGTAAATATCCTGATATTTTTGTTCTCATTATCGTGATTTTTCCCGAAAGTTTTATCTACATGAAAAGGCGTCATTTAAAATTAATTATAATAAAAAACACTATTCCTTACTTACACAAGGAGTATATATTAATTATAAGTAACCGTTGGCAACTTTGAGAGAAAATTGCTATCGGTTATTATTAATCATAATAATTAGCTGTAAATATCCTGATATTTTTGTTCTCATTATCGTGATTTTTCCCGAAAGTTTTATCTACATGAAAATGCGTCATTTAAAATTAATTATAATAAAAAACACTATTCCTTACTTACACAAGCAGTATATATTAATTATAAGTAACCGTTGGCAACTTTGAGAGAAAATTGCTATCGGTTATTATTAATCATAATAATTAGCTGTAAATATCCTGATATTTTTGTTCTCATTATCGTGATTTTTCCCGAAAGTTTTATCTACATCAAAAGGCGTCATTTAAAATTAATTATAATAAAAAACACTATTCCTTACTTACACAAGCAGTATATATTAATTATAAGTAACCGTTGGCAACTTTGAGAGAAAATTGCTATCGGTTATTATTAATCATAATAATTAGCTGTAAATATCCTGATATTTTTGTTCTCATTATCGTGATTTTTCCCGAAAGTTTTATCTACATGAAAAGGCGTCATTTAAAATTAATTATAATAAAAAACACTATTCCTTACTTACACAAGGAGTATATATTAATTATAAGTAACCGTTGGCAACTTTGAGAGAAAATTGCTATCGGTTATTATTAATCATAATAATTAGCTGTAAATATCCTGATATTTTTGTTCTCATTATCGTGATTTTTCCCGAAAGTTTTATCTACATGAAAATGCGTCATTTAAAATTAATTATAATAAAAAACACTATTCCTTACTTACACAAGCAGTATATATTAATTATAAGTAACCGTTGGCAACTTTGAGAGAAAATTGCTATCGGTTATTATTAATCATAATAATTAGCTGTAAATATCCTGATATTTTTGTTCTCATTATCGTGATTTTTCCCGAAAGTTTTATCTACATCAAAAGGCGTCATTTAAAATTAATTATAATAAAAAACACTATTCCTTACTTACACAAGCAGTATATATTAATTATAAGTAACCGTTGGCAACTTTGAGAGAAAATTGCTATCGGTTATTATTAATCATAATAATTAGCTGTAAATATCCTGATATTTTTGTTCTCATTATCGTGATTTTTCCCGAAAGTTTTATCTACATGAAAAGGCGTCATTTAAAATTAATTATAATAAAAAACACTATTCCTTACTTACACAAGGAGTATATATTAATTATAAGTAACCGTTGGCAACTTTGAGAGAAAATTGCTATCGGTTATTATTAATCATAATAATTAGCTGTAAATATCCTGATATTTTTGTTCTCATTATCGTGATTTTTCCCGAAAGTTTTATCTACATGAAAATGCGTCATTTAAAATTAATTATAATAAAAAACACTATTCCTTACTTACACAAGCAGTATATATTAATTATAAGTAACCGTTGGCAACTTTGAGAGAAAATTGCTATCGGTTATTATTAATCATAATAATTAGCTGTAAATATCCTGATATTTTTGTTCTCATTATCGTGATTTTTCCCGAAAGTTTTATCTACATGAAAAGGCGTCATTTAAAATTAATTATAATAAAAAACACTATTCCTTACTTACACAAGGAGTATATATTAATTATAAGTAACCGTTGGCAACTTTGAGAGAAAATTGCTATCGGTTATTATTAATCATAATAATTAGCTGTAAATATCCTGATATTTTTGTTCTCATTATCGTGATTTTTCCCGAAAGTTTTATCTACATGAAAATGCGTCATTTAAAATTAATTATAATAAAAAACACTATTCCTTACTTACACAAGCAGTATATATTAATTATAAGTAACCGTTGGCAACTTTGAGAGAAAATTGCTATCGGTTATTATTAATCATAATAATTAGCTGTAAATATCCTGATATTTTTGTTCTCATTATCGTGATTTTTCCCGAAAGTTTTATCTACATCAAAAGGCGTCATTTAAAATTAATTATAATAAAAAACACTATTCCTTACTTACACAAGCAGTATATATTAATTATAAGTAACCGTTGGCAACTTTGAGAGAAAATTGCTATCGGTTATTATTAATCATAATAATTAGCTGTAAATATCCTGATATTTTTGTTCTCATTATCGTGATTTTTCCCGAAAGTTTTATCTACATGAAAAGGCGTCATTTAAAATTAATTATAATAAAAAACACTATTCCTTACTTACACAAGGAGTATATATTAATTATAAGTAACCGTTGGCAACTTTGAGAGAAAATTGCTATCGGTTATTATTAATCATAATAATTAGCTGTAAATATCCTGATATTTTTGTTCTCATTATCGTGATTTTTCCCGAAAGTTTTATCTACATGAAAATGCGTCATTTAAAATTAATTATAATAAAAAACACTATTCCTTACTTACACAAGCAGTATATATTAATTATAAGTAACCGTTGGCAACTTTGAGAGAAAATTGCTATCGGTTATTATTAATCATAATAATTAGCTGTAAATATCCTGATATTTTTGTTCTCATTATCGTGATTTTTCCCGAAAGTTTTATCTACATGAAAAGGCGTCATTTAAAATTAATTATAATAAAAAACACTATTCCTTACTTACACAAGGAGTATATATTAATTATAAGTAACCGTTGGCAACTTTGAGAGAAAATTGCTATCGGTTATTATTAATCATAATAATTAGCTGTAAATATCCTGATATTTTTGTTCTCATTATCGTGATTTTTCCCGAAAGTTTTATCTACATGAAAATGCGTCATTTAAAATTAATTATAATAAAAAACACTATTCCTTACTTACACAAGCAGTATATATTAATTATAAGTAACCGTTGGCAACTTTGAGAGAAAATTGCTATCGGTTATTATTAATCATAATAATTAGCTGTAAATATCCTGATATTTTTGTTCTCATTATCGTGATTTTTCCCGAAAGTTTTATCTACATCAAAAGGCGTCATTTAAAATTAATTATAATAAAAAACACTATTCCTTACTTACACAAGCAGTATATATTAATTATAAGTAACCGTTGGCAACTTTGAGAGAAAATTGCTATCGGTTATTATTAATCATAATAATTAGCTGTAAATATCCTGATATTTTTGTTCTCATTATCGTGATTTTTCCCGAAAGTTTTATCTACATCAAAAGGCGTCATTTAAAATTAATTATAATAAAAAACACTATTCCTTACTTACATAAGGAATATATATTAATTATAAGTAACCGTTGGCAACTTTGAGAGAAAATTGCTATAGATTATTATTAATCATAATAATTAGCTGTAAATTTCCTGATGTTTTTGTTCTCATTATCGTTTGCATATATTTCAAACATTATTTTCATTAACTACTCTTAAGTTAAGTAAATTAAAGCTTTATAGCAGTAACGACTATTACTGCTACAAAGTTTTAATTTGCTTAACTTAAGAATAGTTACACGGTTGGATTTTTCATTAGAAATCAGGTTATAACAGACATTTGATAATAATTAGCAACGTACTCTAAATCCATCTTTGGGGGAATTTTTAAATCCATCAGATAAACATTCAATGTGTCATTTTCTTTAAAAACAAAGAAAACCTTCAACTTCATCGAATTATTATGTATTATATTAAAGAAAACTGACTAGCTTGATGAAAAATACATGTCTATTTTCCGTCATTTTTGCATACTTTTCAAATAAATAATTAAGTTTTGTGCGAATGATTGCATTTTTCAGTAGATAATAACATTGTGTCTCAATTATAATATTATAAAGATGTGTTTAATAAAATATTGACAAAAGCAGCACAGACAAAACACATAAGCCATTCAATTCTCCTACAAAATTTCGTCTACATACTGTGTAATATGCTATAATAAATAAAATAAATATTTAGAAATGACCGATAAGACTAGGGATTATATTTCTTTCTTCCTCATCTCTTTTCCTCATAAAATTTTCTTCGAAAAACTTTAAAAAATACTGCATGTACATTGAGGAAAAATACGGTAACATTTTAATTTAATTATTTCAATCAAATGTCCAATTAAAACATTGTAAATAGCAAAAAAAAAACACGTAAAATAACTAGTATAATAATTAACTCCATACATCAAAGTAAACTGTTTCGTTGGTAATTTATTTTATTTATTATATATTTATACACATACCAAATCTTACTTCGGATAGTTAATTGAGTCACTCGCTATTTATTTTATCAAAAAATGGATATACCGCTATTATTTTCTAACAAATTATATTTCTATTCAACTTGATTCGTAATTCTTCTCACTGCTACTTAATATGAACGCAAACTGTTAAATATAGAATAAAGAACCATTAAAATATAAAATAAAATCATTAACATTTAAAAGTGGTTTGTCAATAAAAAAGGTCCTTTTAACATAATAACGAAACATAATAACGAAAGACGGTTTAATAGAATATTGCAGATCCAGCGGTTTAGCAGTAGTAACTTTATTTTCGATTTCTCCAAATTATCAATTAAATTGTCTCTTATAATTGTTATCACGTGGAAATTTATCACTTTGTTTTGTAATAAGAAAAGTAATTAGAATAGCTATGCTTGTTGATATTGCTAGTAAAGTGGATATTAAAAATAATATTTATTGCTGTTTTCATTTTATTACAAAATTCACACATAAATTTACGCCGAGTACGTAACATAAATTAGAAACGCTGTAGTCTACCACATAATTTTTGGTTGAATAATTTTATGAACATAGTTTTCTATGTCATGTTGTTGCTTTAAACTAATTATGTAATAAGTTAATTTTTGAAATTAAAAAAGAATAGTCGTTATTTAGAGAAGCATACATGGTTAGAAATACGTAACAGTAACTAAAAAATACATTAAAATAACAAAGGGTTCCGACTCGATTTCATGAAAGGAGCGTCAAATAACTGCTATCGCCGAGGATCATAAATTTTCATATCACACTATTGTTACAGATCAGATTGATTGTTTAAAATATTAGCGCTTTGAGAAATTATTTGTCAGTGAATAAACTGTATTCACGAAAAGTCGAAGCTTCGAGTTATGTAATAGTCTCGACTGGCCGATGATATGTATATATTTAAATTTCATTAAACAACAATCACAAACTTAACATCAATAAAAACAGCAAATATCTGCTATAAAAATAGTTCAAATATTATCTTCATGCAAAACAGTTTGCAAAGAGAATATGGAGACACACTTCAAATTAAAATACCGGTTGACATAATATTATATTCTATATACGTCTATTCTACGTGTTGAATATTATATATTGAATTTTTGTCAATCACCGTTGTAAGAAATGGTATCCACAATATTTTATTATGATAATAATTTATAGTCTAATATTTAATACTGTTTCCAATGAAACTATGACTATTTTACCCCTAGAATTATGTTATTATTAGTAAACGATGAATCAAAACCACCGTGTCAAATATTTGGGAATAATATTCCAAATTTAGAGGTCTGGCGTATTTTCGGTTCAATCTATGGAGTTGGAAATGCTTCGTGAAACAAATCGAAAATGGGTCGATCGCTAGTACTAATTGATTCAAATTGTTATACCGGATGTGTTTTAATATTATATTATATACAATATGAAATTATATTCAGTATTACAAACAATTGTGTTTTCAATACGGTTAAAAAATAAATTGTTCTTAAAAAAAATATATAATGTCTGTTAACATTGGTATCGAACATTTTGGATAACGATAAGAAAGTACGTAAGAAAATAGGCACAAAGCAGGGTTCTGCATTTTTTTGAAAATATTGATCAAAATTAATTGAAATAATTTGATTAGAAAACTCTGATCAAATGTTGTATTTAGAATGTTATAAAATATTTCAAACTAATGGTTCAAAATAAGCCATGGGTACATATTAAACATCACTTGGAAGCACAATATTTTGCAAATAATTCTTAAAATAAAATCGGTCGATTCAAAGCTATATTTATATCTATGTTCCATGTTTCCATCGATATAAATGTTAATAGTAATGCACTTCGACTCTGCGCTTAAAAGGAGCCCACCTACCGTGCGCTCGCTGCCGATTTCATCAATGTCTCATCACATCGCGTGTGCACGAAACTGAGTAGGGAGCATTTCAACTGAGTCAAATTAAACATTTTTTAAAACATGTAATGATAAGAAATATATTTCGCGATGTGAAACATATTTTTTGCTGAAAAGCTTTTTCTCTCAAAGGAATTGTCCAGCAGTTACAAGGAAACAAACAACTAAATTAGTTATGACAATTATCGATCAAAATTAATCGCACTGGAATGTTTACATCCTGATAATTTTAATTCAATCTCTTCCCAATTCTCAATGGTTATAATAATTTTTAGATTTTTCTGGACGATCCTTTTGGTGATAAGGAGAGAAATTTTATAGCGTTTTTCCCGCAAAATGTTCATAAATATATTTATATATATTTATATGGAGAGAAATTTTTAAGCGTTTTTCCCGCAAAATGTTTATAAATATTCTTGAAAAAATACGTGACATGCATTTTCGAATATGTGCTTCAATGTGAACGATATCCTTGCAATTTGTTTTACCACTTTACCTCCTGAAATTATTCCCAAAATCAAAACTGAACTTTTTTATTTCAGGCGTATAACTGGGCCCTCATACTCCATCTTTGTGTTCCGTTTAGAATTTTAACTTCGATTATTTTCCCAGAAAAAAGCCGGTGATGGACAGTGGAAGTGTTTCCATAAGTTTTTTTGTTTTGTCAAATTTGCGACGGTTTACTAAGAATGGCAAATTAAATTTCAATTTAATTTTGAAACACCTATCCTATGAATTCCTACTTAATGAGCCGCACGAAACAATTTTTTTTCTAATCCACTTCACATCTACGGGAGGATACGTTAAAATTTATTTTTAAAATATTAACTGAGATGACTATATGAAGAACTATATAAATAAAATTTTATATCTAAAAATTTACGTATAAAATTTTATTTATATACGTCTAAAATAATAAAAACTTATTTAACTTATTAATAAGAAATTATTTTCAAGAAACTATAATAACTCTTATAGTTAAGTGAAGTGAAGGCGTGAGAGCTATTAACTTTGTGTTCAAAGTCATTGTTGATTGTTAGTTATTATTATACCGTACCGTATAAATACTAATTAAACTTCAGAAACGTAAGTAGTTTTTTAATTAAAATTTTAAAGATTATTTTTACGGTGCAATATAAATAATATAGTTTTAAAAATAAATACGTACATAGGTACCAAATAATAAATAATCATAAAAATAAATATGTACATAAAAATCTTTTATTACATAAAACAATTCACACGATTTTATTTAGTTTCTATAACATAGTTTCTTGAAAATGACAAAATAACTTATGCAGATGATCAAATGTAAAACCTTTGATGCTTAAATCCGTTTGGCTTATCGCCAGTAATTTCGTTTCCCATTTTACATACACTATGCAAAGAAAATATTAACAAGTAAGATCTTTTTTATTGCCGCTGATCATCTCGGATGATTAAAATAGCTATCTCTAAGTAATGTATATTCAATTATACATATCGTGAATTGAAAATATTTGTCCATAATGTGAAGTCGTATAAAAGTTGGCAGAAAATATTTAGTCCCAAAAAAGAGCTTAGCAAAAGTTTGCTGTCACGAGTTTGCATGGTGCATATGCAGACATAATATTGTTACAACAATTCTTTAGAAATTTAATAGTTTTTTTCTATTATCTCCTATACCTTGTTTATTTCTCTCTGTTACTGCAAATCCATTACTCATTCGGTTCAAAAAATTCATTTTATTTAAAACTATAATTCAATGGAAATCCGTGACTATGCGTTCTTTGTATTCTGTGTATATATCATTATTAATGTATTATATAACACCAATAATAATAATTTTATATCTCAACTCCAAATTCACAGATTGCTCTGATTACGTTCTGAAAGCCTCCTCATCTTCCCCATATATAAAGACAACATATAATTCCACGAAAACACATATACAGTAGATATTTTTAAATTATGGAATGAGTTGGATTTTGGCATCCGAAATGCTTTATCAATACATGTGTTCAAATGTGGTCTTAATAAGTTATACCTCACGTACTACACGCCACATTTATCTTCTTTTTTTATTATATACTTTGTTCCTTTGCTTTCTCTCATCTCATATTTATACGCACGTATATATTTATTTGTCTATATATATTTTAAATATATAATCTTCTCTCATTTTACTTAATATATTTAAATTTGTTGCAATTTTAAGTATTCTAAAAAGCGGCATTTTGATTTTCTGCAAGAGATTACTCGTTAATTGCAAAGGGGTAATCTATAGTAGGTTACTTGTAAATATATAAAAAACGACTATGGATCAAGCTGGACTTATCAAATCAATACTTGGTATGTTTCAAGTATGAATCAGGTATGTTTCATCAGAATATTTAATAAGCAGTTCAATCAATATTTAGTATAATTAGTGTGACGAATGATATTCGTAACATGAATATCATTTTACTTCGGAATAATTTGTGAAATTAAATTTATGGAACAATTAAAGTTTCTTTTCCTAATAATTTTTTTTTAAATTTTTAAGGAGAAAAGTTTTTATTTTTCGTAGAAAAAATAAAAATCCATCTCATTAAATATGAGCGAGGCGTATTACAATGATTATCGGGGTGATTTGCTTAATAGACGATATTTTATTTTTTGGTTTTTTTTTTCTTTGTTTATCCCTTTTATATAGATTCCGATATTTGAATTATCTTTATTAAAATAGTTACTATGAGCAATTATGATTAAACCAGATTTCACCAATAATACATTTATATTATAATATATATCCACAACCGCTATAACTACAAAGTGACCATTTGAACCCATATCTAAGCAGTTATATCAAACGTCGGCAACAGAGTAGAGCTGTTAATTAAAAAGTGACTTTGAAGGATATCGGAAAACGCCTACGCAGAGATGTGAACGATCTATTAGAAAATTTGAATGGATATTCTCAAAATTAAGAGTAAATAAAGCTGAATTGGGTAACACTCAATACATTGAGCGAATGTAAAGCACAATGGGCTCTTGATATAAACCGATAGGGCAATCGGAAATGCCCTAAATACCCTGAAGCCTATTCCACAATATTCCGAGCGGAAGCTGAAATTGAAGCGTAATTCCAACAAATCAGTTTGCACAGTATTTTAAATGTTCTGTTCTTTAGTGAACGAAACCTGATATCAGACAGACTGAAGTTAAAGACTAACAAAATGTTGGAATTTATTTACAATAGCGGCGAATGTTTCCTTTTTTCTTCTTCCACATTTAATAAAACTCCTCTTGACGCGCTTATATTATATTCACTTGCACGTAGCTATAGATGTACATAAATCTAACAAGTCGATCTTTGCCCACTTCTAATTAATGAGAAAGGACTATGGATCCAGCTGGACTTTTGTTATACGTACTGTACGATGTAAAACATCTGAGTTATTATAATTTGTCCTATACTTTAGTGCATCGCATCATCCATAGTGCACGATCAGCTAGGACTGACGTAGTTATCAGAAAATAATGAGGACATTATCAAGACAAATAAGATATAATAAGCATATGTATATTTTGCTTTTTCATATAGCGGCATTTCAAATACACTGTTGAAACGGCATATTCAGTAAATTTTGAAAAGGTAGTAAAATAAGTTGCACTACCTTCAGTTTCAGTAAATTCTAGCAATACAATACTCCGTGGTACAATTGCATTTTCACAGGCTTAACTTCTCGGTAAAAATATTATACTTACAGACTTTTAATCCTTAAATATTATATTTAAATATTGTGTTCAAAGTTCGATATTCGCGTAAAAATATTTTTACCAATAAAATTATTTTCAAAATGTCTTAAATTTAAAAGGTAATAATAGAGTTAAAATTATTTATGGATATATAATTAATCACATCACTAGAGATATGTACCTATGCTCTTTACAAAAATAATAAGATTACGTGTAATATTTAGATGCGAATTTAACAAATATATATAACAAGTTTAAAAATAATAATATATAAATGTACAAGATGTAATTATAATAAGACAAACAAGACTATTGTAATGTGTAATAATTGGAAATAAATACTAAATAAAAAATAAATATAATTAGTAATAATTCGGTGTTTGTTAATAACGGTTTGTTAAACAATTACGTATTTATAAAATCATTTTTTAAATTAAATTTATAATAGATACTTTTTGCAATCGTTTTTATTTCTATTTTAGTTCCTTAAAGATAAAGACTTAGAATTTTTTTAATATCTTCATTTTCACTTTTCTTTTTTTCCCACATTACTATATAATATCATAGATAAATGTGGATAAATATAGCGGTGTAATTTGTAGAGAGTGGTAATTTATTTTTAATTAGCTTACTCATTACAGATAAAATAGTACGATAAAAATAACAGTTATGACGATTCTCAATCGCATTATGAGTTGATTTAAAATAGTCATCTACGATTTGATTTTATTATGTTTTATTAATCCATCCTAAATAATTAAATGAAACAAAAATCGAAATCTCCGTATCTTCGCGAACTTCTTTATGTTAATTTGTTTCCGGTACATATAATATATATATATATATATATATATATATATATATACACATTTGGTTTATACAGAAATACATTGCATATCATAACTCTTGACACTCTCAATCCAGGATTCGTCAATTGATATTTTCAAATCATTGAATACTCTTACCAAATAACATATTTTTTAATTATAAATATCGGTAACGAATTAATTCGTGAAAAACCGATTTGGAAAATGGTTTAATTGGCGACAAACGGTTGTCAAGTGTCAAAATTTCAAACGTAAAAGTCGTCTTTTTATGAATTTTTTAATATTATGATTTCTTTTATTTTTAATGTATTATATTCTTATTAAGTAAATATAGTATAGCAGAAATATAATTAGCAAGGGAATAATACGTTACGTCAATTTTTTTAATGAATTATGAGAGGTTCTTAAAATCAAATCAGGGTTAAATACATATATTGTTTCAATTAAATAAAGAAAAATAGTGAAAGAATCACTTTTAATGTGGTGCAATTGTTCCCCTCGTAGTTTGAGTTACGGGTTTTAATACATGATTCATAGTTTTCTTTGCCTGTTATCTTTATATTTATCTTCATAATTTTGAACAATTTTACAATTTAATTACCATTAGAAATTATCAAGCGAAATTCTATTATGTTCTTTAGCATTTGATTCATGGCAGTAATAATAACTGAAGTTTAGAATAAATACTTAATTACTTCTTTATCATGCTTTCAGTATTACATTATATCGTAATGCAACTGTCTATCATACTGCAACGTAAACATGCATTTTGCAACTGTTAAAAAATCTATAAGAGGTCTTAAAAGAAACATTCCTATGCCTTTTTCTAAAAAAATACTTTTTTCAATTACTTCATTCAATCAAGCTAGAGTTTTTGAAACGGATGTCAAAAATCTTTCAGGCAACATGTGTTTAATGAACACACCATTAACCAATTACATCAATTAAATATGCATCATTTTCCTTGGGTATATTATTAAAAAATTGACATATTTACAATTTCCTTTCCTTTCCCAACATATATAAAAATATACAATTCGTAACAAAACCCACTTTACGTCTGCAATGACGACCTCCAATTCGGGCGCCGCCCACGCCAGCCGCCGCGCTGCAAGTCAGCTGTCGTCCTTAATTAATCGTCACGTATTAAAGGGCGGTTATTGTATAGTCGTAAAATTTTGGATAATGTGACAGATACGGGACGCGCTTATAGAATATTTGTTACGACATTTTAGAACCATTAAGAAATATATAAATGTAAAATAATTTTATTACAAAATAGCGTACGCCACGGCAATATCAGCGTATTAATATTAAAGTTTGTAATTTATTATTTTCTTGAACGTTAATGGTACATCATATTATATTACACCGTTCGATGGGCAGAAAATGGTTTAATAATATACGTGGCATACAAAATCCTTTGGGCTTACTATTGATGTTCATATCTTCCTGGAAAAAGCTTCCTCATTTTGAGAGCTACCATCTATGCAAAAGTGTTCTGCGCCTTGCCGGACACAACTCACAGAAACTACAATAACGTAGTAATTGACAGCCGTACAAGTTCTCGCATACGAGATATATACTTAAAATCTTGATATCATTAATATAGATGTTCTGATTTTTATATAGATGTATATTTTAACATTGTTCCTTTTTGAGCTATAACCTCTTGAAGATTGATATAAATTTATTCCCTATCATATTTTATAAAACAAATGAAAAATAATTTATGCAGCAAAGAAAATACTGCAGGAATATAATTTAGCAATAGTTACTAGATAGTTTTAATATTAAATAGTACTTTACAAAACGTAGATAAATTAAAAAATTGATATAGAATAAAAAGCGAGAAAATGAATAGATTCATAGCTGCGGTGCAAAAATAAAAAAAATGGACAGTCACGAGTGTGATAGAAGTGAAACTTAAAAATATGAAATAGCAGTGGTTTTATATAATAATTTTTCAAAAAATAACAAATCACACATTTTATTTTTGACAATTTAAATCAATAAACAAGAAGTTCGTAAAATTAGGTTTTAAAACTAAAATTTGCAATAAAAGAAAATATTTTCTGAAATGAAAATTGGAGTTCTATTCGCAATTTTTCTAACCAACAATTTCAAAACATAATGTGATAAAATTAATTTTGTTATGGTAACCTTATTTTCAAAATTCAACAACAAGATATAAAATTTTTAATTTCAAAATTCGCGATAAAAATATTACCAAATAACTTGAAATATGTTTTACCACACTAGAAAGATAACTCCTAAGCCACTATGAAATACTCATTGCATGACGCATTCCAGAGTTCAAATATTAAAAAAATAAATAGCATCAAATTTTTAAACGCAAAAATATTTGAATTTGTTTTCAAATATTTCCAATATTCATATTTATTTTTTTATTAATTTTACTATATTATAATATTGACACATTTAGTGCTCACTATTGTATTGTACAGTGATCCTACAATTAAAATAATAATCAAACTAATATGTATATATATATATATATATATATATATATATATATATATATATATATATATATATGCTTCCCTGCTGGCCAAACGCAACACGTTATACTCATAGCTACAGATATACCTTTAACATTAGCATAAACTCATACGATTGTCCCCTACCAAAATTCGCTCAACGCGCAAAAAGAAGTTTTCACTTCAAAAATATAATAGGATTCAGGCAGCGTTGAGTAAACAAAGTACCAAAGACCGGTTTATTTATTGCCAAATCATCCCTGATTTTCCCGTTGATACATCCTCGATCCCAGCGACCGATATCGTTGGCGAACGAAACGGGGCCTTTAGTCCACTAAACGCGCATTTAGGTATACTACACGGGAGGAGGGAGGAACAGCTCAGTGAGGTAGCATGTGCGCAGCTCATTAAAGATAATGAGTTCCAATATAATAATATGCAGGTTAAAGCACGGGGTACAGCTAGTGCTATAATAAGGAAATTTTACTTATGATTTCAAATTTTTCCACCAAGGCAAAGCTACCTGAACCTAATTCCTGGTTAACCTCTCAATTGTTAAACCAACACCATACCGACCTTTTAATTCAAAAATGAAACTCAACCTTTAGTGTTGTACCATTTATACGTAATTAACTGACTATATAACATGTAAATAATTCAATCAATAATATTTAAGAGTATTTCAAATAAATTAATTTAGTATATTACCAGTTACAGACAGCAATTATAGGAAGAATAAACTAAGTAACGTTTATATTTAAAATTTTGTTTTTAACAGACAATGAAATCACATTATCACTTTTAAAATTAACTTACCTCTCTGTTTGTTTGCTTAGATTTTGACTTAAAATGACAATAACAATTAAAAGAAAGTAGTTATAAGTTCTCATTATAATATTTATAATATCTCATTTCCATAACAAACATTTCAGAAATATTATTTTACCTTATTAAAAGCACAAGGAGAACGAGAAAGATTTTTATCTGTATTGTTAGAAAAATAAACAAAATCAACAAAAAAACTAATCTGGAAGTTTTTAGTCTTTTACTGACTTACCTGTAATAAATACAAGCGAAACGAAATTTGTGCAAACTTTTGATTTTAACACTTATATTTCAACCTATGGTGTACAATATCAATTATGATTTTTTTACAATTTTTACCATATATAATCGACTGTTAGTACATGGAATATTTTAAATATATATTATAATATTTTAAATATATTTAAATATATAATCGACTGTTAGTACATGGAATATTTTTAGACTATTAAAATCTAGGGTTAAAAGTTAAGAATAGATATATATTTTATATTATTTTTTGCCTATGTTTCAAAAAGGAAGCTTAAAATGAAAAACCTGCCAAGTACGAGTAAAGTATTAAGTTTACTATGAGTAAAGTATCAAGTTCACTATGATAGTTCCATCCAAATTTTGGCACTATCATACATTTAAAGATACATAGTATTTCTATTAAACTGTTCACAAATAGTAGTTTCTCACAAGGTAGATATATTGCCTACTATGTCTTTCACCAATGGAGAACATGGTGTATATTTAAAAATATGGGACCCAGGATAATCTCTCTAGTTTTCTTGTAATCTTCTGGTTAAATTTCACCAATCATGTTTTTTCATGATTATTGGTTCAGTAGTTTCGAAGATAAAAGAAGGGGAGGGTAATGCTCTATTTTCTAGACAAAGATGTTTTTAAATATGTAATTTAGAAATATTAAATATTTTGAATTACTCAGAATAAGCCCTTGCAGATAATACCCCACATGTTGTAAAAAATAATGCTTTTAATTTACCCCCTATTTAATTAATATTTTGAAAAATTGGTGCAAAATATACGGGTTAATAAAACATTATATGATGAATGTGTAAGAGTTCCTTTTTTGACTAAAGAACCGTAAAAAAACTTTACAGATCAGAAGGAATCAGAATGAATGAATCAAACGGGCTAAATTTTAAAACAATAATTAAATAACCCCCAGTTACAAGCCTTTTATATTTTTTTGACCCTTTTCGAACTATTCCATTATATTAAGTGGTGTAAAATAAGCTCCAAATGCATGGCTAGTTCATAAATTCGTTAACGTGATCTTAAAAATCTCTATAACTAAATTTAAGTAAAAGTAATGGATAATTAATCACTTTTCACTTTCAATAGTTTACATTTAATAAACAAAAATATTAAAAATGCTATAGCATACCGATGTCCGCCTAATATCTTGAACAATCTCACAGCATTTGCACTCGCTGCATCTTTCCTCCTTCCTTCTTCGCTGACGGGAAGCAATTAAAAGCATTGCATGGACCAATTTTTTCCAAAAGACACGGAAGTCGGTATGTGACGTCTTCAACTCGGTGTCGAGGTCGGTCACAAAATCAGGTCGCAGGTCAGCGTCCTGCTTTAGATAGAGATTTCGTTTATTGCATTGGGTGGTTTGCGTTGCATTTTAATGAGATACTATCGGAGTGTACATTTTCATGCTCATAATAGGGCACGCCGAGGTATTCGCTATGATTACTGCAATATTTTTGGCAGTAGAGAACGCATTTTGAGACATTTTTATGCCAAATGGATTGTTAATTAAATGCCGAATCACTTAATGAGATTCCATAATTTCTTAGAAATTATGTGTATTAAATATATTTGACATTAATTCAATTGTAAACTTCTGTCTATATAAGGGGTTATACTAGTACATATCCGTATATCTCTGTGATGTTTTGAGTCATTTTAAGGAACCCGTACTTCAAAATGAAAACGAAAAATTCCTCAGGTGTCTGTCCATTATAACCAATTTCCTAGAAAACCGTACGGCGTAGTAATTTGGAATACGGCATAGTAATTTATTTATTTATTAACTTTTATGCATAGTACATATTTCTTCATGAGTAATCTCTTCCAGCCAGCCATAGCAATTGGTATTGCAATTTAGTTAGTAGACAGTAAGATATTTTGCAAAGAAAATTATTTATGGAGATAAAAAAAATTAAAAAGTAAAAAAGGATAAGTAATACAAACTATTGACATGATTTGGAATGGATAAGATAGGAAAGGACAAGGGCACAAAGGAATAGGTTTCAGGAGAAGTAGGACTTTTTCACTCTATCTGTGAAAATATTTACGGACGTGATTTTCCAGCTGTCAGGATCTAGGTCATTCCAAATTTTTACTGCTTGGACAATGAAGGATTTTTCGTAAGAAGTGGAGGTATGTTTAGTAATAAAGAGGATGAGTGAACTTTCAGATCGCAGCCCAAGGCCGTGAGCAGACAAATCTTTAAATTTGCCAGTAAGACAATTTGGGCTCTGAGGATTTTTTAATATATTGAAAATAATTTTAGGGTTTTAATAAATTAATTGTAGGGTTGCTTACCAGTTCGTATTTCTTTAGGTATGATGTCAAAAGCTGTTGATATAGTTTCAGCCCAGAAATATTTTTCCAAGTCAGAATTTAGTATCATACATTTAGTACGTTCAGTTAATATACGGTCCATTCGTTTACTTAATCCGTTTAACCAGGCGTGGGCAAGTTGGACTTTTGGTGTACAGTAATTAAAGTTTCTGTAAAAATACTTCAAAATTTATTCATGTACTTCTTAACATTATCACTTCTTAAAATATTTTCGACTTAACATTTTCTTGAAATTAGTATAAATAATAAAGGGTTTTTGTGTAAAAGCTGAGGATAACCTCACTTTACTTTTGTGTAGAATGAAAATTGTAATTTGTTTAAAATTTTGTGATGTAATGTATGAAAAACCCGTCCTATAAAAAGCCGTATAATTTAATAAAGGAAAAAAATTATCTAATTTTGTATTTTGAGATGCCTCTAATGTTAAATACCTCAAAAATATGTGTTACCTGCTTTTTGTAGAATCGATTGCGTGGTTTTTTTATGATGCGTAACAACTACACGTTGCACCAACTATCAATATGTAGCAGTACTAAAATTATATGTTTAATCAAAAACACCAAGTTTAATCCAATAAGAATAATGTTATTTTTTGGATTGAAGATGACCAATACGCTAGTTTGAATAATAAACCAAGTTTGCATCCAATTTTAGGAATTATGTGATGTCGTTGAGGCGTGATTGAGTAACTTGATTGCGCAAATTTGGTTTTGAATCGTTGTTTGGTTGCAGAATTATCAGATAACAAATATGCAAACTTTCGCAAACAAAATATTAGTCGTATACAACGCCAGAGGTACCTGTTAATATAAAACTATATCTAAAATGTTTTTCTGTTATTAATTGAGCATAAGATGGCTTTCATCAAGAATAAAATCTTAATACCAGAAAAATTATTTACCCGACGTCTGAATTTTGGTACCCAAAATCGTGTTCTTTTTGTACCCGAAATTTTAATTAATGAGAAAATATTGATATCCTAATTTGAATGAGATGATAGACGCAAAAATAAAGGTTATCATCCTTTAGTTATATTATGAAACTAGCACTTCAGACATACATTTAAAGATAAAAAATACGTTAGCTGAGATGTTTAAAAGAAAGATAGGAAAAATTTAAAGTCACAAGACTGAATAACTTTCAAATTAAAAAGCTAATTTTTATTTAACAGTTCAAACATTTTCTTCGCGCACTTTATACATTAAAGGTATAATAAGATATAAAAGTTTCAAGTGTAATAGTTAATAAAGGCAATATTTAAAAAGATGGTTCAAATGATTCCTGTAATGAATTTTATTATCTATTTCACTAACTTGAAGCAACATAGTACTTTATTGTCCGTCTGTACATTGTTTTTTCCGCAAGTTTTTGTTCCTAAATCGCCTGTCACTTGCGCTTTGTTGCAGTCCATTAATTAAAAATAAAACAAATATTGTTTCAATTTAATTTTGCATATAATTAGATCAAAACCAGGTAATTAGATCAAAACCATCACAAGATCAGTAGAAGTCAAAGAAATTATGCGAATAGCAAGTTCAGTAAGAGTAAAACAGTGACATTTTTAACAACAAAAATAACCTCGAGATTTTTATTTCAGTCGCTGCTTCTCAAATTTTCAATCTAATTTTCAGCTTAAAAAATGGCACAACCAATACCATGGTGAATTGAGAAGCTTACTCGTCGTTAAAATTGAATAAGTTGGAGTATTACTTCAAAGGCTTATTTACAAGGCTTATTTACAAGTCAACCCAAAAAAGATTTAATGGCTAAGTCAAAGTTGATATTCTAGTAGACCAAATAAATTATCTTCGCACTCAAGATGCTATATCGAAGAAAAAGACATGGCTTGATCCATCATGAAAGATTTATTAAACACCATAATAGAAATAAGTAAAAGTGATGAAGGCTATATTAATACAATTGAGTCATCTGCTCATAAAATAAGAAATATATGATATATTTTTCAACGTAGTTGACAATTAATGGCTTGGGTGTTGATGTTACAGACTTTAAAACAGGAGTAAAAATTATATTTGATCTAATTAAAGCAAAAAAGGGAGAAAACGTTTGACACTACTGCATTTTACTCAAATCCCAAATATATAGTTTGGGAGTAAAATATATTTTTTTTGGTATTAATATTCTTTGTGTGCAATGAAGCAAAGTTCCTTCAAAAAATAAATCTTAGTCAAAGCCAAAAGGTCCACGGCGTTTCCATTGTAATAAATATGGGCATATAAATAAGAATAAAAATACTAAAGAAAATAATGGTTTTACACCAGACTTTTCAGTTATTAAATTAAATCATTGTAAGCACTGGTACGTAGATTCTGGCGCTTTATCTCACATGACTATGCATGAGGAATGGCAAGAAAATGAGACGTCGCTACCTGTGTACAATATTAGAATTTCTGAAAACGAAGTTAAATGTTAAAATTTATGGTAATATAAACATATAAATACCAACACAGGAGGGTATACAAAGCAATATAGGTGACAAATATTCTATAAATTCCAAAAATGTCAATTAATTTACCGACGGTCAGTAAAATTACAAAAAATCGGTGTAAATAACATTTTATAAAAAAAAATGATTGTCGCTAATCTTATTAATGATATATGTAAACTAAATGCCAAAAATATAATGATAGTTTTAATGGCAGCCGCATTAGAGACTAATGGCTAATTATGTTATCAGCATAAAATACTGGTATAATAACAACGTTGAAAGAACTTTATGTTTGTATTTCATATTTAGAAGGCAAGCAAACCAGGTAATAATTTCTAATTGATGACTACTAGGCAGTTGAGTTTCTAAAGATAATCCACACTTGTGTTTACTACTTAATGCAAGTTGCATCATTTGGACCACGTATTTTATAGCTTTTACTAATGAACTGATGGACAGCTTTAACTCGAGGAAAGTCCCGGGCATAGATAAGATTGATTATAGAATTTAAAAAGCGTTTTGGGGGATGTAATGGTAGCGATTTTTAATAGTAGCTTACGCAAGGGTCACTTTTCAAAGGTCTAGAAGGTGGGGGAGATTTAAGAGCATACCAAAGAATAATGGGGAATCGCCAAGCGATCCGAGGTTCTATAGACCCGTTACGCTCCTTCCTGCCATGGGGAAATTATTGGAGCCAGTGATAGCAGCACTATTGCCACACCATCTGGGCCGGGTTCTTCCAACCAGTAATATTTTTGATTCGAATGTACACTGCGGATGCAATCTCTGCCGCTTTTCCTGGGTAGATGCGTGGCAAATAAGTAGGTATTCGTTGTTTTCCTGGGCATCTCCGGTGCGTTTATTAATGCCTGTTGGCCTGAGATTCTGAGCGCGTTAAAGTTCCGAAGAGTGTCAGTGGAACTCCACCAGTTGATTATGAATTATTTTTTCGATCATGTTGTTCATTTGCAGGACGAAAATACTTAAGTTAGGAAAACGACTAGGAGTTGCTCATAGGGTTCGATCTCGGACCAATATTGTGGAATGTGATGTTTGATGGGATCTTTGCAATACTTCTTCAGGGATGGATGCGGGACCATCGCTTATGCGGATGACGTGCTACAGTTGGTCGAAGAAGTGACCTGAGGTAAATTAAGAAGCGGGCGGCGGACTCCCTCGCCAGGATATATGCTATATAGGCATGCCAGGATATATGCAATAGGACCAAGCTAAGCCTTGCCCACCAAAATCCGAGGCAGTCCTCTTCAAGGGCAGGCTGGCGAGGAAACCATTCGAGTTGATGGGCGAGTTCAGGATCGGTGTACGAGGCCAGGTCACGTACCTTGGCATTATCCTTGATTCACGATGGAGCTGTGTACTAAAGGCAGCAGTACATCGGGGAGAAGACTCAAGTTGCCTTCCATGCCATGGCCCGGCTTGCTGGTGCCGGCTGGGGGTTGAATAGCTCAATGGCAATATATCTTGATATATTTGCCTACGTGCCTCGTATTGTATCGGGGTCCAACAAGTAAGTACTTAGATCGCAACGCGCGCCGCTTATCGCTCTAACCAAAGCTTACAGCACCTATTCAATGGATGCTTTGCAAGTTGTTCCGGGTCTTTTGCATGCTAACCTCACGATTGTAGAACGAGCGGCTAATGTCATTTTTGCTCGAGGTAATATTTTACTACGGGTTCGTTAAGTTTTGAATTTCTTTAAAATGAACCCCTTTTTACGAGAAGAAGATGTATCTTAGATATCATCACTGCTCACTGATAATCGTGGTGGACCTCGCCAGATTCCAATGGGGAAACTACTAAGATATTCTTACCCGACGTGTCTGAGCGTCAATCAAAAACTGGCTAAACGGCAATTACTATACTTCACAGTTTCTGATAGACTACACTAACTACTAACTTTTAACGTCAGGTATTGCTATTTATGGTTTTGTTAATAGATTTTCTTAATCATAATCATTTTTTCAAGAGGAAGGTGTATTTTTTTAAGGTTCGGCACAAATTCGTATCGCTTATAGTCGTTCCGTATTTCGAAGAGAGGGCACAGGGAACATAGTTTTTGAAATTGCGAGTAGTATGCAGTAACAATTTAAGTTAAGAGTTGAAGCCCACCGGGTGTCCTTTCCAAGCAAACATTTTAAATCGTTAAAGCTGCATTTAGGTACATTTGAAAACATTGTGGACACTATAGAAATATACAAAAAAGTTCTGAACGTATGGCTTATATGCCCTGTTTACTGTTATAAAATTTGACCGTAGATGTATTTTTGAATTAAAGAAATTAGACTATAAAGTGGTATCAAATTTATTTACGAAATAATTACATGGCGATACATATAGCTAATTATTACAGGTTGTTCATTGCAGACATTTTTAGAACGATTTTTAGAATTATAAATATATAAATATCTTAAGATTGAGACGTGTAGTTCTACAGTCGGTTAAACACAGAATAAATCATTATTAATCCTTTGGGAATACAACTTACGAATTATTCGAAATAAGTATATAAAAAAGAGGATCAAAACAAAATGCGGTAATGATCAAACGGGAAAGCTGGAACATACAGCTACTAATTAAGGATTAAATTAAGGAGATGGAATAATTCTGAGTTTTGTTATTAAATCTAATAAATGTTATTAAAGCTTAACCGTGACGTAACTATTTTGCGCAGAATTATTCCACGTACAGATACTTTTCCTCTATCTTCATCTTGTTCTCCAATTCCATTTCGCTTTTACTGAAGATCATGGTAACGTAAAATAGCAAAATGAAGGGTATTATCATGGATAAATAGAATTACCAACGATATATATATATATATATATATATATATATATATATATATATATATATATATATATATATATGTATATATATCGTTAGTAATTTTATTTATATATAACCCAGTTTAAGAATGGTAGGAAAATATTAATTTGAAAAATCAAATATATATTATATTATTATTTATATACATATATATATATATATTCATTTTTTTTTTTTTAAATGCATAATGCGTCATTTGAAGTGTGAGTACGATTTTTTTTACTCCATTGTCATAACTAATTGTGTATGAATAATTTGAATACTTCATTTGGATGAAGCTATTCAGTTTCATTTAGGTTATATTATAGCAAGGAACTTCTATAATGATCGTTCGATTATAAGCACCCACCTTTGTTTCAGGTCTTTAAGGAGTTGTTAGTCAAGTAAAGGTGAGTAACAACCTCAATCCAGCTGTGTGTGGCGGCGACAATTCCTGCTCAACTACGTAGACAGTAGAAGTGGCAATATGATAGTCCAAGTCCAGGCTCAAGCGACATTATTGTACTGTAGACTAAATTTAGTAATCATAACCTCTATATTGTAGCTAACACGCCAAAGTTCGTAGATGTTCAAATAGCCGATCCAGCTAGAATTAATCTGATAATCTAAATCAAAACACAGCCTTGTTTTAATGTATAATTCCCCAAATCTTGTGTTACGGGCTTTTTATGACAGCTGGATTTCTGTACTTTATGCTATTAGATATGTAATAAAGTGTATATTTACATGGGGATTAATGAAATACAAAAAAAACAGCTATGTGCTCTAGAATACACTAGCACTTTTAGTATCAAATAGCAATCAACTTGCACAGCTCGTTCTTTGTGAAACCGAATATATGTACCTATGTATTGCAATATTTTATAGTGTACAGCGAAAGAGCAATGTTTATAGGCGAGCGCTGTAAAGACCGATTTCGTGCCTCGTAAAAAGTGATGGGATGCAAAGTTAGTTTAAACAAACTGAATTGAAAGGAACTTCATAATGTTCTAAGTTACGCGGAAAGGGAAAATACAAAATGTCATGTGGTATAAGGTCTAGATGTCATAGCAATAAAAACAAGACTGAAGAGAAAATGAAAAAATTGCAAACCCTAAATAGTTTTTTTAAATCAGATAAATGGAAAACTTTGTATTTTTTTTGAAAATATGATTATTTATCATAATTTGTTCTATTTCTGCAGAAATCTTTGAGCCACCAAGATAAAACAAAACGCAATTTGTGATAAAACAAAACGCAAATCTATGAAATCTTCAAGGGTTGTTAAAAATATAATATTAGAAAATACATTCACTTGCACAAAAACACCGAACGAATGTCGTTTTCAGTTAGCACATGACTGTTAAATCAAAGTCAGTAATGGCCACACGTTTTACAACGATCCATATTAATTAATTTTTGTAATCGTTTTATAAAGCTATTATGTACTCTTCTATTGACATTTTTATTTCTTATTAACAATTCTTGATATATTAATAAAAAGACGTACGGATTTTCTGAAGACAGCTTTCGTTGTTTTGTATTGTTATTGTATTTTTTTATTTTTTGTTCTTTATTGGTAATTGTTGAATTATTTGTTTAAAAAATACCAGATTTTCTTAAAATATATTCTATTTATGCAATTTGATTATTTACTTATGTACTTTAATGTATACAATTAAAATATACAGCGGACTTATTGCTACGAAAACAATCTCTTACCGCCAACCAGAACACCAGTCCAACCCAAAAATCTTTACCGTGGGAATTACTGGCCTTTTAATAACCATTGATATGGAATACACAATTTTTTTATTAATTTTACTGACAGTATAATTAGATACGTTTTTTTCATATTTATTAATTATTTTACTCAGATAAATATTATTTTTAAAGGCGTCCCAATAGTTTTTCTATAAGTTATACTTACTTTAAATTTTCATTATCCTAAAGTTGAAATGTACACAAAATTACTTTTAAAAATATAGTTACGAGAGTTTTTTTTGTATAACGTTTTTCAAATAATACAACATAAAATTTTTTTAAATTTTTTGTTTATTTTCTCTTAACTTTTGCCTCTTTCTAGGCGGAAATAACGCGGGTAGAAACTACTGGACGACTGAGCTTTCCAAATAGATCTGCTATACGTTCATCAGGTTAATTTTTGATCTATATTGCAAATCGAACTTATTTAAATAACAAATTATAATATACTTTAATACAATAATCTGTAAGTTAAGAATAATATATTAAATTCGGTATTGCTATAAAAAGTAATGTAAGCGAGTAAATCTTGTACCGACAATCTTAAATTAATCAATCTTAATATCCCACGTCTTTAAATTAAGAGCAATATGTTAAGTTTATGAATGAGCATGGGACTTTAAATAATGTTGTGGATCCGATTTGCATTTGGCCGGTTTTTATTAATCATACGTTAGCGTTTCGAGTGCTTACGTTGCAAAGTACTACGGCTTAAACAGTTTTTGAACTGCATTTGATCCAAAAATCTACATATTAATTTTTTTCGATCCTGTACCAATATTGTCTTACATCTTGAATGCTACGGAAAATATCGGAAATTAATTATTCCAGATGTGATTGGCCGATTGTGATTGAATCAATATTCTGACCTACCTTACGTTACCTTAACTTCTACTCAGTTATTAGTTGGCGCTCGTTAACCTACAAACGTTCGAAACGTAATTAATTATTAACTTTATTTATTTAGTGCATATTAAATTACGTCCCATTTAAGTAATTTATTAAATGCCCCGATTATATAACACAGATATAAACTGAGATAAAACAAATGGACTTATTCAAATCTCACCGTTTGTAGCGTCATCTTTCTTTGTCCAGAAATTGTTTATTAAATATATCAAATACGAACTGAAAGACATTACCTTTATGACTGGAATGAAGAATATTGGCTAGTTTTAATGAATAATTCAATTCATTGGCTAGCATGCTTAGTTTGAGCCTGATACACTCAACGATTTATATTTGGCTAAATGGTTGATATATTAATTATTTCGGTAATGAAAATCAAGCTTACAGTTTGATGTTATTACACGAAGTAAGTGAAAATAAAACAAAAGCATTAAAGTTAAAAATAATTGAATTTCTCTTAAATATAAAATATATCTATATAATCATGTGTATATAGTGTGAATGTGGACATTGAAAAACAATATCTTTTTAATCTCGAATACCAAATAAATTCATATAAATTAAAAATGTGAATGTAAGAAAAGTTTAGAATATCTGAAATGATAAATCTGTTTGTTTACTAAAATTCTCTTTTCAAATTGAATTTAGTGGACTTATAGATATTTAAGTACTAAATATTATCGTCCTGTCAGCTATTTAACCTGAAATCCCCTTCGATATTCATTGTATTTACTCGGGAAGTGGAATTTGTGCTAAGGGAATCGCACAAATTCCAATGTGCTAAGGGAATGTATCGTTACGTAACATCTATAGTACTGAAGTTGTTTGATACATTCAAACAATGAATATTAAAATGTCTACCTACATAATTGTTAAATAGGAATTAAACTTCAAGTAGTATATACAAAATTCGACAACAATTTTATAATAGAATTTTTATCAGTGTATTTGTGAATCAGTATAATCACTCCTTTTTACAATGAGTAGGCGATTGTTGATTTATTACAGTATTCAAGTTGTACAAAAGTAAACTTCTTCTGCTATAGTAGTACAAGTTTATAGGTTGAAAAATGGTTCCGTAACGAAAAGTGTAACACAGTGGTAAAGCGAGCGATGGATAAAATTGCCGCCATCATAGTCAGTCATTCACACATTACACCATTAGTAAATACCTTACCTTTAGTAACGTAAGTCTGGCTTGTTTCAATTTTCGTTATGCCCTAATTCGACGTAAAACGTAAAGTGACTTACCAGTATCTATGTAATGATTAAATTAGACTGCAAAGGGCTTTTATATATTTTATCTAATCACAAACTCTTAATAATAACTTTTCTTTCCTTGAAAAACCTAATTTCGATCTAAGTGGTAACGGAAAGGGACTCGTATTCAAATCATTTTTAAATGCGTGAAAAATTGTGGATAGCATTTTATACATTCGTGAAAAGTTGTGGGTAGTAGGTCATAATATTAAGTCGATTAGATTAAAACAAAATTCTTATCTTTAAATTTTCATATTCCCGTTACGCGATCTATATATATTTATACATACAAACATACACACGTGCGGGCACACACACACACACATATATACATATATATATAAATACATATATATATATATATATATATATATATATATATATATATATATATATAAAATCCTCTGCACAAAAGACACAAGCACCTACAACTTTTGTTTACAGCCACAGAACATTTGTCTGCGTATTAAAGGGTAAAAAACGCAAAATAAAACGTTTAAAATTTGACCTTCTGGCCGATTTTCGGTTGTTTTACACAACTGGCTAGAAGTCCTAAACCTAAATTATTCCGTGGGTACCATATTGCAAGGTTGAAGTTTGCATAAAATTTTGCGACATGGACCGACGTGTAATGGAGAAGGGTTTTATTATCCTGATGAAGCCAGAACCTCTTTATTTGGTAAGAGTTAAGTGTAAAAATATTTTAATGGTCAGAGGAGAATGTAAATGAAACCCGTTTCGGAATATATGGAAAAAATATTAAATATATAAATTGAACAAACTACATTAAAAATAATTAAAAGAACTAAAAAGCAATATAATACACTAATGGTGTAATGGTTCATAAATGATGGATATTGGCGAAATATTATCTAGATTTCGTTTACTGATCTGTAAGTATTTATTTTCTTAAAGAAATGGTTTCGGAAATTGTGTTGTCATACTCTTAAAGGTCTTCAGGGTTTTCTATCTATTAAAATGAAAAGAAACCTTTATTATATATTTCCATTGATGTCAGAAAGCACTTTCCTTCCTATTCTCACTGTAAATCGTTTTATAAAACATGGTATCAGAATAAGTATGACTACATATAAAACTCTGTTGTGCATTGCACGTGTTCTGAAAACTTATCAAATTTTCCGATTCCTGAACGCACCATTTTCCTCTAAGACTAAAAAAAAGTTTCTAAAATTTGGAATATATTTTAAAAGTATTTTTAAGAAGATCAAAATGATTAGTTATATCCAGTGAATGTTAAAGTTTAAAAGAGATAAACGTATAACTAAATAAAAATACTAACGTTTTAAAAGAAGTTTGTGACTTTACATGTTAAGTTGTATGTTTGGTTATTCGGGTAGTTCTGAAATCGATCAGCAAATTTAAATCAATCTTTCCACAATTAATAAGGGTATTCTTTTCTGAATCATATCAACTAGGAATTTAATTTTTTTTTAAATAATTTTTTTGTTTTAATCTCTTGTTCCATGTTACTTGAAATATTATCTAAATCTGAACTATCTATTTATAAAATTACCAGTACATGGGTCTAAATTATAGAATATGTACATGTGTTTGCAACTTGTACCGTCGCGCCGGCGAATATATTCAGTATTAATGGTGGCATGTGTTTTTCAACGTCTCATTATATTGGGCGACTTTCGACAAATTTCTATGACGGATTTTGTATCATGATTTTGATATATGTAAATAAAAATAAAAATATGTGCTACTAAATCGCAATTCATACCTGTGTTCGCAGTCAGCTTCTTTAAAAATTTTCTTTTGAGTAAATACTACAATCAGGAACATGTTAATGAGAAAAGTTTACACGTAATCCTGTCTATTCATTAAAGTAATTGACAGAGGTGAAACCCCTTTATTTATTTATTAATAATCAATTGGCACAATATCCTTGGTGCATGGAAGTAGAGTAGAAATAAAGTAACGATATTGAAATATACATAGAAATGTAATTAAACTTTACAGGGTTTTGGTTTTCACCACCCGACTAAGAAGAGGTAAGTTCATAAAAATTAAACATTTTTCATAAAATAAGACCATCAGCGACTGTGGATAATGAGATCAGTAAACATAGTTTATAATACTGTAAGTTTAGATAAAAGAATGTTCATTTAAATAATGCGAATATTACAAAAAATAACAGCATCCCTTTTAAAGCACCTCTTCGTTTAATCTTGTGTAACTATTATCATTAATCAATTGAAATGTCAAACTGATAACCATTAGACAAAGGAATAAAATTAGTTCTACATTTAATGAATTAAATGAGTTATCAATATAATTTTAAATGGCTCAAAGTCCCATCAGGTTAATGTAAAAGTATTATTTTAATTCTAATAATGTTATAATTAAAATATTAATTATATATATTTATATATATATATATATATATATATATATATATATATATATATATATATATATATATGTATATATATATGAATGATTGTAATTTAAAAAATGTAGTTATAACTAATATTTTCGTTTAAAAAATGTTTATGAAAAATATGTACCACATTTATTATTGAACTAGTATTATTTACATAGTGATAAGTATACACTGTACTTATTTACAATGCTTCCTCAAATTGTTTTTCACAGCTTCGATTTGAGATAACATATTCCACACTTTATCTCAAATCGTAGCTGTCACAGAAAAAATCCTAATACAGCGACGGACTGTAGAAGCACGCGGAAGTTGGAGAGGCAATGGGGTGCGGGCGCAAGTCGACCCTCGTTAGATTTAAACTGGTCTAATGTAAGGAGGTAACATATACGCATTAGAACACTGAAATTGCATTTCGGAATGGCATGGGGACAAAATGGCACGGGGCCAAACGTGATTAATAAAACTTAGGTCAATGTGTAGCAATAGTGTTTATATTTTTCTGCTTCGAACAAAATCGTATGTTAATTTGACTATAATTTTTCCAATTATGCAAATACGAATCTGCAAAAAAATAAGGTTAAATCAGAAATATGCAAAAACTAAAAATAAACACGTAATAACACTCCACAATCTAACCTTCTGAAGGCGGCGATTTGTATTGTTTTGTATATTTCATGAGAAGTTTTTAGCATTGTCAACACTTAAGGACAAATTAGCTTTTCTTTATAACCTAAGTTACTAATTTTAAAGTTTTGTTAGATTGATATTATTGTACTCCACCGTTTAATGAGAATGTCAAACAGCACAACTACGCAACGTTAATTTCGTCTTACAGAAATCTAAATTGAAAGTTTTCTCTTTCGCGTACAACGCGTATCGGTTACCGCCAAGGTCTTTCGTAGCTAATACCTACGAATACATTAAACTACCCTTAGTCCCTTTTGACTGATGCCCCTTAATCAACTTGGGCAATTACATCACTCGTGAAATTAATTACTTGTTCATTTATATCATAAATTTTCCCTTTGTTAAAATTCCACCCGCATCCCTCGTGTTTAATTTGAGTATTGAGGGTGGAGATTAATCAACACAAAGTTTTGTCGATGAATGCGACTTTCATTCGGTGAACGATTTTAAATAACTTTGTTTTTCTTTTTAAATCACGTAAAATAAAGTTGGATAACTATTTTTGGAGAAAAGTCATTAATTTTTTTTTGTATATTTTTTTAATTGTAATTAAAAGCAAAAATATTATGTTTATATGTTAATGCATTCAAAATTGCATATTAGCCAAAACATATATTCGAATCGTAATGCTGTTTATCTTCATATTTTTATACTATTTTACAACAAGGGTAGTCTGTATATGTTTCAACATTTTTGCAATATATATATTTTTGCGAGATAGATGGAAAAATTATTTCCTCACTCTTCATTTTTGTCGTATTCTACATTTTTTTAATTCACTAACATCGATCACAGCTTTTCCGAGTAAGTCATGGCCCTCTACATTTTTACCTTCACGACCATGACTATACTATTTTTCAATCAATTTTCATTTGCCCGTAATCACTGATACAATTATTTAAAAACACACCGTTACATAATTACTCACTGAAGAGACCCGTGGTTAATTAATGTTTAACACATTGATACTATATAATGAAATATTTAATTTTTACTCTTCTTAAAGAAATTATATTCTTTCACAGCAATGATTGATCTCTTAATAAAAATTCTGGCATTATTTGGTTTTATGTGGTGGTATTGACAAAGTATATCGACCTTCACCTTATTATAAATATATATATATATATATATATATATATATATATATATATATATATATATATATATATATGATATAAAAATACATGTACATAAATGTAAAGCCTATTAGAAGAACTGCGAAATTGTGAATGTGAAATATATTTATAACTAAACTTTTTCGATGTTACTTTGCGAGTGAAGGAATAGAAACCTAGTATATCCGGAAACTAGAAATTAGCATACTCATTTTGCTCGAAATTTCATAATTAACGACGAGATTCAATTGTTTCCAAATTAGGAATCAAACGTTTTTCTGATTAAGGAATTTCCCGAAACGGATTCGAATTATGGATAATAGAACGTTACTATCGGACATGAAATTTGTCATAGAATTTTCATATTAATTTTAAGTTATCAGTCAAAACTTTATAGTTTTAATGACAAAATACGTCTAAGTACGAACGAACCTGCAATCAGGATATCTATATTGAAAGATCTATATAATCTCTCTATGTAGATATCTTTTGAAATATTTGATACGGTTTAGCGAAAATAATTTGATTTGCATGTGCTAATTAGGCGCAAGCACTTATAGCTATATGATTTTTAGACGGGGACGTAGTATTTTACAAAGGGACTTAAAGTGGAATATTTTAACTAAAACTTCTGTCGTCTTGAAATATGTGTCCATATGTAAGTCAATTTTGAGTTGATGCACAAAAGAATTTTCGTCTCCAAGTTATATGTATTATGGGGATATTTAATTTTCTTTTCAATACTTTCCTACATGTTACTTGTGGTCCCCATTTGAAGGATCTACTTTCAAAATATTTCACACACTAAAGTCGACATTAATATTATAAGAATTATAAAGTTATGACAGACTGATTCACGAAGGAACGGATATTACGAGAGTATAAGGGTCTCTTTTTTCATTATAAAACTGTAAAAATTAAGAGTAAAACTGTATTTTTTTACGAATTTATAAAATGAGTTTAATTTTGTAAAAAAGCCAACCCAGTGCCGACATGACTCGCGCTACGAGGATTCTGTATCTCGTTTGAAAAGAAATTACTTAATTTAGCATAAGTCATATGGATGTTCTAGCGCAATTAATGTAGACTAAGAACTAAAAAAATTAAGTCGGGCATACATTATCATGAATATTTTAATAACTGTAACATTTCAAATTAACGTTATAGTTTTTCTACAAGTTTTGCGTAAGCTTCTAAAAACTTTGTCTTTTCATAACTTTTAGTTTTGGAAATAAGTCTTCCATATCTATTTGCATATTTTTTAGTATATTACTGGAAACGTACTAACTTACATTTTAAAAACAATGGCTCGTGCAAATAGCCCTTTCAAATACCCTACATATCTAATATAAAAAAAAAATTTCGTGTACTTAATTTGTCTGCTTGCCACTATTTCCATATAAATATTTGAGGGTTAACTATAGGGATGTATGCCATAACTATAAGCTTATATATCAAGCAGTTTCTGAGAAAAACTGCTCTGACAGATGGACAGACGGACACCTGAGTGATTTTATAACGAAAAACCGAACGTTTTTTGTTTTGAAATAATACTTTGGACTATTTCAAATCTAAGCTATGGCACACTCGTCACCACTGTCTACCATGCTTAAAATAAAAATGTAAAGTATTATGTAAATAGGGCATAAAAGTAGCTTGTTTTTTAATAAGTTTCTCGTCTTTTACTCTTCCGATTTTGTAATCCAATATAAAGAGGTTTTTAAAAAGGTTTTCGATGATTACCAGCGGGATGCTACTCGGAGTTTCCAATAGAAAACGACACATCGTCTGCATAACGGTTCAGCTCTGATCTATTTCTGTGTACTTATACACCGCAGAAATCATATTACTAAATGGTTACCTAGCTCCGAATGTGTCGGCCCTTCGATTTGCCTAATGTGCTCGTTTGTATTTCATCACCTGACATTGGAGCATTTCGAAGACTAATAACGTGATAAAGGATGACGAACGTACATCGTGACGTCATTGTTCATCAATGGTTATTTAAATTGTTATACGCTTTCATAAATTTTACACATAAGAATCTACAGAACTATATGGCTTTAAATGAACATATTAGCAATAAAAACAATTATTGCTTTTGACCAAATTATGTTTTCAAATTAAGTGAAACACATCAGTAGAAAACATCAGAAAAATCAATGTGAAAATATATTTAGGCTCTTGTAAGTATTGTCGAGCTCGTTCGTCCGTTTTTCTAATAATGTTTTATAGTTTTAACCCGTACTTAGCAGATCCATAACTTAATTAATACGTGTATATAGCAGGACATTTGAAAAAACCGGCCAAGTATGATTCTCGTTCGCACATCAAGGGTTCGATACTTGGTCTGAAATAAATTGCTTTACTTATCATGAATCATCATTCTTGTGGATAATAAATATAAAGCAACCAATATTTAAAAATAATTATGTATAATAATTAATGTAATTAAGTAGGGTGTATAAACATATATTTTCGTAAACATCTCAAAAATTATGGCATTTAGTTTCATCGTTATTATTTTCCTAAAAACTTTGCCCAGGCTCCTAAAAACCCTTTTTTGGAATTTTATATTCAGTAGTTCTCTAAATAAGAAGGTTAAGAAAATCGGATCGTATTTAAACTTTATCTAGAGCTTACCGATAATCTATAGAAATAAATCTAAATCTCACAGTGAGAAATTTACGCCCGTATTTCCACGCACGTCAAAGATATACTATGCAATATATTTACATAATGGAAAATTATATTTTCATTTGAAAAGTTTATGAGCTTAATGAAGATATTACCTAAGCTTATTTATTATCAAATGAAAATGTTGAATAAATTGAACGAAATATAATACATACTCTTCTAAAACTAAAAAACAACCACGTCATTAGCAACTGGCGAAAAGTCTAAGTGACTGTCTAAGTCTGGAGACAAATGAATTCGGTTGACGATAAAAACAATATTGAACGTAATAAATATATTTTCGGAACGTTGCTCTATGACTTGGAGCTTTGCATACAGAGCTTTCAAACACGTAAAACTCCTGGGAAAATCTTAACAGAGCAATAAAAGCATGTATTTTTAATTATAGTTCAACTGGTATACCTAAAATAGTTTTAATTCGACGTGGAAAACACAGTGATCGTTTCCTAATCACTCTCAGACTTGCTTATTTTTCCTGAATGCACAGTGCAAATAAAAGCAATATTTAGTAAAACTAGAAAAAATATTGAGAAAAAATACAAAGAACTTTTAAAAAGTTTCTATAGTAAATCGATATTTTTTACATAATTCGGGTTTCGTTCATACCGAAAAATTGATTTAATGTAAAGAAACATAATGTTTTCTATACGTTCCTTCGCTTTTTAGGATTCCCTAATGGAATCTTATTTTTGCGACAATGTTGTTTGACTTCTATAATTATAGATTTAACCATTGTTAACGCAGCATGTGCTGTATAATTTTTCGACACACAATCGAAAATATCCATGATATTATTTCAGGGGGCGAACATGAGTTATAAGGGGATCAAGAATGATTTTACCTAGGCGTATGAGTATCATTAAAAAATAACTCTTTGCATAGAGTAATGAATTGTTAATTTTTTTCTTTTTGAAAAATTATGGCGTTTGAGAGTAAACAAGTTATCATTTTCAAAGTTGCTAAGTTACCAGGTCCATCATAACAGGCTTGATACCAGAGCACACAGAATTCCTCATCAATACTGTAAATGTACTGTATTCAAACAATGAATACTAACCGAAATTACATTCAAATTTAATGGTTTCATAATAACTTATAAAACACATATATAATTTTTTTACAACAGTTTTTCTAAAAAACCGCTTGACGTCGAAACTTGAAATATAGCATAATAATAAAGTCTGTTACCCCACATATATATATACATACATATATATATATATATATATATATATATATATATATATGTATATATATATATATATATATATATGTATATATATATATATATATATATAAATATATATATATATATATATATATATATATATATATTTATATATACATATCAAAAGATGCCTCTAAAAATATTTACATCGAAATTTTAGGGAGTGGGAGAAATTAAGAACTCGATTTTTTTTAATTCCTCTTATAATATGGAGTGACGTTTTAGGTTAAAAAATACGTTTCCTTGATTTTAAATGTAACATCTTTAGGCTGTAAAATATGCAAAAAAAAACAAGTGTGAAATAGATTTTTTTAGAATCCTACGAAAAGATAATGAAAAAATATGACGATGATTCTATATTTAATAATTCTTGTTATTTTTACGGTAATATATATGATCCCCTATTTAAATATATTGTGTATTATTAAATATTTATTGCGCTAGTAAATCCATACTAGCAAACCATCGATTCGAGAGCCATAGACTTTTTTTTGGTTTATCACAATCCCCTGCAACTTGAAGTTACCAAAATACCTCCATTGTTTTAAAATGTATATTACTTTAAGCGATGCTTGTACAAAACCCTTGACTGGCTCACATTGGGTAGTCGTAATTTTCTTAAACATATAAAAAAATTCTTTGCTTTTGTTAAAATGAATTTGGAAATTTGAACATAATTTTAATCAATTTAATTTTACTCGTGTCGTTGGAACACTGATTGAAGATATTAAATTTTTAATACTTATAAATTAAAGTTTACTAAATATGGATGTAAGAAATAAGTCGTACCTGCTTGTTTTGTAATATTTTTTGACCACAGTAGAACACATTCCGATGACATAGAATTGCCTTTTATTCAATTGTAGTAACAATTAATGCAATTTATTGTAACAATTCAAGAAAACTAATTTACACCTTCCTAATAAAGTATAATTAAAATTACCTAATGACATTTTATAAAAACGCTGCCTTTAACTAAGAAGTTAACGTTACATCAATTAATGACTTCGTGATATATTTGAAAGAAATTTACCATTCGATATAATAGTACATATTATTTTTAAAGTCGATCTAATTCAATTATAGAGAGTCATAGAATTAGATTGACATAAGATACCTGCAGATTCAGTTAACGAAATTGGCTGTTACTTGCCCACATCACATTCCACATTTACAATTAGAAGTGATAAAAATTTAAATATGTATATATGTATATTGATGCAGAAAAAAACTTTAGATACTACGAGATTTCCATATACATTGATATATATATATACATATATATATATATATATATATATATATATATATATATATATATATATATATCTATATATATCTACATGTATATAAAATATTTTATTGTTAATAATATTTCTATTAAACATTTTAAAAATTTATTATGTTATTGTTTTTCGGTCCGTAAATATATTGCCAAATATATTACCTATAGACGCAAGACAAAGAAATTGAAGAAATATTTTTCATTACCAAGCTAATGTAAATGAAGGTGTTTAAGAGACGAACATAACAGTATTCACGTAATTTGTCTAAGTCAGCGTGTAAAATTTTTTCAGCAACCTGAAATTGATATAATTTATAAAATTACAGCACTCAATACCGCAAAATGCAATTTTAACTCTCTGGAAGTGTGTGCAGAATCCATAGGAAACACTAGCAATCGCACGATATTAATCGACTTAGCCAACTATTTCACCCATGCGTATGCTCCATCTAGTTTAATAATCCACACATGTTAATATCATTAGTACGATCGCTGTACATGATGAGCAGAGCGAGCGAAGCTTTACGTAAATAATCAACCTATTAGCAATAATTCCTCGATCGCGGAAACACGTGCGGGCGTTTGGTTTGTTCCTATACACGTGTCAAACGTTCTACGCCGCTCATCACTTATTCTGTGTCAATCTGTGCTGCGTCTTCTTCATCATCATCAATATTTAGGGTCGCGTGTCGCGGCTGAGCGGACGTCATTCAATTATGAGGATTAAGATAAGATGGAGGTTGGTATATCGAAGGAAAGGATTAGAGAACTTTTACTGTAGTACTGTTTGAGAATATCGCTTTTCTTTTATATTGTTCTTGTGACCTTCGTCTGTTATTTTTTGTTAAAAAATGTAAGATAATTTAAAAGGTTGAGAAGCTAGGGATTTTTTGTAAGTCTTATGTTAAAATCTATGCATATACGCATCGTACCTAAATCTCTGGACAGATTTTAAATAAACTTTGTGGTTTTGTGCGCTGTAGATTTGGTTAATATTTGCAATAAAAATCTGTAAGAATATTAAGTAAATATTTTATTTAGTTAATTTATCGATTACTACTTAAATAATTACCGGTAATATCTGTTTCTTTTATAAATAAACGTCAAAATATGTGGTTTTAAACTTTTAGGGGGTGACTAAACTTTTTTGGTTTTACACGCTAGGAGAGCCATACTTTTTCTTTGTAAATTTTTTTTAATATTATGTTCATTTATGTTAAATTATTATAATTATATTTAGGACTCTAGATCAGTGATTCTCAAAGTGGTCCAAGTGCCCCCCTCCCCCCCACGAATGCCAAGGACAAACGCCACTCATTTGTTTCCGGAATTTTGAAAAGAAGTGTGTGCGAATTGATGTCAGTTTTTGCCAGTGCAGGAAAAAGTAGATACCTGCCTATACATACTTTTATTTTATATTGTAATGATACTATATTTCTTATGTTTTGTAGAAGGTACGTAATAAAAATTAAATACTGGACAGGGCCATTATACGATATTTCTACAAAAAAACAGAAAGTCGAGAAAGATTGATCTTTAGTACTTTTTATTATAAAATTATTTATTTACCCGACTGTGATCATTCGCTAAAAGAATATATGATTTACCTGCATATTTGTACATATTTTAATGCTAAGTGACTAAAAATATATTCAAAAATTATACGTGTCTTTATGTGCCACTTGTAACGTACATCAAAGTAATAAATAAGTCATTAAAATCGAAAAGTTTGGGTGTCAAAATATTTTTTAAAAGTATTTTCTCTGGAATTTACAGAAATGCATCAAAATATAATTAATCAAAAAATGTTTTATGTTACATTAAAATAGGTTCAGCCGTTTTGTGAAACCTCTATATGGGTTTTAGCGATTTATTGCTTTTAATAATTAGAATCAGTTTTGCCGCCGGCATTTCGGTTTTTTTCATTGCTATAATTACGTAATCCCATTTTAATCTGTTAAAATAGTCATATCCCGTTAAAATCGCCCTATGGTTACTAAAACAAACATTTTTTTCTTTACAGGTAAGTAACTGATACGAAACATGACTGAATCTAAGAAGAAATGTCAATAGTACATTGTTGATCATTTGAGATTTGGTTTTCTTCCATCAAAGGCAGACAAACGATTGCCCATATACCTTTTATGCAACAAAGTTTTGATCAATGGCTCTATGAAACCATCAAAGCTTGAAGATCATCTATGAAAGTGTCATCCTCATAAAATAAGAAGGTAAAAATATAAGAAGGTGTCATCTTGACTTATTAAAAACTTATATCCTACTTATCAAGCGCGTTAAAGATAGATGATTTAAAAAGTACCCTAATGAGTTAAATAGAAATAAACGTGATAACAGTTAATAGTATACTGACTATTTATGGATGGTGCGTGGAACAATGAGGAATTCCATAATTGCATCTCTGAAGTTGTCCATAGAGCTTGTAAATAACGCCAATATTTTGCACACCTCTTTAAGTGACTTTGGTCAATTTACGTAAGTGCATAAAAATGGTTGAACGTCCACAGCGGGAAGAATATCGGCGTGTGCTTTGCGCAGATAAAACAAACAATAGTTTTGTCCTCTTATATCAGTCAGGACAACGTAGTACCACTAAACACAAGACAAACAAGTTATCAACAGAATTCTTATGTATATCCAAAATTATTGAAATGTTCCAAAGAAACATTTCAGATAATTTTGCACAAATGATATGGTTATTTCTATTTATCTTTCCAACTCCTTTCCTCTTCGTTGCAATGAACTTCCATTATATCATATTTTTAAAGGATAATGATATTGTTTAATTTTTTTTTGTTCTCGATGAATATACAAGAGGTCGTAAATAAAATCTGTTCCAAACTGATCTACACAAAGAGAAACGACTGTACTATAGTAAGAGTATTGTGAACTACAATTATCTAAATGATAATCTAATTAAACCATTCAGTTTTACCTATATATTTATTACTCAAATAGCTTTTTCTCGCAACTTTGCTCGCATACATTTTTTATTAGTGTGGTAGAACTTTAACCTAAAAATATGTTTGCATCTCAATAGTACCCTCAATTGAGATTAAATTACTTATCTCTTAGTTGGATCTTTATGTTAAATCTCGGTGACGAGCGCGACAATCCCCATCGACAATCCCCACCCCATTATTTTCCCATTTTCTAAGCCCGACGTTCAGTTTTACCAAATGTGGGATAACAATTGAGTTTCAGATCATATAGCCTAAGATTTAATTTAAATACTTATAATTTAAATACATATTTTAGTGAATTTTCCGCTTAAATTAATTTAATAGGTGTTACGTATCTAACAAACAAACGGACAACAAAGTGTAATAACTGTGTTTTTGCATTAATCCATATTTGTACTAACAAAAATTTAATATTGTAAAGAAGGACTATATGCCAAATAAAAAAGTCGATGCCCCAATAGCCTAACGGTTCGTGCGTGAAAAATAAACAAGTTGAAATCCTACTTGTTTATGAAGTACTGAAAGTAAATTAATGTCATCACGCAATATTCAGACTAACGGAATTACGAACTGAGCTATGATATATAATACTTTAAACTATTAAAAAAACCTGTCAAGTACGTATAGAACTGGCTCTGCATATTCTCGTATTCAGTTAAGCTCTTATAAATATTTATTACATTTATAAAATAGTATTTCTAAGGTCTAGGATAATCGTTATACTTTTCCTGTAATCTTTTGGTCAGACTCTATCAACCCTGTCTTTTCACAATTTTTGATTCATTAGTTTCTAGAATAGGGGGAGAGTATGGAGGGCTGGAACAGTTTTTTTTTCAAATACATTTTTGTAATTTGTATGTCATTGTTTTGATTTTGCATATTTTATTATGGTACAGTTTAACCTTGGGGTGCGGTAGATTAATAAAATCTATACGAATAAAAGTCTTGTTCGTCATCTTTGCACTTTTAGTAATATAAAATAATATTCCAGAAATGTTCCTGAATAAGGTATTTTTAGGATTTAGATAAGATAAAGTTAGCTTATTGTCTACGGCTATGCTTGTGTATTTTTTCTCCCAATTTCTATTAATTTATGAAGTTAGAATGTAAGCAAGAAAATAAAAACACGAACTTATTTTATAAATTGATAAAGTAATATCGGGAGTCAATTACAGACAAAATTCAAATTCTAAACGTTGCATTATGCTGTCTGCGGATGGAGTACGTAACTGTTAGTGTATTAAATACTTTAGTTTGATGTGTTCTTAAACTATAAAGTCCTAAGTTAGTTTATTTTTTTATAGCCATTATAATACCAAATGGCTATAAAAAAAGTAAACTATTAGTATAATAAAAAAAGTAAACTATAGTATTTATTATAGCCATTATAATAGCAAATTTCAAGTTTCTAACAAAATTGACTATCACAAATAGATACCTTAGTGAATGACTCAAAACATCACACTCATAACACTTTATACAAGGAAAAGTTCTAAGAAACTGAGGAGTCGCATTAAGCGATTCCGTATTTAATAAATAAGATGATTGGTATAAAGACATGTCAAAATGAGTTTCCTATTGCCAATAATATTATTCAAGATGAGCCCCTCGACGCGCGCCATAATGAGTATGACAATATACAGCCCGACAGTCTATCATTAAGATGCAACGCTAACCACGTTCTGCAATAAACGCATTCTTTATATAAGGCAGGATGGTGACCTGTGACCCGATTTTGTGACCGACCTCGGCACCATATTGAAAATGTCACATACCGACTTTCAAACTGTGACCGCATTTCTTTTGTAAAAAAATGTTTAATGCCACGCTTTTAAGTGTTTCCTGTCAGCGGAGACGGAAGGAGGAAAGATACAGCGGATGCTGTGAGATCGTTTGAAATGTTAGGTGAACATTCATCATCAGTACAGGCTTTTAAATAATTTTCATGTTTTTTGGAATTGGAGGGAACTTTTTTATTAAATATATTTCAGTTTATTTTAAACTCACCAAGTGATTCATCATTGATTATTTTCCAAGTGAAAACTTATTTTGACTCACCTTGTACAAAACTTTTTGACAGATAAATATTTGCAATTTCTCGTCATGCCAAATGTGACGCGCTTCGGGTATATACGGCGGAAGACGATGTATGGCTGTGCGGTTCAACTTCGGGTGTATTCGATGCTAGGCCGAGTGCAACAGAACGAGAGAATTTAAGTTAGCATATTTTTATTACTTCACTTTTCCCAATGAGTCATGGCGCCGTATCCGAGTTTCGATCTCGATGCACTTATTATTTTTGTTTCTTCAATTTTATTTTATTTTACCAAAATTACTTTTCTAAATTTAGTTTTTAATAAATTGGTAAAAAATTTACTTAATTTTACGTCAGATTAATTATGTGTTTCATGTGCATACACAGCTAGATATGCTTTAATAAAAAAAACTAGATTATCGACGTTTTTTGCTCGATTCCCTCCTCGGGGATCTTCTTTACGTTATTTTTTAGAACAGGTATATATATATATATATATATATATATATATATATATATATATATGTGTGTGTGTATATATTAGATTATATACATATAATTTACACTGTTCTCCGTAGTTTTTTTTATAGATTAAGATTTTTTTTTAAATAGCCAAACAACAAACTAGCTTATACGTTCGGCTGTGCCCGCATGGATTTTTCACTGAATTTTAGTCAGAATCTACTCATATAAATAAAAAAATGAATTACAAAGCGATAATATAATGTCGTATGTCAATTACAGATTAAAATCTAAATTTAACTTACTTTCGTACTGTTAGTCATTGGTTTTTCGACAAATTTTTAAGATATTAAATGATTTTATTTGAAATATTCTAAAACATTAAAAATTAAACAATACAATTATGTGTAGAATTTGTAACGCTAATAATAATACTACTATATCAGTAAAACTAAGTCATTGATAAAATTTAGGATTTAGAAAGTTAGACATAAGAGAACTAAGACTTGGAAAATTAGTCACGAATTAGGTTAAGGCGTCTCCGATTTCGTGGGAAAATATTCAAATCATAAGTCAAATATCATTGTTATTATATATTTGTCTTACCAGTTATTTTACTCTTTTTCAATCTACCTAATTTTTTGTTTTTTTTGTTAATTTGGTTATTTGTTTAATTGTCATAATGTAAAGTGAGAATATGTAAAAATTAAACTTGAGTTGTGTGATCAGTACCACATGAAGAGTTTTTTTAATATGCTATTAAAATGGTACACCAAAAAATTAATAGTATTAAAACACATCTACATTTAAGGCCGAAGTCTGAATACTAATAATATCAATATCGTATATAAATATTCGGTGTCCGAGAAAGTATACCGATGTGATTTCGTACGTCACTATTATTTCTGTAAATAGTCTCCAACAAGGAATAAAAAATATCTACGAAGATTTTCATTCTCTGGTTGTTCTCAAAATGATTTTTTTTTGTATTTTCCAAAGAGGAAGCGGATATTAATTATAAGCCCGAAGTAAAATAAAATGATTTTAATCATCATTTATCTTATTGAACCATTTACAGTGATTCCAACGATCAAACATAATAAAATATATTATTAACCTTTAAACGAATGAATAAACTAGAAACCTTAAAACTGCTACCCTATTTTTACCATGATATACGTTGTTCTGTGTTAGAATTAAACTATTTTCATATATTTTAATGGTGCTAAAATAAAAAACGCCGTAAATGGCCAGTTGTAAATTAATAAATATTCTATTGATATGTCTTGTATCCATCGTATTATCAACAATTACACGATAATACAATAACCCCTCGTTAATATGTGAAATTAATTAAGGGCAAAAGCTGTTTTGTAGCGTAACGGTTGACGTGGGGGTTGCGCAAGTTGGAGGTTGCATTGCGGAAGTAAAATGTGTTTTGTTATAAATTATATATCTTTTGTATCTTAGGAAAGGGAAAAAAATTGAAAATACGTATTTTTTATATTATAGTGCAAGGAAAAATAACTCATATTTAACTAATACTGTGACGGTGACGGGGTTTCATTAAATGTATGTGAAAATTTTTCGCACCCATTTCATTCGGAAATTATTAAAAAAAATATTTTTGAGAATAAAATACACAAACAAATTTGCATTACAACCCAAAAATGCACAATGCATTTTTACGTTGCAATGCAATACGATTGCACTGTAATAATGTATTACATATAATATAATAAAACTGAAAGGCTGGTAAAAAAGTGCACATTCAAGACGCGAGTACGAAAACGAAATGCTAAAATTCAGCAAAAATAATTCGTATCATCATTATATTTATTATTAATAATTATAGGAATCAACTGATGAAGGACATATTGCAGTTTTGTTTGACAATTTATCACTATAAAAAAAATGTAAAATTGATCAAAATGATGAAAAAAAATATAAAAAAGAAAATTACATGCTGAATAATCTATTAACATTTCTAAATCAAACGACAGGATGAACAAGTGTGAACAAGGATGAACAAGTAAAACGATCCTTTCATTTTTTTCTCTTAATTTAATCGAAAAAGAAATTAATTATATTTTTTAATTAAGTACATACTTAATTTAAATGCTTAAAAAGGCGTCTTTTGTGTTTTGGAATTCAACGCTTGGCAACTATTGAACAAATATTTTTTTCTTTATACTTAAATAAGTTATAATATATAATTATAATATTACTTAAATAAATTAATTTTTAAGATCGCTTTTTTCACAAAATTATTCATTAGCAGCCTCTATAATTATTAAATACTCTATATCTTAAGAATATTCATCGACATAAAAAGAAAAAAAACCAGCGGAAAATAATTTTTTGATAAAGTGTTAAATACTGCGTGTATTCACGGGGTACGTCAATTGACGTATCTCAGATTGAGAATATTGACAGTTAAACAATTGACGTATCTCGGATTAAGAAAATTAACAGTTAATCATAATAATAAGTGTATTTATATGTAAATAACATAAATGTGCATACCAATATACGTATGTGAAACAACCCAACATAAAAAAGTTTACCAAGACGTAGGGATGTCGTTCTTAAATAGATTAATCAAAAATTATAAAATCGAATCGTAGACGATTCTTTATTTTAAAATCGATTCACAATTCAATTCTTATTTTCTTAGTGTCGTCGTAACTATTCTTTGGATCTGAATTTTTAACCGGTAATTGATAAATTAATTAAAAATTAATGACAACTGTTAATACCTTACGCAACGCTATTTATTCATTAGCTTAGATATTGTTTAGCAAAATAGACAAGTGTATTAAACTTACAAATTCTGCGTCCTTGGGGATGGTCACTGCCCATTTCTCCATTTTTCCTGCTAGGTGGCGCGTTGTCAACACGGCTGTTATCTGTGGAACGGCCGTTGTCAGACTTCATCTACAAAGAATTTAGTCTGTTTCATGTGGATTTTTGCTACGAAATGAGTTTCTAAAAATAGGGTATATTTATTTCTCAAAAAAAAGTACGAAAAGGTTGTAAGGATCGACAGAATTCTGACTGACAGTGGCCGTGTCGCGTCAGTGCAAAAAGTACATATTACAAATTAATTTTTTTTCTTTTTACAAAATATATGACGAATAAAATACGAAATGAATTTGTAATGAGTTTATTATTTTATAAATATCGGTATAATAAACCGTTTTTGAAAACAGATACCTGAATTCTTATTTATTGTTTTTTTTAATATTTGCGGATAGTATTATCAAGAAGTAAGACTTTTTAATAAAAATATTTTATCTCAAATTATTACCCATTGCAATAACAGTTCGTTTTAATTTAATTATCTGTAGTATATTTATATATTTTTATTTTAAAATTTGTTATGGCTATTTGTTGCGTTCGATATCATTTTTTTCATTTTAGTACAATTGCTTATTCGTAACATATTTTATTATTATTATTGCTTTTAAACTTCATTCAAGTAATTTTAAAAACAATTTTATTCTCAAAAATATTTTTGTATATAAATTGAATATAAAAACAAAAATACTTCTTAAATATCATATTTTTAACAAGAAATTAGTTCTGCAAAAATTTCGAAAATTGTGCCACAGAGTAAGATTTCATATTCTACTATTAGAATATACTGAATACGAATGCATAGAGCTTATATTACTACATTTTCTAAATTGACTAAATTAAAATATGCGGTTTCAACTACTCCAGGAATGCCGCTATGTGAGAAAGCAAGATAAATATAGTCCTTAATTTGTCCTTCTCATTTTTTCTTATAGCAGCGTCTCACGCTGCTGGTCATACATGATGGATGATGCGTAAACACTTACAGGGTGAATGATTATTATTCATATATCCTATACTATATAGGAATGTGTAATATAAAAAATCTTCCTAAATAAATAATCTAATTGGATGTGAAAACAGTATCCAAATTTAGGAACTTCTGAGGTTAGATTAAATGTTGTATGAATGCACTCTATTTACTCTTTACGTAATGTGAAAATTTGTAATAAATTACTAGACGAAGGAAAACTCACTTGAAATTAGGTGGCTCCGCATATTTTGTATTACGCTAAAATAATGGTTTTAATCATTTACGACTGCCTTGATATTTAGTCCGAATATCAAAAAACATTATTATATCAATAAATTATTTGAATCGGCTGATAATCCATTTTGTAAATAATGACAAAGCTACTCTTAATAAATTTAGGTAAATAGGTCATCACTGTACTAATACTTTGTTAAAATACACGAAGCTAACGCTCTTCAAACACTGATTTCATTCTCGGAGGTAAATAAAACCTTCTGAGCTTTTAGCCAAAATAGCTAAATCGAACCTTGGATAAATAATACATACCTACATTTATATTTCTACGTATGTTCACACTTGTACCCGCAGGCAAATCTGTTAGAATAGGAGGTCATTTCAGGCAGACAACTTTTTGCAAGCGTTGCCACGATGATTTTTTTAATAATAGATTTTTCGAACCAAGGCTTATACTAAATTTTCCATTTAGTTGCGATTTAATTTAGGAAGGGGATGTTGCAACGTGGACGAGACTTAATTTTTCCTCATAACTATTTATTAATACATTTTCTTTCTTTTTCAATAATGTCATTGTTAAACTCTCATCTTCCTACCGATGCATTGAACAAGTTATGTATGTACATAAATTATTCAGGATAACAATATATAGAATAAAGCTGTTAAGTACGAGTGATGTTCACACTACGACATTTCGTGCACACTTAAGTACAGAAAAAGAAAAGGTTTTAAGGGTGTACAGTATTTCTGTTAAACTACTTGATGTGTTTATATTATTTTTCGTGGTTTAAATATATTACCTAGTATAAGTTTTACTGACGTACAAATATCGCAAATTTCTCAAAAAATATCTGATTATAAATCACCACCATAATTTTCAAATAAACTTTAAGCAAACTGTTACTAATGTTGTTTATTGTTCTATGATTACTAACGCTGTCATTTTCATAATTTCAGAGAGAGGAAAAAGGAAATTGAATCATATTTTTTGTGATAATTTTCAACAATTCCATAGAACTATCTAAACTAAAAATTTATGAAAAAAAATATTTTGAAATACTTGTATGCTCATTTAACTTGTAACACGACATTTAAATTTTTTAAATAAATTTTTGCTGGCTTCATTTGCTCTCTCTGAAGTTTCTATAAAAATATTTTTGAGTGCTATTAGACTATAATTAATACGCTTTACTACTATGGCAGATTTCAAGTTTCCACTTCAAACGGTATCTGAAAGAAATAGCTGTTGACAGATATAAGTGAACGTAAACGCGTATGATATAATGTCGTTCTTTTTCTTTTGAAATATGGAACCTTAAAAATACCTGTCAAGTATGGATAGAAATCGCTCTACGGGAGTTCCGTACATTTAAGCATTTATAAACATTTAATTACACATAATATTTCTACCAAACTATTCACAAAATTTTCATTTTTCAGAATGTGACTGTATTGCTTAATATATAACTATATTTTTCACGGATATATATTAGAAAAGAAATGTGTAATTCTACATAGAATAGAAATTTGAATTTTCCGTTTACTTGTTTTTTTTTCCAACCGTTAATATAATTTCCAACCGTTAATATAATTAGAAGCATGTGAAATTCGATCTGCTCGATTTGTTTTGTATCTATAGTTACATACAAGTGAAGCTAATAAGGATGTTAAAAAAGCGTTAATAAAAGTGGATGAGGGAAAATATAGGAAAAAAGTAGATATCCGTTGGTAAGTACATACATTCGTCATCCATCGCATCCGCGTCGTAACTAAATTTCAACATTTTCTTATTCTTTAACTTCATTCTATTTTTATTCTAGTTTTCGTTTACTAAAGCATAGAAGATTTCAAATACAGAGCAATCTAATTTAGTTGTTAAGATTAGGCTTCAGCTCTAGGTTCCGCTTGGGATATTGCAGAATTGGTTTCAGGTTTTTTTTTCATTTCCGATTGCCCTATTAGTTTAAGTCTAAATATTAAGTGTTAGCTCACTTCAATATTTGTTTCTATTTCTTATAAGAATACCCATTCAAATTTTCTTATATATGGTCCATATCTCTGTGTAGGCGTTTTTCGGTATCCTTCATTGGTACTTCTTAATCAACAACTCTATTCTATTGCCGATATGCGATGTAATTTCCCAGATATCGTTTCTTAAATTCAGTTCGTAGTTTTAATGGTTATAGATATATAGTATAATGGAAATATATTATTAGTAGAGCCTGGTTTGGTCACAGTTGCTTATAGTCATAAATGTGGATAATTCATATGTCACAATTTGTATAAAAGGGTAACTAACCAAAAAAGTAAATCGTTTTTAAAATAAAATTATTTTGAAAAAATACACATAGGTTGTGAGATAAATTTTTATTTTTTCTGCAAAAAGTAAAAACTTTTCTCAGTTAACCTAAAAAAATAACGTAACTTAAAAATAATCTTTATTAGTTACCTAAATTATAGTTTGGTCTTTTGTTTTCCTTGGTCGTGTGGTTTGGTCTTGAATTTTTCTAAATCAATGAATTTTCTAAATCAATGTCAGTGCATTTTGCACTTACATTCATATTAACTAATACCATTCTTTAAGCTAATTCTACTAAATACTAAATGAATATCATATTAAATATTCTCACGAAATATATCTGATTTATATCGAACAGTAACACTAGTCTCCAATGCACCTTTTAATCCGATACAGGTAAGGTTATTCCGATCTATGGTTATTTTTTTATATATTTATAAACTTTAAGTACAAAAATAAATAAGGTGAACTTACTTGAATTTCTTCTCTAGAGGACTCGTAATAGATTACCCCTTACGGGTATGCAGGTAATGAGCAATCTTTTACTAGTAAGCAAAATAATACTTCTCAGAATTTATAGCGTCGTAGGAAATAGAAATTGGTTGAGAGAAATGAGAGAGGATTATGTATTTAAAATATTAAAATATGAATGAATATATGCATTCATATGAATATTGGTGGAAGAAAGAAAAGAAATTATTGTGGAATAAACGAAAAGAGGCAAAATTTTAAGGTGATATTTGAACACTTGTGTTGATGAATATTTCGCATGCCAGAGTCCAATTTATTCCAAAACTTAACTACATCTACTATATACGAGTCATATACGGTCTTTAGGAATTATAGGTATATATACAGGTAGGTTCTATTCAGACACCACGAGCATAGAGGGCTATAAAACTGGATCTAAGATATAACAGACTGTAATATATATATATATATATATATATATGTATATATATATATATATATATATATATATATATATATATATATATATAGTCCATTCAAATTGAAGATGGAATGTGTGTAAACAATCGAATTTGACAGTTAAAATATGGTTGGCACAAATATAATATTTGATCAGGTGACTACTATTTATAAAATTCATTGCATTATTCCCGGAGTATTATTAAAGTTTATACATATTCAAAATATTAACTTCAGAAAGTTTCACTATGAAAAATGTTATAAATTCAAGTATTATACCATTATTTTATTGATACGAATTCTAAAATTTTACACGGAAAAATTGGCAACCCTTCATTTTTTTTTCGAAATAGTCAGGCGTTTCAAACATTTTGTGAAAATAATCAAAATCTCGACACTAAAAAAATCTAGACCATATATGCTATTCATTAATTTTATAAGGCGTTAGAGTGAGATAGCTACAATGTGTCAGCTTACACTGCTATATTTCTAGATTTGATTACCTTATATGCAGATGGTATATTTGGTATATTTGGCCTATAGACAATTAAACAAACATTGTGACATGTTATTTACTTTTCAAATAAATGTTGGCACTAAAACATTTTTCAATGTAGTCTACAAATTATATAGGCAATTGAGGATAATGTTTTTTTAAAACCTTTAATGTTAAAATCAGTTAGAAATTGACCGCTCGTTTAAGGATAAGATGGCCATTTAATTTCAGACTCATTTTTCCTCTCCCTTTGCCTTTTCCGTTACTTTTTGCTTTTTTCTCGTGCAAGTTTTTCTTTTCCGTTTCTTGTTCCTTCATTTTCTTGCCACAAGAATTACAATAATTGTTGAATGGAGTGCAATTTACATGAGGCCATAATTTACAAACAATTCATAGCAGTTAATCTTTTATTTTTTCGGTTTCGTAGTACTTTTCACCGCATTCCACGCATCATATACATTATTTTCGGGATCGCAATTTTCACCAGCTAATTCTATCGTTTCTTCCTCCGAACTTGAATGTAATTTCATTTTTTGCTTTTCAATATTAAGATTTTTCTTCATAATCTTTTTATTTTTACTTTCTCTTTTTTTTTCTAATGTAATCTTGGGATGCGAGTACCTTTGCTACTTGCTTGCACATGTTTCCGAACGCTATTAAGCAGTTCTACAACTGGATACATATCAGTCAGGTATTTTGAAGGCGTATCCTTTTGTGAGCATCCTCATTAGATCTTTATGTTAAAGGCACTGTTGGTGGAAGTTCTTCTTGAACCCGTTCAGACGTAGGATCCTCAAGTATCATTGAAATCTCTTCAGTAACTCTGTCATTTTTATTATTATCATGTAAGCATAATCTGGAAAGTATAATCTGGAATCTAAATTTAGCGCCATTTATGAATTTGTTATTCGATTTGAGGTTATGTTATCGATGGGTTATTGTATTCAACGAAAAAATAGTAAAAACATAATAAATTTTATAATTATTAACATTACAACATCAAATATCAATATACTAAAAAAATCTGAAGTAAATTCAAATTTTGAAGATAAAAATGCTTTTTAATTGTTTTCAATACAATAGCGTATACGGCACGACATCTAGAGTAAAAACAGTGAAATTTTTCAATTGGCCATTTCATGTGAATTACCCTACTTTTTTAAAACCATACTTTCGTTGGAATTTCATAAAATCCTCAGTTTATCGGATAAAGATACCTGCTTCATATCAAATAAAAATATCTGGTTTTTGCTTAGGAATTTTGCCGGACAATTTGTGAAAAAAAAATTACTGATTTTATTTTTTCGTCCAATTGTTAGCGGATGACTGTAATTGATTAAGTAAAATTTGAATACATATGCACTAGTGACACAATACGATCTGTATGCATTGTTCGAGCGAGATAGACATGTTATGTTCAAATTTTTTCATTATCGATAAAAACTACGTCGGAACTGTACCGCCAAAAGAAAATGTATATAGGATTACAGTACAAGTCAAAGCATTATGACAATGTTTACTGCACATTATGTCATTAACTTTTATTATATGTATATTTGGTAAAACTAAATTATTAATTTTTGTTTTGAGGGAAACCAATGCGGATTCGCATAATCATCCGTCAGTCTTATCTCATAATGGTATTGAAGAAGCCATATAGAAATATACATAGAACTAAATAAATTTGAATTAATCCGAGCGCATGACTAGTATAATTATTTGCAATACTCATTATTTATATTATCACAATTCTTACGTCAGTGCTTATAGATTCAGGAGATCAATTATATTTTTTTGTTAACTGTGTATTCGCATGTATGCCAACTTTGAGCACGCACCGCTAGCAAAGAGAACAACATGACGGCGAAGCGTGGGTGTTCAGTCCGCACTAGCGAACGTGTTTTCCTATTGAAATTTTCAACGACTTTGACTTTTGCAATTATTGCTTGCTAATTTTTTGCATTTTGTAAATTGCATTTGTAATTTTGCACTTGTATTACACTAAGTTTATTATATTATTGTTTGTTTCATAGCGTTAAGTTCGGTGTGTTTTAATTGTGTAAATAAAATGGCGGATGTACCAGGTACTAGCGGTGGGATTCTAACATTTTCATCGCCCATGAAGAAACGCTCTAAAAAGGATGCTTTAAGTTCGAAGGAAAAAAAACACTTTAATAAACGTATATAAATACGTAGAAAAGATTACGCCCAAGGAAAAACACATTTTTAAAAAATACATAGCGAAGCAAACGGCTGAAATTACCGGTGTTAGTCTAAGCACAGTGTACAATACAGTTCGGGAATATAGAAAAGAGGAACGCATCCGCTCGCCTTTGCTTCACCCGCCAAGATTGACAAAATTTGAAAAATTGGATGATCTAGAGCTGAGAGATTAGACGTAAAGTCCATACTTTTTATTTTAAGAATTAACTACCTACCATAAACTAATCCAATTGAGATCGTCTGGGCACAAATGAGAGGATATTTGCGAGAGAAAACACAACATTTAAACTGATCGATATTAAAAGACTTCTACGCGAAGCAATTTCATTAACAAGCCCAGCAGCATGGTAGAAATGTATCGATCATGTGCTTAAAGAAGAGAAGCGGATAGCCGGGCTTGATGGTATAATAGATAGATTTATAATTAATATTGGAGAGTCCACATCGAGCTCTGCGACTTCAGAATCTGATACTTCTGTGATATAAGTGTGATAATCTGTAATTGTTATGATGTATGTAGTGTATTTATATTAAATATTTTAGTTATTTCACGTTTTAAGTTCATTGTGATGTGATTCACGTTCATGTGTACTATGGTTATTTGTTTTCTATGAGATAATAAAGTATTTGTGGTTTTTTTTTAATATAAATATGTATTTTGTGTATTAGGTTCATTATGATTTGATTGTAACACTATAGTGTAATTTTTCTATGAAATATTAGTGTATTTTGTTTATTTCTATATAGTAATGTGAAATATTAGTGTACTTTGTGTATTTATAGTATATATTTTGAGTTCTTTGTGATGTAATTGTATTTTTTTCTTTAGAATGTTAGTATTTGGTTTATTTTTACACATCAGTGTATTTTATGTTTTTAAAAGTTGTTTTATATAATTTCTTAAAAATTAAATAATACTTGTTTTATTTTGTGTATTCTTACTAATATTTCGTTAAACTACTATTACTAATATATTTAGAAAAGTATTATTTGTTAGTATGATAGAATAGTATTTATTAGATAGACAGATGATAGTTGATGAAGGTTTGCAAAGGGTGATTTACTAGTAGAGATTTGGCTACCAACAACTTTTTAAATACGCCAGTCGTTAAGATTGCCAGTTTCAAGCCTGGATTAAGTATGAGAGGAATTTTGTTGGTATTATTATATATTTTTTATATAACAGTAATATTTATAAATTATTCGAAACGCATGTTACTTATCTGAATTTCTCTTAAATATAAAATATAACCTATATAATATAAGTTACGTATGTATACAGTGTAAATTTGTACACTAATAAAAAAATATTTTTTAATCACAAATAAATCCACATTATATGACTAACGTGAATGAAGAAAAAGGTTTGCAGTACCTGAACTGTCAAAAGTGATTGTTTACAGACATTCCATCTTCAATCTGAATGGACTATATATATATATATATATTTTTTTTTTTTTAACACTTTATAGATTATGTAGAGAATATGAATTGCCGTATTTTCATTTACTTGAACCTTGACCTATATTTAGACATGTAAGGATATTTTAGAAGTCGAATTTGTAGTGGATTTAAAATGATAGAAATAAATAAAAATGCGAGACAATAAAAAATGCGAGTAAATTTGGTAGAATGTTTTGTTTGTACTTGCACCACACAAACCCGACACTGAATATTTTCTATCGACTTTACATGACTTCGTATTATGGAGAAAAATATTCCATTTACGCTGATGTAAAATTGAATACAGATTTCTTGCAGAATGAACGCAGAATAAACTTTTTCGAAGCGCCTCCTTCCATCACGCTGAATGGCAATAATAAAAGGTCTTGGTTATTGATATTTTTTATGCGCTGTTAGAATGTAAAATAAAATATCTGGTGAAAAGTAAAGAGGATTTGCGCGTTGAATATTCTTCATTTGACCATCTAAAAAGTTGTTTTGAAGTCACTTTATAATATGTAAGGTAATTATTTTTTTAAATAAAATTATACGAAATATACCTATTTGTATATTAATAAATGTTTGATTTTGCCTCAAAACCTGATTAAATAAATATAATAAATATTCATTTTTAAAACCGTATATTTATTATATCGTTATTCAAATATTAGCATAGAAAAGTTTGGTTCTAAGTTCCTAAAGTTTAATTGGTTTTGCAAACCTATTAACTTTGTGTTCAATATCATAGGTAATTGTTAAAAAACAAAAGGTTTTTTAATAATTAACAATGACCTTGAACACAAAGTTAATAGCTTTTGCGGTCTTCATATTAAGTGAGGAAAGTTTTAATAACAGCGTGCACTAATCCATATAAAACGCCTGATGTGACATCCATTTATCACGTTAAATCGTCATAAATATTGCGCGTGGAACCTGCTAGTAAATATGAAAACAATTGTAAGTAATGTAAACAGCAAATAATTCTCAGTGCTAAGCTATGAAGAATATATGAATCTACGGATGATGCGTAAATATAATGAGAGGGCCAGTAAAACCTGATTACATGTGAGTTTTTATATAACATACAACAGCAGCTTTTAGCATTTACGATATTCGAGTTAGAGAAATATAAATATTATCCACTTAACATATATATCAAATAGTAAATGGATCATCGAAATAAAACTGTTTCGCTTTTGTCAAGAGTTTAATTGCTTTCTTTTAAGAAACCATCAAAAGTTATATATACAGATTACTTTCCCCTTTTACGTGGATTTTAAAACTTATAAAGAGTTATAACCAATAACAAGAACTTTCTTTCGTGCACAAAATATCTATTTACAACTTAAACCGTAATATTCGCACCACAAGTTTAGTGTCTAACTGCCAAGACACAAAGACACATAATATTATAACAACAACAAACGTTAAAGTTTTTTTCTACTGCACGCGCGTGGCATTATAAATCATTTTGGTGTCGAATCAGCCAGTTATTTCGAAAACAATTCTAATCGAATGGAATTTTTGACAAAAATCCATCTAAACTATTTCCCGCTTACAGATTAATTTTACGTAAATTAATGTATGCATATTAAAGTTCCGTGCCAAAATGAAAAAATAACAGAACACTTTTAGTTTTGTTAAACTTAGTGAAAAGAAAATTTCAAAATATTGCAAATTTCCATAAACAAAGAAAAAAAGAAAACCATATTAGACACGTCATCTACGCATTTTTATTATCAAATACAAGCTGTGCCCTGCGGTTTCAACTGTGTGGTATTACCTTCACTGTGCTTTTCTCCACCAGAAGTCACTAAACGTCTCCGCTTCCTTTGCTAAACTACTTCGTTCGTGACGGTAAACCGTTTCGATGATTTATACGCTTGTTACTATTTTGCATTCGAATTTAACACTAATAATTTTTGTGTTACCTCAAAGTGTAAGTCAAGTTTATGAAATAATTACTTAAAGGGGAAATAATTGCGGTCATAATAACCGAACACATAAATAATAATACATATTTAAGAAAGTAATTAATTGTATATTACTTTCCAACCACACTTTTCAATAGAATAAATTAATATTGACTAGGAACCCATTAAAAAAATATAAAAATTATCCCATTTAAATAATAAACATAAAATTACTTAATTCATACTAAGAATTTAACAACTAGGTCATGTGAATTAAATCATTTTGAAAATATTACCCATCTATACATATACATAAATTTACAATAATTTGCTATGATCATATTACATTATACTGCTGGAGTCAGAATATTCTACGCTATCAATAGCATGTGTGATCTTTGTCTGTCAAATAAAAGATGGACGGTGCAGATTTAGGATTGAATTAAAATTGTTGTTACTTCTGATTAAATAAGTCTAACTTTTTCCCAAGAACTTTTCAGTAAGAGTTAATGTGTAAGATGAAATTATGAGCATAATTAAGAAATCTTCGTTTGCATCGACTCTAAACCTTTTTCGTTTTTTTTTTCGGACAAACATTTTTGTAGCTTTTTGTTCCTCTTCAGATAACTGCCCAATCAACACAATATAACGGCGGATTACTTCAGTGACATGACAAAAGTATTTACGCACAAAGATTGGCACAAAACAACAAAGAAACTTAAACAAGTTAAGGATCTTTGTATACTTGATATGTCCCTCTATAGTATAACTTCAAAAATACGGCTGAGGATGAGGTAAAAATGTTGCAGAAGACCTTCATCTTATTCCGTAATATTCACGATTTTTCATGTCTTTGAAAAATCTCCTCGCAGTATTGCATTCATTTGTCGTTCGAAAGCCTGGGTTATTATTATTTTATCTATAATAAGTCCTAAATTTTGATTTAATTTTTACGCTTGATTATTTCTTTTTGCATTTCGACGAGATTTTTGTCATTAGCAGGCCTAAAGTTTTGATATGTAATCCGTACGCGATATGCAAAAAAACACTCAAGAGATTTTATCCAAGCATGTAGGTAAAGTTGATAAACCGTATAAACAGTTTTGGACATTCATACGTTTGGGTAATAAGCATGGCACCACAAATATAGCATCATAATTGACAATCATGGTCAAAAAAACGTAAAATGGACATTAATAGTTTTCGATGCAGAAGAAATTTCGAAATCTTCTAACGGAAGTTTAATGTTGTTAAACTATTTAATTCACTCTTGAGTTTCTATACCCAACAAAAATCTAAAGGGCCGCATAATCCGGTAGATGAAGAACCATGTAATTTAATTTTCATTAATACTTATCTACAACGAAGAAAGGTTAGACTAGAAGAAAAATAAATTATCACCAGTGTTACAGTGGAACTTTTATATGTAGATATAATGGTTAGACATAGCATCCTCCACCTCATTTTCAAATCAATATTAAAATACATTGGTCGGTTATACATTTCAGCAGTTCTGCAGCGTGGTTAACAAATGAATTGATGTCTATAGAAGATCTTATTTCGACACCCGTGATTCTTCTGAGAGTAAAGTAGACATAAGAGGGTATATTGGAAATCGCCTAGAAATTGCTCCATTCCCTAAAATTAACTTTTAAATTAACTTGTATCAATTAATGTAGCAGCTTCCTTATCTACATACGGTCTCGGTGCTTCATCCTGTTGCTTTAGTTTTATGAACTGCCTCATAATATCAGCACCATCTTGAGCAGATTATGTTAAACTTTCTATCATATCTGCAGCTATAGAACTATCACTGACTCATATAGCTATTTGTGTGACAAACGAAAGCTCAGTAGGAGAATGGAACTACATCAGCATTTGAATTTTCCTGGGTTTTGTAGAATCTGAACAGTCCCCAAATGTATCCATTGATCCCCCTCATCTAGTATATATGCAAAATACTCTCATTAAAAGAATCGTCGTCATTATTCTAACTGAGGAAGTCATTATTTTCATTTGGCCAGGAACCATACATATTCTAAAACCTAATTAATAGATGTTAGGTTCATACAGATTTAAAAATATATATATTCTACTTTATAGCTCTATATTAGATAAGACAACATATTTTACACATGAGCACGATTATTACAACTACGTATATTCCATTATTGTATAATATCGAAGACTTAGATTTGGTTATGACTTACTGGAAAATTACCTCATTATGATCTGCTTCGATGTAGAGCAACAAACTTCAAAAATCTATAAAGACTTTAAAAAGCGCCTACTCTCTAAAACCAAACAAAAATATATTATGCAAACAAGTGCGAAACCGTTGAACTATAAATTTAGAAAGTGGATAGTTTAAACTTTCGAACAAGCTATAAACCAAAGGGTTATCAAGGGATATTCCTGTTTAGATTGTCGAGGGGAAATAAAAACTTACCATTTTAAGCTGCAAAAAGCACTGAAATTTTAAAATATTTCGTAACATAGATAAACCGGTCATTTTTAGAACTTAAAAAATACGTACCTTGATTACTAAAATCTATTTTTTTCTAAAACACTTTATTATTAACCAAATAATTATTTTCACGAGAATACAAAATGTAAATATAATGTTTGAGTTTAATACCTCTTTTATATACTGAATATCTGGAGTCATTATTCCTTACGATTGAGGAGCAGATGATTATTTAGTACATTTTTTGAGTCCCTAATTAGTCTAAATTGTAGTAGCTATAAAACAATTAGGGATTTATAGAAGAAATTTTTGCGCTTCTAAGTCACCGGAAAGGTCCATTGTGGGTCATCGGGGTCGGGAATATATTGGCGAAAATACTCGGGATGACCAGTCAATAAATCTTTCTCTACCTGCATTGTTTAAATAGATTTTTTCGACTTTCCTTACATTAATGCTCTGTCAGTTATAAATTTTAACATGATGATATATAACCAGTAATTTTTCTCCAATTATGGGCTTAGTAATGTGCCTCAAATTTTGGAAAGTGAACGTGTGGTTTCTGACATTAGTATTGACAAAGAAATAATCAAACTTTTCTGCTTTATATATTGTATTCCACTTATGGAACACAAAAATACTACATAAAATTTTTTTAATATTCCATTAGCTGGGAAGAAGTTTTATTTCAAACAATTTTAATGCGGTTTTTACTTCATCAAGGATTAAAAAATTAATTTATTTTTCCCAAACTATTTTCTTATACTAATAATTTTTCCTAAACTATTTAATATAATAGTTCTTTAATTTTTTTTTTCTTTTAATTTAAACTGACCAAAATAATTCCATATAAACTAACTTCTTGCCCGTGATTGTTTAATTAAAATGGATCTTTTAAATAATATTAAATGTTTAATATATGATTAATATTTTTCATTTATTTTGATTTATGGTCAAAGAAACAAAAAGAAATAATTTTAGTTGATATTGTGCAATCGGTTTACAACCAGGCCTGTAAAAAGTAAACTAATTTTTTTTGGACAAGTCTTTAAATATTAAACAGCCGAGAATAAAGACATAAAACAGGAAAGTATCTTTCGGGCCGCTATAATTTAGTTGTTTGAGTACTCGTACATGGTTTGCCAATTACAGCGCACCGCATGTTGTGTACACACAGGTCTAAGTAAAAAATACTTATTGTATCGAGGGCAAAAATACATACAAATATATAGAAACAAATGGGTTTCGACGTTAACTAAAAATAATTTTGTATCATTCGGAAATTCCTCACGAAATAAAATACATATTTTATTTTAATACACGAATAGGTAGATGTCAAAGAATTGTATTTTTGCCACAGTATTAAAAATATTATGTTTGTTACCATCTTAGACACAAAAGGTTATTTTTTTTATCAGTAACTTACCTTAGTTACGGGTTTATACAATATTTTATAAAAAACAAAATAGTGTTCGTAATCAATTTGTATGACGAGACTTACGGAATCCATTTAAACTAACTTCGATTTATAAACTATGTAACTTGGTTTGAATGAAATAGAATTTAAGTACATTAAATAATTAAATATGGCGATTTATCTGAACATTCCGTGAATAGTCTCAATTTTGTCGAGCTGGTTTTAAATAGCGCTGTATAAAATTAAAACGCGCTGCTAGTTTGATTGCATTAAACCAATTGTTCTCCTGGATTCTCCATAGAAAAATTATTATGTATTTAAGAACTTACGGAAGAATTCAAATTTGAAGTAGGAACTAGGAATAACTTCTTCCATTTTATTTAAAAGTACTTCGGTGTAAATAGTGATACCATTCTACTAACAGTATAGCACGCGAAGACAACAACACATTTTTCAAATTATACTGAGATTGTTACAAATTTTACCACGATAGTGTCAGTAAACAATGATGTTAATATCGAAAAAGCAATATTTTTAACGTAAATTTTATTACTTTATACCTACATCAATTACGAGTATGCCTTCCAAATATATGAGTCTAAGAATCATTCGTTCTCTATTAAAATTGAAATCGTTCTATGAAATATGAAACAAACATTAAACATATCCATTAAAAATGGGAGGCTTATTACCGGCAGTTAAGTTTTTCCAAACTAAAAAAATTAATTTTGTAAATCCATATGTTAAAAGCATTGTCTCTTAAAAGCATAATCTTTTAAAATGAATAATTAAGAGAAAATTCTTTTAAGAGTCTTGTAAAATATGACATTATAATTTATTCCAACTTCTGCCGTTCGATCTGTGCAAAATTCTGATTATAGCTTCAAGGATTCGTAGGCAATACGTTAACTTCTTACGGAAAAAATAATATTGGATTTGGTTTTCTCGCGAAAACTATTTTTGTCTCTAAAAGCCATTGCCTTTGAAAATATTTATATTCCACAGGATATCCCGATGAAAATCTGATTACGGGATAAATCGGATCAAAATAATATGAGGCCATATTTGTAACATGGTATTAGAAACAAAGAGTCAGAGTCTTCTCTCCAAGGCTAATTTTATAGGCTGTTGAAAATTTTGACTCATGATGTTAACTATAATCGATACTAATTTAAATATGGATGTGCATAGTAGACTGGTGCCAAATCAAACATGAACCTAAAAATCTAAATGATTTTAACATTAATGGTTTGTATAGATGTTTATTATGAATCAGTTAATACATTTTTACCCACGACGGAACGGAGGAGGTATATGTGTTTAGGGTGAGAGGTTGTTTGTGTCTTTTTTCTTTGTTTGTCCAATGTTCATATATCCTTTGTATATTTTTCAATATATCTTCGAAGACATAGCACCTAAAGTTATTTTTGAGATATTTTATAGCTAAGCCCTCTTAAACCTTACCTCGCACTATACATGGAATTCTAATTTGCCTAAATACTCAATTTTGCACCAAATGCTCAATTTTGCACTATATAAACATTTTTGGGCATAGCCAAATAGTAAAAAGGTTCCTTATAGTTTTGCTATGTCTCACCGTCTGTTTTTTAGCCCCGTGCATCATTAGATTACATGTAGCATGCCATTGTAGTTTCAACAGTTTTATATCTATCTAAACAAAATTTTAGACGCAGACACTTCATATGAAGATCTCAGTGAATATTTACAAAATGTATTATAAAAAAATTCTTATAGGTGCTTTCAGGTACGTAAATTTTCGCACAGGGTGTCATAGAATAAATTTTAAAATTAATTTCTTTTCAAACTATGAAAAATTCATTTAAAAATTTAAAAAAAATTAGATACTAACATTTGATTGGAGTTTTCAAGTGAAATTATTTTCATATATATGCATCAATAATTTCTAGATATATACAGACAACTACGAATCATATTTTGTGCGTATTTCGACACGCACTCGGCATGTATTATTGTACGTACGCATATTTTATTTTAATTTATAGTAAATTTTATTTTTAATAAACGTTTTTCGTACAAGCAAACTTACTCGAATTACTCTTCTTATTTCGCAACAAATTGACAAATTTCCAATTGGTAACGATTATTACAGACAAGTTGGTTGACAATTTGGAAAAATCGAAAATAATTTTGTTCAACCTTTGAGCAATCATTCTTTCTTCGTATTCAAGCTCCATTTTATTTTTTTTTATATAATAATTTCCACTTGGCGGTACAGTTATTGTTTTATTTTATTGTTATAACAAAAAATTATTATCTTTCTTTTTTCAGTTATAATACCCGGTAATGTGTTTATTTGTCACATAATTTCAACATTTCCTTGATTTCACACTAATAGACCAGATATGACTCCAGTTTTCTGTTCTCTAAAAATATTTCAGTATAAATCGTGACACTATTCTTCTAATAATATGTTACATAAAACTTCACCCCATATTTCAAATTATACTGAAATTATTTTAAAAATTATTACAACATTTATTGAAGTGGAACTTCTTTAGCGACGTACATAGTCGACGTAGTCATTTTGTCTTTAAGATTGAAACCCTTCAAAAGTTTTATTGTCTATTGATTTATAACTATTTATTAGTTTCTAAAACTTAGTAAACACATAACGACAAAGTTACAGAACAAATGTAAAGGGATAAGCTTCAGGGTTTTTTCCGATTAAAAAAAGATTTTTTTCCGTGTATCGGACTGTTGCGATACAAAATTCTCAAGTCGTAGGTTTTCAATCGAAACAAAGTACGTGATACAATGTTGTCTAACATGTATCACAGTCTGTACGTGTCGGGAAATATACCTAGTCAGTATTTGCTTACTCACCAAAGCGTCCCGTAACATTTAAGTTATTCTTTGCTCGCTATGGAGACCACATTGAAAATTATCAAAGATTTAAAAACACACCTCCCCCCCTCCCTGGTTTTTAGGATGTGCTTCTCCGATTGACAAGAATAAAAACAAAATTATAGTTTAAACTATAAAAACAATCTTTTGTGGCAATGTGAAATAAAATATAATCTTTAAAAATAAAGATTTTGGGTCAAGAGCAATAGAATATCTCACAGCTTGGTTTCTAACTTAATTTTTTTTAATACTTAGTGCATTCTAAAAAAAAATAAGGTGACTAACAACAAATTTAACTATAATGTAAAAACTCGTAGGGTGCTCCCGACTTATATTTTCTTAACAGGCACTCAACGCTTTTATTATATTAAAGTTGCTTTGTTAATTAATTCATTCTTTTTTTTAATATATGCAAAAAAATAAGTCATAAGTTATTGTATTGTCAAACGGATCCAAAATTTCAAATAATTCGGACATTTGGATGTGGGTGAAAATTTAATTGAAAAATTCTGTCATTTTTTTGTCTTTTTTGTTTTAGGACTAAACAAGTTTTTCTTGTTTATTTTATTATGCCATTGTATTGTCATCAGATCTTGATACGTATGCAAATAGTTTGGACACTCTGGAATATGGTGAAAATTAAATTGAAAAATACATACAAGTGAAGTTAATGAAAATATGTTAATAAAAGTATTATGGTATTTCTGGTCGAAAAAACGTCAATCACATCACGACGTGGAAAGATAAGCTATGATTTAAAAGGTCAGTTCAGGCCAGAGCTTAAAAAGCTAACAAAGTCAAAAAAGTGGTTCTTTGACTAAAAACCTTATTGGTTGGATTATCATCCATTGCTGGTTTGGCTGTAAAAGATGGAATCTAGTGGAAGTCAGAATACTGATTGTGATGAAAGTGAAGAAAGGCAATCAGTTAATGAAGTAAATGTTATTTTATTTAAACAATTACTTTGATATTTACTGACCCTGTAACTAAAAATTTATATCAGTATTTGGAAAATTAAAATAGTTTATTTTGTGATTTTTAACTTTATTAACAATTAAATATTTTCATTGAGAATTAAAAATGCATTAATATGAAGATTTTCCATAATATTCAGAATTCTTCGATTCAGAATTTCTTCTTGGAAAATTGTGTAGGCAAACATAAGTAACAACTATTGATTCAAATTTATTAGGATGACGAACTATGGGTTCCAAGGTCACTAAATTCGGAACTTACAATACCAAATATATTTTTCAAATAATTCCTTGCGCTCTAGATAACATATTAAATTCTTTCCTCTATGCTGAACACAATCGTCGAACTGGACAAAGTTTCATTACATGGATAGTGCAAGAGTACCATTTACAATAAATATCATCAATCATCAAGTAGCTTGCCAAGACAGAGACTTGCTCAAAATTGTCGATTATTAGGAAAATATTTTAAAAGAGGCTTTGATTTCACAATGTTCATCAAAGTGGAGGAAGTTGTGTAAAGTCATTATTTTGTTAGCTATTTGAACCATTCAAATTGTGGGTTATATTACTTTGCCTTTCAACGACTTACAACAAAGATTTGATGTACAACAAAGACATATGTACAACGGAGGTTTGATACAGATAGAATATAAGTGATTGCGATTTTTTTTGAAAAATTTTGGCAAAGGTTTTTGATACATTAATTGACAGTGAGATGAATAATAAAGACAAAGTAATATTTCTGATCAATTTATTACTAGCAATCTGTAAAATTAAATCTAGAGAAATAGCTCTGGCCATCGCTTCTTCAGGGATTGCTGATATTCTATTGTACAATAGGAAAACTGCATACCCCACATTTATACTCCCATTATCAGTATCTCTGGAGCAACAACCCGTATATTTCACACGCAAAATGGACCTCCAGGCAAATCGTTACGGGATGCATCACTAACAATGTGAGACGAACGTGTCATGAGTCACAGAGCCGATGTTGAAACTGCCGACCGAACATTAAAGGACCTTCGAAACTCGAGCGCCATTATGTGGGGAGTTTCATTTGTGTTTGCTGGTGAATTTCAGCTGACACTTCCTGTATTTACAAAAGTGACGCGTGCAGGTTTCATAAAAGTATACATTAAATCATCTCCCTTATGGCGTTCCATTCAAACCCTGAACTTGCGAACATGTTAGCCTATCTTAGCGGAGGCACTCATAACGACTTCCCACAACAACTGCTCAAACTTTGGGAAGGAGTTTTTCGTTCCCCAAATTCGAGCACTAGCTGTGCTGAAATTGTTTTAAATGTCTAGTTTTATAGATGCAGTTTATCCTGGCCTCGAAAATTTACTCGAAAGAGACTTTCATTAGCTGTGTTCGAAGAAAATATTATCGCCTAGGAATGACACAGCCAAATCAAAAACTGTAAGTCGTTTGACACAGTCACCAATATCGAGGATGCAGCCTTTCTGGCTTGCTATCTCAAGAACTACCATTAAAAGTCGGTACGCCTATCATGCTTTTAAGAAAAGTAAGTCCTCAGAATAGGTGCAATGGCACAAGTCCAGTAGCCTTAAAAGAGATTGAAAAGACAATTTAATTGCGGCAACCATCCTTACAGGCTCTGTAGCCGACCAGCTGGCAAATATCCTGAGGATTCCAATGATTCCCACGGACTTGCCGATATCTTTCAAACAGCTGCAATTTCCAGTGAAAATATCGTTTGCGATAACTTTTAACAAATCCCAATAAAGGACAAGCCTTCTCTTTGGTTGAAATCGACCCAGGCAAAGAGAGTTTTTTCTTATAGAAAATTATATGTTGGTTTATCAAGAATTAAAACTACAGAGAAATAGTAAATTTTGCGAACCAAAAATAACCCAACGTCAAACATTGTGTACAGGGAAGCTATCAACCACTAATGAATTTTAATACATAAACTACAGATAACAATAGAATTTACAAAATACAAAATAGTACAATGTAAAATTGCAAAAAAATTATTAAGAAAAGGCGTAATTAATTACAATAAATATCAAATAAAAAAAATGCATCAAAAATATATAAAATACTGATAAAACGTACAAATAAAAAAATACAAAAAAACCATAAAAAAATTCCAGCGACTTTCATGTACCTGCTAAAAAATATATAATTTTTTTAGTTTAGGAGAGTGGTGACAATTTTTATATTGATTTTTTAATGATTGTCTTATAGTCAGAAACAAAATTCCACACGGGCGAAGCCGCGAGTGCAGCTCGTAAACATCTTTATATTTCATTAAACCATTTTAATAGAAAATTATATTTAAAAAGATAATTGTTTAGTTGAGCACCCTGTCTGAAGTCGCAGAATTTTTGTGAAATGTACATACATTGATATGTATGTGCAATATTTTATATGTTAAAGTCTATGCTCCAAATAATTTAAGAAAATAATAATTAAGAGGCAAACAGATTATTATTAAGCAGGTGAATATCTTGGAAAATTAAAATACCGGGCACGTAATAAATTTCATGCCGTACAAACGAGATTAAAGAATATATTTTTCGGATTGATTATATTTTACTAAAGAAATTTACTTAATAGATATGCCAAATTTCAAAACAGTTTCATACTTTCATCGTTGCTCTATGTAAAGGGCAATAAATATAGTGTCTTTATGTCTGTCCGCGTGTCATGTTTATTTGTGAAGAAAAATCTGCCCTCGATGGTCCGAGTAAGGTTATTCAAATTCTAGCGACTAAATTAAGTGACTAATTTACATAATTTGTCTAAATTTAAAAAAAGATGACACGTTTTGAAATTTGACTTTTTAATCTGTAAACCTACAGGAGTGGCAGAAATTAAAAAGACTGTAAAGTCACAATATGAAAATGATACCTTTTTCATTTTATCGTGAAAGTTTTTTACAAAGTTTAAATTTTTTAAAAATACCCAAAACTTTTCAAAATTTTCGACAACCTTGTTATTTTAATAAGTTGTTAATAACATGTATATGCTGAAATGAACCACACAACTATTGAAAAAATATTGATATAAGTTAGTCATGTCGCATAAATTTCTAACGTGAATAATATAACAAAATGTTAACAGATACTTTATTTAGAACGAGAAAGCTTCTAAAAAAATAAACATATTTTTGAAAATTACTTTTGTTATTTTCATCGAAATAAATACATATATACAATACACAAATGAATAAATATTAAATTTACATATCTATTATATTTTATTAACTGCTATAAAATGTACAATAATTGTAGTTATAAGTCCATTAATTGTCTATTTACAAGATGAGTAAATCTATCCTACTTACACTCAAAAACTACTCATCCGAACTATTATTGTAAAAAGATTATGTTAACTTTATAATTAATGAAACGTATTCAAAATTACGAATTTCCATATATTATTACTACGTACATCGAACATAACAGGAAACAGTCCTGAATACGTCAGAGTGTAACCAAATTTCGGGTGTAACCAAATTTCAATGTAACTTTCTAAAATTGTGTAAAATTTATACCTGTACTCGTAAACTTGACCCACATCTTTTCCACCCTCATAAGTAGGTTACCTCCCCAAGTACAACATATGAAATTTTCCATTAAAAAAGTCACAATCGTCATGGGGTGGCTTTGTAGCTATGACACGTGCGTGTAGTTGTGTCGCGATTCATTCAGAGCTTTGTATTGTATCAGCTTGACCAATGGCGAGCCTTGACCTTCGTCCACTTCCTGTGCGGTTAGGTTAGAGTTATGAATGGTGGAAATATATATATATATATATATATATATATATATATTTGTTCTTTTTTTTTTCTTTCATTTCTTTCTTTTTTTTTAATTACGACTAGTGGAGAAATGGAAATGTCGCCTTCTCCGTTTTTTTTATAAAATAAGTTATTATAAATAATTACTACATTAATACCGTAATATAAGTAAAAAACCGGTCAAGCGCGAGTCCACTTAGCGCACTATGGTTTCCACAGCATAAAACAATAAAGTTTGTATATCTCAAAGACACTGTGAAAAACAAAGTTATTGCCTCGTTCGGTACCAAAAATATCTCATATCTCAATAATTACGCAATATTTGTTATTCAAGTCGATTTTCGTTGAAAGTTTATTTTTAGTTCTACAACACTAATTTTTTCAAAATTTGACACAAGTCAGTTGAAAAGTTAGATAAGCTTTTCAAGATTTTAGAAGCACATATCTCACCATCACTATTGACTTAAATAAACAAGTTACACTGGATTTTTTCATACCTTAGTTACATGTATGAGGTGCCACCCATGATACGTATTATTTTTTCATAATTCCAGTATTTAATTTTATTGCGGTTCATAGAAAACACATACTATTCAAATGTTATATATAGAGTGCAATAACCTTCGAGTAAAATGGCTGTGACATACGACAGAAAGACGGACAGACTGACAGGATGCAATTGTTAGGTTTCCGTTTTTGCCGTTTGGATATGAATCCCTAAAAAGATGAACAAAGCCCCATATGCAGAAAAGAGGTTATCAGATCTTTAATAAATATTAGAAATGCGGGTTACGTCAAATAAAGACCCTCTAGTGGAGTAAAATATGTTTGTTTTTTTTCTTTCTTTTTAATCAAAACTTATAACAAATAGTATATTTAATAGTTGCTTATAAACGTCAACGACGAGAAATTTTGTAAAAATATCGATTTAAAATGTTCTTTACTATTATACTTCTAAATGGCTTTCGTAAAATTGCAAACGCTTTTTTAAGCCATTTTTTGTTTATTTTTTTTGCTTTTAAGGCTATTTAACAATTTGTATTCTTTAGTGTATATTAAGTGTTCAGTGATGAAAATGCCAATTGAATCTAAAAAATTATAACAAACTAGCTGTGCGCTACGGGTTCACATGCCTGAAATTGAGAAATTTCTTCTCTTGGTTCTAAATTGTTACCATACCAAATTTCATCAAAATCCGTCTAGTATATTTTACGTGATTGACACAGAAAGAAACATACAAACAAACGGATAAAAATTCTAAAAAAAAGGTTCTCCCGCTTCTATTATCATTGTATACGCTAAATTAATAACACTTTTTAAAATATTTTCCATGTACAGAATTTACTGTGTCAAAGAATTTACTGTATAATATTATTACATGTATAGATTATTCGTCACAAAAAACATAATTTTATGATTTTTTTTTAAATCTAAAACAAGGAAAAGCGTAATTTTTTGTCAATTAAATAAAAAAAGCAGCGAAAGATTCCTTTTGCCAAAAGAGAACTAGTTCCCCTCGTGGTTTGATTAATGCATCGAAAGGTTAACTCTCTAATCCGTACATTATGTTAATAAATGTGTTCACCCTATCTTTATATAAGGTGATTGTGCGACTATATGAAGTATTAAAGAGAATATGAAAAGAATTTAACTGATTTTTATAAATGAGTTTTCTTCTTTACTTCTTCGCGTTAGATTTTGAAATGGATATTGAATGTTTTGACAGGCAAAGTGTTATAACCGTCACACTTTTCATTAACTTCGAAAGAATTTGCTTTTCTTCATAAAGCTCTTCAAGCCATTTCATGAATATAAAAAAATTTTTAAAAATTCACCAAAGTTTTAAATGTAACAATTTAAACAAAACTACATCAATAAAGTATGAATAATACTACAGATATGAAATTTTATGAAATGTCATACTATAATATCAACAATAAATGTAATGTTAATTAAATTGTGTAATTCCTCACAAAACTTTGACCTAAATGGTTTTAAGATTTAATGGTATTTTACAGTACTGACTGTACGAACCCATACTGTGTTCCACCTACATAGTACACGTACTGATTCTCATGTTTTTAAATAAGCAGATCTGGATAAGCTTCAACAAGCGTTCCCATTTGCTTACGTAACGTATTGCACACATATTATAATATCGTGAAATGAGAACTTTATATTTGTCTTGTTTCCAGTATATTTGCGGAAAAATATTCCTTTGAAATAATGTATATTTCAAGATCGTGGATATTTTTGGTTAGCCAATTTACATAACGGACACTTAGAAATAGGGGTCTGGAGTAAACCGTCCGGCTTTACAACTTTCTTCAAAATTACATTTAGTAACGTTTTAAATATAAATAAATATATTATTCTAACTATACTATTAAAGTAAATAATTCATTCTTTAATAACAAAGCGGAAAAATTTTTATAGCAAATAGCTGATTCGATTTTTCGTTTTTTCTTTGAAAATACCATGTGAATTATAACTAAAACATTAGGCACCATTTATGAATCAATACGAGTAGACTTTTGTTCGGTCCCAATATAATTCCTTTTTCTTTAAATTCCGGGGTGTAACTCAAGGGTGGGATGAGTATCCGAACTAGAAAACGCTACCTAAAAAAGTTCTTAGCCAGTCCGATGTTATCTTCGCAATAAGCCTTTAAAAGCGCATACGTACGTAATTGCATTACGTATGTACGAACATTCTTATGTGTATATATTATATATATATATATATTATATATATATATATACATATATATATATATATATATATATATATATATATATTGCGTTTCTTGCTTATAAAATCTCATTACATTTGAAAACACCCTTTTTCCTTTACTCTTGGTGACTCCCTCCTGTATGCCAATATAATGCCTTCATCATTATAATACGCGTGGCCGAATGAGTGTTAGATTTGAAAATTCTTTGTATATTATTATTATAAAAAAAGGCAAATCTTAATTTAATAGCGTAGTAGCAACAAAAAATAGTATTAATAACAAACCCCTCTCCAGTCACTACCACTGATAACTCATTTCCTACGTATATCAGTCGTTCTTTGCGCACGTCAAGCTATTTAATCCGACAGTAAAAAGATAATGTCGGATTAAAATAAAATAATAAGTAAAAAAGGCCAATATTATAATATAATAGTGTACAAAGTAAATTTAATCTAACTGTAGAAAAAGGCACTTACTTTTTCGCCAAGTAATCGCATGTGAATAGATTTGTACACTTAACATTTTCCGAAAAAATAAAAAATAAGGCTAATAATCATATAGGCATCGCATTGCTCTTATTTTTTCCATGGGAATATGGTATAAACTTTTTCCGTATTAACTGCAAAAGTTCGTACAACATTAAAGTTTTAAAATAATTAATTTAGTTTTTTTTATCAAGGCGGCTCTACTTCTAAAATGGATTAACAAAACAGTAAAATTCTCTAAAAGAAAAATACCCCCTTGTCGACCTGCATCATTTTTTCCTCAAAAATGATTCCGTTCATTTTCTTCAAACTTCCCACATTGGCAGTATTTTGTAAACCAAATAATATATCAAACCTTATTTATTTGGGGAAATTTTTCTTAAAGCGTCTCGCCTAGGAAATTGAAACAAATTACGCGCGTTCATACAACGTTACAATGATCAATGATTTACGAACTCAATTACATCTGAAGCGAGTTTCTGTAAAAAGTGTAATTTTTTCATAAAAAGCAGTAATTTTTTCAGAAAACCTTGAGATTATGCACTCCTAAATTCTTTAACATTTTTGTTTAATGGATAAAGTCTTTTAAACTTATTTGTTTTTTAAACACCACAATATTTTTCATGCGATGTTTTACTTATGCTTCTCGGCAACAACTGAAACTCGTTTAATTCAAATGTGCCTTAAATTTAATTGAAAAAATAACTGCGGTCTCTGGTGGTTTTAATTATGGTATACCGGTACGTAGACTTTTATCTGCTGCTTCGCTTCGTTTATATTTTTTATTCATTTGGAGAAGTTTTTCTCCATATATTACACTCAATTTATACACGCATTTCGCAGGTAATTGAATCAATGAATTAAAAAGGGAAAAAATTACTCAACCGATTATTTAAAGAATTTTTCTGTAGGTAATGTTAATAATCTTAGTAGTTTTTTATATTTGTTATTTCTTATGATGTTCTTCATATGATTCTTATTGTAACTTATGTACCATATATAATATCCGAAGTACTCTTGATTAGGACAAAAGTAAACTATACCTTAACTCGAACGTTAAACTGAATTGCTGTGACATTCTCGACAATTTTTATTCAATACTAAAAACCCGCACTTCTTTCCTACTATGTGAGCCTCAAAAATGTAATTTTACTTCCCTACTCAGTCGAGACAAAATGTTACTTAAGTGTTATATTAAACCCTAACTTAAGATAATTCCAGTGAAATTCATATTTTAGTAGTTTTACAAAATGTTTCAATGAATAAACAAATAGAGAAGAAAAAAACATACAGACAGATATAAAAGCAAATAAATTAAAAAAGAATTACTTTTGCTTCTTGTTTCCAACTCATCCCCAGCATAAAGTCATTCAAAAACATTCATAACACAAATTTATCCTAGGAAAATTTTTAGTTAAGGTTATGTTTATAGCGCTATAAAGTATTTTAGAGTCTTCTAAATTACAAAGGGTTTGATGGTTGCACGTATTACAATACATTAATAGTAGAGTCGAATATTGTTTTTATTTATTTGCAAAATTGCATACCTATACATAGATCTAAAATTGTAAAATCTATGAAACTAACAAATGGATATAACAAAGTTGTAATGGGTCGTCGTTTGGCAATTGAACATTACAAAGGATTTGGTATTTAAGTTATTTGTCCTGTATAAACATTTACTAAATATTCCTCTTTTGGAAATATGGAGAAAATTTGAAAGAATAAGAGTATTTTCAAATATTATTTTTATTAAGTTTGTAGTATGACTTCCTGCCACATTGCATGATGTGCAATGTTACACTGTGACGTAAATATACGCCTGAAAATTAGTTTCTTTTAGAAAAATCTTCTTGACACTTTGATTTATTTCAGAAAGTGTATATTTACATCTGAAAATCAGCACGAGTTTGTTAGTATTAAATTACGTCAGAGCAGTGACACGTTTGTTGATTAGATAAAAGAGATTTTTGACGGATACGTATTTTCTGGAGCACAGGTTGTTTCGGCTAATTTTCATCAGACGCCCCAATAAATATGAAATCTAGGTAACGATGAAAAATGAGAACGATGACACTATTAACGTTTTGAAAACAAAAATATTAAATAAGATATATAAGGAAATCTTTACAACGCTATTTCTGTCCAAAAAACCTGATCTTTATTATAAACTTTTGTTTAGAAATTTAGAGTTTAATTTAACTTTCCAGAAAAATTGTACGTGTCTGTTTTTTCATTCATTTAAAATTTAGTTTAAGGTGATGATATAGCTTTATTATAAGGACAATAAATTTTGAAATATGATTTTTTTAACTAATTTAGCGTGATATCACTTTTGTTTAGTGTGCTTACCTAATTTTCTTTTTTTGGAGTAAAAATTGTTAACGCACGTAGGGAGTAACTGACTCGGGCAACACGGAAATTTATAATGAAAAATAAAACACAAGATCAAGTGAATGGATTTTTATGCTTTGTAATCTGGAATGAATAGTTTTTAATTTGTATTTAAGTTATTTTTTTTACTTTCTACGACAAATCGTCTCTAAGAGACATAGTAGTAACAGATGAACTAACGGATCAACCAACATAACATGACGTTGAAATCATAAACGTTATGTAGAATTTATAAATATAATCCTGTATTACAAAATTGTTATAAGGTAATTGTTATAAAGTAAAAGGTCGTCGTCGCCGTGGTGTGTCGGGTTGATCACAAGGCATACATACGGCCTTTGACGATGCGACGCACCGCGGCGACCCGGGTTCGATTCCCGGCCGTTCGTCGAACGGGGCTGGACTAGTGTTGTGGTTGGCTGTAACAGATTGCTCTTGTAGCAATAAGTCCGCCATATGTATCAATTAGATACATTAAAGTAGATAAATAAATAAATAAATAAATTGATTTACAAAAACCTAATAGATTAAGTGCTTTATAGGTATAAACCCCACAATTTCTATTGTTCTCTTGTTTTGGAAAATGCATAGTTACTTTTATTATGTATATGCATATTATTACACATAGTGAATGGACATAGTCCTGTTTACATCATGTAGTGCTCATCCATTTTTCAGGCATTCATAATGATCAACGCGGTACTGCGAGTAGCATCCAAGCTTTATATTTTTTCTGTTCTACTAAACGCCTTAGGAAATCGATTACGGAGTGGCTTCATAATTCACAATAAACAATTATTTAACTTTATGTTTAATTTTAATTGATGCCAGTTTTTGTTTTACTCCTCATTGTTCAATCGTATTGTACTTTAAAACTACCATATTTCTGGTGCTTGGACATGTTTAACGCTTTTGGCTCAACCTGTAAGTTGGGCATGGGTTTGTTAATAAATAAATAATTAAAAACTAACTTCTGTTTACGATTACGTTCACGTAGCCTACAATAATAAAACCTATGTTACTAATCCTGGCTGTAATTTTCTTTTCTTCCAGTTTTTTTAAAATCCGCTCCAGTTCAGTATTTAGATTTTGATTAAGTTACAAATGGGGAAACATTGTATATGCTATCCGACGTGAACCACGCTTGGATTTGAAAATCGGATATTCGGTATGAGTTAATAAAGGTTAAAATCAAATTTGCCTAGTTTTCCTTAGATACCATAATTACGTGGTCAACATGTCGATCTGGTCCATAAAATATTAGTATACAGTAAATTTCGTGTAGATCCGTAGAAAAGTTAACGCGATGTGCAATAACAAACTTCCCTCCTTTCGCACAACAATATTGGTTAAATATTGAATATATGTCGCGTTAATTTTGTTGAAATTCATTATTGACAATAAAATAAAACTACGTGATGTAGTATTATTTCTACTTTCTTTAAATTCTTCACCACGACATAGATAGGCTATTAGCGAATAACCCACCTGAAGATGTTCGTTTCGGTTTCATTATATTAAAACATCTTCAGGTGCGCTATTAGCAAAGATGGGCTATTAGCGAAGATCTTTACTAATAGCCCACCTGAAGATGTTGTAACACAACGAAACCTGGGTCGTGGTAACGAACTTAAAGAAAGTAGAAATAAAACTACACCACTTAGTTTCATTTTATTGTCAATATTGGTTAAGATATAAAGTTTTAAGTTATTAGTTAATATATGGTATTTTTAAAAATAATCCTTTTATACTTGTATGTAATATGTTCGATACAAATGGGATTCGAAATTTATATACAAGGGCGTGCGCGCGTGCGTGCGTGCGTATACTTGAATTGGTGCTTAATTACGCTCAGATTAGTGTAAGCGTGTGTACTTAAACTTATAACGATGCAATATAGGAGTGCACATTTTCTTTTCATTGTGTTGTGTTCTAAACTTATTTTTATATGTTTTCCTCAAAACAAATGCTCTCTTTATCTTTTCTTGTACGTTTTTACATTTTTTATATAGTTTTACACATTCTTATCAAGTGCTTCCTCTCGTGAAATGTAATTTTCATTTAACCGCTTTATTTCACATTTTAAGGCTCTTTTCCGCCAAAATTAAAACTAATCCGTTGTGTTATAAGACTAATTATTCGTTGGGTACAATTTTACATAATTTGAATCATTTGGTATATGGGAAGTATCAATGTGCAAAATGTAGAAAGTGGACTTAGCAAATAATCAGCAGTTTGAACACTAAGCTTACGCATTCAGAATTATATTTCCCTAAGAAGTGCGATATGCCGTTTAAAGTAAACTTTGTTATTTTAAACACAGGTCACGGCCAAAGAAAATATCTAAGAGTTTATTAATCAATTGTTTTTAAATTTGAAAACTGAGGATTGAGGAAGATTGGATCAATTTGGTAAATAGGTAATATTAATGTGCAAGCTGTAAAAACTGGACTTAGCAAATTATCAGGAGTTTTAACACTAAGTTTACGCATTCAGAATTATATTTCTTTAAGAAGTGCGTTATTCAGATTAAACTAAACCTAGTTATTTTAAACATAGATCACGGCCAAAGAAAATAAATAAGAGTTTATTAATAAAATGTTTTAAAATTTAAAAACCGCTGTTAACAATTTAAAAAAAGATTGGGAGCATTTAATCGAAAATATATTATGTTAAAATTCGTGAAGTAAAATGTTTTTGTATATCAGCGTACATTTGTGCATAATAATATTCATTTATTGAATTGTAGACATACTTAATCATTGGCAAAATAATTTGTTGAATCATAATTGTTACATCACATGGAAAGTATATATTTTCCATAAAATTACCATAATATTATTTAAAATATAAAGACGTAAAATGAGAAAGAAACTCTCAATTGTTGTTGATGTAAGTTAACCAAGATAATTCCATTTTATAGTTGAAATGAGTGAATAAATTAAAAAATTGTTATTAAATATTTTTCCATACATTAATTCATTCAGAATATGAAGCACATTTACAGAAGAGTGTAAAAGCTAGTGATAAAGAGCATATGGACGGAATTGATGAAACTAGAAGTGTTCCATTTTTGCTATCTGACTGCGGAACCTTAATAAAAAGCTGTGAATATTGTTTCTTTTTTTATTTAATTTTGAAACAATTTTAATTTCAGAAAAATAAAATATTGGCAAACAATTACCAAAGTAAAAATTGAAGAAAAATCGAAACCACGCTTCTATTCTTATTACTTGCAATGAATCAGTCAAAATATCATATTGTATAAATTACTTGAAAAATATTCGTAGAAAAATAGTTTTATGGAATCTCCTGAAACTCCATTCACTCTTCTTCTTGAAACTTCTAAAATTACAATTTAAGGATAGAAAAAAAATTCGATTTATGTTCATCCTATCCTATTTCCCTTTCTTTTAACCATAATTTGATTCAAGTATTTGTCAGATAGAAAAATTCGAGTACAAGTTAACTAAGTGTGATATGTTAAAGAGCGCCACTATAAAAACTCTATACAAATCGTGATAAGCCGGGACTTATTAAATTGAAGTGTTTTACTTTAAAATAATTGTGAAGTAGTATTTATTTGCGTGGACTTCTGAAAAACCATATCTTTTTAATTTTATATCCAGTAGCTTCAGAAATGAGAGGACATATTTTTTGTGTATTGCTCAGTGTATCTCTAAAGACATAATAACTAAAATTTAATAAATTATTTGACATAATTGTGACCAGCCCTATCAAACGTTATTCCACACTAAATATATGTAGAATTTAAAAAAAATCTAATACTTCGTTAAAACAGGAATTTTTATAACTTCGTGAAAGGATTTCCAGGGATTTTTAAAATTTTGGGGAACAAGGAATCAATATAATTTCGTGAAACCAGAGAATTTTATAACTTCATGAAACAAAGAATTATTATTACACGTAAAACTTACATAGTATAGATATAGAATATTTCATTCGTTACGTCAATAAGTAAAACAGATTAATGATTGAAGTTATGTTGGACATCTATGACCATCGAACACACTATTATACAATCAATTTTTTTCGTTGAAAAAATACAACTAACTCTTATCGATATGTTACATATTCATCTCAGAGTAGTACAAGTTTTAAAGTTTCTCCTCGTTTTGAATTGTCAATACTTCAATTTTTCGATATTAAGAAAATAAATTGGATTATAAATAAAAGGATATTGATAAGTGCTTTCATATAGAGAAAAAAAAACAGTATAAAATAAATAAATAATATGTATCGATAACGCCAACGTTAACGCCAAATATATTCAAACGTGTATCGAATTAAATAAAAAAAGCAATCTTGTAATGAAATAAAAGGAAGTTCTGAAATTTGCAAACGTTTTATGTTGGTAATATTTACTCGTTCCTGGATGTTTACATCATTATTACCACTTAGCCTCAAGCAGAAAAGACACAAAAATCCGTCCACCTATCCATTACACCGCATTTTCCTGTGAGCCGCAGAAAATTTTTTTTATAAAAGTTATAATTAGTAATAACCTCACCTAGAAATATAAACTACAAACACTTTCCAATTTTATATTTGGGAATATTTTTCGATAAAATTTAATCTCCCCAGGTTATCCCTAAAATTCTAAAATTTTAGGAACAAGCTTGAAAAGCTGAAATAAGTCAATATTTATTTGTGTTTTTAAGTCCGTTATGTGGGATATCAAATAAAGGCAGATAAAATAAAAAATAGGAATATTCTATTCCAAGAAGTAAACAAATCTGCCAGCAAAATTTATAAATATAGTAAAGTGTAATTGAATTAAAAAAAATTTAAAAGTGTTAAAAAACATTTTAACGGACGAAAACAATTTCAGTCAATAAAAATTACTTTAAAATACTTTGGAAAATGAAAGCTATGTTCGTTGATGATACAAAGAATATGAAAAAGTATCAACGTATTGTAATCTCTGGTTGATAAATGTTATGAATAAGATGCACTAATTTCTGAAGTTCCATCGATTAATTATAGCAACAATATCAGAGGAAAACGATTACAGCTGAAACCCTGGAAAACCTTTTCTCACTGCAAAGTTGACGACGATTGATGTACATTTGGATAATTATCTAGCTTTTCCTATCTTCACGGTGCTGACATGAAACTAATAGTAATTAATATTTGTGAAAATTCTTTATGATCAAAAAGACAGTGATTACGAACGTTTTGCGAATACAATATTTACTGAAAAGTTTGGAGAAGTTCCTCAAAATAAGCTACGTGTTTTTAAGATTCTCCGTACCATGTTAATTTTCGCGACGCTTAACCTCTATATTTTGTCGCGTAAATATTAAAGTCTGTTACGTGATTTAAAAAAAAATAAGGGTGTCCTGCTTGAAAAGACATGCAAATTCAATATAGAAACGATTTCAATATTATAGAACAGATATAAATACATTTTCACTACTTAACAGAAACGTTTTCAATTAAAACGGATAACGGAAAGGCGAATAATTCTTGTTTGAAAAGTCGACATAGTTTTTGTTCGACACTTCTCACATAAACATATGTCGAATTAGAAAAATAATTTTATATTGTTCCTGAATACTTATAATAAAACAATTGTAATGAATAAAATTGTCTTGTATCTTGTGCCGTTCTCGAAATACACTATTTATGTACTGACACAAGGGTTAATCATAGTGCACCACAGACCGGACACCGTACCCCACCAGGGAGGCGATAAGGGACGTTCAATAATTGAAGTGTTTTTTTTTCATTCCCTATAATTTTAAATAATTAAATTATTTAAAAATTACTAGTATATATAGGTATTTTACTTTATAATACTAATACCTCATAAACATATGTCGAATTAGAAAAATAATTGTATATTGTTCCTGAATACTTATAATAAAACAATTGTAATGAATAAAATTTTCTTGTACCTTGTGCCGTTCTCGAAATACACTATTTATGCACTGACACAAGGGTTAATCATAGTGCACCACAGACCGGACACCGTACCCCAACAGGGAGGCGATAAGGGGACGTTCAATAATTGAGGTGTTTTTTTTTTCATTTGGATCCCTTCCCTATAATTTCAAATAATTAAATTATTTAAAAATTACTAGTATATATAGGTATTTTACTTTATAATACTAATACCTAAGAATTAATACTGATGTTTTATATGTACTATATTTTTCTCCATGAAATAAGAGGAGAAAAATTATAAAATTTTTTCATTTATTTTGAAACCCTGTTTAAAACGTTATAAATTATAGTCTAGTATAGTATAAAAATGTTTGTAATTATAGTCTCTACATAATTAGAAACTTTTTTATTTATAAATTGTATTAAACATTGGTTTTATCGAATAAACAGACGGACAAAAAAGTTCCGCGAAAATTATATCCATATTGACGGATACCTAAAAAAATTACTTTTCACTGATTAATATAATTGAACATTTACTTACTTTGTACATGAAAGACAACATTGTTTGTTCTGTCCTCTGAAGCTTTTCAATCTCTTGATTTATATGAGCACTTACAGCGTTCTTATCGATGTATTTCAGCTTTGCCCCTTTCCACAAACGATTAACTTTTTGCTGGGACGTTTGTTTCACCTTGTCGGCATGCCGCTTAACATACGCGTTATAAACTTTTAAACACAAATTCACGTTGAACACAATATAACAATGAGTTATGCATATTATAATAATGTATATACTTCGAATTAAACAATTGACGCGAGATTTACATCGATACCTTCTTCATTTCAATGAGATTTTGTAAGATTTTACTAGAACCCTCCCCCCCATTTTGACCTGATGGAATTAATGGACGCAGCCCCCCTAAACGCGAATCGCGGATTCTTTATTAGGTTTTGAACGTATGTGTGTGTGCCTATGCGCGCGCGTGGGCGTGTACGTGTCTGCGTATGTGCGCACATGCGCACCTGCGCCTGAGTGTGTGTGTGCCCGTGGGCGCCTTTATCCATGCACACGTGCGCTGCCATACACAGGTGCGCATGGGGCGTATGTACACGTGCGCGTGTATGTATGCGTTGTATATGCTGAATATTCATTTTAATACTCATTAAATATATACTCCTATACAAATTAATTGCTGCTGCTAAGTATAGCTACCCGTTTCTTCTTCATTATTTTCTTCAGTAAAGCTGGTGTAAAGCTACGACGGAAAATTGTTAACGGGTATCTCCACAAGGCCTTTTATTCTTTTCTGTAATCATGGACTTTAATCTAATGTTTATAATTTATATCTTTATCTCAAATTTTAGCAAATATTTCCTCAAAAATTAAAAATAAAATATAACTCCATTGTTAATTTGTCTCCTACTATTCTGATGTAAGGGTAACTAATAATAAACTGCATATTTGAAACCAGCAAAAATGGACCTCAGAAAAAGTCGACAATTCCAATAATCAATTTATCTATTTAGAATTAGATTAACATACAAAATTTGATATGTATGTTGAGTGAACGTTGTTACTTTAAAAAAAGTTCTTCAAGTATCTCTAATAGTAGCGCCTAAAAAAATATTTTTAAGAAAAATATTCTATCTATTTAAAATAATGATTTGAAAAATGTCTTATCACATCTTTTTGTTTCAGAACTACAAGAAAATTAATTTTGCTTTACTATTATTAGATATATTGTGAAAAAATATGTAGTAAACTATGTATTTACATAACCTTTTGACCTTTCAACAATAACATAGTAACAGAGTTTCACGAAACTAAAACGAAATACACGGTTCGGTAAAACTAAGTATTAGGTAATAATTAAGTTTAAACTGAGCTTTGATAATAAATATAGAAAGTCTAGACATACGATGAATAATGTTACGTGTATTCTTTGCTCTATTGAATTCTTATTTATGTCATAATGACTCAGCAATTCGATTACGTCTTTGCAGGTGTCTTTTATGTACTCGTATTTGATATACGTTGTTACGGTGTTAACAACGTTTCATCCACGAGAATAATGTTAAATTCTTTTATGTATTAACAAAATAAGTGTAAAGCTTTCTCTTATTTTCTATGTAATTATTTTTTATTTCTTTATGCTAATTTTTCAATTTTTAAGTAAGTCCTAATACTGCACACCACGTGTAAATATCAGACTTCATTCCATTTATTTATTCACACATAATATTTTGTAGCAAACAAGGAACTTATATAATTTCTTGGTAAATAAAAAACTTTCATATTTCATAAAGCAATAGGTTTTTATAAATTTGGGAAACAAGAAACTTTTATAAATTCATAAAACTAGGGTCTTTTAAAACTGGATGAAATCAGGAACTTTCATAACTTCATGAAACCAGTAGCTTTCATAACTTCATGAAACAACGAACTTTTCTAACGTTATGAAACCAGTAACTTTCATAATTTCGTTCAACCAGAAACTTTTACAACGTAGTAAGATCTAGAACTTTCATAAATTCGTGAAACTTGAAACTTTGATAACGTCATTAAACCAGGAATTGTTATAACTCCGTGAAACAAGGTACTTTTATAACTTCATCGGAACCAGAAACTTTTTTCAATTAAAATAGACTTATATCTCAAGTAATATGTAGTTATATAATAAACAATTTAATGTGTCTTTCCATACTTATATGTAAAATGGGAATGAAATTATTTTTTTTCCATTGAATGAACTGTTGAACAGCTTTCTATATTATATATATATATATATATATATATATATATATATATATATATATATATATATATATATATATATAATTAAAAAAACTGCCTGATGTATTATTTCTACTTTATTTACATTCTTTACCACGACCTAGTATGACAAGATCTTCAGGTGTGCAATCAGCAAAGAACTTTCAGGTGAGCAATTATCAAATCTTTGCTAGTTGCTCACCTGAAGATGTCGTCATACAACGCAACCTACGTCGTAGTAAAGAATTTAAATAAAGTAGAAATAATACTAATCAGGTAGTTACATTTAATTATAATATTTAATATATTTTACAGACTATATCACTTATATGTGAATAGTTTAACATTAGATTCACCTCGGACGTCTCAATCTGATTAATACAAGATAAAAGTGTTTAAAAAGATTACTGTTTCTCATAATATCATAAAACATCAGTCACTAAATCAAATATGATATTTAGTTCAACATAAATACCTATATATTTTGACTATGACTATTTAACGTAATATAGTTTTACTCGCTTCTGATACGTAAAACCACTCTAGCACGTCATTTTGTATGTAATAAATCCAAATATATATTAAGTTTTAAAAAAAAACATAAATAATTAATTACAACATCGACCCATGTCAGAACCAAGTCAGATGAACTAAAACAAGAATAGACGTAACACATTTTGAAATATAATTCAATCAATACCAAAAATAAATCATTAGTGCGAAGTAAATGTATATTATCATGTAAGATATCCACAAAATTGTCCATAAATGTAAACTATATTGCCAATCAAAAACAAATAATACCAATAATAACAATAACAATTTAAATATTAAATGTCGAATAATTAAAGTGCATCATTATAATATAATAATAATATACAAATATCAATTTTATATGAAAAATAAATATTTAAATATGTCGCAGTAATCCAAGAAAACAAACCATAAGTAATGATGTAGTAGACCACATTTTTGGCGTCCACCCTGCTTAATTCTGCTACCTTCTTTATGGAAAATATGGAGCCACTTAATTTTTAAGCTATAATTGTCCCCATATAAAATATAAATGTCCCCATATCAACTGTTTTCTAAAGTTATCCTAAAAATTTTAGTCTATTAATTTTATTTCGGGATATATTTTTCGGTAGCTCTTTATTTAAATCGTTTCCAATTTTTTTTCGCGATCACCGTGCATAATGAATAACATTTGCTTTATCCACATTTAGTAATAAATTAGAGTCTTCGAACCACGTACATAACTTTCCGAGGATTTCTTTCATATCATTAGAAAAGTTGTCATAATTAGAGCCTGGAATAATTAAAATCGTATCATCTGTAAACATAAAAATGTTAGCCTTCCCATAAAAATTAGGATAAGTACAGGCTTTCCCATAAACCCTGAGATCATTTACGTGAACTAGGATAAGTACAGGCTTGAATATGTGTGGTTTAGATTTACACTATTTAAGATCTACCACTTGAGACTTTTTGATAAATGTAATCTGATATGTTCAATTTTTCTTCCCCTTATACCACAACGACGGTTTTGACAAATCAGAATATATCCTATATTTTATCCAGTTTTCCATAATTTATCCAGCGCTAATAAAATGCTCTTTGGGAACCAAATTGGTTGCAGTTCTTAATGCAATTTTGAGTCAGAAAATTCATCAGTCGTTTCGCAAAAAGTTCTTTGAATGCTTTATTTAAATACTAGCAGAATAGAGATAGGGAGATAATTTTGCACTTCACTCTTTAAACCACCTCGAAGAGTGAGTTAAACTTCGCCAACTTGATGAAATCCGGGAACTGGCCAGTGCGCATAAAAGCGTTGAAAACCGACAGTAAAGGTATTATTTATATCTTCCTTATAGCCTTTATTAGTTTAGGAGATATATACCATAGATGGATTAACTGATGGCTTCGGTTACGTATTTTTATTTCACAATTAAATGAAACTACGTGATGTAGTATTATTTCTACTTTCTTTAAGTACTTTACCACGACCTAGGTTTCGTTGTATTACTAAATCTTCAGGTGGGATATTAATATTCCACCTGAAGATTTAATACAACGAAAGCTAGGTTATGGTAAAGAAATTATAGAAAGTAAAAATAATACTACATCACGTAGTTTCATTTAATCATGAATAACGAATTTCTACAAAATTAAAGCCAAATATATTCAATACAGATTTAATCCAGCAGGACTTCTTCAGATGCAGGTATATGTAGTGTTTCCGTTATATTTGAAAAATACTTGCTGAAATGTTTGAGAATCTTCAGCATTATTGCCTATATTCTATTTTTTCTGTTATTTGAAACGTGTTTTTTTCATCGATGACAAGATTTTCCCTTTATTATTTTCCGAGTAGTTTAATTTAATTGGCGCATTAATAATTTTTCGCTTTACATAATTTCGTTCATCTTCTACTGATACCGTCTTAAATATTTTACTGTGCTTCGTTACGTAAGCCTTAATATTATAATTATTACATTTTTTCCATAAATCATAAAGGAAGAATAGTTTTATGTCGAGATATTCTGATCGCAGGTACTACCTTGTCATTAAAACAGGTTGCACTCTTTTATGATGCAAGATATTACTTTTTGTTACATGCGTTTCTATAATCTGTTTCTGCGTGTGTTTAATTTATTGGAGCTAGTTCGCAATTTGATTACTCGTCCATAACGGTTAGACTCAATGTATATAAGCAAACTGATATTTTCTATCCCTCATATCCGTAAACATGTTATCAATTCATATTGCGGGCTGGCTCGTGACTTGTATATTCATGTAATTTTCGATTAAGAAAAAACTACCTAAAATGTCGAGAAATAGGTTTTTTGGGAGTCTCAACTAAACCGGAAAATTAGCGTAAATTCCCGCGTAAAATTATTCTCTTATTGCCATTTTGTATCAGTTTAACGAGGCACTTTTAAAATTTGTCCCTAAATACCTCCATGTTACCACCATGTTATATTGATAAAATTCATTCAAATTTCAAAATATTAAAGTTATCATATTTAGCAGAACTTATTTCAAAGCCTTTTTCTGTCGACATATTTACAATATCTGATCTATTCCTAGACTTTAATTCACTGTTAGCTAAAATGAGTACCCCCTCCCTCCACCCTCTATTAAATACAAAAAGACGGTTACTACTAACAATATTATAATACCTCCAATTATTATTAACCATGACTTCATATTTTTTATCAGTGGTTGCATTAACCGCAATAAATCAATAAAGCGGTACCCTAATCACAGATTTATTTGTTGTTATTTACCTGCAGAACCCTGAATATTTTTATGGGCTACAGTAATAACATTGGTTTTATCATTCCTTTCAGCCTTTGGCTTTCTAATTTTCAAGTTATTAATTATCGGGGAATTCATAAAAAAGAAGTTTGGTATGATTTGTTACATAGCAAAGATTGCATACCTAACTGAATATGAATGAGATTACCCTTGAACACATTTACTTCCATTATATTTAAATCAAGAAATTTTACATCAATGATCGCTGTCATTTCACATATTCTACAATTATTTTTATGAATTTGTTGATTTAGTCTGTCAGAATATGTGCTATTGTGAGTAATGTACAGTTTTGAATTTATTAATAAAATTATGCTTTTAGCAACGGTGAACGTTTCTTGGAATGATTACTAAAATATACTTCTGGTACAGACCATTAATGTGATCATTGATTATTCTCACAATTCCTTCCAATGCAGCATAAAGTTGACAATAAGCAATAATACCCGCATTACTACTAAGATGGTAAAGCACTAAGGTATTTTCCGAGTTTGTCTCAATATACACTAAGTTGACTGCTAAAATATTATAATTTCGAAGTTTATTTTTCAATTTTATACAAAATAACACTTGACTTTCCTCACGTTGGCTTTAAAACTGCAACTTATTTCGCCATTAGTTTTGTTGGCGACTAAAGCTGCTTCCAAATAAATCCCCACAACAATTAACTGCCTCCTGCATTGGTAACATAAAATTACATGGCTAATGGTGTCTTATTTCAAATAACCATGTTACAATAAGGGGCTCGTTTATTTTATTTTTATCTAAGATCTATTTATAAACCGTGTAAACAGACATTTTCATTTTTCTATCCGTTTACCTGTTTCTTTTTTTGTTTACAATGACACAACGCAAATTCTATCAAACGGAATTCGAGCAAAATTTCATTGTTATATAACTTACAGTTTAAGAAACAAACTATGTGTCCAAGGTGTAAACATATTGATATAAAATTCATACAGCGAAGAAGAATAAAAAGATAAGTTTAATTAAAATCATTATTTTTAAATTTACGGTCATTATTTATTTAATCTTATTCTGGTGTTTAACTTCTGTAAACTACATAGGTTATTTAGTGGCAGTGAAATTATAGTGAAAGTATAACCAGATCTTTGAAACCAGTAGCCAGATACTCAATTCTTAATTTCTTAATTCCATAAAACTTTATGGAGATTATTATTCCGCAAAATACCTCATTTTTTTTTAATTTCAAGCAATGTAACAATGACGAAAAATGGTATATTAACCTTATGTTATTTTTTTTTAATATGTAAGTATCCGCAAACAGAAATCTCTTCAATTTCTCGACATTATATTGAGATAATACTTACTTCCTTTTACTGTTTGTGTTATCAGGTGTTAGGTATTGAAAACTTACAAAAATCCATTCAGTAGTTTTACAAGAAAATAAATATATAAGTAGACCTACAATAATTTCAAAAGTGGTTTTATCTTTTTAATCTATTTATTGGCCCGATTTTATATATACATATATATATATATATATATATATATATATATATATATATATATATATATATATATATATATGTATATATATATATATATATATATATATATGTATATATATATATATATCTGTATTATATAACTTTTTTACCTTAACTCTTTTATTACAAAAAAATTATTATACTAATTGTTCTGCATTCGTGATCTATTTACAAATATTAACATACATATAATATATTAAACGAGTTACGAAACTCTTGATGAACGAGATATACCCACATTTAGCCGTTTTTTTAAATATTATTTCACGGGTAAAAAAAAATATTAAAAAAAACGGCTAAATGTGGGTATATCTCGTTCATCAAGAGTTTCGTAACTCGTAATGCAGTCATTTATATTATATGGTATATCATCCATGAAATAATGCGAGAATATTTTCTAAGTTTGATTTGCCCTTGAGATATTGAATAGAAAATATTACGTCAGTATTTTACAGATCGTCGAACCAGAAAATAAGTTTAAAAAATTCTATCAATTATGATTAACTTTGAATTAGTGTATATGTAGATATTGTAAATAAGAGAATACGTTTTCACTGAAATACGTTGTGTCTACAATTGTTCGTATGAACACAATACGGCATTTATCAAATCGATGTTAACAAAATAAAGTAAAAATGTTAGAGGTAAAATATAACCGCATAAAAATCAAATTAACGTATGATATTATAGGACTTAAAGAAAAACTAAAACATGCAGAAAGGAAAGTCATGTCTAATAAAGGAAAATAATTCGACATTTAAATATTTAGCTCACAACATTGCTTCAGCTTGAAAAACTTAAAATTGTACGTCATTGTGTCAAACTGTATTTTTTTTTAAATAATCGTAAAAAACCCTTGTATTATCACAATGTAGTATTATCATAAAAGAGAATAGTATCAATGTTGTATTATCACAATGTAGTATTATCATAAAAGAGAATAGTATCAATGTTGTATTATCACAATGTAGTATTATCAAAAAAGACAGTAGTATCAATGTTGTATTATCACAAAAGACAATAGTAGATATAAGTATGCAACTAACATGCTACTTAACTAACCATTTTTTTCCTCTAATTAAAATTGTAATGTTTAAAAACTTGATGTAATATTTAAAAACTTGACAGTATTTACAACTTAACAGTTAACAAATTTTACAGCTTAATAGTTAAGGAGATTTAAGGTAATTCAGCAAGATATTCAGGAAAATAAATGTATTTTTTATTTTGAATAAGATTTATACAAAGAGGAGAAAATCATAGGTTTTTTTTTATTTTTAAGTTCATCATTGCTAACAGTATTTTATTTTATTTCTAAAAATATTCTTGAGCTTCGTTAGAATTTTGGGCCAAGTAACCATTGCCTAATCTGATATTATGCCGGTTCTTACGTTTCAACATTTGAATTCCAATTCTAGACAAGCATTGAATTACGGTCATGGAATTTCTAAGTAGCTCATCGTAGGTTTGCGGTTTACAATTCACATTTTTTCATTGTTACTTTTTATCAAATACGTTTCTTTCTTTTTGTCTCTTTTTAAGTTTGTTTTACTCTCATTGTCGTGATCTCCAATTGTATTAACGTTTCCTCATTAAGCTGACAGTTATATAAAATAATTCTCAAGTAAATCAGTAAAATTAACGTAGAACGAAATACTTGTGGACTTCTATAAAAAAGTCGGTAAATTCAATTTAGAAGACAAGTATTCTATATCCATATTAAGCAAGCTTACATTAAAACTATGTTATCTCAGGAACACGATCTCTAAAGTAAATAGGTACGTGTAGTACTTAATTTTATGGAAGTCGAGCAGTATTTTATAGTTATTTTTCATCAGAATCCCAATACAAATAATATTACAGATACCAAAGTTTGTTTTAACAAGATGGATCTAGAATTTAAATCACTTTCAGTCTAATGAGTTTATTTTTGAAACTGCTTCATTTTTTTATTTAAATATAAAGTAATTATATAAATAAGTCATCTTTTTTAAGTGCTTACGTATATATATAATGTCCGAGTTATGGATTAGATAAAGCTGATAAAGAAAAGACTCTTATCGTGAAAGTCGGATGTCATTGAATCAAAGATTTTCTCGTGATTTAGAACTCTAGTTTATTTACTTGAGCAAGGATTTGGTTTAAAATAATTCTTATTACTGTCAGCTGAAAGAGGGCTTCTCAACTCGACTAATTTAGTTTGTCATTGACAGGGCTCACTCTTGTGATGACGTGCGCTCCATAAGTCAATCGGAGTATCGGTAACCAGACGAGTGATTGAAATCTGATCAGGTATCGGCTACAGTTATAAAAATAATTATGTAATATAGATTTTCTATATAATTAATTAAATTTATAAATTACAACATTATATCTTTAAAAAGCAATGAAATTTAATTACATTATTTTCGAAGTTGAATATGGAATCCTAATTGGGAGGTGCTCCTTCCATGAATTTCGTGACAACCAGGATATTTTTTGACTATTTATTAAAACTACATAAAATGTAAAGTTTATGTCCCCTTTATTGACTCGCAAAATATGAGTATTATTTTTTGTTATAAAACTAAAGAAGAATGAAGCCAATGAGAGACTTCAAACATTTATTTATTTTGTATTGGCATGGAAGCCGAGTAAACGAGCACTATGTCGATTCGAAACGTATATATAAGTTTGATAAAACTATTTTTTAATAAGAAACATCCTGAGAATACACGTGCCCTTAAGTTTCATAAAATACCGAAATAAAATATTGAAATATTTCTTTAATATTTCCACTCGATGTCATCTAATATATATCCTTTTACTTAATATTCAGAAATACTATAATTATAGCTATGCAGGGGAGCTATGGAAATAAAGTAACCAGAAGAAAATTTGATCCTATTATTTTCGTTGAATTATTTAAATTCAAGAAAATAATACAAGCAAAGTATTTTAAATACTTTGATGTGTGATAGTTAAATTGGATGAGAGAGAAAATACGGAAATATGAAATATACGATTCTAATTAATTATGAATTAATTAAATTCCATTCCATTATCATTCACCCCTACCACTTTACCAATGCTTAAAATAAAACCAATTTCAGTTCTGACATCTAGACGTATAGCTGAAAGGATTTGGCCACACAATAACACTGCGTAGGATGACGGGTAACTGAGGGCGATGGTATTTAAAACATAATAATATAGTTGATTTCTTCAGTATGTTAATATTAATCTAGGTAATATTAATAAACTATATATATTATAATAAACCAGTATTAACGTGCTAAATCTAGAACTTTTCACTTATATACTTAATAACTCAGGCTCGTATTAACAAGACGCGCGTAGTTAAATCGAAACGATAAGGAATATATTACATTGTACTTCTTTCGAAGTTCTGCAGACGAAAGCATCTTGGTAAAGAACAATTACAAGCAGATGACTAATCTGATGTTATATATTGGCTTCGAGATTTAGACCCTGGAAAAAGCAGAAAATACACAGAAAAAAATAATTTGAATTCCATAGACAGCACATTAAACTAACGACTCGACTCTTTTGTACTACTTTAAGTATCTTGATCTTTCCTTCTGGGCAATCACTGAATTTCAGTTTGAGTTTTTCCCTCCAATAAGCTTTGCAAATTAATAATAATTATCTTCTATTGTTAGCAGAATCTTTAAACACTTCGGTTTCGTCTACGATGACCTGAAAAACAAGTATAGTAAAAAGTGAGAATCTAAATTACTTTGATATATTTGCTTTCTATTTATGGATAATATTTGCGACGCTCGTTGTGGAACATTCTATGCGAGATACTATTTAATTTGCTAGTCAATTCCAGTTTTGCCAATAAAAATGTTATATCACTTCGTAATAAAATCTATAGACCTGATGCGAGAAGCACAAAAACATTTACTGGCATTTTAAGTGCAATTTTAAATCAAGTAATTGAACGCAAAGATGTGCATGATCGCATACTACGTACTCAAATTAAATTACACAACACTTGTATACATTTGCGTTTATATGATATTTTTACTAATTCGTTCAAAGGTATTTAAAATGAAAATTGAATTATAATATCAGAGCCTGCTTAAGCAGATTGTTGTCGTTCGATGTTCTCTTAGGTTAGGTTAGGTATGCCTAGATGACGATAATGCTATCGTGATATATTATTTATATTTATTTTAAAATACTTTGTCCAACGTTTGGAAATAATAAAAAATTTCTGAGATATGGCTATGAAGTTGCTTTATATCACAGGATCGATTACTATTTCGTGAAAAGCTAATTTTTTGTCCTTATGTGTTTTATCGTAAAAATCGAATTTATTGTCATTATACATTTTGTTATTTATTTTTTTGTTAGTTAAACAACAAACCGTTACAATTTCGTTATGTGTGTCCGCCCATCTGTCAGTCAAATTATCCACCCATCTGTCAGTCTATAATAGTTTTTGATCCAAGTGCACGTTTTTGAAGTAAGTGCTTGGAATGAGGTTAGTATTCGGGAAGTATAATGTAATCGTACGCACATATAAAATGAGGACTAATTTCTTCTCGCGCTATTAATTGAACGGACTGTCATTACGAAAGTTTTTAATTGAAAGCGAAGTTGCTTTTAAAATTGTTTGAGAAATATTAAGCTTCAAATTATATGGAATTTTTTACATGAATTTTTTGAAGGGGAGACACCTTCTCATTTTTTAACCGTGATCTGAAAAAAATTAGAAATATAAAATTAATATTATTTCGTTTAACTTGAATCAACAATTGTAAGAGATGTAGATAACCATAAAATCTTATGGATTTTCCGATATCTCAATTATATGTTTTTGAAGTGAATACTTCTTTTGGCTAAAGTGGACAAACATTTTTTGACAAGAGATGCTCTTTGAGTATACTCGGCGGTAGGCCGAGTACGGCCGAGTCGTTCGACGCACTTTGGGTATTTCGGCGGTTAAATAAGGTTGAACGAGACGCACGTTAAGCACTCAAGTTATTAAACATATTTTTATGTTGTGACTTTGCCCAGTGAATTAATGATGTAGCAATAAACACTAATTTGGCAATGAAACGCACGGAATGCGATGGAAGTCAGTTCGAATCTCGATAGTAATTAAAATGTAAATTTCTTTATTTATTTAAAAAGTAATATTTCTTTATTAAATTCAAATCAAAAACACTTTTATCAAATATTTGTTAAAAAAATACGTAATTTTAAATCAGTAATTATGTGTTTTACATCTGTAAGTGTGTAAGCATACACATCTAGACATGGATTAATGAAAAAACTAGGATTGTCGAAGTTTTTGTTCGAATGCCATCGCTCAAGTTTCTTTGTGTAATTTTCTCAGAGTATTTTCATTGCATAAAGTCCACCTTTTTAATGAAGACGTATATTTTCTCTTTAGACAAATGTATATATTTATTATATGTTGTAATTAGTATGTAATGGCTTAACTTTGTAATTAAATTGAGCATATTGTTATGGATTAATATTTAATATTTATTATGACGTTATTAATTTAGTTCAGTTTATTTATTTTTTTAATTTTGGTGTTTAAAATTCTCCACACACTCGGATTTATTAAAAGGGTTGCCAAAATTTTTACGTCCACTATGTGATTTTAATCATGCCCAATTTTTTGTATACTTAGTTCACCTTATATGTTCTTTTAAAATAAATTAGGTGCTGTGTTTATGGAAAATGCATGGGTCATATATATAAGAAAATAAACAATGAGCCTATAACTAAATAAAAATATAGTAAAATTGGAACCTAATTGCGAAACTAACATGAATATAGAGATTCATTAAATATGGAAAAGAATTCGATATATAGAGATTCATTAAATATGGAAAAGAATCTTGTACAAAATATAAAGCTGAAATAATAAAACGTCCGTGAATACTTCACATAATATGGAGTATGCAAATCGCGATGCAATAGATTACAGCTCCGACCTTTAGAGCTAGGAACTCAATTAAAACTGGCTTCCCTGCTTATATGCTGCCACTTAACGTTTATTGAACCTAAAGTTTCATAAACAGAAGTTTCCGTTCAATGATATTTAAGTTTGAAAATTCGTAATAAGTTTCAAGAACTAATTTTGAAGTTTGCTACTTGCTGCCGGGCGTTGGTCGCAGGGTACTACTAGTATGGGACGTACAATCTATGTCTAACTTATATGAAAAAATATGTTGTGACTAAATACTTACCTGTCTATTTATTTTTATGGAAGTAATATTTACAGACTGTCCTTTAAAATTTATAGTATTTATTTACATATTTATTTGTTTTATTTTACTGAGACTTAATAAGTTTAAGACACAAATGGCGAAATATTTCCTATAAGAATGACTTCTTATAGCCAAGCACTGTGTTCCAAGTGAGAAATATTGGTGCAATGGTAAACTATAAATGATTGATACAAGTTAGTTACAGTAAATAAAAAACAAATATATTTACCCATTTTGACAGGGATAAATATACAATCTATAGGTAAACAAAAGCAAAAACAGTAAATTCAACAGAGGTAAGGATATAATGAAGGATGAGGATTAAAAAAGATTTCTTTTCATAGATATCTTTCGGTAAATAAAAAAAAATATATTTGTGCATTGATTTTTAACAGGGGTAAATATTCAACGTAAAGTTAAACAAAAACAATCAATACAGCAGAGATAGGTTGATAATGAGGGATGAGGAGTAAAGGAGATTTCTTTCCATAGATGTCTTGTAGTAAACAAAAAACAAATATCTTTGTGCATCTATTTATATTATAGATTCAAATACAACACAAAGTTAAACAAAGTGATGTAACTAATACATTGCTTACGTCTCTTTGTTTAACTTTGTGTTGTATTTGAATCCATAATATAAATAGTAAGATAACTAGGAGTAAGTAGATACTAAAGAATGAGGTAACAAAAGGTATTTCACTCCATAAACTAATTTAAGTAATGCAACTTATGAACACAGATACTGAGGATGCATTTTGTATACTTATATCTAATTAACTCCATAATTTTTTCCCGCATACTGTAAGTCATTACTTCGCCGAATCTACCTCTGTAATCAAGAATTATAAGGAATTTTCGTCTTTACAATGTAGTTTTAATCCAGAAGTACACCAGTAACCCCATACATAGTTAATATGACTTACGTATTTGCATTCTAAAGGATTCAGTTCCAAGAAAGGATTATAAATAACATCATTCTATTAAAATGACAACAAATTACTGTCTGGGAGGAAAAGTGGATCCAATACAGCAACAGTAAAAGTTCGTCTTAATAGTTGAACCCAATAAAGCCCGAACCATTGCATAAACCTGAAAAAGCCCTTAGCAATGATCTGGTGTTTTTGTAATGATATTGTCTATTAAAGTTTTTACTACCTGGCACAAGAGTTGCAATACTCGTAAATACCTACTGTCGATTATTGTAGACGATAATAGACAAGTTCGTAATCAAACAATCGTATCTGGTTAATTTCTATTAAATATGGCCACTTTACGAAAACAACGTGTAACCATACGTTATAGAGAAACCATCTGAATTACACGAAAACAACTGAAATTATTTCACTTCACTTGCCGAAAGCTACGCCAACTGATTTCCATTTTTCCGCAGTTTGAACTTTTTATCGTCTTTAAATTTTAAAGTTCAATTCGTGCCCTCTGAAAATAAATAAATAAGTGAAATAAAAACTAATTAAATGCCAAAGCTCGTTGACATCGACCTTCAATTTAATAAAATTATTCTTTCCACGCAAAATGTTTGCTCAAAATATTGAATACCTTTATGTAAAACTCGTTACATTAAGACGTAATGTAATATAGTTTCTTTTATTCCAATGTTTTCTTTTAATATTGGTTTAGAATTTGATTTACTTTTAAATAATAAAACTTTTCATCCTTATTTACAATGAGATTTGAAACAGTACAACTTTTAGCACTGTGCGAGTATTTATAGTATTCAGCTATCGCAGTTATTAGATACAACTGTTGTACATACGTCAGGTATGTTCAAGTATTGTTAAATGACATGGAAAGTATTTTTTTCAGCAAAGGATGGGTTTTGTTTTAACATCACTGTGTTTCTATTTAAGGCAGGTCTTGAATACATTGAAAAAAATCTTGTGATTTGCTGGCCAGAATCTTTCTCATTTCGACCGAATTGACGATTAATGGATAATACTAAATCATAATGTGATTTGACATTCTGACAAATCTGAAAGGCAATTAGCAGTCCAAGAGGAATCAAATAAATTTCAAGTGGAAAACGTGTCACCTTGACGGGATACAGGTCTACTACACTTCATTAAAAATAATGGTAAATTATTATCGAAAGTTTTAAAATCTCATATTTACGGTTTTTCAATGATAGATTTGTTGAGAAAAATTGCATAAATTTCTCCCCCATATCTTCATACTATGTGGATTGAGCAGTTGCATATTACTGAATCGATATTAACTTAAAGTGTATTAACAGCTCATAGATTTTCCATGACTTTTAGTTTTATATACTGAAAATGTAAGGCACGATTACCAGCGTCGATAACGAAAAAGATCAGGAAGAAAATAATATTGAATATTGATGGTTTTCCTTAATATTTTCCCACATGTTCAAAATAAAGTTTTATTCTGACAAAAGATAGTGGCCCTGTTTTTATTATGAACATACACTTTAAACACATGACGATGAAAATATGATTCGAAGAAATTAAAATAACATCTTACGACGATCATCAACGAGTAGAAATTATGTTACTATAACTTTTTTACACGCAAAAGTTTAAATATTTAAATATATTATATGTATATATATATATATATATATATATAAATATATATATATATATATATATATACATAACATTTCCAATAACCTATTTATGAATGGTAATATATATTTCAACTTATTGCCTAATATATATTTTAATAGAGTAAAAATATTCTGATTTTCTCAAAAAATATGAGATGTAGAATAATCGATACAGTTTTCTTAGAACTAAGTAAGCTTTCCTAAAAGCTATTACTTTCATAAATCAATTTCAATAATTTCAGAAATGAGGGAAGATGTTTATTATTTGCGTGTATTTCAACATACGAGTATCTTTAAAAATAAATAGCTATTCATGATATAGATATTTATAAATAACCTTTTTAAGAGTTAACCAAAAGCAACTTGAACAATAATATAATTTTCCAATTAAATAAGTCTACTTATTTTAAGTAAAAAAATTAATAAAAATAAAATTAAATTGCAACTGTTTAAATGTACGTTATTTGGTAATTATTTAACTGCATATAAGTCAGTGATTAAAAAAAGAGTTTATTTGTACATAAACTGTTTATAATTTTATATATTAAAACAAAGAATATACTTCAAATATTTCTTAATAGCTATAAGTTCGTAATAGCTACTCAACACATTTTTTTTTAAATGATTTGATCACGAAAATTGACAATTCAACATAATGAAATATTCCAATTAAAAATAATACGAAGCTTGACAATCGTTGGCTATAATTTTTGGGTCGGGTATAATACTTCATATATAGATCCACTGAATATTCTAGATAAGTATATTTTTTCCGTGCAAAAGGGAATGTCATAGAAAATAAATGAAAAGATGTAGTTTGATCGCTAAACATTTTGTTCATGGAATATCTAATAAAAATTAAGTTAATATTGTCGTTTGTCCACAATTAAACGAAACTACGTGATGTAGTAATATTTCTACTTTCTTTAAATTTCTTAGTAAAAATATTACTTTTTTAAGTAGAAATAATACTACATCACGTAGTTTCATTTAATTGTGAATAATGAATTTCTACAAAATTAACGCCAAATATATTCAATATTGTCGTTTGTTTTAAAAATCTTTCTTTTACTTTTTGCTAATACTATCGGTATTAAACAGACAACGACCATGAGATAAGTTATTTATTAAAATTTTGGGGGAAAATAGAGGAAAATTTTTAAAACAATTCCGAGAAACAATTAAATTAGTTTACAAATAAACATTGTATAGAATGAAAATTGTCACCTTTTTCAAATTCGATTAACTGTGAACTCGACTAAGTAATAAAAAAATTATATGGATAAATTTTATTTTTGGGGATGAATTGGCGGCCATTTTTCTCGTTGAAACTAGTAGCCAATCGTGATGCGGGTTTTGATTTCCTGATTTTCCAGTCATTATGCTAATAATAACTCAGTTGGTGAAATATCCATCTTTTCAAAACTGTAGCCGAATACACGATGCCGATCTTCACGGTCTCCATGGTCTCATAAGTGGAATCGAATATTTGCACTGTGAGTTCAACCATAGCGGTATCTGGGTGCAGTTGCAGTCCGTCACGTAGATCGTCTAATTCAGGCCAGTTGATCGTTACGAGTGCTTCACGTCTTCCGCGGTCATGTCTTCGGAAGCAGAACGACAAAACCAGTGGCTCAATTTGGATTGTTTAAAATCCACTATTTAATTATACGCTCTACAAATGCATATTATGTATCGTCTGTCTCGTACTGTTCTTGAATCGTGGCTTAAGATTATAGCACGAGTAGCATATTCGTCCCTATAATCATTACTAATTATAAACATTTTCCGAAATATTCAGAATCCAGAAAAGTACATTAATAAATAATTAATCAATCATTACTTGTTAGACACCTTAATATGTTGATAAGATACATTAATAGGTGAACCTAAGACTTAATCATTCCAGTTTCCAAACTGATAATAGTTAAAAAAACACTAGTCTTCAGAGGATATAAATAAACTTGTTTTTTATTATCCATTTGCGCGGGACAACATCATTTTGCGTAATATCTCCTTCATCATAAACATACCTTGGTGTTACTAATGTATATAACAACCAGGCCCGCGTCTGCATAAAATTTTCTAAATTATGTTGCTTTCTCCCCGCTCGGTTTTCTAGACACCATCGGTATTAGGATCGAGTATGCATCAGAGATAATACTCGGAGTGGTTTGTCAATAAATATGTCTACCTCGCGCCGTTTAACCATTCATCCCCGACTTCTGTTACATGTTATCTGTCCTTGTGAGCCATGGAATCGTGATTGTACAAATTATAGAAGAAACGATTTTTTTAAATTTAAACTTAAAGTTCCAGAGAACTTGTGTTTCCATAAAAATAAAGCAGAACCTGTCTATTGAAGTAATGAATAGTGAAAGAAATGTTAAAGAGCATTTCAAAAATATTTATATTTTAGATATGTACCTTATCTAGGAGATTAGATTAACCTTATTTTAAAACCTGACTGTTGAATTTACCATCTTGGCGCGTAAGATCTGACGTTTTTATTATTGTTAATGTATCTGTACTTCATTCCATTCCAAAAGAGAACTTTTCTAGACAAAACAAAATGACAAAGTTCAGGTATTGTAAACCTTTTCCTCGTGTCATCTTTAGTAATATTATGTGGTTTTATGAATAAATAATATAATTTTTTATTCGTATACACGTTTACGTTGTATAATATAATGCCATAATGAATAATGCTGAACGTCGTTTTGTTCGGAAGATTTTTTTAAATAAATATATTTAACATAAAAATAATCATCAAAATTATATAATTAAATACTCCTATTTAAACTCCAAAAGCTTTTAACTATTCTAAAAAAGGGGCTAAGTGCGAGGTGGACTCACGCACGAAGGATTCTGTAGCCCCAAACTATATTAAATATAATCTCATATATAAAAAAAATCCATATCTCAAGAACTTCACAATATTTCTCATTCAAAACAATTTTTGTTGAAAATTTATTTTAGGTCCTACTAACCTAATTTTTTTTTTATTTTACACACATTGAAAAGTCAGAAGCGCATATCTCACCAACTAATGACTTAAATAGAAAAAAAATATTTTTATATATTCATATCATTTTTAAAACCTATCTAATGATATCCCACACGCCTATGTGCACGGGAGTTTTTTTTCATACCTCAGTTACATGTATGGAGTGCCACCCATAATAATTTTTTTTCTTAATTCTACTATTTCATTGTACAGTAGTTCAGTGAAGATACCTACCATCCAAATGTTATCTATATAGTCTCCGAGTAAAATAGTTGTTACATACAGATAGACAGACGGACAGGCAGACAAATGGACATGACGAAATTTTATATAGTGCCAATAGTCTCCGAGTAAAATAGCTGTTACATACGGATAGACAGATAGACAGTCAGACAAATGGACAGGACGAAATTATAATGGTTCTGTTTTTGCCATTTGGCTAAAGAATTCTATAAATATACGTATATTTTTTAAATAGAACCAATGTTCTCTCTCATTTATATTTTCTGCCTCGCTTAAGCATCACGCCAGAAAGACATTTGAATGTCGTTTATGTGAAAATGACACTGATTTATTGCAGATATTTTCCTTACTTTATTTATATTGTACTTCTACACATTACAAAGTAAATGATGTCTAATAAATAGTATATATGGATATGGACGTCTTATGTGTCAGAATATCGAATATTTTTCCAAAATGTTTTATACCTCTGAGTTTTGTATGATTGACAGTCAGGTTGTCCATTTTTCTTCTCTTAATTTTAAAATTCATATTAGTAGAATATCCGTGTGATTTTAATATTCATAACATCATTTAGTACGACAGTTTATTAAATTAATATAGTGGTAGTAGTACATGGTTTAATAATATCATAGATGAATTACAAGTAGTTTTGGGTATAGTCACCGACCGATTAAATTTATATTTGTGCCATCCATATTTTAACTGTAAAATTGGTGTGTTTACAAACATTCTCTTTTGGAACAGAACGGAGTATAGTTGCCTATCCGTGTCAGTTGCTTTTATTATCGACCATTTCATATTTTTTTCCTTGTTACAGATTAAATTGACTCACGTTGTTTGTCGATTCCTAACGCCGGTGAAAATTTTTCTTATAATTTTATTTGTTCACATTTTCAATGTTAATTTTAAATAAGAGCCTATTTTATACTTTTTTTTAATTTGTTAAAGTCACCTCAAAACCTGAGAAACATTGTAGAAAGATCATTAACTTCGATGATGAATTTTCTTCCGTTCCACAAAGTAAGCTTCGAAATTTGTAATTTTGTTTTTCACATGTCAATAACACTTGTCGAAGAGACGTCTAGATGATAAGTTATTAAAACTGAGCGTGGAATTTTTTTTAACATTTCTCTCAAAAATACCGAAATTGCGAAAATTAAATTTATTTTAAATAAAATACATAAATTGGTTTCTAAAATGTATCCTCCAATATAAAGAAAAAGGCTAAAGTGAACTAATGGCGTATCTGTTGAGATTAAGGGTCTACGCACATGTAACGAATAGTCCACTCTGTTGCACACCCCATGAGTGTGGCTTATTGTGGGCTGAGCTCTGATGATAAAAGTTATTATAAGTTGGGTAATTATAGATAAATCAACGTATGCTTTAGCTTTTTTGAAACAGGTGATCTCACTCAAATGATATAATTTTAAAAATATTGAGATACTAAGTTTCCCTTTAATAAATGACATAAATCTCTATCCGTTGGTCTGTACGTATATATGCATATGTATATATGTATTTTGTGATTTGAATGATTCTTTTTTGATCGATTGATTAACAAAAGTTGACCAATCGGTCGAATCAAAGGTTTGGTGGATCGGAATATTTGATGCTATTGATTATTGCTTTCTTCATACTCGGCGGCTGTTCTTGGCTTAATTTTTTCGCGGGGCAAGAACATTCCTTGCCGGTTCTATCTATCCCTTGATTTTTTTCATTTTTTTTGTTTTAAATTTTTTCTTACAACAGTCTATTTATTACTAATTTAGTCAGTTAAAATACTATAAATTAGTAAGTTGTTTTATGTGAACTAGTGTATATGAAGTATTAGCATTTCGAGCTGATTATCCGCTGGTGGTCGTACGCTATATGTACGTAGACCCCAAAGTTCACTAGTATAATTTTATGTAACTCATTTCCATTTCGTTGAACATTGTATTGCATGAAGGAATTTCGGGCAATCATCCAGTCAGTTTTCCCATAAATTTAATTTCTTTTCCATAAAATAAACTTATTATTTAAAAAAATAACAAAATGAGTTGAAAAGTTTAATAAGGTTTAGAGTTAGATTAAAATTTTCAGTTTATTTCTGTTTTACTTTGTGAATCTACTAAAAATCAACTCCTTGCATTAATTTATAGATCTATTTTACCAAATGTCATTATATTATATTTTTAATTTTATTTGCATACTTCTGAGAAAAAATTACTGAATGAACTTAATCTTCTTTTATTACGACAACTAAATAAACATCTCTGGCTATTTGAAGATAGAAGCTGTTAACTTCAGTAGTTAAGTTAATTTATATTTAATTGAATTACCATTATCCTGCAAGCATAAATTAATATTTCAAATTTTACACGAATTTTACGCAATATTTGAATGAAAGATTAGTATTTTGCTTACTAAATAATTGGCACTCAATGTTTTTATATAATTTTAATGTGACACGAAAATTTATTTACTGCTTTAATTTAACAATATAAAAAGCGGACATGTTGCTACAGGGACAACGTCTTCCTATCTACCAAAATACTGACTAATAAAATATATTAAATACTGTGGAAAACTGTAAAAAGGGGTAGTGAATATAATCGATTACAAAAATAGCATCAAACTTGTAAGGGTTTATTAATAGACGTATTTTACGAGCCCATTGATCAATCACACAATGATTTGCAATGATTTCGTTAATGTTGATTGAAAGACAAGTAAAAAATAATGTTACAAAAGTACAAATTATGTTATAATAAAAAAAATTCTGCTTGCGTTTGAAAAAAATTGTAGTTCACATTTAAATATAAATATGTAAAATGAAATAGTTTTAACTCGATGCAAGAAACATTCTTATAAACAAGTGTTACCAAAGTGGTAAACAAGTGTTACCAAATATATCCTATATTGAAATTAGACAACGTTAAAAACCCTAGCTCAAAGCATCAAGAATTATTTATGAATTTATATTTAACAAAACCGATTTATGGATTGCTTACTCATTGGTTTCCTAGGGTTCGCAAATTTATAACCTAATTTCTGGAAAATATTAAAAATACATCTCGTAATACAAAATAAGGATTGCAAGTAATTTACCACGTCAGTTTAATATCGAAATTTCAAAATTCGTAACCGAGTACGAGAGCGATTCAAACAAGTATATAGAAATGGATGAATATTACATTTGGCTATTGTGCAACTTCCGCATTGCTGTCGAGCACGTTAGTGGCGCACGCTGGTTTGGAGTTTACACGTACGTTTACAGGTTCAATAGCAGCATCTCTAGGTCCGTCTTCTAGATAGTTTTTCCTAAATAAACAGGAAGTTAGCTGTTACTGGTGTCTTCGCTTGCGTAAAAATAAATGCTAAGTATCCAATAAAACAAAGAAGTAAATGCTGTCAGTTTTTCAACCGGAAATTTACAGGTAATTACTTATGCTACAAAGTAGCAGTACGAAAAATCGTAAATTGTTTTATAAATTATTATTTATTAAGTGATGAGTAATATAAATATATAGACAGGGGAAAAAGTTTTTTAAATATCTTGCCAAGTTTTTAGGCGACTAACAAACAATTTTTTTTCATATTGATATGTATGCTATCTTCGAATATGTTGAATTTTGTATCATGCCTGTAAAAATCCGTCAAAAAATTATATATGTATATATATATACATATATATATATATATATATATATATATACATCTATATATATATATATATATATATATATGTATATATATAATTTTTTGACGGATGTTTACAGTCATAATACAAAATTCAACATATTCGAAGATAGCATACATATCAATATGAAAAACAATTGTTTGTTAGTCGCATAAAAACTTAGCAAGATATTTAAAAAAACTTTTTCCCCCCGTCTATATTTTTATATTACTCATCACTTAATAAGTAATAATTTATAAAACAATTTACGATTTTTCGTACTGCTACTTTGTAGCATAAGTAATTACCTGTAAATTTCCGGTTGAAAAACTGACAGCATTTACGTCTTTGTTTTATTGGATACTTAGCATTTATTTTTACGCAAGCGAAGACACCAGTAACAGACGGACCTAGAGATGTAATAATTATTCTGTTCATTTTTTTTTGTCTTTTGTGCATCCGAGGTTATCAATTTAAAAAAAAAATCACATTTTATTTTTTTTTCACATCCCTTTATTGATTGTCGAGTAGTGCCAATCGATTGCAGAAAACTCCTTGTTTTACTTCATATTCGTATCAAGCAACATTAATTATCCATAGTTATTCATTTTCAGTAAAATATAGTTTTTCTTGTTACGACGAACCGAGTTTTTCAAAGATTTGTACCGTGTAAGCGGGAACGTGGCGTGTAAACGACTGATGTAATTTCGCAAGTTATTCACTCGACCGTTCCAGGGACGAAATGCAGCGGTAATTCCTGCAAATAGTCTGGTGCTGGCTGTCGAGGACAAACATTTTGCACGATCGAAAGTTTCGATTCAGGAACTGTGGCAAACAAGCGATTGTGATCCAAACTAATGATCGACACCGTTGTTCATTAGTGCATCCCTTCTACTTCCGTTTATAAGTATAGTTAATCGTTAAGAAGTTCAGAATATTTTTATATCACATATAAAAGGGTTTTAAAATAATATAATTGCTTTAAAGACCTGCTAAATTCTCTCACTATAAGTAGAATTCACACTGAGTGTTTTGCACACATTTATGGACATGTAAACATTTAAAGGTATTTATTTTTCATTTTATGGTATTTCCATTAAACTATTTACAAATGTTAATATCACTTGCCTCATCTTAAAAACTATGTGATTTAAAATCTTTGCTATATTTTTATGGTAAATTTTGGGTAAACTTTTAGGTAAACAGTTTCAGAGGTAGACGAGTAGGAGACATATTTTTAAGGTGAAAACGTTTTTAAAAAGGTTTCTATTACTATGGTTTCGCCGAAGATAGCGATGAGACGTTTTCTTTGTCCACTTTTATATCTTTACATATCATGACTCAAGTGTTACAGCGCAAAGTAGTGTATATATGATGAAAGTAGAACACAGTATGTTGTTTGTTACTTCGTTTATGCCAACGTGCACTTACATCATTAAGTTGGATGGGAGGGGGTCAATACTTAGTCATAACTCCACAACGAAAAGAGTCACATGAGTTATTAGTACGTTGTCATGTAGATATTGAGCTTTTAAAACTAAGCAAAACAGAATAACCGTTTTTCCGCAAAAAAAATATGATAGTGTAACGATACTACCCCCTCTATATTTTTTGTGAACATTTTCGACAATATCTCTATAAATATTTTACATGAAATTCAAAAAAGTTTACCCCACGCGATGTTTGAGTTTTTAATAACATTCTATTAAATTATTTGATCCCTACAAAGTTTCTATATACTTATTTTGGAAGTATATGCTTGTTAACACAATGGTAGCATTGAAACCCTTAGAAAAGTTATTTCTAATAAAGATAATAATGAATTAATTCAAATATTATTTGTTAAATTTTCTTTTGTAAACTATTGAGGTAATTTGCTTGAATGTTTAGTTTCATTTTCACGACTTTCGTTGTGGTCTCAATCATACAAAGTTACGGTCGACTTTGATTGCCATTTTATGATAAAGTTTCTGATGAAGCCGCTACCCACTCACGCCACGCTACTATTTACAACTGATTTAACAAGTTCAAACGTGGTAATAAGTTTAAGTTTGTTCGTACCAATCTCAGTGAAGACCTGCGTAAGGGATGACTCTAAACAATGACAGCTTAAGATAACATAAATCTGTATGGCTCGTTAAGAATTGATCAAGTTTATAAATTGATATAAATCATTATATATCATTCAATAGAAAATTCTAGGGGAACATTTAGACGTCAAGCTGTTTTTTGCTACTCATAATTTGATCGAATCGCACCGTCTATTGCGTTGTTTGGTATCGCAACATGGTGGAAAAATTCGACATCGTCATGGATGATGAAAACTGGATATACTGTAATGAAGAGGAACTAAGAGTCAATATGTGCAATGGGTGTTTCCTTCCGAAGGTTACCTTTAAAATATTGTTCTAGTATTTCCTTATAGAATAAAAACTTATTTAAAAAGAATACCAAAATGTAAGCTTCCGATTCAACTGAAAACTAATCTAATCTTTTAATACAATCTTACAATTTTAAATATACACCATTTTCTTTTCTATTATTTTCCTATTATATACATATATTTTACCACCCATATTCCTAATTTCAAGGATCCAGATACAATACAAGTGATCGATAGGTTTCCATGATCTCTCAATCAATTTAGAAATTAATGTTTTTTAAAGGTCTGCACAATAAAGCCATATACAGAATTTCGTATTATGTGTAGTGTTGTCTACCCTGTTAAACCAGACAAATATTAGTTCTGGTTTTCTATCATTACTTAGATATACATGAGGTCCAATATGGTTCTAAATGGTTCATATAAATAGTGCGTGACTTATGCACGGTGAGTTTTACGAGAACCTTGTCTGCCGACCACCATATGATTAGACGTCAATTGTGCTTGGGAATTGGCCGGAGTATGAATATGGTTAAGATTAAATTATTGTTACCTAACATTTCGGAACATAAGATAATTTAAAAATTGTCTATGCGATTACCAAATACGTGAATAAGTTTGCTTTATGCTATAACAATTTTTTTTTCATTTATTTACACGGGCAGGAGGTAAGGTAACGGAAATGCTGAGTAAATGTGGATGACGTACTGAGAATAATTTTATATGGCGCTCAGTCTTGTTTCATATGAAAAAAGTATGAAAGTAACCTGATGGAATGGACGTGGAAAGTGTTGTGTGACAGGGACAAGTAACCGAGTATTAATATATATATATATATACATATATATATATATATAGATATATGTGTATATATATATATATATATATATACATGTATATATACATGTATATATATGTATATATATATATATATATGTATATATATATATATATATATATATATATATATATATATATAAATAAACATAAGCGAGTCTAGTCATAGGACGTCTAAAAGGAACTTTAGAAGTCCTAAAAATTATTACAGTTGACAGTCTCAAGTAAATAACCTTAAAAGTTGAACTTCAGCAAAATACACTCCGTAAAATGCTTTTAACTATTTACTTCACTTAAAAGCAAAAACTTCTGCACAACGATAAATTACAAAAATTCGTTGTATCAATCCCCATCTCTACCGAAGTAATCTTACTAATTATGCAAGACAAAAACGAATTCTATTTTGAGATAATAAGTATGTACGTTTACATAACACAAGCTACATATTTATAACATAAGTTAAGTTCAAAATAGACGTGGTAATGTTTGTTCAACCAAATTCTATAACATTCATCAAACAGCGTTTCATCAAACAGCTGATTTAGTGGGTTTACTACTAAATCTAAATGAAAAATGTCCAACACTACCATCAACACAGCTTCTCTTTTACTATACAACTTAAAGTGGCACATATACATATAATAAAAGTGTAAAACAAAGCACGTTTGTTCGTTAAATAAATTTGTGAAAAAATCACTTCGGGGAACTATGAGTATGTTATGAAAAAGAAAGCGCCAATTTTTCAAAAACTCAGCTGACTATTCGAGACATGAAGAATTAAAATAGCCAAGCGTTCGGTCGTAGCAAAATATTTCAGGTGGGTTGTAAAGGTAATTATTTTTTTTAATTTGTCAATTGACACTGTAGTGATATATGTTTCATAAATGTTTCATTGAATATAATATTGACTAATAAATAATGAGAATTTCGAATGAAAAAAATTACAATTATATCTCAGTTTACTGTTATTTATGATAAATTGCGCCATCTTTATCAAAGGGTTCCGGTTTTAATAGTTGAGTTTTTAAACCCTAATAAATATTCACCAGAAATATTATTTATTATATAATTGAGGTAGTACGAAAGTATTCCCTTATAATTTTTATTTTATGGAAATTATTGATACTCTTGTAAAATAAAACGTTTTTGTCATGATAGGTTGACTCTATGTGTGTATGTAAATATATATATATATATATATATATATATATATATATATATCCGTTCCCTGTTCTATAAGGTCTGAATTTTCTGAAATTTTTAAATGTTTTTTTTACAGCCAACAGCCTCTCAGAAGTAGCTTCCGCCAAAATATTTTATTAATTCGTGTTTTAAATAGTGATAGATACAATTTTCATTGTATAATTGTGTTTCCACGTTATGTAGCCTATTGTTTAATAGAATATAAATATCACCAAAATATCACAAGAATCATAAAATACTCCGTTTTACGAGTATAAATTTTTAGGGTAATAAAATGACTTATTTTCATGAATTTACTGAATCGTCCGCGGGTTCATTTATATGAATTTCAGCTAGTAATAAAAGTATTTTCATAAAACTTCTCTTTAATCTTTAATACTAATAAATTATTATTAAAGGTTATGCTTTCCGATAAATGATAATATTCGACATTATTTAACATCTGCAATGCACAATGCAGACACAACATTAAAATTGATCTATTGTGGAAAATTTACCTTTAACAAGCGCCTGATGATGGGTGTGCTGGTTTATTTAATAAATGAGAAAATAGCAGGAGAAAAATTTAATTAAATTTAAAGTCTTGTAAAATTAAATATATCTGCATTATTTACTCTGTTTTTTTATTAATCACAAAAGCAAAATTATAAAATTATTCACGTCTATATCTGTCATTCGGTTACAGCCGTTTTTATCAAAAAATGAGTTGAAAACCTGAAATTTAGCGTAGCAATAAAGCAGTCATGCGTACATTTCTCAATAGCTAATATTTAAAAGTATTTATTGCAAAATTTTGGGAGACTAATACTCGAAAAACTGTTTTTCTTTTAATTCCATATACGAGCCTATGTAAAGTGTCTTTTAAAAGAATTATTTCTAGGGTGCGTTTTCAAAAATATTCGATATTTAGATATTGTATTCGAAGATATATAAAAAAGTATTCTACAATATATGTTGCTCTTTATTTCAGAAACTAATAAATCTAAATTTATGAAAAAAAACAGTTTGTATTAGTGATGACTTGTAACTAACATTCATACTAGTTGTAAAATATAGATGTCTATCTTGTAGAGTTTCATAGTCAAATGAAAAAAAATTGGAGTCTTTATACATTCATAATATTCGTATGTTAATTTGTTTACCTCTTTATCAATCTTCCAGTTTAAAACCGATTCCGATAAACTTTTACAAGTGAATGTAATTGAATTAAACACATATATATGGAAATAAAAGGTATATCATTATTTTCTTCTTTAATTACCTCCCCATCGAACTTAAAAATTTATTTTTATTTTTTTCATCTAGCGGAATATCACTGAAGTAGATTTTTAAAATACAATCAAAAACACCTTAAATTATTTATTAATATGGAATCTAATTATTAAGGTATTAGTACCCAAACCATTTTGCAGAGTTTCTTTCCCCTTTCTAAATTGTTATCACGTATGAGAAAAATCTGAAAAGTCCGGAAAATAGCGTTTACTAAAGACATTAACACAACATTAGAAAGTCTCATTGGATTAATAAATTGAAGAGATATTGATAACCGTGTTATTTATCTTACAAAGGTAGTATGTTTTATAAGTCATCAATGTAAACAGTACAAAGTAATAGCGCAATTTAGTTGCTCAGTATTTGAAGCTAGCGAAAGAAAATTAAAAATGTCCATAATATTATGTCACTGAATAGTTCAATTTACACCTAATTCTGAATGCTCATGTTATTTTAACATTTTTCTAAATACGAAAAATATTTAAATAAATTCATAAAAAATAAAACAGCCTGACACCGAAGGGAAACCATAAGTGTTTCGTTTTGGAAAATTTCCATGGAACACTAAAAAAACTGTCAAAACAAGTAGAACTCACACAACGAGGTTTCCGTACACATATAAGCACTTATAAACATTTAAAAGTACCTTGTAGTCTTATTATATTATTTACAAATATTATTTTTACACATTGTAAATAATTTACCATCCGTATCTTATACAGGCGTAAAATCATCGGGTATATTTCAAAATATCACTACAAATTAATAATTTTGATTTTTTTTCCTTTTGTTATGCTATAAGACCTTGCGTCTTCCCAAATTTCATGACTCTATGTTAACGGGAAGTACCCTTTAGGTTTCGATTTACTTGAGCGTACCAAAATATGCGGCATAAACGGCTATATTTTTAAGATTTTTTTTATTGCTCTGACTGAGAAGCTTACGTTTTTATCAACTCTAAGAGACCATAGATATAAGTATTCGATATTAATTTCAACTTGATACCTCTACGCGCTCCTGGTACATCAAAAAGGGTCTTGATACATTGACAGACGGACAACGAAGTGATCCTGTAAAGGTCCCTTTCTTCCTTTTGCGGTAAGGTTGTATGAATACTGAAAAAAGTAATTTTACTTTCAGGTTACTTTGTTGTTGACCTAACAAATTTTCCATCGGAAATATTATTTTCCAAATCAGTTCAGAGACTATTGTAACTGTCGTAGCGCGACTAAAGATGCGTGAATAAATTATTAATATAATATATTTTATATAGTACATATTTTTATATTTTTTAAAATTTTTTTTTGTTAACGGACATATTAAAAATTGATTTTCTATAGTTGAGTAGTAGACGTACTCTCTGCAAAATTTAAATCGAATAACTTATGACATTCAATACGATCTTTTGAAAATTACACTTAAAAATCTGGATACGACTTGGAAATTTCTGTCTCTTTCTAATTGTCTCTACTCGCAATTTATTCAAATTAGTTTAATTATTTTCAAAACTAAATTCGTAAGTAAATGTGGTAAATAAATTTGAGAAGAAAACCGTAAACTTGTACGTTATATTTATTGCAAGTTTATTTACAAAACCTGGTTTAATCATTGTCGATATCATTATTGTATACATTATAACAAGATCGTTTTCTATTTTAAATATTTCAGATAACATTTTTGTTGAACGAACAATATATGAGAGACATCGATAATGAGATAAATATTATAGTATATACACTTGAAGACGTATGAACAGCAACCAAAGTTTAATTGCAATTTAAATAATCGTAAGGAATAATTATCGAAACATTAAGCAATCGTAAAGGTAAAGACCAATAATTTGAATATTTTTCCTTTAGACCTACAACCAATATGAATACGATATATTTTATGGTTTATATGACTTTATTTTACCTGAATTCTAATCATATTGGGCTTCATTTTAAGAAAAATTGTCATAAATGGTCTTATTTATGACAATTTTTCTTACTGTCATAATGTCCTTACACTACTTTTTCATAAACTTCTCCAAATTAAAATAGAATAGTTGAAAGGAGCCGGTGAAAAAACTTTTAATAATTGTGTAAAAGTTTCTGTTTCAAAAGCCATGGCATCATGAAAAGCTTTGAAAATATTTCAAATTTTAATAATTTTTCTCCATCTACAAGTTTTTATTGTGGCTATAAGATCTAATTCTTTTCGACGACCACAATTATGGACGTTATTGTTTCCTAGACTTGGCTTTAGAGTAAAAAGCAATTTGTTTAAAGAAACATAGAGAAGTTTAAGAAAGGTCAAAATTATAGAAACTGAATGTGTAATTTTAATTAAATTAAATAAAAATTAAAGACAGGAAATCGTAATTATTTTCCATTATATTAAATGCGAAAAAGCTTTTCTAAGTTTTCACGCAATATTAAAATTACATAATATAATGGCACGTTATATGAACATAGTTTAAATCCTTGGATTTTCACTACAGACAAATAGCGTTGTATAAAAATAAAGGTTTGAATACAAGTAAGAATATTTATGCACGTACATGATGAAGATAGTATTAGTAATCTTAAATAGAATTTAATACCAAAATTGGAAGAAGCAATAAATTTGAAAAGAATAAAATAAGGAATGAAAATTAAAACATTTTATCTTTTGTGTCTCTTAAAGTTAAAAACAATAGTTTAATTTCATATTAAAATTTAAAAAAAAACTAATTCAAAATGATATGTTTGTTTCAGACCTGCACAGAGTGATTGCCTGGTAAAGTTAGTGGAAAGCCATTCAAATGACATGCAAGAAACACGAGATCAATTTTTTTATGAATCTAGGGGGAATATCTATATTCAACTGTGGATAAAAATTCATTTATATATTTAAAAAATACATTTTGAATAAAAATAAAATAAAGCGTACGCTGCACTTATTCCAAAAATATTTTCGAGCCAATATACAATATAAGATGTAAAATATTTCATTTTTAGTAGAATAGCAATAATATGATTTCATTTTTAGTAGAGTAGAATGAATATTCGGCAACTGTTTAGTATTCGACCATGTTTTTAGGGTTCCGTAGCTAAATGACAAAAACGGAATACTTATAATTTCGTCCTATCCATCTATCCGTTTGCCTGTTTGTCCGTCTTTCTGTTCGTATGTCACAGCCATTTTACTCGGAAACTATTGCCACTACGTAGATGAAATTTGTATGCTAGGCGTCTTCTATGAAACACTATACAATCAAAAAGAATAAAATATGGAAAAAAGTAATATTGGGGTGGCACTCCATACATGTAACTGAGGGATGAAAAAGAAAGTCAATTGCACATAGATAGTTAGATAGACCTTAAAACTGATGTAAAGATTTTAAAATAACTTTTTTATTTTAGTCAATGCTTAGTGAAATACGCGTTTCTAAAGTCTTAAAAATTGTTCCCTTCCCCGTCTAACTTTCAAAATAAAACTGAAAAAATTATGACATAAAATAAACTTTCAATGACAATTCATTTGAATAAGATATGTTGTGTAGTTTTTAAGATATTTTTGGTACTGACCGCAGCAATAACTTTGTTTTTCATAGTGTAAAAGAGATACTAACTTATGAGTTTAATATTGTTTGGCGCTACGGAACCCTTCGTGTGCGGGTCCGGCTCGCACTTTGCCGGTTTTTTAAATATTCAGCCGAACACCAAATACCAACTATTAATTATGTTATTGATCTACAATTAATTACACAGCTGTCACTATCAATTATTTATTATCTACACAATTTGTAAACCTCATTTTCACTCTTTACGACTAATTTAACATGGATATCAAATCACGGAAGCTGCAGGTTGTAATGTTGAAATATACATTTTTCTGCATTACAAAGAAGAAGTCAGTTTAGTTTCTCCTCGCCAGATGCTAGTTTCAAGAAACATTTTTTTTATGTTCAGATAAACGTTACTCTCAATAAGGATTAATATTTTGCTATAAATTTCACCAAGCATTAAAAAAACACACTCTGTATACTTAGCGCGTATTAAATGGATTTTCATTTCTCTTCAAATGATTTAGGTGTGTATGATGTTAGTATCAAGTTCGGTCACAAAGGCTTCCTTCGTAAAGCATTATTCGTGTTATAAATATAAATAATTTTATATTCCGCTTTAATTAATACTTGAAAATGATAACGCAAGCAAGTCAAGGGCTTTCGATATAGTTTGTACTTATTTTAGCTAATATTTTCACAGCAATGCTGGAAAAACATGAGTTCTTTGGGCTCATCGATAATTTTCATTTAATGCAAACTGGGTACGCTCTTGCATTTTCATCACAGCTCGTTTTACAGCATGGTAAGGCTTTAAATGATTGAAATTCTTGAAAAGTGTGACAGAGAAAAGTCAGTACATAAGAAAACGTATTATTAGTGAATAGTTGAAAGCTGCAAATAAGTATAAACTGCATAAAATAGTCTGTAAAGGACGTTCATATTAAAGATTGAGACTTGTTTATATTTATTTTAATTTTAACGAATACTTAACATTATTTACTAATCTACATAAAACTAACAAAATAAGAAAAATAAAAGGGACAGATAATTATGTATTCTATTGTAGGATACATAATCAAACTGTATAACGACATTACAACTTTGTTATTGAAATACTTCCTCCGTGTTGCGCGTTTCTCGTTGATATGAAAGGAAATCCTCTCAGTCGGTATCTGTGGGAAATTTTCCACGTTTTTGGTATTATTGTCACGTCTTTGAACTTAATAATTTTTTATTATCTTCATCGTTACATAAGAAATAAGAAAAATATAAACGGAGTTATATATAGATGAAGGTCGTCCTTCTGGTTACAAATAAATAAAAATATTTTATTTTACACATTAAAAACCAAGCATTAAAGTATTACATTGGAACTTTCTATCAAAATTTATATTTACCACTAACTATTCTTAGACTTACCACTAACTATTTAGACTTACCACTAACTTTACTTTGACAACTGAAACTGAAACTTATGATACTGAGAAATAATTGAAAATAGACGTGACATTTGCTTTTGAAATCTACGCTAAATTGTTTTAAGCCATACGTATTATTGAACCTAGATAAATAAAATGTGAATTAAACAGAAGCCCTTTTAAATCTTTAACCTTTTTCTTGCTTTTCATGTATCTATGTTCACGGTAGAGTAAAAAATCGAAGCAAAAATGACGGTTATGAAATTTAAAAAATATATCCACATTCGTTGCTAAGTATAAACAGTTTAGAATTTTTATGGAATATATTTATCTATTTGTTCCATTTTATCTCAGACCACTGAAGAGATGATGAAAAACTTGTATCGTTTATAGATTACGAGTTTTTAGCCGCAGCTTCGCTCGTATGGTATTAGAAAATTGTGATGTTTTTTTCGGAGAAATAAATATATCATTCAAGCCAGACAGTTATGTAATTAGAGTTTGGTATTTTTTTTAATGTAAATTGCCATACTTTTGACTTGTAGTGACAAAGCACAAAAGAAACCCTTGTAAAATTATCAGTATGTCCATCTGTCGGTCTGTCAAAAAGTTTTCTCGAAAACCTTAGACGTAGAAACTTGACTTTGCTTTAATTAACACAATAATAAAGCCTATAAACCTGCATATAATTAAATGGTAAATATTCAAAATATTCATAAGAAAATTTTAGAGATGCTAAATTAAGTGCACGAATTTTTTAATTTTATTTTTTATATGGGACATCAATTGAAAGAACTTATTATGATTCAAAAACTGTTCATTTTAGAACTTCATGCAAGATAATTTTAAAAATATTTTTTAACATAAATGTAAGTTTCTACCTGTGTGTATTTATTTGATATAACTAAATTTTGACACAAATGTATTAGAAGGTTAAAGAAAATAAACTTTTATTTAAAATACTCTTCTCACCTCTTAAAGCTTGGTGAGAGGATATGAAAAAGCTCGACATAGTTGCATTGCAAATCCGATCTTGCATTAATTTGTCATGAAATGAAGTTTTCTGATTGGCCACGAATATTAAACCAGTTCCTCTGCTTTATTACTTTCTTATTACATAGTATTAAAGACGCTTTCAAAGAGCTGAAAAAAGTTTGTTTTTATAATTTTTAACGTATTTCATTTTTTTTAAATAAATATTTATTTCCTCTTGAATGGACCTATATACAGGATTTATTTCACTTATAAATAATCATTTAATATGCTCACTTTTAAATTGTATTGTGGTAATTAGAAATATAACCTTTTGTAAGAAATTATTTGTGTTAAAAATTGAAAAACCTTAAGTAATACGCAAAAGATACTTACCAGAAAGTGAATAGCTAGTCAGTTATAACAATGAGTAAATTTAAATGAAGAGTTTATTACAAGGTTAGTGATTTTTTTAACATTAACATATCAAACAATTTATATATGACCCACTAAGTTGTTAATAAATACAAACATTTTACCAACGAAAATGCTGTAGTAAAAAAAGATATTAAAAATAAATAAATTGCAAAAAACGATCATAACTTATTAAATACAAACCATTTTGTGCAAATTAGTGATATGCACAAAGGTAAAATTTCAGAAAAATATTAAATTTTTCCTATGTTTTCACTTATAATTTAACTCTCGTCTGGCATTTGCCAACAAAGTTTACATACAATAGAATGAGTTTCGGTAACATATGTTATTAACGAAACCTAAAAATACAACAGGATTTAACCTCTTAAATACGTACTTTATTATACACAACACAATGTCAAATAAAATATACAATTTTTTCAATATTTTTTTTTATTTGTGTCAGCATGCAAAACTAACAATATTTAAAAAATTAAGTTTTCGCGCCTCGTGAATAAGCTGGCGTAGTTATAGCAACATATTCGAATATCGCAAACTTGCGAAAACAATGAAAAAGAGATGTGGAACTAGAAATTTAAACAAAGATAACTTTTTATGACCATTTCGACCGTATAGCAATTATAATAAAACCATGTTGCTTATCATGTTATTAACCAAAATTCCCCATGCTCAAGTGAAAGATGGTAACTATTCAATTTAATTCGATGCAGCTATTCACACAGCAGAGGCAAAACTTCTACTCTTCATTAAGAGTAATCAACATTAAAAGTAATAAAAAGTGCATATGAAAAAATGTTTACCTAACCTTTATTGCATCATCACCGTTAAGAACGGTATCAATGAAATAATTATCTTAAATATCAATCAATTAAATTGTTATTTAAATTATGGTTGTTTATTTTAACGGTATCCCAATTATTGTTTTCATTTAAAGTGCTAAACAAAATATGTTGTTGAAAATTTTGTCACACATTATAATGTTCGTTATTTGAAAATATTGTTGTTAATACTTAAATAAATTGACAACAAATTGTGTTACGATAGACAAAAAAGAATTATTTTAAAAATCCGCTGATGATAAAACTTAACATACTCTTTTGCATAAAAAACGGGCGGTTTTGATTTTGTCGTATTATTAACAAAATAATATTTATTAAGAGGTTGTATTAATTGTAATTGTTACTGGCAGGTATAGTGTATTCCGGCACATAAAAACGAACGTTCTAAATTTGAAATTTATTCTTTTGAATGAAAATTCTCTTTCACTGACAAAAACGTATTTTTTGGCGGCAAATGAAATTCAACTCTTGTTAAGTTCTTTTTCATTTGTTGCGTTTTTTATTTTAACGAATAAATTTTAATTAAATTTCTGCTGTTTGTTGTATTAGTTCACTTCTATTTGCTGTTCTCAGTATGGTTGAAAAAACGATAAGAGCTAGTAAAATTATTGCGATGCTTGAAGAAGGCTGTAGCCAATATTATGTGTCTTAGCAGTATAATGTGAGTCGTTCCACCGTCCAAAGGATCTGGCAATGATACCAAGAAATGGTCTCCGTCAGTAGAAGGCCCGGTTCTGGAAGAAAACGGTGCACTGAGCTACGGGACGACCGCTTTATAGTCAGTCAAGCGCTACGAAATCGTCAAGTTACGTACGCGGATCTCAAACAGAACCTCGAGGACGTCAGAGGTACACGAGTAAGCCTATGGACAGTCAGAAGGAGACTTCAGGCCGTCAATATACGTAGCTATCGCCCAGCTCGGGGCCCTACATTGCTCCGTGAGCATCGAGTTGCCAGATTGAGATTCGCTCAAAATTTTTCGTCATGGACTCAACAAGACTGGAATAATGTTTTATTCTACGATGAAGCTCGTATATCGATTAGTGGTGAGGATTGACGTCGGCAAGTCTTACGAAGACCTGGAGAACGCTTCGCAGAAGTGTGCTTTGAGGAAATCACACCTTACGGTGGAGGCTCCGTAATGTTGTGGGCTGGTATTAACTCAGATAACCGTACCGAGTTAGTTTTTATTGAAAATGGCACACTTAATGCGCAAAGGTACATAACAGAGGTTCTTATTTCTCATGCCCAACCCGCATTAACAGCAGTTAGAGGCGAATCCATTTTTATGGACGACAACGCTCGCCCCCACCGCTCTAGAGACGTTGATGCGTAGGAGGCCGGATTTCGTCGGTTAGACTGGCCAGCTAGAAGTCCCGAGCTCAATCCGATAGAACACATACTGGATAATCTCAAACGATGCGTCAGAGCCGTAAAACCAGCACCAGAAAACATTCAGGCCCTTAAAAATGTGATCGTCGCTGAATGTATTCCTCAGGAAATGATAAAAAACGTCATCAAAAGCATACCTAGCAGATTAAGCGCATTGATTTTAGCTAGAGGAGGCCACACTCGTTACTAAATTTTCAAATTTTATGTTAAATTAATAAAAAATATTCAAAAATAAACTAGCCATTTTTAATGTACCAGTATGAAAACGCTCGTCTGCGGACTTTACATCGAAGTTTTTATTGATTCGCATTTTTAATGACGATATCGTAAAAATGATATCTCAATAATAAATAACAATATTTTCATCACATCGCCATATAAAATGCATAAAATAATAATAAAATAACTCTGATATGATTTATAAATGCCCGTTTTTTTTGCAAGAATTTATTTTGTAATAATTTACTTATAAATATAGCAGGAAAACATTAAGGTTCGGAGCCTGTTGTAATAATGCGTTGATCAGTATGTGCCCGGAAACCAGGTCAATATAATATACCTTATGTCAGAATGCAAGACATTACCTATCTACCATTGAAAAACATTTTAAAACCGATGGTGTGGATTGTGTAGTTCTTTATTATATCTGTTCAGATAGATTGATTTTGTGGTTTTTCCAATTTAAAAGAAAGAAGGACATTAACGATATTATTTTTATAATTAGATCACGGTAAGCATTAAGCTCCTAGTTTGATGGAAAGCCACATCGCCATTTATGTAAGTGCAATGTTAAGTATTGACATCGATACCTTTCGTACCATCGTGGAAGATATAACTACATGCTTCAAAATTAGGTTTTTCATATGTCTTTTAAAGAAATTTTATATATTTTAGAATTTATATACATATGAGAAAATAAGTACAAGTTTGTTTGTGTTGGGTCATTTCGAAATAGGGACATGTTGTTTGATTACGTAAAAATTACTTTGCAACAGGCGCAAAACCTTTTACGAAAACTTATTTTGTCAAGCCCATGTTGTTAAAATTAATTTTTATCAGATATATGAATGAATACAGTATATAATATAGACGATCCGAAATCAGGACAACTGACACTATTATATTTTAAAAACAAAATAAGGAATAGGAAATATAACAGAATCTTCAAAACGTTATTTTCATCCAAAAAAACGAAGCTTTTGTTGGAAAAGTAGGGATCTACGTAATTTGACTCTCCAGGAAAATTGTACACATCCGCTTTTTTATTCATTTAATAGCTGCGTCACCTTGAACATTTCCGAGAAGAAATTGTTTTCTCCACGATTTCGGCAGTAAAAGTACGCAACAACTGAAAACGAGCAGGTTATACGGATTTATGTAACGTATAAAATTGCTGCCATATCATTTATTCACACTCAATGAATCAGATAAGAGCAAAAGTTTAATTTTACATAGTTAGACCGTTGTATTGTTTGCGCAATAAATTGTATAGTACATTTTTTTCGAATTTATGAGTTGTATGATAACATCTTCAGGTAGGCAATTTGTAGAGATCTTTACAAATTGCCCACTTCAAAAATTAAGTGAAAACATTAAATTTGCATATCTTGTTATAATGTAAATAAAAAATTGGGTGTTATTTTTGGTCCATCCCCATATTTTCCTAAAAGCAATATCCAAATCGATACAATAGTTACCACGTAATGCGTGCACAAACGCACAAGAAAACAAAACTTCAAAAACTATATTTTTGTACCCTATTTCTTTTGTTATGTTTCCTTTAATCATTTTTTCTTAAATGACTTTAATATATAGACTGGTCAATCCTAGAGTTTTAGTATATGTGTATGTAATATGGTATGTGACAAATAAATTTATACGGTCTAATCCTAAACCTACGAAAGTAATCAAACTAAAAATATTAATGACAGATTCACATTTTAAACAAATTGAACAAAATAATTAACTTGTGTTGAATATATACATCACCAAACTATTTATTTGTGTACGCATTTGCTTGTCACGACCAAGGTTTTGCGTGTTCAAACAAACGCACAAACACACAAACATTATAAAAGCTATATTTTTTGTATTCAATTACTTTTATTATGTAACCTTTAACTATTTTTTCGTAAATATTTTCAGTGTATAAACACGTAAATTCTATATTTTCATTATATGGACATATAATTAGAGCATTGAACGCTTTCTTTAAGATAAATAACTGCAATAAAACTAACAAAAAATATACTTTTTTTGATGGAACCTTGTTATTGTTTGTAGAGTTTAACATTTCATATCGTTTTTAGAGTTTAACATTTCATATCGTTTGTAGAGTTTAACATTTCATATCGTTTGTAGAGTTTAACATTTCATATCGTTTGTAGAGTTTAACATTTCATATCGTTTGTAGAGTTTAACATTTCATATCGTTTGTAGAGTTTAACATTTCATATCGTTTGTAGAGTTTAACATTTCATATCGTTTGTAGAGTTTAACATTTCATATCGTTTGTAGAGTTTATCATTTCATATCGTTTGTAGAGTATAATAAACATATGATTCAGACAGTAAGGAAAATTCTGTTGAAAAGTAAAGCACAGGGAGCAAGAAATAGAGTGCTATTCTTTTAAACTCAAAATGGACAGTTTTCATTTATATTTTAATTGTCACAAAATATCATTTTTAGTGTGTGAAAATGTAGCTTGCTAATACAACATATAATATATGAAAATAAAATTTACGGATTTCATTTTTCTCATATCACCAGTTAATAATATATTTGGAATAATGGAGTCTTAAACGTGGATTTTTCTTATACCTTTCTTGATACGTAGAGAGTATTAAAAAGAAAAATCCGTTACACATAGATACGTGTGGAAGTTTAAACGTTTAAGGATATATAATAATTCTATTAAATCATTTTTAATTAGTATTATTTTCACAAAATAAACAGAATATAAATTTCTAAAAAATATATGACATTTAGAATCTCCAACTCTAATTAAACTTCTAATAACCTTTTTTTTATAATTTTAAATTTAGCAATTTTTGGAGACGGTGACTTTTGTGCAAACATTTGTAGTAATTTTCAAAAACTATACGTTTATCATATACTTACAATTCTCAAAAAAAAATAATTTTGGAATCATTGTACAAAACTTGTAGACTCTTACTCTAACAAATATACGTGTTAATAAACTTCATAATCATGCCAAATTTCAAATTTCCATATCAAATGGTCTCTGAGAAAGACGGCTATGACAGATGAACATATGGAAAAATGATCATAATATATCCTTTCTTTTGTGTTTTGAAATAAAGTAATGTAAAGTTGAAACTATAAACATAACATTAAAATCATAAATATAAAATTGTTATATAAAGCAGTCCTACGGTAAGACTGTTTATTCATTTATTATTTTCTCAAAAACCCCATCCGCTGCTTATACATTTACCTGAAAAGCCGGATGTATGGAAAAACGTAAGAACAAATTGTTATAAAATAACACAGAAATTCGAATAAATATCATCTAGTGACCAATCATGAAAGACCAAAAAACTCCATAACTCAATTTCTAAAGAACATATCTAGACTGGATGCATCTCGCAATGTTGCGTTGAACAATTTAAATGCACGAAAGGTAGGTAGAGGCTGTACGATATTCATGCATTAGGCAGGTGAAATAAATTATGGTATCGTCCTCTCATGTAGAAGTCAAGAGTATAAAGCGCAACTAAACTTAAGCTCGAAAGGTTAACAACGTTACGATGTAATAATTTAAAAAGATGTAAAATCAGAAGCAATTCCCGTCGGAGTTGAAGGCCATCACATCCAATGTACGTTCGACTATGCCCGTTATGAAATTTAAGGTGAATAAATAAGGTTATTATTTTTATTATTCTTCGATATTACCTTACGTTTTGTGATACAAAAATATATCAAAGTTTTGAATACTGAAGGTATTTGGAAGACCTTTTGTCTGGGGCGTTTTTGGCAACAAATAGAAACAAAACAACTTTTTCTACTTTGTCTGTTCTGCCTATATATATATATATATATATATATATATAAATATATATATATATATTTTTTTTTTTTCTTTTTATATATATATATATATATTTATATATATATATATATATATATATATATATATATATACATACATATATATATATATATATATCATTTTTAGCTAGAACATTACGGAAAAACCACTAAACAAGTTAAAACAGAATTAATACTTTTACTGAAATCATCCAATCTTAAAGTTCATATTAAAACTAAGATTTAATTTTTTAAAGTTGGGGTAAATAATTTCATTTCATTTCAAAATAATTTAATTTGAAATGCCACTTTGAAATTAAATTATTTATACAGTAAAAATGTCTCATGCGGGTTTTGAAATTGTTGAATCGAAATTGTCGAGAATGTCACAACGACTCAGCCTAAAGTCCAAATATTGGCAAAAAAAAACTGTTGAATAACCGATTCAATATTTTTTCCTTTTTGAATTGATTATTACTGCATGCTTAAATTGATTATTCCTGATTTTAGTAATCCGTCTGTAAAGTGTAGACTCACCATTAAAAACATAAATTAATCACGATTCACGATTAAAAACATAAATGAATCACGATTCACGATTAAAAACATAAATTAATCACGATTCACGGTTAAAAACATAAATGAATCACTTTAAAAAGTTTTACATAAATGTCAGAACGGTAAACGGTCTTATGATATTCGAATAGACGAAAAAAATACTACATGACGCCTACGTGACGATTAGCTTTTTTATGTACAAAATGTTAATTATTTACCAGGGTAGGCGAAACTTTCACCAGAAAGTAAGTGTGTTTTTCTACTATTCATTTAAAATATTAGACTGTTATGTTATTATTTTTTGGCTTTTGGATTAGATAATGGGAAGATCCATGTGAAAGAGTAAAGTTATAAGAATAGTTAGATGGAGTTACGGCAAATTTTTTATTAAATATTTTTAGAGGGATACTTTTCATCAATAATATTTTCTCGTTCTTACTACACTAACATTTTAATATTTCCCTTTTCATTTTGAGAAATTTTTCATCTAGAGAAATTTTAATATTTAACACTCGTAGTGGTCGTGCTTATTATATTTTTTTTATTTCTAAATGTCTTGAATGTATCGGATATTCCGTTACTTAATTATGGTTTACCAAATTGTTCGCAAACTTTGAAATTTTCGTTACTTCAAACTAATTTTTTTCGCACATAAATTGAAAATAAGTTTATGATATATCTGTAATACGATATACAAACAAATGAGTACCCGATTTGGCCTGCATCTAAATAAGCTTATTTAAAACATGACGTGCTCTAGGTAAATGGAATAAAATATGGATTCGTACAATCATTACCACAAAACGCCATTAATTCATATATATATTTAAACTAGAGTTTAATGTGAAATTTGAAATAGTTTAATTAAAATTAGATTTATTCTTTATATTATAGTATAAATTTTATATAATTACTGTTTCACGTTCATGCTTATAGATGTATTTTTTATCAAATTTTTACATTTACAGTTTTGATCAAATTATTGGTATGGAATTTTTAATTTGGAGTTTTTAATAAATGGTTACGTTTTTTCAAGTATTAAATAACTTGAAAAAACGTGACCAAAAGCAATATCTGTCGAAATCGATGAAAAGCGACAGTCATAAACTTTGCCTGTCGAAGAATGCACTGCCCATTTGAATATCTAAAGATAACAAATAAAGATAACAATACAAATATACAAATCTATTATAATATTTTAATATTCTCTTTAGTACTTCATATAGAGATACAATGATTATATGGAAATAGGATGGCTGCCTTTATTGATATAAAGTGCTGTTCAGAGAATAAACACCTCAATGCACGAATCAAATCACTTTGGTAAAAGTAAATTTTTCACGGTTTGTATAATTATATACTCTTTTATATAATTGAAAAAAAATTATATTCCGCCCTGTTTTTATGTTAATAACAACGTAAAAGAAATACAGACTTTGTTTCGTAATAACACCACCATAACAACATTTTCTCATTACTGGTCAGTAAAGAAAATTTTGTTATCATTTTTTTTGTCATTAAACAATTAATACACAAATAAGAATAAAAGTGTTAAATAGTACATATAATAAAAAAGTAAAAAATGGTATGAAAGGTTTGCAATTTGTACTTTTGACAGACGTTCACCAATAGTGAAAACAAATATAAATCGTTTTTTATTAAATTAATTGTAAACCGCCTTTAAATTATTAAAAAGTGGAATTTTAACAAGCATTGTTAAATTAAAAAAGTTAGTATTTTTTTCATTAAAATGTACGGGGCTCAATTGGTGTAGCTCGCGTGGAGAGTTATAACCTCCCTTAGAACATTTCTATAGAATATTCCTGTTTTGTGTCAATGGGTATTTATCTTTTTTTTATTTAAACTACGTGTATTTTTTTTATTTATCTCAATGTATTTTTTTTATTTATCTTCAACTTTTTTGTAATAGATACAACAATAAGGATGCAACAATCCTATTTTATCGTTTTTTTTTTATATTCGAGACATATTTATTCTCAGCCTATTCTAATATTATATTAAAATAAAATTTCAATGGTATGTTATATGCTTTCCATACAGACAGCTGTTAGATGTTTGTATGGAAATTATTTTTTTTTAAAACAATGCTATAGACGGACGTATAGATTGACTGACTAGTGTAAACAATAGAGTTGTCAGTGTACATGTAATCTAATGGGTAATCTAAAAATTGCTTAAAAAATATATGCAGAAGTTTTTAAAAAATTAATAACATAATTAAAGTGTCGTCCCGGGATTTATTTTGTTCATTGAACAAAGTAATTGCAGTTAAAAAGTTTCTTGGGATATCTAGCAATACGGGATGAATTCATAACTCTGTGTTAACCTCACAAAAAGTGGACGAAGGTCAAGGCCCACCATCGGTAGCCCGCTGATTGCACAATAAAAAGCTCTGATTGAATTTCCACACAACTCGGCGCACGTATCATGGCTACAAAGCCGTTGTCGTGGCGACTGTGACTTTTTTCATAAAACAATTTTATACATGGTACTTGAGAAGGTTACCTCCATATGGGGGTGGAGAAGATTTGGGTCAAGTTTACGAGTACAAGTATATATTCGTATTTTAGATAACTTTATAATGTTATATAGAAATTGGGTAACACCTTATCTTATTTGATGTAAATTAGGAAGTGTTTATACGTCCGTGCGACATAAGTGTAAATTGTGTTTGAGAAGTGGGAATTATGAATCAGTGTCATTATTCATTAAATTGACACGACCTTTTCAAGAGAATGGTCGCTGGTGAGCTGTTTCTTGAGCGTGTGGTAAGTGTGTATTCAGTCATCTCTCAAATAGACCAAAATTGACACAATATACGAAGAAGTTATTCAGTAAATGTCAATAAATGTTCAATAAATTATATAATACCTCACACGTTTACGTCTTATGGGTGTTAATGGATGGGCAATTTATTTAGGTGAATATTAAAAATGTTTGCATAAAAAAATATGTTGGTTATTTGTGAAGCTTCCTCGTTTTAAACATAATACTGATTAATTTTTTTTTACATTTTCTCACCTTATAAATGCATGACACATGGTTAACTTTTATCGATTCTTTCAACTATTGTGTACTTCATTTCACCATATTATGTATTATATACAACACTACAAAATTAAAGGTCACCCAAAATTTTGAGCCGTGTTCATATATCTGAAACTTGGCGAAAAATGTTCAGATTAAAATTAAAGGAATACAATTTTGAAGTTGAAATTCCATACTTTTTGCGTACTTTTTACTTACGCCTTCTTTAAAAATACAGACTAAAAAGCCAATTTAAAAAAGAAAACAAATCTATTAAATATATTTAAATTAAATTATTTGTGAAAAAGAATTGACTTTGCTCGTAATTCATGAATGAACCCTGATATTAAATCACACGAACGATCCGCCCTAAGTTCGCAAGAATGCAATTAAATGATTTGATTAAGGTTTTTTGATTCGTATCATTTCTTTGGTTAACGTAATGCTGCGCTTTGTTTTACTATAGCAAAAATATAATAATGTACCGCGGTTTGATGCATATGAATTTAGAAATAATAAAAACAAAATATTTTAACTCAGAAAAGAATAAAAAATATTGTACCATACAATAATAAAGGGGAATTTAAAAATACCGTTACGGTTTGTAAATATTTTTATTATGCCATCATTTATTCAGAAGTTGTGAACAGTCAAAGTCAATCACGAGTAAAATCACTTTGATTTCACATGAAAATTTCTCATTTCACATGACGGAAAATTGACCTTTACGGTCGTTGAATGATAATGATCGTTGAATGATTTATGATCGTTGAATGATTAATAAAACATAAAAGTTGTTTTCTCCTTAAGATTCCACTAAAGAATTTTAATAGAAAAATTGATTTCGTCTTGAATCGAATTTCTTAATAATAATTTGATAATAATTTTTTAATAATAATTTCACGATGAAATAATTTTTTCTCATAAAATTCTAATGTAATAAAACGTTTTTGAAACCAAATTCAGTGAGTTTTTATTTCAAATTTTAATAGATAACTCTGTAGAATACAAAAGATAACAAACTTCCAAAATTTCCAACTATGCCTCATAATGAAAAAAAATCAGTTTTACAAAGACGTTTTTTTTACTTTAATCAGACTATTTTTGGTGATATTATACGTGTTTAAAAATAACCCTAAACCTTTTCAAAATTTTCGACGTTTCTTTTATTTTGCTAATTAAAAAATAGCTATTTTGCTTGCTATTTCAAAAAATATCCTATGTTATACATTTCCACATTAAAAATGTCAATTTCTGTGTGAAAAATAAAATAATTGTTTTAAATAAGTGTCTTTACTGTGCCAATTTAGTTTTATTCTGTAGCATGCAATTTATGAGTAATATTCCGAATATTACATAGGAAATATAATATTTAGACTAGTAAAACCTCATAAAGCCTTATGCATACAAATAACATAACGATGCCCCACGGGAGAACTCCCAGCTGATGTAGTTACATGCTCATTTGGGTCATAATCGTTTCAAATTTCACATTAATACTCCATCCCTTCACAAGTGAAATTAGATACCTCCACAACTGAAGACTTTTCTTCACAAATAGCACAGAAAACACACAAACCCAGGTGGAGAGATGTTGTGTTTATTTCCCTATACGTACAAGACAATGGAAATGTGAAAACGTGTTTGGATGAATCCAAGAATTAAATATTGTTCTTAATTGTTCGTCAAAAATCGCTGACATTTCGTCGTTGAAGACGGTGATTGTTCAATCGTATGAAACAGTTTACACATCTTTGTGTTATTTTGTAGTATTTTAATTTAAGTTAGTAACACGTACAAATAAAAATTGTAACATATTGAATATATTTGGGGTTAATTTTGTAGAAATTCATTATTCATCACGTAGTTTCATTTAAATTGTGAAAAATTGTAATAAATACAAAAGTATTTCCAGATATGTATGTATATATGGAAAGCATACATTCTTTTTTTTCTTTTTTCCATGGTGTGTCCATTTTCAGCATCATCCTTTTGGCAAATTTATTAAGTAAGAATAGCTGAATATATTATAATAAATAGGAAAAATATATTTTTGACCTCATTTATATTTAATGAAATTTATTTCTTCGTTGTACTAAATGAAATTTAATCATGTTGCCCGTTATTTTATTTTCACAAAATATTTTTAACAAGTGACATTCATTTTGTTTCTTGACGATTTTATTATAATTTTTTTTGGACTGTGGACATTAACATGCAAATGATAGTACCTACCTTTGTATATAATCCACATAGCGTGGTTCGGTATAATAAAATGTTTCCTTTGATTTTCACATAGCGCAGGTGGAATATTTCAATGTTTTGAAATGGTTCGGTAGAAATATAAAGATTACAAATAATTAATAATTTGATGAACAAGTTGTTTACTTATGCAAAGAGACAGTGACGTCATCTAGCGGCGCCTTAAAAAATTTCTTGTCCTTTTGTGGAAATTGTGGTTTTTCTAATATGATAACTATTCTATATATTAGTCCGTTGGATAAATTATCAATGTTTAGTAGTCGGTTCATTCGGTAAAGAGTTGAAAAGAAACAAACAAGCTACCTCATTTTTGTATTTATAATATTAGAAATTGTTTCACATTCATGAAAGGCATTTACATAAATCTGGAAGACAAATAAAAATGATCTTTTTAATTTACGAAAATATATGGTAAAGTGCATTATTACAAGTTAATTTCGTTTTATTGGTTTGTTGAGTTCACTATAAGGTTTATTAATATTCTAAGTACAATTTAGAAACATTCTGGCTGTGATCAGTCACTGGGGCGAGCAGTGTCGGGAAAAGTATGGGAGGGGAAGTACTTTTCTCTAGAACAAACCTTCACGCGTAAAGATACGTGACTTTTGGACTAAAGTAAATTTTAATTTCATACTTTGTTTGACAGCAGTACAAATTTAAAAAAAAAAAGAGTAAACTTAACTAACAACGCAACACAACTTGTCACATGACACACAATTTTTTATTTTAAAAACAAACCCAAAAAACTAAAAAGCCGTAATAATTTAACAGAATTTTATAACCAAACACAAACTTATAAATAGAAAAAACCGACCCAAAGAACCTAAAAACTGAAATAAGTAAAAAGGAAACAAAGCAAATACAAAAAAAAACTTACAAATACAAAATTTAGTTTATAACTAAATGACAAGGCAAGCAAAAGAACTTAAAGTCCAGGCCGTTTAAAAATATGAAATATACGTTTAAATAAGACCTACCTATATTTTATTTAAAAAGTAGGTATCGATTCATCATTAATTCAAAAATAAAATGTTGCATATTGACATAGTTAACTATTTTATTTGTGGGGGTTGTTTTTTATTTCATAAAAAACGTTGTTTATTTTTTTATTTATTTTTATTTAATAAACAACGATTTAGTAAAATAATGAATAGAAAGAGTAAACTTCCCAATAATCTTCAAACTGTTCTCTTCACTTGCCGGCGAGTTCCAACAGTATTTGCAGCGTAATAGTGGCAATGCGTTACCAAAATTAATTATCTCGATAATTATATAATTCCGTGGTAGGAAATTGGCCCCGGAAAATCCAAAACATAATCTAATAGGCTAGAAGACCGTATAGTGTTGAGTTCATATTCTACGAGAAGAAAATTGCCATTTTTATATAGAGAAAATTAAAAAATAACCTTTTTGAAAGTTTTATTGAAATTGTCAATTTGAAATAGGAAATAAAACAAAGTGCGTATTATGTCCCATTGTATCCTATATACTCAGATGTAACATACTAATACATGAAGCTTGCAGGTTTGACAGGATCGTCAAAAAACTACGTAAAATTTTTACAAAACGGAAAACAATTTATTTTGACAAAACTAATGTCGAGGTAAGTTTACAGTTTACTTTTTATTTCTTTATACATGCATACATATGGCTACACATTTAAAAAGGTATCAACGCCGATTACTTTTTGTAAGTATTTGTAAAAATTATTAGATGGTTTTTAAGATTATTATTATTATTTTTATTTCTTTATATATCAAAAATATAATTTATGCGCATTTATGAAGATAGATTTTTTATTTGGTATTCTGATTATTAATGTCATTTCATTTTTGCTCCTTCCTATTTGCCAATCGCTGAATTCTATTTTCAAAGATGTTTTCAAAGATTCATTTAAAAAAGTAGTAAACGTATACTTTACACTTTACAGTAAGTAGAAAATTATGTCGATCGAATAATACCTAAGGAATATGTATTTATATTAGTAAAGATCACCTAATAAGAACCGAGTACCAGAACTAATGAACTGATGAATAGAAATTGCGTAAATCATGACGCTAATTTGTTAATTATATTAATTTAAAATTTCTTACCCGTTCATAGTTTGCTTTCCATCATAATGTTTAATTCTGCTCCGAGAACAAGACCCTTTTCCCTGAAGACCAGCCTACGGTATTGTAAACATATGTGGCTGTTCGTATAGTTATTCAATTTTCCCGAATTATAGTTATTGAATTAAATTTTTCGGACAGCTTTTTCATTTTTAGGACGCCATAACTCAAAAGAATACATAATAATAAACCAAACTTAAATATTCACACGAAAATTTTACAGTAGACAAATTAAGTATTCGATTTTTTTTGTTTTTATAACGGATCTGGTATCGTTTGTCTCGTTAATCAAAATGCATATCTTTCTTTACATCCATACTATCTTCAAATAAATAACTATTAAGTTTGCTAATGAGTTGGCCGTCTGCTTGGCAGGTTGACACCCTACTCAATTCATCATAATTAAGTGACGTGATATCAAAACAGAATATTTCCGCCTTTTCCCCCAGGCATGAATTTGTTTTCTTATTGCAGAATGAAGGAATGAGAGTGTAGTTCTGCCAGATGTAGGGAACTCAGTCTAGGATCTGTTTCGATAAGTTTTCTTATATTTTTTCTAAATTTATTTTAGGAAGTCACCCTGGACGAGGATTATCAGAGAAAACAAAATTTTCTTCCTTCGATCTTTGGAATCAATATTTGATTGCGTCATAGGAAAGCTCTCCTTTCTATAACATTGTATTTATATCATGCGTTACTTGGTTCGTTTTTCACCCTAAATGGAATTAAAAAAGCAAGAGCACATTAAGTTTTCTTCATGAAATTTTCATATTTTTTTTGTTTTTTACTCATTCAGAAATCACTAAACATATTTGAATACTGCTCTCCATCTAATTAGTTCATTGATTGAGGAAAGATTGTTTTAAATACACATTGGTAGACGGTGTGCGATATCTGAATACTAATAATGTACTGCATACTTAAGCGTTTACGAATTATTCATCGCGCACGATCAGCAGAGAGCAACGCTATTAAAATAAAATCTAAAAATACAAACAAAGCGATATCTCGCTTTCTCATATAGCAGCGTTTCTGTCGGGACTAACCCCCACCACTCCCAATATGGATGTTATAATATAGTGGTGAAACAGGAAAATATATAAATATCACTGTAGAAAACAATCAAAACAATTGCTTCCACACGTGCGAAGACGAGGCATATCGCTAGTTATATTATAAAAAGAGGAAAAGGCTACGGAAAAAAGTAACTGAAAAGAACGAAATACTTACATACATAGCCTATCTGTCTTAGTGTATAAAATTCATAACGTTATGTACTCTGGGACACTCTCTGGATTAAAACAAATCTAAGTACACCTCATTTGTTGAATCATTTTAGGAGTTTAATGTTTACGAAGCAACAAACTTATTCACATACATATATATATATATATATATATATATATATATATATATATATATATGTGTGTGTGTGTGTGTGTGTGTGTGTATATCCTAGAACACTCTCTGGAACAAGACGAATCTAATGACACTTTATTTGTTGAATATCTAGTATTTTAGTCTTTATGAGAGAACAAATTTACTCACATACGTTCATACATAGCCTGTGAAATTGATAACATTTTATACCTTAAAACACTCTCTGTATCACAATAAATCTAAGGACACCTTATTTGTTGAAATCACTCTAGTAGTTTAGTCTGTACTAGGGAACAAACTAACTCACCTACAAATATAGCCTATGAAATTCGTAACCCTTCCTTTGCCGTAGGGTAAAAAGAAGGGTTGTTCCAATAAATTCGGAATCGATTTGAAAGAAAAAAATTGGTTTTAGACAGATTTAAATTACTAACAAAATAATCGATATGCAAAATATCGGTTATACTAAAAATCGATTCAAATATATCGTCAAAACCGTGAGAATTTCTCAATAAAAGTATTATATTTGAAGACTTTTTTAGTATTTCATTTTTGATGGACTTATAAAAATATTCTTAGGAGTAAGTTATTATTAAAATGTATTAAATACGATTTTTAAATATATTAGAACTAAATAATTTATCTAATAAATAAAAATCTGTATTTATGCTCCTTGATAAAATACTAAGAAAACATATAACAAGTACATGCGAATTTAACAAATACCTGTAATAAATCTAAATCTTGCTAGGTAACGTAGGTAGGTAGGTACTGTCCTGTATTACATATTTTTTGTAGAATGTTTGCACTTTTTTGCTGCTGAAAAAAGTTTTGAAAAATATTTCTGATTTTTTTTTATAATTCGGACAGAGGTACGATCACAAAATTAGGTTATTATGTCTACTATTATTACTAATAAATCCAAAAACAATAAATATATACAACACTTCTTAAGAAAAATAAGTCTCAAAATGGGTTTTCTTTTTTTTCACTCCTCTCTTTCATATAATCTTACTTAAAACGCATAAATAAGTAGTTGGATGTAACCAAAATAAATATAATGAATGCTATAACTTACAGTTAATATTTACTTTAAGAAAATGTCGGGCAAGTAAAAAAAAACAGTGATAAGGAAAACAAAACGACGAGGGGTTCTTTACGATACAACTCGACATCGACAATATCAATTCAACAAACATTTATCACACTAACCGAATATAATATTCTATAACACTAAGGATTAAATAATGTAGACGTGAACACTTAAAAAATAAAGAAATCATTATGCAATTACTACATGAAAATATACCTGGCCACGTACCTAACAGCATACCTAGTATTTTTTGACGTAAATATTAATTGTAAGTCAGAACGTTTACTATATTAATTTAGGTTAAAAATACCTAACTACTTTTTTACACATTTGTAACTAATATATATGAAAAAGGAAGTTGGAATATTGGGGAATCCAGTGCGGTCATATTGAGATGTAATTTTTTATTATAGCTTCCATTATAGCTTCCATTTATTGCTAATAAAATTTTTAGAATAATTCTAAATATAATAATCGACATTATATATTTTTTATAAAACTTGTTTTTTGACCTTGTTGAAACCGTAAGTAAAAATCTAAAATTCGACGAAAAATATATATTATGGAACAACACATTATGTAGTAAACAGATTTTATTTTATTAGTCTAGCTCTAGATTAATAAAATAAAAGTTGTTTACTAGATAATGTAAACAGCTTTTATTTTATGGCTTTTGATTCAAACGATTTTCAAATAATACCCGCTCATACGAAGTTCATAATATGGTCATTATCTCAAGGACGCACGAATATCAGAGAATAACAGGACGCTGAAAATCTGAAAACGATACTCAGTAATATCAAAACACAAGGTATTTTCAAAATATCTCCTTCGGGCAGATGAATCTACTTTATCCTGCCAGGTTATTTCATAGATTTTTGCCCATTTTACTATACGATCTTCTTATTTAGAATATTGTGATAAAAATGTAAATTAAATCAAAAAATATAGCCAATAATTTCGTGCAAAGGTATAATTTCTACCATATCAAGACTAAGTAACTCTTCATATCAAGACTAAGTCTAACTTTTCGTTCAATTAAAGAAAGGAAAAAGTGAAAAAATCACTTTTGCTTAAGTGTACTTGTTCCTTCTGGTTTTATTCGCATATTAAGTATATTAAATTTAGGATCCGGCATGTTATTTTATTTGTCTGATATCCTTATATTTTTCTTTATAATAACAGTAAATATAATGGTAATAATAATTATCATTATTAATTTTCTGTATTTTATTTTCACTCACTTATTAAATGTATACTTCTCTATCAGCTTCCAGTTTTTACGTTATATTGCAATGCAATTGGATTAGATTTCAATGCAAACATGCATGTTGGAAGCATATTTAATGAATATCGCGTTATTTTTACAACCTTTATTAAATATGCTTTATTTTTCACATTTTCTTGATTTTCTTTCTTTACAATAAATAAATATATATATATATATATATATATATATATATATATATATATATATATATATAAATTGTAACAAAACACATTTACGCATTTACCTCTACAAGGACGTCTTCCAATTCGCGCAACGCCCACGTCACGTGCGGACTACAAGGCAGCTGTCGTCCTTAATTAATCGTCGCGTGTTAACGAAGGGTTATTGTATTGTCGTATAATTTTTACAATGCGACGGATGCGAGACGCGCTACTAGAATAACTATTAATTTGGGACAGGTCATTGTCCCCGGTTTTGTCGATTTTAGGGCCATTAAGGAAGATGTGAACGTAAAATTATCCTAACCGCGTACGTTAAAGCAAAAATGATGTAGAAATTTTAATGTTGAAAATTTATTAATTTACTTAAAGTTTAATGGCACATTTTACAATATTAATATTTTGCATTGTTTTGAATAGATGACAAAATGGTCCAATACGGCACACAAGTTACATTTACCTTACATCGGGTTTAATATTAATGTCCACTTGGAAAATCTTGTGAAATGCAAGTAAAACTCGCTTGTCTTTAAAAACTAAATTGTAGTAATTAAGGATTCCATACAAATTTAGGCACTTACAAAAAATCATAATACTTCGATTAAACTATGTACAAATAATAAATTTTCACAACGTAAATATATTTCCCATCATGTCTTTCGCAGGCGTAAAAACATGGTACAGTTTATAAGATCTAGGATAATCGCTAAATTGTCCTGCAACTTTCTAGTCAGATTTTATCAACCCTGGCTTTCCATGATTTTTGGCTTAGTATTTTCGATAATAAGGGGTATGCTCTACTTTCGTATATTTCTTAAAATATTTTTGAAGTGTACAATTTAAAATCACATAAAAAATCGAGTACCATATTTACCGCCTTTATTTCTTATATGAATATTTTAATAAAAAAAGCTACTCAGTACAAAATTTTATGGCCTTTAAGAAAAACAACGGTAACAGGTGTTCAGATATACAAGTGAATAATCCTATAAAGGTCCTGTTTTTCCTTTTGAGGCACGGAACTATAAAAATGAAGTTTATTAACTAGTGTTTATAAAACTATGTTTATAACTATCTACGTGTTATTAAAGTACTAGTGTTTATAACTGTCTATATGTCATTAATCGATTAAATAATTGATATATATGCATATGATATATATGCATATGATATTATGATTCACATTAAATTTTTGATGTATAATTTCAGAGTATATACAGGACATTTATGAAGTTAAAATACAATAAATCTGATATGACAATGTAATCATTAATCACTCCGTAAATAAACAAAGTTCACACGAATTACTACGGAGTAAAAATCTGTTTAATAAAGATAATTATCCTATTGACCGATTCTTTAATCACGATGATATATTTATTTTGAATAAAGGCTTTAGAGGACTAGAATGTGGCTTTAGACAATTCTAGTTAGTGTATAGGTGATTAGTTGCAATTCTTTCTGTCACGGTGAGTATACGAAAGTAATCGATCTCATATTAATTGAAATGTGCAAAACTCGTGAATCGCTTTAACATGCGATGAGTTTCAAAGTTACGTGCAACGTGTCGTCTTGAGCATGACAATGTGTTTCATGCTTTGACGTGAGATGAGCTTAAAAGATGGGTGCATAGATAACAAGAACATATGTACATTTGTGCTGCCAATCAGGTAGGGGTTATATTAATCAGGTAAGGTTTCTTGTTTAAAATAACCTAATATTTGAATACAAAAGTCTTCAACACTGTATCTTGCCAATAATAACAGAGAAGGAAGTTGTAACCCTTTAAAATTTGCCTAGAAAAAAGACTTCAAATCGATCGGCGAGCGTTGGAAAGAACTGTGCTCGGAATGTTTCCACGAATTATGATCGTTAATGAGTAGAGCTAGTGAACTAAGCGTCTGATATAGCTTGTAAGAACAGACAACCGATGGGGAAGAAGGGTCGTCGAATGGTGACCACCTACAGAAAAACGTAGAGTGGGACGTCTCCCTGCTAGGAGCACAGATGACTTAGTCACGGGGAGCTGTTGAATGCAAACGGCATAGGATCGATCTTTGTAAGTATATATGGAGCAGGTCTATGTTCAGCGGACTTTCGGCTGTTAACGATAATAACCAATAATTAATTTAACATTTTTAGGAATAAATTAACATATGCTTCAATCGCAGATAGCATAAGCTATGTCATGCACGTTTGGGATTAAAATATTGCCTCTAATTGATACATTTAAATACATTATTACTTTGTAAAATTAATTCTTCCCTCTATTTGTTTGCTTAGATTTTTCTTAACATATTAATAAAAATTGGAGAAAAAAATTCACTTCCATGCAGCACACATATTGCGATTACAAAGGAAAAAGTTTGGTTTCATTTACATTGCTAATTCACAGATTAATTAGTTTAATCTTAAAAATCCTTGAAATTCCTTTCAAAGTCATGAAATCGATTTAATTAAATACAAGCGATAACGGGTAACTTATTGACTTTGAAATTATTTGAAGTACATTTATATAAGTTTCCTTTAATTTGAAAGAATACGAAAGTTATCTACGACCATAATAAACCTAGCCGAGATGTTCACCTAACACTCAAATGCTCTCACAGCATCCGTACGCGCCTTAATTTTAGTCTTTCTTTTTTCTCTGACAGAAAGCAATTAAATGAACCATTTTTTTCCAAACAAAACGAATGTGGCGTCTTTTACTTGGTGCCGAGGTCGGTCACAAAATCAGGTCGCAGGTCAGCGCTATGCATTGAATGGAGAATGCGTTTATTCTAGAGCGTAGATGCCGCTGCATCTTAATGATAGGGAGTCTTCTTAATGATATTGTCATGCCCATTATATGGCGCTGCTTCTTAATGATATTGCCATGCCCTTTATAGGTGCGCTGAGACGTCCATCATTGTTACTATAATTTTCTTGGCAGCAGAGGATACATTTCGAGACATGTTTGCGACAATTGTTTTGTTTAATAAATTTCGACCCGCTTAATGCTCACTTTGTATGTACTTTGGCATAGATAAAACTTTATATAAGTACATACGTATATATGTATCAGGTTTTGAGTCATTTTTAAGATTCTTTAACTTAAAAGAAAAAAACAGAAACCTTATGAGATATAAAGGTACTCTTTCATAGCCAATTTTCTCAGAAACCATGCGACCAAAGGCAATTGAAATTTTGCATTTTATTTGCCCATACACCTTAACAGTTAAAAAAACTTATGAAAAATACAGAAATATATTTTCCATAATTTTAAATAGAGAAATTAAAAAAACATATATTAAAAAATGCGCGCAAAATAGAGCTTATCGCTCACCCTCCATTTTCTAAACTGCAAAACCAATAATCGTGGAATAGCAAAGCTGGGAAATCTGACTAGAAGATTATCTTATCTTAGGTCTTATAATTTTTTAGATATGCACCATATTTTTACACTTATGAAAGATAAAATATGCCATATAATTACCTGGTAATAATTAATTGCTGAAAAATTAATAGTTTAGCAGAAGTACTCTTCAATTACTCTTAAATTTTGACAACTGCCTTAATGTGTATGGGACGCTCGTAATGCTAGTCCTTCCCGCGCTTAATAAGTTTTTTGCCTATTGAAATGTAAATCATGTTATAGCACAGTATATAGTTCTATTAGTTTCAATATCCCATTATGATATACATATAAATTGACATATAAATTTATGTAGGATTTCGACTTACGTATTAAGTACCGAAAGCTACATTACAAAATTTCTTAAAATATTAGTTCCTTTATGACGTATTTGTAGGTATGTCTGTATTTTAGGGTTCCATGCAGATATACCGGTAAACATGTTTGTTTGAATACGTAAAGAAATTAGTTTGAAAGACGTTATGTCAGAGGATTATAGTACGTTTAATTCTATTCGTCTTCTGATAACCGATGAAGATTATATTTGAGTACTTGAATTTACTATGTAGAGATTAACTAACATTCATATTCAGGATCTATTGAATCGATGATGATATTGGTTTATGGAAAAAGAGAAATATGTTTTCCTAATTGTCCAATTACTTATTTATGTAAGTAAAATATCGTTTACTCACTTTAATAGTATATTTATTAATTAGATCTTTAGTTTGCTCTCGTCGTGATATTAGTAACATTTAAAAAATTGAAACTTGTTTTTAGAGTTCCTTAACATTAATTCATATTGATATTTCTTTCATTCAGATAGATACCCCAGATTGAAACTTCGTGATGCTAAACATTTTTAAACGACGTCCAGAGAAAAGGAGATTCTCAATTCGACGCGTATTAATTTTTTTTCATGAATGTACAGCTGTAACTCGGAGATGCGTTAATCAATTTTTAATATACTTTATTTGTTTGAAAGAAAATGGTTTCAGAGATATATCATATTTAAATGGGACTTTTATTTAAATATAGTACAGATAATTAATTTCGAAAATTTCCTAAAAAACTCTTCAACGATTAAAAGAACAATATCATCAACTTTGTTTTAATGAGTATGTTGGCCACTAATAGTGAAAAGAGGCAGATGATGGAGTCGGTCACCACCTGACAACGTGGAGTAAATTCATTATATTTGTACTCGTGTGACTTTTCTTATAAGTTTTTTGGTCACAATTAGTGTTCAACTTCTAATAAAGAAGCCTAAATTTGATGACACAACTCTTCAGTGGAGATAAATATTTTCATACAATTTTGGGTCATTTAACTTATCTTGACCAGCCCTTTGGTCATAAATGTTATCCAAGTTCTGAAAATGGAGCTAGAAGGTGTTGACTGGAACTTCTAAATGGTGAGGAGTATATTCACCATATTTTATAATCCGAACCTCAGCTTAATTAACAGTATTTTGCATGATGCCTGGAAGTCCCATATATTCTTCAAGATAACCCACTAAAAATATATTTATATATATTTTTTCTTTAAGATAACCCACTAAAAATATATTTATATATATTTATTCTTCAAGATACCCCACTAGAAATATATTTATATATATTTATTCTTCAAGATAACCCACTAAAATATATATTTATATATATTTATTCTTCAAGATAACCCACTAAAAATATATTTATATATATTTATTCTTCAAGATAACCCACCAAACATATATTTATACATATATTAATTCTTCAAGATAACCCACTAAAAATATATTTATATATATTTATTCTTCAAGATAACCCACTAAAAATATAAATAGTCCAAACTAATTGAATGACCATTTTATTATTCGAGCTATAGGTAAAGTGACCCATCCTGTGCAAACCAATTTTAATGCACATTTTAATATTCTAGCTATAGGGAAAGGGAAACACGTCGCTAGTTAGATCGAATTTCAGAAATACAATTTTTGAAATGTAATCTTTAAATGTCATTATGTGTGAATATTTGGGTCTTCTGTTCTGCAAAATTAAAAAGTCTCTTTTAATTAAAACTTCTTAGTTTGACGTCATTAAATGTTTTTTTTTCATTTTGCTACATAAATTTAATATTGTTCATTTGTGTTTTACTTAAAAATAATTATATTGTCAACATTTTTTTAATAAAGAATTTTCCAGTTATATTTATATACAGTGTTACTTATTTTATACATTTTTTTTATTCAATCATAGTATATTTGATTGTGTGAAAGGTTAGCATAAATTCTAGTGTGCATCTATTTTCTTTCCACATCAAAAAGTCTTTATCACATAAATAGAGGGAAATCGGGAAGTGTCTATGACAATGGGAATCTGAGTACTTCATAGTCCATATATCTCGAGCAGGTCTCAGGCGCATACTGATTGTGAAAGTGGAATCCCAAGCAATGAGTGCTCCATACTAAAGCAAGTATATAATATACTATACTGATATATTTTTTGCATTGCTTAAACCCCGCAGTATTTGTTTGCACAGTTGAACAGTGATATGTAAACTTTTGAGTTTATGGCGTTCTAATAAACTGTGTTATAATGACATTAAAATTATCTTATAAACTTGGTAATTAAAATGTAAGAAAATAGGCTATTTACGTGCCAAAACGTGTCTAAAATAGATGTCACTAATAATTCATATGCTTTGAAATTGTCAATACAAGACAATCAATGATTCTAATTATAAACCCTAATCAGATTCTAGTGCTTGAAATTTTTTCAGCTTCCTGACAGTCATAGTTGAGAAATAATGAGTGAGGGAAATTCACATTGAAAGCCACTTTAAAACTTTACATTTCGCAAACAAAACTTAAAAGTGAGTATTAAGATATTTATTTTAAAAAAGTGGCCCAAAGGTATATTGGAAGAAAAGGATGAAAGAACGAAGCATAAAGTAAAACAGGATGAGAACATTGAGAGAATAACGCCAGTGAAGTTAGAAAAGAAATTATTATTCACTTTGCTGGGGTACCTTGTATTCCTTAAGTCAGGGGCTTGAAGGAACATTCATAAAGCTACGATTAATTTTTAAATGTGAGTACCATGCGTAGTTTTTCTGAACGTAGTTTTTCTGAACCCAGAGCACGTATAGACGAAACTGTGGCCGAGGTAAAAATCTGGATGGATTGAAAACATTATAAAAAAAAAATGTAATAATATTCACTTAGGACTGATTTCTCAACTTTCTTTGATTTCCAACTTCATACTGAGTCAAATGACAGGCTCCCCATACACACTTTAATTGCCCATTTGACCTCCTATAGGGATAATTTTCCAAAAACGCCAAATTATGTAAGTCATTATTTCTCACTAGAAGCTTAAATAAAAATTTTATGTATCTGCCTTAATCGTTAAATTATAACGTGACCCCTGTACAAATTTTAATCCCCCATTTTACTCCCTTAGGGGTGGAATTTCTGAAAATTTTCTCTTACGTCATAAAAAAAACCACTGTTCATCTTGTTGTGTCTTTAGTAGTTTAGGCTCTGTGATGATGAATTAGTCAGTCAGTCTGTCAGTCAGTTAGGTCGGAATATTTTTTTATAAGCATGGATTTAAGGAAAATCCCATAAAATATGCAAAACCGGTACCATGGGTTTCCGTTATAATCATATGACCTTCTTTAGAAATTAACATCTAGATATTTTTATACTCGATCTTGTTCGTATTTCATTAACTTTAAATTAAATGATTTATTGTCAAGACCACAACAATTATGCTAACTTTAAGAATGTTTAGTCTGAATAACAAATAGTTTGATGATTAATAAATTGATATAAAATGTTCAGTTTTTTTGAGTTTATCGTATTCGTAACTCTTTATAATAATTATTCACATTAAAAGAAGTCATTTAAAACCTACCAGAAATAAACATGCGCTAACTGATAGATAAAATAACGTCTGCACATTGATAAATTAAGGAACTATTTAATGTAAGAAACTATATAAACTAATTAAAACAGTTTAAAGTATTAAAGGTTAATTTAATAGGGTAAAAGTTTTTGATCAGGTTCATAGATTGCTTAAGTTTTTAATTCTTCTGAAAACTACAGTACTATTTCTGAGAAACTAAAGCTATATGTTTAGTATATTATATATTTAGGTATTTCCTGTGTAAGTAAATAAATATAATGTATAAATAAATAAATATAAATCAAAGGTAGAACTTAAATAAAAACAGATGTCCTTAGCATTGTATTTACCTGTTCGCCTATTTCCAGATATTTACCTTTCATTTACGAAGGTATTCAATGTACATTATTATATTTGAAGCGAGACGTACGAGTAGCCATGAGACACAAAATAAGTAAATGTAGGTAAAGGACGAAGGGAGAAAAGTTGCAACGGAAAACGTATAAGATCGGTGTTCTTCGAGGAAAATTTTTTCTTCATATCAATAACAACTTATTTACGATATGATATAACCAGTTGCAGTATTTATTGGACGAAGTAACAAACGTCAGCTTTATATCGACATCGATCGTATCATTGTTTTCCGTTCCCTACAGCTGATATCGCGCTCTGTTTTATACTCTTGTTTACAAATATCATCGGCAATAACCGAATCTTGTTCTTCGTTTTTTTTATTACACCCTTTGTTTACGTTCCTATTTTATTTCATAAAGTAAAAAAGCTATCAAAAATAGCATGGGGTTGTAGTGGAAATACGTTTCAGTTAGAAGTTTAAAATGTATTTTGTTAACTTCCCTTAAATTTAAAAAGATACGACATTATTCACTTTAATTTTAATATTAGATTGTAGTTTGACATCAATTAATATTTCACTATTTACTCATTATGAAACGAAAGAATGTACATTAAAAACAATGTATTTAAAGAAAAAATAAATTATATTCGCAATGTATTGATTAGAAAAATATTTGTAATAAGATATATTTGTTTATCACAATTTTTTTTCATTCAATTGTCATTTTTAGTGACACTAAATACGGCAAATTCAAATACAAAGACGAACGTATATGAAACAGAGAAACCCAGAAAATTCAAAAATTTAAATAAACGAAAAGGATCGCATAGAGGTATAACCTCTGATATAACCTCATTTGATTTTTCAGAGTAAAATCACTTTTCAAATCAATTTGCGTTAATAAAATAATTTTCTTTCTTTTAATTACGTTGTTTTTGATGTATATTATTATATTTAAACAGCGAAAAAAATTAAATTATCATTGGTGTTAAATAGCATAGATGTAATAATGCTACTTTAGATATTTTTCTTTTTTTTAATTGAATAAACATAAAATTACAAAAAATAAATAATTTTCTATACACTCGTCCCGAAATTGATTTCGAGGCATCCTCCATGAGGCATCTTGTAACGTTATTACTTAAACGTATAATATAATGTCTTTAAATGCATACCAACCCCATTGGTACTATCTAATGTGTGTTAATTGTTTATGCAAATTTTACTTTTTGGCACATCACACATCAACTTAATAGGTCGCCTAAAGTTTAACAGATTTGGAATTTTTTTCCAGCGTCGGACAGTGTATTGCCATCCAAATTATATCTATTTATTTCTTAATAACTACATATCCTTCCTACTAATTTACACAAGGCAAGTAACTTGTGCCAGTACCATGAAGTTTTAAAACGTACGAAAAACAATAAAGATATATTAGACGGAAAAGACAAAATATTTCATATTAATATGACTCATACTATAAATCATAAACCAAAATGCAACTCTACTATTGTATTCCCTATATTCTTATAAGAGTTTCGTACATATGTAGGTACAAGTGAATATTTAATGGCACGTATTTCTAATAAAGTACTTACAGATAATAATTTTATTTTTATCACATAAATATATTGCCTAGTATGCTTTTCACAGACATGAACTTCCGCATTGTTATTAATTCCTAAACTTAAATTGTGCTACTGTTGTTATGAGAAAAATTATAACGTTCATAAGGTTGGATAACGAAGGCATTAAGTACTACTAATAAACTTGGTAAAGCAATAGAATAACTATTCTGAATTTAAATCAAATATTCAACGTGACGTTTCACAGACAAAGGCATAAAATATAATATAAGACTGTGTCTATAATTGCGAACGCGAATTACATCTGTCAGATCAGATGACGTCTTTAGAGTATCGTTAAAAATTATATTATTCGTTACTTCTCTCCTTTCTTGTAGAATTTTAATTTTTTTCTCCATTTATGAAAGCGCATGAGATGCTGAAAAAAGAGTGTAAACCACGTATGAAAACCTCATTAGAACAGGGTGAACTAATATTGATTAATTTAAAACTTTACAATAAAATTTCAGAAAAGTGACACAATTCACTTTAAAAAATTCTAGTAATAAATGAGAATATTATTCGAATTTTATTTCATTTAAAAATCGTCATCAATAAATGTTGCTCTCGATGTAGCTACACGCAATAAATTAAATAATATTTCTCTATCATAGTTTCGATTGTACAAAATGAATTATGTAAAGCCGTTTTATTTAAAATAATTATGAACACAATCAAATTGCAAAAACTAATGTGCTGTTAGATGTACTTGCCAAAATTTCAACTTTGTTTGACAGACGAAGTTATGGCAAGCTTGTCGTATAGTGAGTTTATGAGTAGCGTTTTTATCTATTCTCTGTTTATGCAAGGCATAACTTTCTACTCTAAGATTATTATTAAAAGTTCTAGTGAATATCTCAAAAGTACCAATTATTTTAGATCACAGTTGATTTACTACCATTCGATAAGGAGTTCCATTGTTCATACTGAAAACGCGTCACCAGACTCTGACCTGCTTGATGGTGTAGTTATTTTGCAAAGTAACCACTACCGTAGCAAATATGTTGAATCAAGTTTAATTTACTATCATCCGTTAAGGAGTTCCATTGTTCATTTCCAGAACTCATCAGACTCTGACCTGGTCGATGGTGTAGTTATTTTTTAAAGTAACAAATATTAGTATCAAACATCTTAAATGAAGATTAATTTACTAACATCCGTTCAGTTCCATTGTTCATTTCGAGAACTCATCATCAAACGCTGAACTGGTGCGTAGTGTAATTATTTTAAAAATTAATACCTACCCGTAGAACATATCTTGAATCATAATTGATTTACTGCCATTCGTTAAGGAGTTTCATTGTTCATTTCCGGACTTCATTGTCAATTGTCATCACATTTTTATGGAACTACCCCTAAATTCTTTTCCTATAAAGAATTATAGCCAAACATACAAAAAAAAAATCGGACCAATTGAGAACCGCCTCTCTTTTTGAAGTCGGTTAAAAAGTGTTTAAAGTTTCTTCATACGGTAAATAGATGAGGGCTTATTTTCAGTCACATCATTGAGTAACGATTGAAACAAAATCAGAATGAATATATTTTATTTTTCATATTTAGATATCTACTATTCGCACTCATGTAAAGCTCATCTAATGATAAGGGCTGGACTACAATGTATCAACAATTTGCGATGCTCCAATGCTTAAAGGCTAATTTTGTTGTCCAATTTAATCTAGAATAAGCCTGCTATTTGCTGTATTTAAAACATCTAAGTTTCTAAGTAAATATGAGCTTTCTGAGGCCCCTAATATTATATCCTAAAGTAAAGGTATATGGAGTGAAACAGTTCTTGATAATTTGTCGTTTGATAATTCAAAACGTGTGATACGATTTTTCACTCACCTGAGCAAAGTTGAATACCTCCTCTAGCACAGCGACAAATCCTAATAAATAAAGTAATTAATTAATGTGGTGACGCGTTAATGTGATTTACACATTCTACTATCCCTATTAATATCAGGTATAAGTCCAAAAGTTGTTTGTTTTTTGTATTTTTTCCATAATCTTTGCCACCAAGCTATGAATCGTTACCTTTTGTACAGACATAGTTTATGCGGCGCAGTAGCATTTAGATTGTTATTTGTGGCTCCACTCACGTGCAATAATAATAGCATGAGAAGCATGTTCAAATGCTTGTCTCATAATCGAGTCTAAAGAGCTAATTAAATTTTAATGAAATATTGATATAGACATAGTTTTTAATTTACATTATATTTTATCTACTTTTTAGCCTGAGAAATTGTATAATTCCCGTCTGGTGGAACTCAGTATTTTTGTTTCAATAATAAGAATTTAGCGCCGTAACAAACAGATGAAGCAGCGTTATAATAATTCATTGTAATTAATGAAGTCATTTGTTCTATTTTGAGTGACCAAAGCGTTTTTCTGTCTTAATCGCGTTATTCAAAAATTCGTTGCAGGCAAAAGACATTGTTTAACTATCCTATCCTAAATGTTAAACTATCCTACAGTGTTTATTATCTTAATTCCAAGATGAGTGTTAGTTATTCAAGACAATTAAGAAAAGTTCGTTATAATATATATTTATATATATATATATATATATATATATATATATGTATATATATATAGATCAGATTCAGACAGTCTTCAGAGGAAATAGTCGTCATTGTGATTGAAGAACATACACATTAGCTAGTGTAATCAGATAGGTTGCGGAAGATTGCTTGATGTCATAAATACTCAATGAACTAATTTTCACTTTTGAAAAAGAATTTAAATGTCTACTTTAATGAGCGACATTTTAAAATTGTCTCTTTGTTCTATTTTTACATTGATCGCAAATTGGTTGCTTAATCATCAAAAGAAAAAAAATCCCCGTTTATGTTGTATAAAATTAAAATAAATAAGCAAAAAGTAGTCTTCCGAAGGTGATTATTGTTGTTATAATTCCATCGATCGACAGTAAAAATATATAAATAAAATTACTTATGTATTGTACAAAATATAATTAATATATAATCTCAACTTTCTTAAATCTAATATTATAAAGTGTCAACAGTTAACATTTTTGTTAAATTCGCATTGAAGTCATATTCACACTATGGAAATTAATAACACTATGGAAATTAATAACAATATAATTATCTAGGTCGAGGAATGGTTTGTATAAATTCGAATAAAAAAAGCTGTGATAAAATATAATTACAGGTCGACAGGCTATATAATCTTCGTATTCCTGAAATTCCTCCACCATTAATGTATACAGCAAAATTAGTCAATTTAAATAATTATGATAATTAATTAGCTTTTTATTTATTATAAAAACATAGCAGGATAATCAGAAAGTAAAATTTTGATAGGAGTGTGATGACTATGATACATTTTCGTCAGTTCTAGTTTCTGAGTAGCGTTAATATTCACATTTAATCAGGAAACCCTTGTCGCTGGTCCGTATAACCCATTTATTTACTTACGAGGGTGTATATTTACCTTCATCTATTATGTTTTTATGTTTATGTGTAAAAAAGTGACATTCAATAATTGCATTGTTTCTTTTTGTACGGCTGTCATCTTCTATTATATCTATTTTTAATGGTATTTATTCATTTTCAAGAGAATATATTATTATATACTATATATATATATATATATATATATATATATATATTCTATATTATTATATACTATAATTATGTAGTATATAATAATATAGTAATATTTATACTATAATATATACTATATATATTACTATTCTCTTGAAAATGAATAAATACCATTAAATAAAAGATATAATAGAAGATGACAGGTTAAGACAGAAATACACTTTTTTTAATCTTCCACAAAATGCTCCCTATTTTTCTGCATTACGAAATATTTTCCGTATGTTTGCATATTTATTTTCGCCTTTGAGTTCAGTACATCTTTAATTATATGACATGGTTATTTATTTTGTAACGAATTATACCAAATTCTCATAATCCAAACATAAAACTAATTATGAATGTAACACTTACCGGTGAATAGAATATGACATTTAACCATAGATTACAGACTGCAACAAAAGCTTGAAAAGCTTCGTGGGAAACGTACAATGCGTTGATAATATAAGCCAATTTATCGTTGAGTTATTATTACTGATTTGTCATGTTATGGGGATAAACAATAAATCGATTATTGTTCACGATTGTTTTTACTACACCCATATTGTCATAACTTGGCCATTTTTGCTTTGTTTTAGATGCTCATACATCATAAACATAAAAATAATTACTTCGTTGCCTTCTAATTTATAACATAGCTGGTGGTAAAGTATTAAACAAAAAAAACTATTCTAATACGGAATCTCATATCTCCTATATCTTAGAAAAAGTTCAAAGAAACTTTTATAGCTTACTTTCTGTTTAGAGTTAATTGGGGTTGATTTTCTTACATTTATGTAATACGTACGCAACCCTTGTTTGAAATTTTATTTAAGATCATACGAAAAATAGGTTGTTTATTAATATTTTTTACCAAAGTTGTAATTTAAAATATTTTTTTTTAATTTGTATCAACTAAAAATCAAATGCTGGACGACAGAAACAGAATACCAGATTACATTATGTCATGTTCCTAATTACTACTAATAAATTTCAAGAACTATCTGTTCCATAAAGCTTTTATTACCAACGATTTAATTAGATTCTTCTTTAGGCAGAGTCGTTTTTATAACTTAATGCTGTTGAACACGAACCAATTAACTAAGAAAACATATCGATTAAATTGATAAACTTTTCATCACTTAGTCAAAAAGGACATGATATATATACAACTGGTATAAACTAAATATAACCATATGCTAACTAATGAAAGTCACAAAGAAATAAAAACAGATGCAATACGAAGGAAAATACATTTCCCTTGGCAACTGTAAGACAAATCTCAATAAGCAATAAAAGCTGCTGACCTGTGTTTGGGCAATTGGCCTACTGACACAGCCGCCGCCAGTGAATGGGGAATATTGTTCCAGATATTCCGAATGTATTGAGAACAAAAAAATATCGGTTAGGTTACCTTTAATTAAATTAACTTTTCACGGGTGTCTTTCATAACCCTTTCCTGTTTTATTAACATCTATTAGACGAAAATGGCGTAGTTAGTCATTTTCTAATGATTTTATTTATTTTTGAGCTTCTATACCAGAATGGTTCGAGCAAGAGCCTTACGGCTGTAGTAGTGTCGTCTCTTCGTCTATGTTTCTGTCTATCTATAAATAGAATAATTTTCATGTCGAGTCTATTTTAAAATTTGCATAGTATGCTATAATTGGGTTCAAGCATTCCTTATGGCCTTTATTTAAATAACAAATACTTAGAAGAGCTTAACATATATCAATAAAAAGGTTACAAATACTCAAACAAAAGTGTTTTGAGAAATTCACGTTTTATTTACATTTGTAAAAGAAATACTATGTAATATATATACATATATATGGTAAAAATTAATATTAATATTTGTGAAACAAAATTATAGCAATATTATGTATTCCTTTTAAAGTATATCCATAATAAGTGTTCTGTAAACGCAGAAACTTCGAATTCTGCTCGTATTTAACAGTTATATTATTAAAATAAACTAACTTAGTATGTATATCTTCCACTTGACAAAATAGTAATATAATGAAAAGAAATTTGGAACTATCAAGGGACGCTTGACACATGGAAAAAAATCTAAATTTTTTTATCAAATATGTTTATTTCAATGAAGTGAAAACGAAAAAAAAAAGAAGTATTCAGATTGTTTTTAATAACAAAATTTAAATTTTATTTTATTATTTTATCTTTATAAAATAACGTATTACAGAGATATTTTTCTACAATCGATTGTATATAATTGCTTTTAACGTTTTAACACAGTTTAATGCAATACGTCGATACAAAAAATGAGGTAAAGTTGTATGCGTTAGTAAATAAGAAACAATGCTGATCCGAATTAAGTCGGAAAGAACTAACAAGATAGGAAGCTGACCGAATAATAGCCAAGACACGAAGCTAGCCGAATTAAGTCAGAAAGAGCCAACAATACACGAAGTTAGCCGAAAGGCAAGCCGCAACTTGCCATAAAAAAAAATTAATAAATTGTCGAAATAAGCAAAATATAACAAAGAATTCTATTATTATTTATTATTTATGCAAGTGATTCTATATAAAATTTAAATATTTGAAGCTTGTTTTCGCATCTAATCGCAATAAATAGAGAACGTATGTTCTGGAACACTCTAGCCTACCTCATCTAACCTAACCTTTTTACTTATTATTTAACAGATTTCTCTATGTCCACTCTCTCATACATATATTAATAAAAGAATGATATATTCTGAAATGAATAACTTACTATAAAACAATTTTCTCCATACCCATTCCTGTGTATATGACCTGATATAAGGAAAATATAACTTGAAATTTAATAAGAAATGAGGACGAGTGTCACTCATACAATATAAAAGTCATCTACGTGTGCGCCTCGCAGTATGCGGTCTAATATGTGAAGAAAATTAGGGCACTATGGTACATTTTACTTATTATAAAATAGCTTATAAATTATATTTAAATATATAATCAAACACATTTAAATTATCAAGGTACACCTTGATAATAGCTATGTAATTATTCACCTAATTAATTAATTGCAATGCTATTAAGTATCTATGTAATTATTGACCTAATTACTTAATTGCAATGCTACTAATTAGGTCTATGTATTTGATTATATAATTAAAGATGATTTATGAACTATTTTCTATCCCCTAATTTTCTCCATATAGACCACATAGAGAGCAGCTCACACATTGATGACTATTATATTTTATAAGTGAAATATATCCCGATTTCTTGTTTATTTTAGGATACGTTTTCCTTTTATTAATTTGACGAGTGGGCATGAACAAAATAGCTGTGTAGTAAGTATAAGTTAGACGAGGTTAGATTAAGTTAGATAATGATAGGTTAGATTGATAAGGTTCGGTTAGGTTAAGTTAGGAAGGGTTTTATATATATATATATATATATATATATATATATATATATATATATATATATATATATATTTATATATATATATTTATATTTATGTATATATATATGTGTGTGTGTGTATTTTCCTTTTTCTAGGTCATATACGGAGACGCATACAGGAAGAAAACTATTTTAGTAAGCATTAGATTGTTTAGGGCCAGTTAGGAAAGGAATTTTAGAATATTTAGGCTAGTTTAGTTTAAAGGAGGTGGATGGACATATATACACTCTCTATCTACAAATCACCATAATTAGGATATAAAACATAAACACGACCTTTCTTACAAGCTATATACAAGTATAGAAATAACAAAAACTTATCATCAAAACTTAGTTCTGTCAAGCAAATATACATCTACGTTAAAAGAACTCTATATCTAAAAAAAAACATGTTTTATTACATTGTCGACATACGTAAGATTATACAAAGAAGGGTCAGGTGTATTATTTATACAGGTGATTCTATACAAATGTATGTATTTGAAGCATGTTTGTGAGCAGAATCATTACATTTAGGGTAAAAGTCACCGTTCTTCCCCGTACGTTCTTCATTACAGTATATATATACGAGTATGGAAGTAACAAAACAGTGTCTATTATAAACTGATATTGCAACTTTGATTTTTACAGAAATGATTAGGTATTTTCATTTATTTTAGTTCTTTGACATTTTCAACTCAGTTTAATGCATAAAATTATTTGTTGCGAATAAAAAATATATTTATCTTCTTGTACTACTTATTTAAGTAAGACAGCAACTTTACAAATTGAGAAAACATTCTAGGTGGTTGGGTAACACGGTTTTCTTACAAACAAATACAGATATATTATAAATACACACAACTGATGCTGACTAAGTAAGCAAGTATACCAAATGATGCTAGGCAACATGTTTATATAAATTTATATACTACATACGTACAATAAAACACCAAGGCGCTCCGCTCTTTAAAAAATTAAAGAAATTGAAACAAAACAAAATTTGTGTCAATAATATTCCTACTAATAAAATAAAAGTAAATTATTGTCTACTTATTTGCTTGTTTGTATTTTTTCGTCTTCTTTCACTTAAAAGACCCAAAGAATTTCAATGAAACTTTTGCAGATAATGTATACATCCTTAATTAAAATGATAACTAGGTACAATTACGCCATTACTTACAGTGGCGTAGCACTGAACATAAGCTCTAAAAAAATTATGCCTACGTACGTGAAAGTGAATGCGCAACCGTTAATTAAATTTTTAAAAATAGTGGAAAATTATACTATGCTACGAATATATTCATGAATTAATTATTGCACGACATTTTAATCCAGACTACCATCGCATAACCTGCAACGCACTATATCACAAAAAATGTTAAAAGGCAGGTCTGGCAAATTATATTCAAAGTACTTGCTTACCCCGTAATTTTCTATTGACCTAATTAAAAAACACACGTTTCTTTGAAATTTACCTTATATCACGCAGGCGAAGCCCGAAATTAACGAAACTTCTTAGTATATAAACGATACAGGCTTCTTCAGTATCTCTTCAAAGGTTTTTGAGACAAAACAAAACAAATAGATTATTTATTCTTAGTTACATGTATAATCATAATTTAACTACATGTGTGAACATTACTTAGCTACATATAAGAACATAACTGAGCTAGTGAACACTATTTAGCTACATTTGTTACTTATCTACATGTTTGAACATTAGTTTGCTACATGAGTGAACATGATTTAGCTATATGTGTGAACATTACTTAGCTACATGTTTGAACATAATTTTTCGAATTGTGTAGTCGAAATTTTCGCCACGATTCTGTCAGTTTGCCACCAAGACAGATGTAATGAAATTTAAAGAAAAATATTGAAAATGAAAAAGTTCATACTTTATTTTCATGTTTACTTTTCTTTATTCAAAAACATAGGGGCTTATAAAGGTGTAATTTTTTATTTCTTCTGTAAAAAAAGAAAAAAAAAGGAAAACGTGGCGTGGATTTGAAAAGCAAGAGCCAGGTTTATTATTAATTATTTATGAGTTTTATATAGAAATCATCCAACTGTCACAGTAAATACTAAGAAAATAAATAGTGGTACACATATAACTAGTATAGCATATGACCTATGTAAAACTACGTTTTATATGTTGCTTCCTTGTTGTATAATGATTGAGATAACAAAAGATAATAAAGCTCAAAGACGTGAACGTAGTGCTGAAAGCGTGGACAATTTCCCACTGACACCGATTAAGAAAATGTCCTTTCAGGACTGAGAGAAACGCTCAACGTGGAGGAAGTATTTCAATCACAAAGTTTTAATGTCATTATATAGTTCGATTACGTGTCTTACGACGGAGTACATAATTAGCTGTTCCTTCATTTTTAAATTTTACTGTTTTATTAACTTTATGTAGGTTAGTAAATAATATAAAGTATTGGTTGAAATTAAAACAGCCTTCATCTCTGGACGAAAACAAGAAATAAAATGAACAAAATTAAATGAAATATTAAGCATAAACAATTTTAATTTTCAATTTGAATGTTATTCATAATCTATCTTATGAGGTTTATTGTTATTACTATTACGAAAAATTAGTAATAATATTTCATGATAGTATATAAAGTCTTTGCATTCAATTTTCCTTTAATAAATAACCATAAGCTTTTTTATGGTTACATATGGACTTTTCTCCCCATGGCCTGTCTAAAAATGTGAACCATTCAATCTAAAATCAGGAATTGCTAAGAAAAGTATGTTTGATCTCAAATCTACACTGAATTTTCATCAAAGTATTCGACCGAGTCTGGCACTTAGTATTCTACATGTTGACACTGTGAAACGGTGCTGTGCACATTTTACACGAAAATCTCACACAAAAGTCTTTCCTATTGTGATAGATCTAAGATCTTGCCTATTGTACTAACAGGTTGATATATCCACAATTAAATGAAACTACGTGATGTAGTATTATTTCTACTTTCTTTAATTTCTTTACCACGACCTAGGTTTCGTTGTATTACAACATCTTCAGATGGTATATTAGCAAAGATCATTGAATCTTTGCTAATATCCCACCTGAAGGTGTTATAATACAACGTGTAATACAACGGTCGTGGTAAAGAAATTAAAAAAGTAGAAATAATACTACATCACGTAGTTTCATTTAATTGTGAATAATGAATTTCTACAAATTTAACACCAAATATATTCAATCAAGGTTGATATATGTTAAGGCAACTTTTTTTTAAATATTATGTGAATAAACACGTTTTTAAGAAAACAAATCACCGAACTCCAAACCAATGCAAACTGGTCTGTCCCTGCCTATCATAAAACGAAAGATGACCGACGAGTCCAGAGAACTCGCATGTCTTTCCAATATATCTGTGTAAGAAGTAGCTGAAAAATACAAACTAATTACAGATTTCATACTGTCTGATAAACCTTACAGAAATATATATATATATATATATATATATATATATATATATGTATATATATATATATATATATATATATATATATATATATATCAGTTTTTCGGAATTAGCATCCAACAAGGAGAAAACAAATAGACTTCTTTCTTATAACGCAGAAAAATTAATATTGCTGGATGACCAATTACAGCTTCATATTTCTATCATAATATTAAATAAATCTCTAAGAAATCAATTTTAAAATATATTGTTGGTATTCGGTATTTATATAAATATAGTTCTCGAATAAAAATAGTTCTTGCATATTCAGTGCAACTCTACTAAAAATTTAAAAATATGCATATGATTTTGCCTCGAAATTATTTCTGCAACAAAAAAATATATTCTTTTCCTAAGTTTATTTTGAGGTATTAATCTTATCGAAAGCTGATCGTTCGTATATATTTAATATGTTAATAAAATATTTGTGAACTTATGGACAAAACCTTTGAAACACAAGCAGAACTCGCAATACGAGGGGTCTGTACACGTTTGTAAACAAACATTTAAGGAGACATAATATTTCTAAATTAAACTATGAACGAAATGATCCTGTAAGGTTTTTTCTTTCATTTTGAGGATTGGAACCCTAAAAAAGATAAAACGTTATGAAAAACGCTTTTATCTACTTGGAAATAATTTATTAAGCTCTATACTTCTATACTACCCATAAAATATATTTGTACAACCTTGTGTTTTGCAAGAAAGTATACAAGCTTGCGTTTTGCGAAAATATATATTAAGCAAACTTATGTTATTTAAGACAATTTATTTTTAAGCTTACCTTTTGCGAGAAAATGTGTATATGTATAAAAAATAAAATAAAACCTTGCACTTTACGAGAAGATTTGTGTATAAGTTTGCGTCTTTCGTGAAAATTGATATACAAATTTAGGTTTTGAAAGGTTAAGAAATTAAAAAAATGGGTCTCAAAATTAGTTTTTCTTGGGTAGTTTTTCTTCAAAGAAATACTAAAGAAATTCAAGGAAAACTAGATTATCTACCCTTATTTCCAAAATTTAAAAAAAGCAAAGGTCGTAGGAAACATTTGGTTATTATAAGGAATCTGATAATTTTTCATACATATACTATGTTTTACGCCTGTGAAAGATATTGTAAGCAATATATTTATGTTGTGAAAAATTTTCGGTTGCACATATAATAACATTTTAAAAGAATTCTGTACATGAAAAATATTTTAAAAAGTATGATTAGTGCGATGTTATCGCCGTGGTGTGTTGGGTTGGTCACAAGGCATACGGCCTTTGACGATGCGACGCACCGCGGCGACCCGGGTCCGATTCCCGGCCGTTCGTCGAACGGGGCTGAACTGGTGTGGTTGGCTGTAAGAGATTGCTCTTGTAGCAATAAGTCCGCCATATGTATCAATTAGATACATTAAAGTAGATAAATAAATAAATAAATAAATTAGTTTGGCGTATAGAATGATAGTAGAATCCAGAAAAACTGTTTGTAGAATTTTTGTCTATCTATCAATTTGTATCTGTGTTAATTGGTTCTTCAATAACGTAAAATTTTACTGCAGGGATTTTGACAAAATATAGAATAGTAATAGTTTTTACCCTCGAACAACGTATACTTTTATCTGGATATTACAGATATAAAAAATACCGTAACTTGATGAATACTACGATATTGACTTTGATAATAAATGACGCTGGTGCCATCTCTTAGCATTTTAGTAAAATTTATGTTCATAGAATTCTGAGAGAACAAAAACGAGAAAGCACAAAAAAATTCCTGTTAGTATTTCGTAAACCGAATTCCACGTGAACGAAGTCGCGTCATCAGATAGTTTCAAATCAAAATAGTTTAATTGAAATACTTTGTATCTTAAATATTTTCAAATGCTTAAATATTTATGAAACCTTCGTAGTGAGAATTCTCCTCGTACTTGACGGTTTTTTCGAAAAAAATTTTCTTTATTGTGAAAATGAATTATTTGGCCTGGAGAGAAAAGTAAGGAAGAGTGACGAACTATAAGATGGATGAAATAACAAGAAAGTTAACTAAATTTTATTATATTTACTCGATAAAATAATACTAAACACTTGAGACTAAAAACCAATCAAGTGCATCGTAACAAGCAGCAAATAAGGTTACGTAATTTTCTTATATCTCTTGAAATCGTAGATGAAACTTGACCAAGTAATTCCAGTTAAGGTTCTAAACAAAGGCTGGTATCTAGTATTTTTTTATAGTTTTCAAATTAATCTTTGAAAAATGAAAGATAGATAGACAAATGAACAAATATAAAAAGACAGATAAACAAATATAGATAGGCTTTTAATATTCTTTCCTTGTTTCACTTACTTCAAATTAATTACTTTTTCTGAATTGATTGCTAAATTCTATCTGAGACTGCCATTATTGTATCAATCACGTACATATTAAAGTAGCTACTTACTCGTATTAAAAATCTTTAATTTTATACGATACTATTTTTGTAATGAAAATTCAAGGGAAAATTTAGAAAGCTCTTTTTGCATTTGGTATAATGGACAGGAATTATAGTTTCTTGACATTTATCTTTATTTAATTAAATAGAAGCCTTTTTTAAGTTAGAACAATCTTTCAGGACGAGTTTCGGCAAGTAAACATACTATAGGATGAAAGTTATTTAGAAGTTAGTTCTTTCATCAAAAGTTCTGAAATTGGTAACAATATCAATACAAATAGTTATATTATAATGTTAAGTGTACTATCTCTAGAAAATTTGTAACAAGTACAAATTTTAAAATTATATGAATTATCGATATCATCTTATCACAGAAGTTTAGAAAGAAATATTAAAAAATAAAAAAACAGAAAAAAATGGTCAAAAATATGGCTCTTGCTGGTAATTTAATTATGAAAAATTATTTAAAAATATTACACCTCTTACATAGATTCAACTATTACTGTAATTTTTTTAAACATGGTCTATTTTTTTAATATTTTTTCTTACATTGATTTGAAAATATGTTGTTTTTGCATATCTCCATAACTCTAGGTTTTAGAATCATATTTTAATTTTTTATGCTACTTAAGGTATTAGGATAATAACACTCATAAACAGACTACAATCAAAATAAAATGCAGATTGTCAATACGGGGATTACAACTAACACTCGCGTGTTGATGACGTGATTCCGATTTAGATAAGTGAATGGTATTTTGACACTATATTTAGGTACTCCAGAGTGAAAAGGATTGCTTACTTCAAAAGGAAAAACATATATTATATATATATATATATATATATATATATATATATATATATATATATATATATATATATATATATATATATATATATATATATTAGATATTTAATACATAACAAAGTATTAACTATTTACTAAACAGGAACCCCTCTTAGGTGAAGGCCTCTTCCAAAGAATTTTCCATTTCTTGCAGTCTTGAGCTATATGCATTGTAGTCCAGCTATTTTCCTGATGTAAACTTCCCAGCGTACATAAGCTCTGCCTCTTTAGCGTTTGCCCAGTGGACCTTTCCATGTTGTAACCATTTCGGTCCACCTGTGATCTTTGAGTCTTACTGCATGTCTGGCCCATCTCCGCTTTAATTTGTGTGTATGGATAAGAGCATCAATTGTTTTTGTTTTTGACCTTATGTTGTCGTGTCTAATTTTTTATATCTTTCTTAGATTTAACAAACTCCTCTCCATTTCCCTATGACATGTAGTTCTTTTATTTTTTTTTGGTTGTGAACTTCCATGTTTGGCATATATAAGTTAAACATGGGAAAAACAAGTCCATAACTTTCTTTTTTAGCTTTATGTATATATAGTACTTATTCCATGTGATTTTCACTCTTCTCTCTACCTTTAACTCATTTCTGTTTTTGTTAAATCCAATTCGTTTCCCTAAATAAATAAATTGCTCTACATATTCTAGTGTTTCATAATTAAATTCTATGTTTATTTTTATGTGGTTAGATAAAACTTTTGTTTTGATTATGTTCATTTCTGCCTACTAGCTTTGTGAAGGACATCGATTATGTATTACAATTGAGAGCATGTTTTAGATAACAATGCTAAACCGTCTGCAAATCTGAGATGACTTATTCTGATATTTATCTTTGATAAGCCTCGATTTTCCAAGTCAAGTTTATTTACTACGGATTCTAGTAGAGCAATAAAAATAGATATGAAAAAGAGATATGGGGCCGCTTCTATTTTAAGGGGTTTTTCTCATAAACCACTTAATATGTAGTTTATTATGTGGATTATTTATATTTCCTTATATGTTTATTCCCTAATATGTAATAAAATTAACACATTATTAAGCTTTTGTATTTTATAATACATTAGCAATTAATAAATAAATAAGATCTGTATTATAATATTCATTTTATTCTAATTTTTAAAGAATTTATTTAAAAAAAATATTTTTCATTAGACCAAACTTTTGAACAAAGAGCAAATATATAAATACATATATGATCTTCTCAAGTAAAATGAAAAAGGTTTAATGTTAGTTAATAATTTATAATAAACTTTTTGAAATTCTCGGCCGCCATGTCATCAGCGTTCAACGGATCTGTCGCCGATCGATTGTGTTCGATATTTGTTTTTTCAAACGTTTCACAATTTTAACATAACAGAACGACTCACACATTGCTAAATGACTTTCACTTCAAAAAACAAAAACAAAAAAAATAATTGAATAAAATAGTCTACAAATTTCTCAAACGCGATATGATTGCATATCCTAAAACCATGAATTAAGCAAAACAACAGTTCAAGATGATGAGTCGTGCCCAATACAGAACGAACAACCTACAAATAGTACAAGTACAATTGGAGGTCACAAATATAAATTTGTTCGCACAAATATTACACGTAATCTGCCAGGTGATTACAAATTTAATAAATGTATTCATTTGAATAATTTTACTCAATCGCTAAATTTCACTTCAAAAGCGTGAATTCATTTCAAGTACACATTTTTCTACTCCAGTCGCTGGAACGATATTACTAAATATATTGCTGGGTCTGATTTTCTCTTTTTACACAAATAATTTTCCGATGCCAATGAAAAAACTTTTCATAATAAGATTAACAACCAATTTCTTATTTACGAGAAAGTTTTTCACAGTAGTTTCGGTATTGGGATTCGGATCCTCATTCAAATCAATGTTTATTATAAAGCACTCTACAATGTTGAGGTAAAATATGCTAATAATCTGCCTGAATGTCGACGTTAACTAGTGGCAAGGTTAAATACAAATTGCGTATCGGGAAAATTGAGGCTTTCATTATTATACTTCGTGCGTTTCGTGACCAGCGATTTATGAAAGCTTCTATATTTTCGACTAATATTTAGACATTTTCTCTTTCACTAATGAGGCAAATTTTAGAGCATTTGTAAACTTTTAGAATTGGCAAGTATATGGCTACCTATAATATAAAACATTATGATGAAGCGATATGTATATATTTGCCGCGAAACAAAAATTGTTTCAAGCGCGTTGCATTAAAAAGTTTATTTCTTGGCATGACCAAGAATGGTTATAAATTTGCATTATCTGTATATTTTTAAACACCTTCAGAACTTTAAACACTTAACCAAACCGAAACATCCGTTTGATATAACTATTTGCCGGAAACTTACTACGTCATCGTATTATTTTGCAATAACTTAAGTAGTAATCATTGCAGTAACTGTAATTTGCAGTAACGACTAACAGGGCGCGTTTAATTCCGTTCCTAATTCTAATTAATTTGAAGACTGACATATCTAACAGCGATCGACTAACTATATTTGAGACTGAGTATGAATAAGAATAAGACTGAGTATGAATGAGACTGAGTAGTTATCATTTTCATCGCAAAAATCAAACTATGTTCTTTAAATAATCTAGCTATGTTTTTAGAAATAAATTAATAGTTTAAAAAACTAAGAAAAAACACGCTTTCAGAAAATACTGCAAAAAAATTTTCCGTGTCTACTCAATAAGAACTTTAATGTAAGCCATATTTGCTATTGAGTACAAAATTTGAGTGTAAAAGCGAGAGGCACTTTGTTTTGATATCTCACTAAAGCATTAATCATTTTCATTCACTTTATATTTATTTGATAAACAAAATCATTATTTTTTGAGAAAAAGCGCCCCGTGCTTTTATTCTCAGATATTGTACTCGATAACAAACTGGCATATATTAAAGTTCTTACTAGTTGAGTAGACAGAGGCAAAAGGTTTGATAATAATTTCTTGCTTTTTAATTCAGTATTTTGTAAAAGTATGTTTTTTTTAGTTTTTTTTAATCTGTTAATTTATTTTTACTTTTTTAGTCTTTCATTTTTTAAGACTAATACTTTTTTAATTTCATGAAGTGATTGTATTGTTGTAATATTTTAAATAATTTAGACACTTGAAACTGGATGAAAATTTCATTGAAAAACTCCGGCAGTTTAAAACTGGTTTAAAGCAAAAAAACCATAAGACTATATTTAAATTAAGAATATTAAAAATTTATATTAAAATTAATGTTATAATTGTTCACACCATTAACCAGGAATTTCTTTATTGGTTATTCTAAAGTTTTTTTCATTAAGAGTCAGAATCAATAAAATTGCAATTTTCGTTAACGATTCAATACTCATAATATTGATAAAATTAATCAATATATTAATTGACATTAGATTCATTCTTGCATATCTAATGCATTGAAACTCTATTGCTTTCTCCGGCTTTATGATAGGTGTGCAAATACAAAACTTTTATTTAAATAGTTGAAAATACTAGTTTAACATTTCAAAGCTTGAATGTTTTAAGCATAAGTCAGATCCAGGCAAGTCAACAATAATTTGATTAACAAATATACTATAACTAACAGTTACTCTAGTGACGGTAAATAATTTATCATAGTTACTCACTGCTAGTTATGAAGTATTATTAACTGTTAACTATAGAGTTAAAATACATCAATATTTTTAATATTTGATTTTAAAATTCAAGGTAACTCACGTATCAGTTAATTCATTAATTGTACTGGATTTTAATATGGAATGTGAAAACTTCACATATTTTGAACGCTAATAAAAATAATTTCATCGATATGGCTTCTGGTATTTCATAACAGTTCGTTGCGGGTCTTTTCGCAGGACTGGAAAACGTTTTATAGAAAGTTTTTTTCTGTTTCTGTCTTCTTTTTAGCCAATATAATATTACATATATATCTTGTTAACCTTGTCAAACTTTTTATTTTTAATATGTAACCAAATCTTGACTAAACCTTTATAATATTTCAGCATTGAAGTACTTTAAGCAGACTTGTGTTTCATGCGTAGAAATTTTATACGTAGAAATTTTATATGGCCCAAACGACCAAAAATAATGTAAGAAAATATTCCCTATTTTAAAATAAAAGGATATCTCTTAAACTAAATATCGGAGAGCAGCCACCAGACAGATTTTAGTGTTCAATTTATGATAAAGTCAGACTATTTTCAATTTTCTTAATATTATGTTAAAAGTTGCAACACTGCTCCTATTATGCCCATATCGATTTTCTTTTCCATAGTGGCTATACCCCATCTGTATTAGTATTGAATGACTGAATTATAGTGCGTGGTGCTGAAGGACCAATATATATCGAAAATAACTAGTCATAATAACAGCACGTGTAGCAATTAATTTATTATAATGGTACAGTCTCTTTCTAATATTCATCATTTGCTCTGACTCTCCCTCATATCATGTATGCCTATTCCTTTTTCACTTAATTATGCACAAATACCAAGAAGATTATTTAAGTAACTCCAACATTAAAATTGTATTTAAACTCTTATATAAAGACTTGTGTAATTGTTAGGAGAAATTAGTATACCAGAGTAGAGATATATCGCAACAAAAATTTTAACTACTCAAAAAGTGGGACAAGTTCTTTTTGAGACACCATTAAGTTAAAAAACGCCTTAAAATATATATCGATGTCAAACTGGAAGTACTTTCTCCGCGCAGAGATTGTATGAAAATGTAAAAGAAATAATTAGACTTTGGACTAAAATTTAGCATGTTTTTGTAATTGTTTTTCGTACAGCTTTTGATTAAATTATAATTCGTTTTAAGTGAATACTATCACAAAATTTACGAAGTTTCAGCCAAAAAGTTGAATTACTTATGAATTTTTTAAATATTCATACTATATATACAACATATGGAATTCAACACGAGCAAAATACTTTAAAATTGTTACTGATTTATGTTACAGCAGTTTTTTTTATTTAATTATATTTCAGAAAAAAATTATTCCATTTTTCAATATTTACGTTATTAGTAGAATTTAAATATTTTTTGTTGGTCATTTTTATGGTATAGAACTTTGTTTCGATTGTGATATAGTACTTCTTTTGCACTCATCCGCTAGCCTATCGGGCATTCCTGATACACATGGATGTCGAGGGCGACTAGCCAGTAAAACGTGAATAGTCAAGTAAAAATGAGATACAAACAATTATACATTATCGCAAAGAAAATAAAATGACAAATCTAATAGTAATACAGTCATCTGTAGTGTATAGTTACATTTGTCGTTACAATTTTTTTGAAAATTGCCTGTAATTATGTTTTGTTTTGGAAAATTTTGTGCTTGGAAAATTGGTATACATCTTATAATAAACAATATCTTTCTTATATTGAATATATTTGGCGTTAATTTTGTAGAAATTCATTATTCACAATTAAATGAAACTACGTGATGTAGTATTATTTCTACTATCTTTAATTTCTTTACCACGACCTAGGTTTCGTTGTATTACAACATCTTTGCTAATATCCCACCTGAAGATGTTGTAATACAACGAAACCTAGGTCGTGGTAAAGAAATTAAAGATAGTAGAAATAATACTACATCACGTAGTTTCATTTAATTGTGAATATCTTTCTTCTAAAACTCATAAAATATGTGACGAGGGCATCAAAATGTCACTTTTTTACGAAATGTATTATCAATATTATTGAATCGTACATATTTGTATAAAAAAATTGATAACCATAGGAAAGTACTTTATATATTATTCGGTACAGTGATTCTCTATTTTTTCTATATTAATTTGACCTATGAAAAATATTTACCATATTTCTAACGGAATTTTAATTATAATAGATTATTTATTATGATTATTTTTTTCATGCAGAGTATTTCTTTTTTAATTATTGTTAGAAACGCCGATTTTTTGCTAGTTTATAGCGAAATACGGTGCTTTTATTGTGTTTCTGTCCACAAATAAGCACAACGCATAATGACGAAACTTTAATTTGTCTGATTTTCTTTAAGCAATTGAAAGTTTTTAAATTATTTCAAATATTATCTCATTATTTTTTGTTCATCTCTAATTGCATAAAAGATTTAGGATTGTTATGAAAGTTACTGTACCACGTTTTAGCGTTGCATTGCATAAAAGACTTAAGATTGTTATGAAAGTAACTGTACTACTTTTTAGCGTTGCGTTGCATAAAAGATTTAGGATTATTATGAAAGTGTACTACTTTTTAGTTGCACGTTGCATACGTTGCATTCGGTAACACTGGCCTCTTCATTTTGTGGCTTTCAATTGTTATATTTTACGTTCAGCAATGAAATGTTCAACAAAAACTTAACGATAACATAATTTTTATTAGAAAAAGTGATTTTTTCGAAAAATTCTTTTTTAATATTAACTTTTCTTTCGTAAGCCTTTTTTGTAAAAACATGAATTTTTGTTATTTTTCAATATTATTTGAACTCATAAATACCAAGTATAGCACAATAAGCGTTGGTAATTTTTTAACTTTATTCTTTTCTATATAGATAATAAATTTCCGACTTATGCATTATTTTATAGGAAGCGGCGAAACGGCCGGTTCCGCCTATTGAAGCCGGGGCTAGAAAACAAGGAAATAGTTCCAGAGAGTTTAGAAAAAAAATAAAAGAAGAAAGTGAACAGTCCGGAACTAAATTCATTATATAACCGTGTTTACAAAACAGCTGTAAACCTTTTACAAAATTATATGTACAGATACGTTTAATAAAATGAATGCTAAGTAGAGGTAAATGCCTAAGAAAAAACTAGATAAAAATTATAAGATCATAATTTCTAACTGAAAAGCAGAAAATTTGCTTCCCTTTTAGGGGTAGTAAAATGAGTCACGTAGTGACCAAAAATTTGCTTCGCAAAAAGTGGAATATATTAATGAGATTAATTTGCCTCGCAAAGCACACTATTTACCGCTATGAAAACGACGTATCACTTAGAACATAATGACCTAAAACAAATGAAATAGATGGAAAAATTAGCTAAGTATCTGTTTGAAATATAACGATTTTATTTAAATTCGTGTTGCAAATGAGAATTCTAGTCTTATTACCCAGGAGTAAGGTTAACTGTTCACGAATAAAACTTACATAAATTTAAATTTCGAGTTATTGTAATGATATGTAATAAATATTTCTGTCTGTTAAGGTATTTTATATATTTACAATAATAAATCGTGATACTGCAGATTTATCTCCACTTAGCGCAACGTTTCTACTAAACGGACTTCTTCACCATTTTCCAAAAGTTACTGATGATTAATGTTTATAATAACTGTCGTACGTAAATATATAGACATTTAAGATGGATGTATAAATATCTAAATTAAATAAATTAAATTAAATTAATTAAATTAAATAAATTTTACAAATACCGCTAATAGATGGAGTCAGCTGGATATTTCTTTTGACAATATAATAAGTCAAAAATCAGATTAAAATAAGTTTAATACCTAAAAAAACGTAGGTGTAGTAACCACTACCGGTGTGTTTATAATATTAGTCATACGTAAATGTATTGACATTTAAGATGGATGGATAAATATCAACACAACCTGAGTTTGCTTAAAAAGCAAACTCGAGCACTTCATTTTTCATGAGCGTAAATTTTACAAATATCGCCTCACTTGGATATGTCGTTTGATAATATGATAAGTCAAAAACCTGATTAAAACAAGTCTAATACTTAAAAAAACATAGGTGTAGTAATCACTACTAGTGTATAACCACGTAAAGAAAAAGTCAATCGACAGATGTATAACTAAACAAAGAAAAAATCGATCAGCCGATGGGAAATTTATCCACGTATTCGGTATACCGTGCCAATAGGGTAACCATTACACCACGCCTGATCCAACTGAACTGATAAAACTGTTATGACTAATATTATTATTATCAACATCACTAGTATTCTGTTCTGTTTGTTTTTTATTTATTCTTGCAATATCTATGAAGATTTTTTTTTCTAAAAACCCTAATAGCGTTGGTAGTACCAATATCGTAATACTAAAAAACTCGAGGTTTTTTTTGTTTTAAATCTATAATATTCAAATAAAGAATATTCTATATATTACTCGAGGGTATAAACTATTACTATACCAAATTTCATCAAAATCAGTATAGAGATTTTGGCGTGATTTAAAAACAAACAAAGACGAACAGACAAAAATTAGGAAAACAAGTTTTCTGAATCGTATTATCATCCTGTATCCTAAATCAATTACCTTATTTAAAATATTTTTCATGTACAAAATTCACTTTGTCACAGTTTTATTATATGTATAGATTTTTACGTTGTCTGAGAAAACTGAGCAACATTTTTTGTGATTTAACCATATGTCACTTGGAATATTGTACTTATTATAATTATATTAAATTATTGTAATTATTTGTAATGAATATTTCATTATTAACTTGTAGAATTTTTCATATACTTGGAATAACAGATTGTGATTTTACAGGTATAGCGCTACCTAACATCTTTTAGTGCAAGATTCAAATATCGGAGTGATCTATTTTACCACTGTTTTTTTATTTTCAGACTGTCAGATACTACTTAGCAACATTCTCCATAATTCGTACATGTTTATTTTGTATTTTGTTTCATTCATTCTCATAGTATATGATCATTATTTACACACTCGCACATAAAGTAGAAATGACATTATCGAGAATCAACAGAATAAAAACACTAAATTCTGGTAGTTACTATATTTAAATTTTCACATTACAATACATGTACAATAAGTAGTCACGTTCTCCATTACACAGTAAAAACTACGGTGAGATTACACTATCCACTAGATTGATGTCATGCTCAACTGCGACATTAAAAACAAAATTTTATATAGTCTTTTCCCACTGTTCTGTTACAATAAGCAATGGTTGCATTTCCGAATCATTTTGATCAATTGTCATAATATACGAATTGAAATTCGATCACTGAGCACAATTAAATTATTTTGATTGCACTAGAACTAATTATGCAGCAAATGTGATAGGAGGAAAATGGCGTAAAGCGAAGTAAAATGATGACCAGTGTGGCCCAGTGGCACCAACGACCCCATATTTTCATTGTTTTGTAAATGGTCCCAAATAATATTTTTGAGTTTAAGTCACGAGAATTTTCGACCACTTATTTTTGAAACATCAAATAAAAAGACTATTAATTTAAAAAAAACTGTAATTTGTTGTAAGAAAATTATGGATTGTGAATGACATAATTTTTGGAATATGCACTGTGCTTTTACGCCTGTTAAAAATGCAGTAGGCATTTTACATTTTCTAAATTCACAGTTGATTTCCTCAGAAACTATGCAACGTTGAAACTTGAAATTTGACATGGCAATAAATAGCAAAAAACATGTGTTTTAATAAGATATATTAAAATACGTGTTTTTTTGCCAGCTAACTTTTTAAAAATAATCAGATAAGAATTAAAGAGGGAGCGAATAAAGATCATAACTTTTTTTATCTTACATTATATTTTGGTATCATTTGAAAAAATTGTTAAGAAGAATACAAAACATATTTCTATAATTTTAAAATGCCAATTTAAAAAATATTCCACAATATTTGCGAAAAAATAGCACCCGCCCTTATTTTCGGAACTACTCAGCCAAAATCATGGAAAAAAACAGATTTGGTAAAATTTGACTAGAGTATTACATGAAAACTATAGCTACTATGCTAGATGTTATAACTTTTGAAATTTGCACCATGTTTTCACCCCTATGAGAGCTATAGTTGGCAATTTATTTACGTTGTGAAAAATTAATATTCGTAAATAGTGTAATGGAAATACTTATCATGGACTCTTAAGTGTCTAAATGTGTACGGAACCATCGTAGTGAGAGTTTTACTCGTACTTGACGGGGTTTATTTTCACGATGGACCTGTTTTAGTACTCTTCTTTCATAAACAACAAGTAGCGAAGTAAACTGCACTAACAACGCACCTTTTTCTAAATTTATATTTTTCTTTCATATACATAAAACAATTGCTGCGCATTAAATTTCAATTTTCTACTTCAGTTGGATATAAAAAATGAGTGACTCGAAGCCCAAATAGTAAGTTTTGGAAATTCACACCTGAGAATATATTGAAGCTAAATTTTTAAATTTTGGTGTTTTATGTCTTAATGACTATCATTTCGTTATTAAAATTTGAATTCTTTATATCAAATAGGTTCTGATTTAGTTAGGATTAATTAAAGTGGCTCGAAATTGTTCGTGTAAATAATACATATAATATGCGTAGCGCTTATTTTTTGTTTTGAGAGCTTACCTATGTGCCGTTTTGCGTTCAGATCTTTGTTCAGACTACTAAGTTGGGAGACAAGATATAGTTCTAAATTCATAAAGGAATGCATTCACTTTCACAGCGTTGATTCTGAATCAACATAAACATATTTTTCATGATCCCTGTTTATAATTAATTAGTAGATATGTATCCTGCGCATCTCGCCTCTGTAACACTGTTAAAACTTTATCAAAGCTAGAATATTAATTGGATTCCACTCAGTATTTACTTTATTCAATAGTCCGGATTTGCGTATTTGGTTTTATTGCCTGTTTAGATTGGATTCGCATTATGGAGGTTCCGTACACACATATGTATTTATTAAAGTGTAATTATACAAAGTTACAGTGTTTCTCTTAAATTATGTACAAGTAGAAATATTATTTTTCGCTACGTATATAAGGGCTTAGTATGTTTTTCGTAGTTGTGAGAAAAATAAAATAGCTACCTATATCTCTTTAATTTATTAATAAAATTAGATTTTCATTTTAAAAAAATGCTTTCTAAATGTCATTATCTGGACTTTTTTCAAATTTCTTACATTAATTATGAAAAAGTTAGAAGGAGGAAAACACTGCAAAACGTTTTGGAGACTAATGTCATCCTAATATCAAAAAAACAATTCTGGTATTTTTGGTTGTATTTTAAAAGCTCTTTTCAACGATTCCCCGCTTAATGGGATCTGTGAAAAAAAATCATCTCCAAGTTCGATGTATGGGAAAATTTTCATTAAAATTATTATTTGAAGAAGTCACAAAATGATTTTTATTTCTTTATGATCACTTAATTCAAGGGTTTCATTTTTTTCTATAATATCTCAAAAAAACTGCCAAACGACAGCCAAGCTCGCGGATCGAAGGCACCTCGTTTGAAGTGAAATTAAATTATACATCATAAGATGTAATTAATATTGACTTCCTAATGCTTTGCAATTTTATTTCTTTATTCATTTTTTCTACAAACTTACAAAATTAAGTATAAAATGGCACACTTATTGCTACAAAAGTGATGTGGCAGGCAGCCATTCTACTTGCAACAAAAAATATATTTACATATATATATATATATATATATATAAATGTGTGGGAATAAAATAAGATTAATTAAAAATCAAAGCAAAACGACACTTCAGGAGTAGGGAGGGATAAGGATGGGTTATAATGGATGGGCTTAGGATCTGCAGATTATGAGAAATAACGTATTTTTAGACGAATTTTGAAAGCAAACAACGAGGACGCACTTTGTATATTTGTAGTCAGTTCATTCCACAATCGAGTAGAATATATGATGAAGGATTTTCCAAAAAATTTCGTTCTATGCTGAGGGATTAGGGGGTATACTTGTTTTTCAATAGTAATTCGAGGCGCGCGAGCGCCGAGTAAACCCATAACGAGCTAATTAAATATTCTTCTCAAATATTTAGAGTAATCCTAAATCTAAATTAATACCCAATTAGATTTTACGCACGGAACAGGCATAAACAACGGTATATTGCATGAGACCCGCCAATTATCTACAAGCGACAAAATAAATAGAAATACATATAAATACAATGAACCGTAAATTTATTACAGCATACACACATTGGTACTACCCATAGGGTTATACAAAAAAATTTCTCGGCTCTTAACTTAGTACATTTTTTTGCCCTTAACACGATGTAATTTTCCACGTACACAAAAACAAATTGTTGTTTCCGTCTATATGTACTTATGTGTATTTCTTATATATTTTTTCCTCATAATAGTTTGATTGACGAGATTTCAAATTTATAATAAAGAACTTAATAATACTTCTAAATTAATACAACCATGATTTTTAAAAATTCGTATTATTAAAAATAATAATTTCTTTATTTCCCTTACTAGATCATAAAACGTTCCCAATTAAGCAATGCGCACAAAAGAAAAATAGATACTCGAAAAAAGTTTGCTAAACAATTAAGACAAAAAGGTTTAGAACAACATATTCGAAAACGCCAGCCATGTATTGCAAAAACAGTAAGTGACTCTACAAATATGATTATCTAAAATTGTAAAGTAACTGCAAAGATTTAGAATCAAACGCGAAAAGAAACCTACCAGATGGTCGATTACAAAATTACACGTCAGTCGCCAAAAATGTGTCTGATGATTATCCACACCTAAAACTAAGTCTTAACCCAACGAAGCAGTTTAAAGTGGCCAATTGTTGTAATTATGATATAATAAAGAAGAAAAATATACAAGAAAATAGCCAACAAATTTTAATCCCTAACTGAAACACCTGATGGTGATAAAATGATGTATCCCAAGCAGACCGTCAGCAAAAAAAGCAAAAAGTGTTGTATGGTATTAACAAGCTCATATCTACAAGATGTTCACGTCCAAAAATAAATCTAATTTCGACTGTTTCATTTTTATGTTAGTCATAAAATAAGTTCAAGTGATTGGCCTTTGTATCGATCGCACGCAAAATCATAAAACATAATACGCAAAGACAAAATAAAGTTAGCATTTTTTAATCTGGACACGGCTCTTTGTATATTTCTTCGTATAATGGTATCAAACTGCTCAACGGAATAGCCTTTTTTCCAAACCAAAGATCTTAAAAATGAAAAACTATTGGATAAAAAAGATTTGTCACTTTGTCAATATTGTACACTGATTCAAATGTGTTAGATAAATTTAATTTATGACAGAGTTATTTGCAAATTTGCTGTACTGTCGTAAATCGCATTTCGTTAGAATATAAAGACAAGTAACTTAATTGCCAATTAAGTCGATTTAAACGATACGTAAAAAATAGTTTCACAAAAGAGAAAGAGAACACTACTGGAAAATGTAAAAATAACAATTGGTTTATTTATATTATGTTTACTTTAACACTTAAAAATGTAAGTAACTTGCTTATGCAAATTGAAATATTTTCCTTAACTCTTTTGGATTTACTTTAATTTTATCAGTTAACGATAGCAATCAGGCTCGCTCATATATTTCTTACTAATTTTGATAACAATCCAGTAGAATCTTCGTCTTCGTTTTAAAATCGAACAGGGAGGAGATGGTTGGCCGGTGCGTGATACTCTTAAACGGATATCACTGACAGAGACTGGTTCTGCTGTTTAGACTGGTATTATCATTACTTTTCAGCTAAAATGTTGACCAGAGTTGGGTAATCTGAGTTCGCGTCCAGGCACATCAGCTAAATAAAAATATAGCAATATTTAAAAAAGGTGAATTAAAAAAAAACTTCACAAAATTCGACATATGTGATAGAAAACGTCTTTCAATACTTTCATAAACATCGGTAAAAGATTTAATTGAAATATGTGATTCTGATTGATTTAATAAAACCAAATATTTCGCTTTATTTTTTTTTTATTTTAACATCTCCTTTGATATATTGTAACTAAAGTATATATAATTATCACATTCTAATTTACCAAATATATAAAATGAAAGTTCAAGTAGACATAGATGTTTACTGCAACTTTCTTGTTATGGAACATATTTTTTTTACCTATATCGACTGATAAATAGAGGAAGGGCCATAGACTTGAAATGCTTGTAGCATCTTGTAGCCTTAATCCGGTACTGCCTATGGACGATAAAAATAAAGCCAGCCAGCAGAGCCAGGTGCTATAAATTTTCATTAACGCTACACACAATGGACATCTATAATAACAATTTTATTTTTGTACATTCACACTATCGTATTTTAAAAAATGTATAAAATCCTTGTAAAAATCATACGACTCCCGTCTTCAAGTAATAATATCACGAGGTTTGAAAATATTGATTAACAGAAAAAACATGAATAAGACAAAATTTGTATTCGCAATATGAATACTGTATATATATATATATATATATATATACACACATATATATATATATATATACACACACACATATATATATATATATATATATATATATATATACTCGATGAATATTTTATTGTGATTTAACTGATAATTATAAATAGCTTGGTGAATTTTAATTTTTTTTTACAGAATTGTTTTAATTTCACCTATTCATTGATTATTGAAATGACAATTACTCGGTTTCGTTAATATATTTTGATTCTGTGTTGATATTTTATTATAAACCTTGGATAATTATTTTATAAATAAAAATAAGTAAAAATTGGTTAATTTGGATAAATAATAAAATAATTAAAATAAACATATGTATAAATTAGTTGCAGATCAAATATATCCATTTTTTGGTATTACTGCGGTGGAAAAAAAAATTAGCTATCACGGTATATTAAATGATATTTAATCAATTGACATCGAAAGCATTTTATTAATTAGTATTATTAAACATATTTTAATTTGATTTATCAAATCGCAACACTGTTTTTTAAGTACGCTGCCGGTTAGTTTAATCAATGAAATATTAAATTAATTTATTCAATTATGCTGCTAATTCTTTTAAACGCGCTGTCGTTCAGTTCAAAAAGTACGTACTTATTTGATCAGTTGAAATATGCTTCTGATTTCTTTAAGCGATATCTTTTAATTTTATCGGTTTTGTATTAATTTTATTAATTTTATAATTTTTTTAATTAATAAAGTTTTTTTTTTAATCTAAGATATGACCTCAGTTTTTCTAATTTTTCTAAATAATTAAAAAAGAAATTAATTATATCACTGGGCTAATTTGAAATACAGCCTTATTATTGATCAGTTATTGAGATGATGATTACTTGGCTTGATCAATAAATAATGAATATAATTTTGTATATGTTATTATATAAATTTGGGTTTTTGTTTTAGTTTCATCATAAGAAATTGAACTTATTTTTATGAGAAAATGCCTAAACAGAAAAAAAGTAAATGGTTCTCAAAGGCTTCGAGAAAAGTGCAATCTAGCAAAAGTCGTTATTTGAACAAGTAATAAACGGAAATTAAAATGTTTTTGAACATTATAAGGTTAACAAACAAGATGAAAGATCGAAATTATTTTTTTTAAATTACCTTGCGCTCTTTTTAATGCTTTTTGTTTTAACATTCAAAATCAAGTCATTTTAATTTTGTGACTGGGTAAAATTGTTACTTTTCGCACAAATTTTGAAATCGATATTTTTGTACAGGAATGGTTGAAGAGGTCCATGATTTAGATCTCATAGGGACCCGTCTTGTAAAATAATGGGAACGCATCCTTTACACAGTACCTCAAGGTGTTGCGGAAATCTGTGTAATGATATCTCTGTACGGATAACAGACTCACTACCTCATTCACTAACCACTTTCATAAACATAATTAAAAATAAAAAGGCAAAACCCATACCTGATAAATGTTTTAAACCCAAGCATACAGATTTACCTATGCCTATACGGAAATTTTTACTTTTTATTGTCTCAATTGATTTTTAATAGATTAATATTTATTCTTAAAACGTCGTAAAACTTTAGGGCCACAACGTAGATGAAGTCGCCGACAACAGCTAGTAATAAATAAAAACATATTTTTGAGGTTTATTCAATAAATTTACAATTTAAATATAATCGATACCACTGGTGGGTTTAGTTTTTTTACACAAGTTTTTATGTACAACTTTCTTCAATAAAAGGTATAAAATGTACGTTAATAAATCAATAACATGTATTCAATATTGTTTGCATTATGTTGCAATGTGACGCAGTTGGTATGTAGTTCTTTGTTGAATACACGGTACTGTGCCCATTTCGATTTTTCGCTTTTTTTTGGTTTTTAATTCTGAGACCGATTTTGGGACCTTATAAAAATATATTTAGTTTTAAAACGTGAGTAATTAAAATTAAAACATGATTAATGGAATTTATGTTCTAGCATTTTTTTAAACTTCCATGGCTCAGAAGAAAAAAAACGGAACATTTATAATATCACTCACTAATCCATCTGACAGTTCATTTATTACCGGCTTTTTACTATAAAAACGTGAAATTCATATTAAGATAAAGCAATCGTCGTATTAAGAAAACTTCGTGTTAAAATAAAGCCTATTGACTTACATATATTTCAATTAATGCTGAAAAATATTTATACAAAAATTTTAAAGGGGGGCAAATAGAGTAATCAATTTTTCTTCGGATTTCATATATTTTGTGGGGCGTCTATTAAAATAACCAGTCACAAGAATTATGAAATGATTTTAGAACTTCATAAATATAGTTCCAGAGTCATTATTAAAAGTTTCACTAGCAATTTTCTTGAAAACTCTTTGACATAGAGACTAGAAATTTGGAATAGTGATAAAGCAAATTAACCGCATTTAAGAGTTAACATTTAAAATTATTCATAAAAAAAATTTAGAAGGACAATTGAAATAATTATTCGATTTTTATTGGTTCCGTAGACAAAAATTGCCCTCCAACCATCATTTATATGTTGATGATCTTCTAATTGACTCTTACTCCAGTGTCGATGAAATTTCTTCTTGCATTGATGTACTGAATGTGGTCTACATATATACATACTTTATCTACATATATACATATATACTTTGTCTACATATATACTGTGGTCTACATATATACATTCTACATATATATTTGATCAGTCAATGAGCTGATAAACAGGGTCAATTAAATCACAAGCTATCGATATCGATAGCCAGAAACTTCAATATTATCCCTTTAACTTCACTGTAACAGGCTTAGACTTACTGATTAACCAACATCCCTCAAGTATATGATCCACATTATACATTCTCTCAAACCACTACAAAATTGTCTTTCTTTTCAAACAAAAGTACATATTTGTCAAAATCTACTACTGCCTACTCTGAGACTTGTGTTATTCAAATATAAATAAATTCAACACATTTTCAAAAATAGACCATTTACCTGAGTATGGGTCAAAACTTAATTGGTTGAAAATTCGTAATCAACGTAACTTTCATCTTCTATGTCTTTTATATTAACATCCCCAACAATCCTGTTACACCTTCATACTTCATATCTAGATTCCAATACCTGCCATCCCACTATCTCGTATAACGTTGCAAAATATCTATATCCTACTTATCCCTCAGAATATAACTGTATTTTATAGTGAATCCTTTAAATCATATGTTACTATATTATGTAAACAACTGATCACAAATATACAAAGTACGACCTCAGACAGACGACCTAAGACAGTTAATATAATTTCAGTGGTCTGAAATTATGTTACCTGTCATAATCGGCAAATCAAAATCGTTTCTAAGATACCTCTTTATCCCGTCCCTATCCCTAAAGTGTCATTTTATTTTACTTCATATCCAAATTAGGTTAACTTATTTTGTAGAAATCATTAAATAAAATTTACAAATTATTTACTGTCTACCGCAGTACTTATTTTTCTCATCATCATTGTCATTGGCTGAAAAAGATTACTCTTTCGGCAATACTTCTGCCACGGCAGTAACTATGGTAAATAACTAAATAATATAAATTTTTATTTGATTTACCTTGTAAGGTATCATTTAAAAAAGCAAGTTATAAAAAGTCGGGAGCTTTATTTTTCATAATTTTATGTAATAGCGTTCTAAAGATATTGTTGAAAATGTTCACAAAATCATATGTCTACCCCTCCTCTGTCTTCAAAACAGTTAAGCTAGAAGTTTTTTTAAAGCCATAAAATTATAACCGTAAAATTATAACAATGTTACTGAATCTCATACTTTTTACGAAATGAAACATTTCACGAATTTTTACATGATGAAAAATAATGTCAATGTTTGTAAGTTTTTGATAGATATACTATGTACCCTTGAATTTTTATTTGTCGTAAAATATTTACAAAACTTAGTAGCTTTTACGGTAATAGCACAACGAAAAGTTCTTTAGATGTGTGGTGTAAATTACTCCAAACAGCTTCGCTATTATCTATATAAACGGAAATAGAAAACCTAGTGCCTTTGCCTAAACAACGGTTTCGATTACCGGTTTCGAGTACAACCGCTTGTTTGTCATGCTTCCTGAATCGAAGCTATCGATCGTGCAAAATGTGTGTCCTCGACAAACAGCACCTGGGTATTTACAGGAATTACCACCGCAATTCGTTCCTGGTACGATCCAGTAAGTAATTTACGAAATTGTATCTATTGATTACATAGCGTGTATGTAATCAATGGATCGTACACGGTACCAATATTCAAGACATTGGGTCCGTTGTAACCATAAAAACTGTAGTTTACTAAAAATTAATAACTATGAATAACTCAAGTTGTTTGGAACATAAAAAAGGTTTAGGGGAATAATTTAACCAAAAAACATATTAATTATCGTTGAGATTGCAAAAATAAGGGCATTTGTATTTTTTCATAAGAGTCTGTATAAGTTAAACACAGTGAAAGAAGAATAACATTTTTATACATATACTTATTGAAAATTCACAATTAAAATCCGCTAATTCATTCCTTAAAGCAAGGTGTAAATGATGTTTAAGGAATTCCGGTATCAATTATTGATTTAAAATTGAAAATTTCAAAATATCGAGAGCCAGTAGGAATCAAAATTAAATTTTGTTACCAAGATTATCTGCATAACTTAAGTTTCAATGGCATCGGACCATTTTTAAGGAAACGTGTTTTAGCCTAATCAAGGTAACATGACAGCGGTCGAATTAAAAATCTAATATATTGATTGAAAACCTAAAAAACATTTATTTTCAAAATTTATCAATTTATGACGAAATTCACTAATGAAATAATGAAATGATGAAATGAAATAAAAACAAAAAAATGTGATATCAAAAAAACAACTCTTCCTTCTACTTTTTATCTGGGCTTATTAAGAATAACCGTAAAAATAATTTTTACCCTATTAAAAATTTGCAAGTGTATGTCGGAATATGGTCTATGGGGCTTTGGCATTTATATATATATATATGTATATATATATATATATATATATATATATATATATATGTATATACCTGAAGTTTTTTTACGTCCGTTCCTTCTCTGTTCAGACTTTAATTCAAATAAAAAATGTTGTATTCGGAATAAAATCAGAAGATTATATTCCGAATACAACATTTTTTATTTGAATTAAAGTCTGAACAGAGAAGGAATGGACGATTGGACGAGAGAAGGATGGATTAAAAGAATCAGACGATTTATTGACGAAATTTCAACTTCACTTCAACTGCATTTTAAAAAGAAGTTTAGAAAATTTTGATTATGTTTTCCATCAATTGATATGGTCACCAACTGTTCTAGGTGAGTGGATGTTCCTGCTTCTTCCCTCTGCTCCCTACAGTTGTCGACTTTTTTTATTTTAACTACTTCTTACAATGTTTTATGCAACTGACGTTAAAAACGATTGTATAAACATTTTCTACGTATTTTTTTAAATAAATTTTTAAATTAATTTTTAAATAATAATTAACTACGTATTTAATAAATTAATCTATTAAGTGAAGTGGAACATGGATATTATACGGTGTTAATAATATTTATGTCGGTTTTATTCTCGTTATCTTCCTTGATAATATGAAGAATTGGCACGTAGCGTTTGATAATTACTGCATCAATGGAAGATGGTTTGAAGTGCACTAGTGTCAGATTCAATGTATATTAAGAAAAGTACAATTTTGAAAGTAATAAATTTAGTCGAAGTCAGTAAGACTTCAGTTTAATTTATCGACATGCATCCGAATCATTTTAGGGTTCCGTACATCAAAATTGGAAAATGGAATCCTCATAAGACCTCTCATGTGTGCGTTCGTGTATCCGTCTATTAAAACCGTTTTCCTGAGAAACCGTTCGATGTAAAAAAATTCAATTTGACATAGATGGTATAATAAAGAATATCAACCCGCATATATCGCAATAGTCAATAATCAAAGATATTCGTATTAATATTGGAGAGGGATAATGAAATAAATGACATTTTTTAATTTCTTAATTGTAGAATACCAATTGAAAGTGTGAATTAGAATGATTGTAAATTAGTTATTTCACAAGTTTACATAAGATAGGGACATTGCATAAAATGTCCTCAATTTCTTTTTTTTAATTTTTCATGCAAAACTTTGAATTTTAGCAAAGTGTTAAATAATATTAACCCGCATATATCCCAATAGTCAATAATCAAAGATATTCGTATTAAAATTGGAGGCGGACAAATAAAATAATTGTCATTTTTTAATTTCTTATGTCTTGTGGAATACCAATTGAAAGTGAGTATTATAATGATTACAAGTTATGTATTTCAAAAGTTTATAGAAAATAGAGGTATTGCATAAAATGTCCTCAATTTTTTTTTAAACTTTTCATGTAAAACTTTGAATTTTAGCAAAGTGTTACATAATATCAACCCGCATATATCCCAATAGTCAATAATCAAAGATATTCGTATTAAAATTGGAGACAAACAAATAAAATAATTGTCATTTTTTAATTTCTTATGTCTTGTGAAATACCAATTGAAAGTGCGTATTATAATGATTGTAAGTTAGTTATTTCACAAGTTTACCTAAGATAGAGACATTGCACAAAATATCCTCAATTTTTTTTTAAACGGTTGTATGTTAAACTTTTAAATTTGGCATAGCATTAAATAATATTACCTCACAATAGTTACTGTTCAAGAAACTAAAATTATTTTTCATTTGGTGTATTATATGACAAATTGAAAGAGCATACTACAAGGATTCTAAAACTACGCTTTTAAAATTATTGGTGTGTTGTTCTAGAAATATTCTGGAAAACTTGTCCAATTATTTTTTCTATTTCCTCTATCTCCAACACTACGACTAGGTTTATACGAAGTTTACTGGCAAACAAGAGCGATCATTTTTAACTTGATAGTCTTTATTATATTCACAATAATTTTAAGCCTGTGATATATATATCAAGCCATATATTTACTATGTGAAAAATAATGTAAATATTTGCAAATAGTTTAGTAGAAATACTATATACTCTAAAAAGATTATTTGTTAAATGTGTTATTTGCCGATTCTCGTATTAAACAAGTCTATTTTATGTTTCATATTTCGATATCAATTAAGATCAAATATTTTATATTCTGTAAACAAACAAAAATATCTGCATTGCCAAATACGCATATATATATATATATATATATATATATATATATATATATATATGTGTGTGTGTGTTTTTGTGTGTATACCGTAAAACTTTGCTTCTTACTAAATTTTATGAATCTAGGTCGACGGGAATTAGCTTATAGATTTTGATTTATTTGCAAGTTTCAGAATATGCTGCATAAACGTATTTTTAGGGTTAACTTTAAAGCTTTTTTATACAGCTCCAAGAGCTGGTATACCTAAGTATTTGATATAAATTTCAAGGTGATACCTCGATGCGTTCCTGAGAAAAAGGGTATTGACAGTCGAACATACCGTTGTCCGTCTGTTCGACTGTCAAGACCCTTTTTCTGTGACCTTAATGTCTCTACTAGGTAAGTGACCCTACTAGGGTTCCTTTTTTCCTTTTAAGCTACGGAACCTTAATAATACAAACTTCTTATTTGGAACTATTTTAAGCTGAATATAATGAACTATTATTTAAATAAAAGTTTGCTATTCAACAATTTTAACCAATTATAAAAATAACAAACCTGAGATTTACGATATCTTTCTGGCGAGTTTTTATGGACTTTATTAATTTTAACTAGATAAAAAGAAGAAACCTCAAATATACTAAATCTATCTGGGCGACTTTTTACTGACTTTATTAATTTTAAGTAGATAAAAAGAAGAAACCTCAAATATACTAAATCTATCTGGGCGACTTTTTATTGACTTTATTAATTTTAACTAGATAAAAAGAAGAAACCTCAAATATACTAAATCTATCAGGGCGACTTTTTATGGACTTTATTAATTTTAACTAGATAAAAAGAAGAAACCTCAAATATACTATATCTATCTGGGCGACTTTTTATTGACTTTATTAATTTTAACTAAGTATAAAAAGGAAACCTCAAATGTACAATATCTCTCTTGACGACTTTTTATGGACTTTATTAATTTTAACTAGATAAAAAGAAGAAACCTCAAATATACTAAATCTATCTGGGCGACTTTTTATTGACTTTATTAATTTTAACTAAGTATAAAAAGGAAACCTCAAATGTACAATATCTCTCTTGACGACTTTTTATGGACTTTATTAATTTTAACTAGATAAAAAGAAGAAACCTCAAATATACTAAATCTATCTGGGCGACTTTTTATTGACTTTATTAATTTTAACTAAGTATAAAAAGGAAACCTCGAATGTACAATATCTTTCTTGACAACTTTTTATTGACTTTATTAATTTAACTAGATATAAAAAAGAAATCTCAAATGTGCAATATGTTTTAGCCGAATTATTACCAAACATTTGCAATTTTGTTTAGGTCATTTTTAAAAATGAAATGTCCATTTCAAATAATCTTCTAGATTTTCTTAATAACAAAGTAGAAATTTGACTAGCACGTTTTACATTTTGTAAAGTAAAATCTGAAAATATAATTTTTTAGTTCTATTCACGATTTCGACTGCGTTTGACGACTATTTGAATTGTCATTCAAATCATCGAGAACAGAACAGCATGACCTAGATAGGAAACATGGAGCATCACCATCTTTATGCAATGGGATATATTTGTTTAAAAAGTTTTATTAATGGGTATTTATAGTCGCAATATAAAATTAACTTATAAATTAGCTTGTAAATATGAAAAAGCGTAATACCAGAGATTATAGTTAGGGATTACTAATATATATTATTAGTATGGAAGTGTGCATATTTTGCTTGTCGGCCAATTGCTTAATAAATCGGCAAGAAATTTGCAAAAGCTTATAAATATATTACGGAATATCTAATATATCATGGACCAGTAGACTGTAAACTAAATTGCAGTTAAACTTGTAAACGTACGTGTGAACGTCAAACCGGCATTCGTCACACATGGGTTCGACATCAGCGGGGAAGCAGAATTTATCATGCACATCGCGCAATCGTCGAACAAGATTCACTTGTACATATTTACTTGTCTGAATCGCTTTCGTGTATCTCATAATGCCGGTATTATTGGCTATCATAAATTGAAAGAAGTCGGATTGTACATTGCGAAATACGTTACTTACATTTTCTAGAACTTAAGTCATAAGTTTTGTAAACCCAATTAACATCATAAGTAAGCAATCCAAAAATATTTGCTAGGCATGACGCATAATCTCCTCTTGAGACTTTGAGCTTATGTGTTATATTGTTACTAATACTAATTTCAATACTGTGGTAACATTTATAAGAGAAAATGGTTTTTGCAATTTTGGAAAAAATACTATTTCGTTTTGAAAAACATTTATTATGAAGCCAGTCAGCTTAGTAGTTTTTTTTAGTTCAAACAAAAGGTCTTTTTTTCAGTATAAAGTAATTTTCGTCTAATAATATTACCATCATGCAAAAACATTGGGTGCTAATTATTTATATCGGCAATGACAAAGAAGTCCCCACGTTCCTTGCCTTGTACGACGAACAGAGATTCGAAATATGATTTAGTGAACTATCGGCATTTTAGCGCAATTTGATACTACGTTGACTTACGCTCTTTTAATACGACATGAATTGATCGTAAATGGTTTAAAAAATATTAAGTAAAATGATTACATTTCTTGAGGCAAATACATGTTTCATCAAAATATCAGGTGAAATTTTTGTAACAAATAAAACATTAATTTATACTTAAAATATAATAATACAAGTTAAATATATATTAAATTACTAACTGAAAATAAACAGCCTCTACCAACCTTCAAATAGCCCAAAATAAAAACATTTGCTGAGAAGCACCGGAACTAAATTAAAAGAATAAATTATTGAATATATTTGGCGTTAATTTTGTAGAAATTCATTGTTCACTATTAAATTAAACTACGTGATGTAGTATTATTTCTACTTTATTTAAGTTCTTTACCACGACCTAGGTTTCGTTGTATTACAATATCTTCAGGTGGGCTATTAGCAAAGTCCTTTGCTAATAGCCCACCTGAAGATGTAATACAACGAAACCTAGGTCGTAGTAAAGAACTTAAAGAAAATAGAAACAATACTACATCACGTAGTTTAATTTAATTGAGTATAAATTATAATAAATAATTAAAGAGAAAAGCTCTTTTTGACCTAAGTTAACCACATTCGATGACATAGATACGTAAAGGAAGGCAAGGGAGTAAATCTTAATTAGATTCGTAAAGTGAAAGAGAAAGACACTGAAATCATATTTCAGTTTCCAATTTTCAAAAATCTACTTATTTTTATCGTTTTTAACGATAATAAAAGAACTTTTTCTTGAAAATATCAAATTAAAATATGAAATTTCATTTATGGAAACGATAAATGGATTGTATCAAACGTTTTGAGGTTTTCCAATACCCAAAGAGATGAAAGGTAATCTCTTTATTTTCCTTAGATATGAGATAGAAATACATTGGAATACACACTTAGCGGACGATCCCCAGAGCACGACCAGTCCAAATTCGAATTTCCATGAATTCAAACACATCAGTTGATGTAAAAACACGAACACACACAAAGTATTTTATAACAGAGTGTACTATGCACTTTGGATCGCACGCTACATGTAGTGAGTAAAAAACATGGAAGGGGTAAAAAGCCTTTTTTCGATTATCATAACGGAATATTTACAAAAGTTACCTTATGTTCTCACTTGATAACTAAACAAATATTTTTGATTTAATTTTATATTTAGAATTGCACCTGGTGTTGCATCTACTAATATTGCGCTTGCTAAAGTTTGAATACCTAGTTACTCTGCAACTAAGACTAACTACATATTTCGTGATACATAGACGAGTATATTAATACATACATAGGCTACATATTATATGCAGTTTTACATATGAAGAATATTAATATCACGAAAAGTATATTTAGGTGTTCATTAGCCAATCATGCCTAAAGGGTAAGACAGATTTTCAACAAATTTTACACGGGTAAACTTTTGTTCAAACTAAACATATTTTAAATTTATCTTAATAATTAACATTATTCCCATGTCGTTAAACTGAGTGTTTTTTTATTACATAACAACAGTATGCATTACATACACTAAGTATTATATCATGATTATAATAGAATATAATTGCATTTCACTTCACCCTAATATGGATACACTTTTAACCTCAATAGATACACTCTTAGAATAAGGTATACACTAGAGCTTTTCTTTATTTTAGAGGATAAATTTTAGGAACAGATCCTTCAATATTTGTAATGATTTGGGTGATCAGCATAAATAAGTAAAACGTATAAATTAAATTCTAATTCAAAAATATTAAAATCATTCATTGAAATTTGAATAAATAAAATGATATTAAACATTTTAAATGCTATTTGAAATCAATAACAATACCTTAGGTCCGTTAAATCTCTAAAAGGAAATAATCGAATTACAGAGGTTAGCAATAAAAATTCAATCGCTGATATTGTGAGAAACTTCGCAAGTATACATCCAAATACATACCGTAATAAAAACAATATCAGATGTTATATTACAATATGCCAATTTTAAAAATTGGCTCCTTTTTTATAATGCCCTTTTTTAAGAAATTTAATGTAATCTTTACGGAATAGGCACGTATTTAGGTTATATATTTTTAAATGTCCTTTAAAATATTTTCGACTGTTCAATAACTCTGTAAAGAAATAATAGAATACAAAGAATACAGAATAATAGAATACAAAGAAAGAAGAATACTTATAGAAATATACGTTATGATAACATGCAGGATCAAATGGAGTCGAATTTTGCAGTAAAAAATGGAAAATGTATTACATATAATTAAGAAATTCAAGTCTTATTAATCGCTCCAAGAGAACAAACTGTAAATTTTTACGACAAATTTTATAAAATTATGAAAGAGTTGGAGAAAGAGAACGACGTTGTAAAAGAAAAGGGTGAGGTCTTAGCCCAGCTTTGAGATGTTTTATAACCGGAAATGTTATATACTTATATATAGATAAAAATTATATATTGACGTTATATATTCTTATCAGCTGGCTATAATAATCTAAAAAGGTAAAATATTTTAAATTTATAAAATTAAAGTTGAAAAAGTAGTAAATAAATAAAAAGTAGAAATAAGTTAAGAAAATGAAATCGGTTATAGGAGGATAAGTAAATAAATAAGATACTGAGGTATAAAGATTTTTGATCTGGGTGATATTATATAGGTTGATATTATTCCGTGTAGATGGATGACAAAGAAAATATGTGCATTTGAGTTCTATGAAGACTAGTTTACATTTAATTGTTATTATAATAGTTTGGTGTTATCTCATTTTTTAATTGGAATGGTTAAGTCTTCGATTGAACCATTAATGTAACTTAGCTCTGCAACTAGCTTTTACCGCGATTTATTTTGCGTGGTTATAGCTACAAATCTATAAGTAGAAATCAAAATATATAGCGCCATATAAAATTATCAAGAAAACTTAAATAGTAAGTATTTTCGTGTTTCATAATACATAATACATGCTATACCTCTGTGTTGTGTATAAAACGTTTCAATAAATCACGTCGATCCGTTGCGCCGTTGCAACATTGCCTCGTTATTCCGTTTATGTACTCTTTCACTTTCAATTAATAATTTTCCCACAGGAATGAGATATCCAGGAATTGAAAGCTATGTCATTTCCCAGCCCACCAATATCAGGTTAATCCGTTGTTTCGCTATTATGTGAAAGAAAGGTTTTTAGAAGTTAGGGTTAATTTGGCTAATAAGTAAAGATTTATTATTAATAATGTCCCTTGTTTTGTTTTTAATCAGTCCGGAAAATTTGTGCTATTGTTAATGGCGAAATGAATGAACACGCTATTCGAGCTATATATGACGCCAAGCCACGAAGCGATAATCCCATGATATGAATAATTAATCACATGAATTCAGAGAGTTCAGGACTAAGCAAATGGATACTCTCTGATAAATGAAAGTGAACCGCTGATTCCAGCGTTCCGCTTACGAAGATGTAAGTATGGAAGACAGAAAGCGCTCACAACGATCAATTGAAATAAATAACGATCTGTGTAGTAGACTGCAAATATACCTGAATCCCACCACGTATGGTGACTGAACTAGAACAAGAGATACGCATTTGCACTTCCGAGACCATAAAGAATCGCCGCGCATGCTACAGATGAGTGTTGACAAAACCAACACTTCACCAACTGAGTTATGATTCCTCTGATGGATCCTCTGATATGTACACAACTGGATTTCATATAAAAATTGCAAACGGATTGAATACTGATTGCGACGAGAAAAAAACAACTTACTCAATCCCAAAATGAAGGCGAGTGGACAGAATTTTTTTTATTCTGCTGGTGTAATGCGCCTGGCATGACATGTTACGGGCTTTTATTGGGACAAACTGGATTAAACCATTATTAAGAAATATTACGTATATTTGTCAACGTATTAACCTATGCAATTTATATGTATATTTTAAAGGGTAGTTACCCTCGAGTGCAATTTATTTATATTTTGAATCCCGTATTTACTACTCTTGTTTAGTTATTATAAATGATAGACTTATTGTACTAGATGGAAGAATACAGGCAAAAACAAGGACGATTATGCATAGTAGCGATGTTATATGTTAGAAAGACATGCGCAATAATCCAGACAAAACATATGTAGGTATAATGAGAAGAATTGACACTAAATTTTTATATCTATTTTTACAAACCCGCATAGAATTGACTATTTGAAGTTTGAATATTTAAAGGGGAATATGCCTAATTTTACTTAAAATAAACGTATACCACGTTAAAATAATATGAATTTACCCAGTGTTTTTGTAATAATATTTATCTCTATGCTAGTGTTGAAACATCTTATCGATAATTTTGTCGATAAATTTAATTTGTCTTAGCACTATTGAATGAAATTGCATACCGATAGAAATTTAGACATTGTTCTATTTATAGTTTCATAGCAAACTAGGTACCTTATAATTTCATCATGTCTTTTCTACCATCTTCTGTACCTATATCACAGCACCGTAGTTATGTGATTTTTAAATATTTTGCGATTACATTTTGCAGGTTTACACGATTGCTCAACTCAAACGCAGAATGTTTTTTTGCGATACCCTCCTCTACCTTGAAACTTAAGACAGTCTTTCGTTATCTATCTTATAATTTCATCACGTCTTTTCTACCATCTTCTGTACCTATATCACAGCACCGTAATTATGTGATTTTTAAATATTTTGCGTTTACATTTTGCAGGTTTACGCGATTGCTCAACTCAAACGCAGAATATTTTTTTGCGATACCCTCCTCTACCTAGAAACTTAAGACAGACTTTCGTTATCTATCCCATCAAAATAGGTATCACTAAATAGGTCTTTAAAATTGAAATTTAAAATCCATGTAATATATTTAGTTAGATTATTTATATCCGCGTTCCCGCCCACCCTTTTATCAATCGCAAGTTTTAAAAAATTACAAATATCTTGATATATGTACAAGATTAAAAATAGAATCTTATAGAAATATACAGAGGTTACCGACATCCTTTTCGATATTATTGTAAACTTGCGCTTACAATACACAAACAACGCTATTTAGATGACGTAGATTTTGAAACTGAAGTCGTCTGCATAATAAGTCTACGCACTAACTACACGTGATTTTTGCTTTTAACAAATATCAACTTCTCGCAGTTGATATCTTGTACTAATGCTATATGCGAATAATAACAATGAAACGTCATACAATTCATTTAAGAAGCTATATTCAGGCTATCGAATTCATTCGTACACTCGATTCAATTCATTTTACAACTATCAACTTCTCGCAGCTGATATCTTGTACTAATGCTATATGCGAATAATAACAATGAAACGTCATACAATTCATTTAAAAAGCTATATTCAGGCTATCGAATTCATTCGTACACTTGATTCAATTCATTTTAAAACTATCAACTTCTCGCAGCTGATATCTTGTACTAATGCTATATGCGAATAATAACAATGAAACGTCATACAATTCATTTAAGAAGCTATATTCAGGCTATCGAATTCATTCGTACACTTGATTCAATTCATTTTACGCACCCCGCGGGCTATTGATTAACGCGCCAATCTCGAGTTTTAACGATAGAAGTAATTGTAACTTATGTAATTTAAGAAGTATTCAACATTTAATTTAGCTATTCGGAAAAATTTTCCTCTAAAAAAATAATTGCTTTTGAAAACTGGCATACGTCTCCGTTCGTTGACCTGTACTGCATATAGAACACGACACTATAGATTGCACTTCAAAACCGATTGTAGGATTCCCTTTTCTATCGATTGGTTACCTTTAAAAATTTTCACGAGGATTTGTCAAATAATTTAATTTTCCATTTTTATCAGTCTGCATTTCGTACCGATCTTCTTTCCCCTGCTCTCTACTCCCTGGTGTTTCTTGCTTTTGTGCTTTATTTTTTCTTAACTTCCTCTTCATTTTTTTTATTTTCTAAACGATAAAAAACGTATAGGATACGCTTTTCGGTTAACTGTGAACGACAATTGTATTTTTATTACTTCTTAGATTATTTTAGTGTAATTTTTTTTTATTTCATATAAATTCAAATCATATTGGTCAGTCAACAATCAATTTTCTTTCTTTTCGCTCACACGTCATATTTTCATTGAATATATTTACTTGTATTTTTGTAAAAAATCTTTTAAACAATTACAATCGACTCAAAATACAAATACGATAATTTTATTTCATAAAATTTATTTTTTTCTCCCCACGGTTTCTTCCTTCCTAAATTTACCGATAAAATTGTTTTATTATTTAATCGAATTCACAGAACTTGCAAAAGATGACAATTATCATTTTTCAACGTACACATTTGCGAGAAATTTCAATCTATACTATTCTGGGTTTTATTATCAAAATTTATACATAATTTCGCGCTAATTTTTAGTAAATATCTTATTCCAAAACTGAGTGCTTGTTATTAGATGTTCTTTGAGAAAATTGCTTCGCGAATCAGATTATTTCTCTCATTCATTTTCATAACATTATCCTTATAATATAGTGATTCATAAAGGCGACATGAAATCTTATGTAAAATTTAAGGCCGAAGGAAGGCAATTAAAGTAATGTGAGGTATACACTACGTGAACTTTTCACATATTACATAAACTTTTCACAGAATGATGTGAAATCTATTATCGCTCTGCGCTTTGATCTAATGATGAAGTCCGAGAATAAACTATGGAACTCCTTACCTAATGACACCAAATCAATTATGATTCAAGACTTTTAATAAATATGCAATATTCTAAGAAAGAAAATATTTGAATGTTAGTTACAATGTGATGATTAATATTATTAATCACTAAAAATTCTATCCGTTTTTTAATCTCTTTCTTTAAAAAACGGACTTCAAAAATGTAGGTTTAAAATATAAAAAATAATTACCTGAAAATAGGTATCTAATTATGCGCAATAAATAACTAAATTACTTATTATTGAAATCGGTGCCAGCGCCACCGGTCTACTTAAACCAATATAAAATTTAATATTACAAATACGCCTTTTATGGTTTTATTTCCTATTGTGAGTACATTAGAGGTTAGGATATTAAATTTACATTATAAATTAAATTAAATTAAAACTTTGTTTAAATTGGTCAATGATTGTGGCACAGACTTCAAAATAAGTAACTTATTTATTTATAGCGAATAAGTAGGTACCTATTTTGAATTAATTTTTTTTACTTTTTAGTTCCTACATTTTTGAAGTCAGTTTTTTAAAAGATATTTTATGCAACTAAATATTTGTTGAATATAAGTTTTCATAAATAGAAGTTCCAGTTCTATAATATTTATATTTTAAAATAAATATTATATTTCAACATGTTTTTCTAAATTAACAAGGTGCTCCCGTGCGTAGATCACAGTACATGGGATGTACCACGTTCGGTACATGATATAATCTCTATATACTAAGTATTTACATATGCACTTATATTAACGGAAATATTATTTACATACCGTTAGTTTTGATGAACTCGTTTAAATTTTGTTGTGTTTATTTACATATTTATTTATTAAACTTTATTCAGACTTCGAAAGCTAAGTTCACCAATGGCGAAGTTGTTGTTAGAAGAGTGGACTCTTACAATCAACCACAATGTGATAAGCAAGAAATATTAATATAGTGGTAAATTGTAAATTATATATGTAAAGAAGTTAATATCGCTAAACGAAAAACAAATATATTTATACATTGATTTTGCCTCAGAGGTACAAACTCAGCATAAAGTTAAACAAAAACAAAAAAAATAATATAACAATGGTAGGTAAATAATTAGGTATTAGATATGAAAAGGGTTTTCAATCAATAGATTTTTTACAGTAAACTAAACACGTATATATTTATCGATTAATTTATATCATAAGTATAAAAATAGTACGAAATAAAACAAAAAGATGACAAGTAATATATTAGGGGTAGAGAGATTATTAGGGATGAGATATAAAAGAGGTTTCCACCCATAGATTATCTTAGAATAAACAAAACAAATATATAAATGAATTTATATCAATGGCACTGACTTAATAAAAGATTAAATAAAAACAAACATAAGCTATGTACCAGAAGTAGGTAAATATTAAGGGATTAAGTATGAAAGGGTTTGCAATCCACAGACTATATTATAGTAAAGTGTAAACAAATACACTGATACATTGATTTATATCACAAGTACAAAAATAATATGAAATTAAACAAAAAAAGACAAGCGATATACCCGAGGTGAGGGGAAAATGAGGGATGAGATATAAAATTGATTTCCATCTATAGATCAGAAATAAAATTGATTTCCATCTCGGAATGACCGAAATAAATATATACTTGAATTTATATCAGAGGTAAAAATGCAATGTAAAGTTAAACGAAAACAAACACAAAGGAATAACAGACGGTGGTAAATAATGGTATGGCAGGGTTGAAATGTAAAAGAGATTTCTTTTCATAGATTATTTGATAGTAAAGAAAAAAGAAATATATATTTATACATTGATTTATATAAGAGGTACAAACATAATACAAATATAAAAAAAAAATAAAGAAAAATGGTTTGAATAAAGAAAATGTTATCCTTATTCATAGTGAGATTTGAAACAGTCCCCCTTTGGTCACGTTGTGAGTAATAATACTCCTCAACTACCGCAGTTATAGTATATACAAGTTTAGGTGAATGACATGAAAATAATTTTTTTCAGCAAAACATATATTTCAAATGTGTTTCCCATTGCGGCAAATCTTGAATTTGTAGGAAAAATACTTGTACCTCGCTGAATAGAATCTTTCTCATTCCAGCCGAATTTACGATTAATGGATAATAATAAATCATCGCAAGTTGAAATGCACCTGGAACTCTAACAGATCTAAGTATGGCGGTCTGAGAAGATGAGTGATACTCTAATACGTTTGAAGTGTTTCCACTCGAAATATATTGAGTACGTATCACCTTGTCAGGAAAAGTGTCACCAAATTTCATTATAAATACTCTCCAATAAAAATGTTGATAAATGGTTATCGAGAAGTTTACGAAGTCCGGGAATTTTTCTATTCTAGCCTCGTTGAAGAAAATTGGAAAAATAAATTTTCGCCGCAACCTCAAGCTCTGTAGATATAGAAATTGCGACTTTCCCTTTTATGACTTAAACAACGAGGCATAGAAAATATACATGTATACAATTGTCCTAGAAGAATATAGTATCTAATACTGATAGCAGCAACATGGTTTTGCATAAAATTGTTCATATAGCAATGTTTACACACATATATTGATATTTAAATATTAAATTTTACATAAACAAAAGATAATGGTCATATTTTAATTATGAATATGAACTTTAAAAACATGGCGACAAAAATAAAACCAAAAGTAATATGTGAATAAATCAAGAAATTAGAATCACCTGACACATACAGGAGCAGAACTCATGTTATGAGCACTTATGTACAACAAAAGTTTAAACGTGTAAAGTTACATAATATTTGCATTAAACTGCTTAAAATATTTGTTTATTTTCCACCATATAATATATTAAATTTCTCCAAAAAATTTGAGATATACAGTATTGACCACAGTTTTCCTTAATCTGAAAATACTTTCAGAAATCCTGTCGTTTTCATATTGTTAAGTTCAATAGTTTCAGAAATGGGGGAAGTAGCGTAAATTTTTGTTGCCTAGCCTGTAACTAGCCTTCTTAAACGATACTCTAAAGCTCTTTAAACAGTTACAAAATTATTAATTATATACAATTATTAATTATATAGACTTGTTTTAAGAAGAAAAAATAAATAAAAATAACCAAAATTTTAGTTGAAAAATTTAAGTTAAATAAAAATTGAAAACTACTTTCAAATAAGTCTAAGGGCGTTTAAAACAATACAAAACAGTTTATTATATATATATATATATATATATATATATATATATATATATATATATATATATATATATATATATATATATATATATATATATATATATATATATATAAATATATATATATATATATATATATATATATATATATATATAAATATATATATATATATATATATATATATATATATATATATATATAGTTATAGTATGTTATGTTTCAAATATTTTATAACGCTAACAATTACGCGGCAAATTATGCAACAATACGGATTGAAAATTCAACATAAAAAATATTCCAATTACAAAAGAAAACGAAATTCTACCTTACCGATAATTGTCTGTAATTTCACGCTCGAATTACTCCGTTTACTTATAAACCGAATATTATATGTTTTCAAATGATATTATATATTCTAGATTGATAATACATTTCTATGTATGGAAATCCCTTTTATGCTTCATCTCCCATTATCACCCTACCACTGGTATACATCTTGTCTGTCTTTCTGTTTAACTTACACAGTATTTGTACCTCTGATACAAATCAATGTGTAAATATATTTGTTTACTATATGATAATTTAGGAATTAAATTTCCTTTTATACCATATACATCAAAATCGCCCTGTCCATGATATATCGCTTGTATTTGTTTAATTTTTGTTTTGTATTTGTACTTCTGATAAAAATCAAGATATAAATAAATTTGTTTTTTTGTGTACTGTCATTAACTTTGCTGTGTCAATCATATACATTTTGCTATTGTACTAATGGTTCTCACTTGTCATATTGTGGTTGATTGCGTTTAAGAGGTCACTCTTGTAGCAATCAATTTGCTATTTGTATACTTTGCTTACTGAGTCTCTGAAAAGTTAAGTAAATATGTAAGTAGATGCAACAAATTTTAAACAAGGTCATTAAAATATAAGGCAAATAAATAATATTTATATCTCGCTATATCAACTAAAGAATAAAAATTCATTGCACAGAATGTATAAAAATATACGAATGTGTAAAATATACGAACAGTGTAAAAATATACGAGTTGTTATCATCCGTTCGTCAATTTTAATTCTCGGAAATGGACTTTTTTTCTTTCCTTAGATTAAAGTAAGACAAGAAACCTTTTAGTCTAAATTCTGGCTTTAAAATAGCTAAGAAAATAAAACTATTTTTATTTAAAACAATTCAAGACAGGAATACATTTTCAATTCAGCGATCCATAACGTAACTGAAATTGAATATTGGGTCCAAGGAGCCGCATTAGTACTTGTAAAATCCATAACATACTAAAAAAATGTGTGATCAGATTGACCTTATAACCTTTTATCATTCGAAATTTCTACAAACCAATTTAAATCGTTGATCAATTTAAATTGTCAAAAAAATTACGAAAAAAGTAATAAATATAAATGACGGTTGTTAGGTTTAATTAATTTTTCACTTTTTTATGTATTTTTTCAAGTGAACAAGAATATTTTGAGTATTTTATTTATTTACGCTTTGTAATTTATGTATTTATACTAAAGTTCAAAATTTGTTTAAAATTTGTTTTATGAATATTAAGTTGGCGACTAATAAACCCACCATCTCAGTTCATCGTTGTTAACTCATAGGGTAGCCAGAAAAGAATATTTGCACCTCTTGCATAAAATTTTTCTATTTCAGTATGAAATTCTGAAAGTAGCTGCCTGATAATTTGAACATAACTTGGAATATCTTCTAATATGGCTTTAATTTTTCAAAATTAAATGTGGGAAGTAGTCCTGAGTGAGGATTAGCGGAGATTTTAAATTTTCTTTTCTGAACATTTGGAACCCATGTTTGTTGTGTCAAAGGGGACCACAAATTATAATCATTGTTGAGAATATATTCCGTATTGCTTTTTTTCGCAGCAAACATAATCCATCAAACAAGAGTACTCTAAATTCTCTTTATAAAAGTCCCATATTTTGATTGTCCTTTACTCGCTGAGACTCAGTCGCCGACTAGATAGAATATCGATCACCTCTCTTTCATACCTTGTCGGATGTCTCGATCTTTACATACCTTGTCAGAGATGTTCTGGAACTATTAACAATAATCCAGAAAAATCTTAAAAAAGTGCTAGGTTTATTAGTTGCCAATCTAATACAATTTCCACAGCAGCTTAAAATTTACGTTCTGGTTTGCTAAATTCAAAAATTGCACGATAAAAACTTTTCTTATTTTATCATGAAAAGTTATAACGTAGTTAATACGTTTTTTTGCATCGAGTGAAAAATCATTACGAATGTTTTCAAGGTATTACGATGTATTATAGAAATATATCCTTTATACGTTGTACTGTAAATGTCGATATTTCTGATATCTTAATCCAGGTTGAAGAACATCACTATTTTAGATCAAAGATTGTCAGGAAAAAAGTACTTGAAACATGTGCCGTACACAAATTAGTTCTGTTAGAGGAAACGAAAATAAAAATACATACAAAAAATTGTCAAAGGAATTCCATATTTCTCGGAAGCGATTAAACACTATTTTTCCACAATATTTTTCCGCTAAACTCATTTTACGTCTTAAATTTAATGAGTGAGAATTCAAATAAGTATTTTTTTTTAATTTATCCCTGTTAATATGTTTGTAAAATTTGTTTTGATCTTCTGAAATATTTACGTTCCCGAAATAATCGTATTGAGATACGTTATTTGGTACTACTTATATTTTTTTAAATATTCTTAATTTGGACACATTATTTTCTTTTTTAATATCCTGGAATTTTATTGTTACTGTGGTTTTTCCTCTTTTACTTAAACCTTATTGACATAATCGTGAAAAATAATTATAGTTTATCTATAATAAATAAATAACATCTATGGATAATATCTCTCTTTAAAAAACTGTTACTGTACCTTAAGGCCTACGGTCGACCATAATTCTTTGTATGAATGCCTTTTATTCGAAACATTTATTAAATTATTTATATTAACAATTCTTCGATCTTGGGTTGAATATTCCATCAGAATCAGATGTTATTTTCAATTTGACTTATGGCAAAAATGTACCCTAATTCACCGTGTTTATGTTTGTGTGATTGCCTCATTGGTGATTTTCATATTTATTATACCCAAGTATTCCCCATAAACGCAAGACGTAATTTAGGATTTACCGTTAAAATATAAAAAATAGAGAGATAAACTAAATAAGTGATTACAGTTTAAAAAAAATATTATGTGTCGAAATACGCATAAAGTATGATTTTGTATCTATCTATATATTTAAAATTATTAGTTAAAGTTAACGAAAAATATAGAAAAGTTAATTACTTTTCTAGTCAAATGCTGGTATATAATTTCTTCAGTTTTCTCACTTTCACAGTTACAAATTATAGGGTGGGGGTAATCATACTTTGTTCGATAAAAGGCACAAAAAAATTGCGTTCCCATTTTGCATGATAATCGCATTTGTATTGATAATCGCGCCATTTTTTAAATTATTTGCTGAAAATTAATTGAAATCTCCATCTCAAGAATTTGTACAAAAATATCATGCGTATAGATCTAAAACTATAAAAACTGTGAGGTTTTAACGAACGTGTTGTTCTTTGTTTCGCTAACCAAAAAAAAACAAAAAAAATTCACAATGACAATAATTGTTTTTTATTTAACAATGATCAGTTGCTTGCCATTAAACAACTTCGCAACCACATCTCGGAAGTCGTCAATCATTTCCTATCACCATATGTCCGAAAAAGTATTTTCAAATAAATACAAAAAATAAACCACGATAACGCAACTGTGGCCATGTCACCGTTAATAAATATTGAACGACGACAATCTGCGCAAGGCAGGCTCTGACGTATCAATTCAATTTCCAATTTGCTTTCAATCAAGCAGATTGAAATGTCAATATAACCTTTGAACGCAGACGAATACACGTTCCACGTAATTTAATGTGAATACGTAGTATTCAATCATAAACAGCCTTGCCGTGCTCAAAACGCCAGAAAGGGTTTTGAGCCTCTCACCTTTTGTGAATTAATTTTAATTCTCAAAAATGAACCAACATTAAAATAATATAATATGGATAAAATGCTCCAAGGATGGTTTAGAAATAGAAAGCAAATACTTCCAAAGTAATTCGTTCAACATCTTTGTTACTCTCAGAGGTAGAGATCGTCACCACTGTCTTATCTTTTAATTTGAGTTCAGTCCTTTCTGAATCTCACTGGAAGTGCTGTCCATAAGTAGAAGGCAACTACTTTCAAAATAGTACGTTCCTACCTTTGTTATTCTCAGTGGTGAAAATCTTCACCACAGCGGATGGTTTTTCTTTCTCAATTTGATTTCAGTTCTTTCTAAATATAATTCGATTGATATTTTTAATAGCGCCTTCTAATCTCTTCCCTTCCACCTTGCTAGTCATAAACAGTTTTTTTTAGGTTACTACCTCCATTCTTGTTGATATGACCGAAATATATGACCTTTCTGCGATGATATATAAGAAACCTGGTGGTTATAATTCCCTTAGAATAGGCTGTGCATTAAAAATGATGACAAACAGGCAAATATCCTGTTCTTTACACAGCTCATAAAAATTTGATTATAAGTAAGGCCCAAACTGAGATTCACTGCTCACTGGAAGAAGACACAAAAATATGCGTAAAGTTGAAAACTGAAAAACAATGACACTGAATAAGTAGGCCTGGAATCTTCTTGAAGAGGCCTAGCGCAACTTATAAGGTCAGTAAAGAAATAGAAAAACAGGGTTTAATAAGAAGAACGGCGATTTCAAATTTTATATATCTATATTAAAATACCTCAAAAGCACAGTGCGCACCAACAAAATTATGGAAGAAGCATCTTTGAATAACAATTCCTTTTTCGACTTTTAAAATTTAGTGTGTGTAAAAAATAGTTAAATAATGAAATTACATCGTTGTTCAAAATGTTAATATTCTACTTTTCATGTTAGCGATTAACAATTCATCTACATGATTTTCACATTTATACGTATGTGCATATCTTAGTTTTATTACTATAGATTCCATCAACTCATAGCCGACTGCTAATCAGATTTCAGTCGCTAGTCTAATCATCGCAGTTCTTCGATCGCATTATTAAGAGCCACTACACACCACCGTAGAAGTGAACTCTGTTAGTGGCAAACCGTATTAATCGAGGTGAAGAGCGCTCCCTTGGTTGGCAATAATAGAATTTAGCTCAAAAAAAGCTCAAACCAGCTAAATTCTTTTATCGGCTTTAATTTAATTTGAGTTGTAAATCACAATGAAATTTCAGACTCCTGCAATAGGTATCTTTTCTTTATCGGCTTTATTTGACATATCACTCAGAGGTTATACATCTCTAACCCCACAAAAAGGTCATTTCGTTACACAATGTAGTCAATAATTGTATTTGCAATGAACATTTAGAATTCTCAAATGATCGAAAACAATTTCAATGTTCGTAATTCTATCTAATATATTACTGGATACCTATTTTTATATTTGCATAAAAACGAATACAAGCAAATAGTAATTCAGGGTGGCAGAATATAAAAAGTTGTATTTAATAAGCAGGCGCAAACCAGAATGTTGTTCTGTGGTGATTTCAGTTTCGCCATCTGATTTTTGATCGAAATTCTGATAACATTTTTACGAAACATATGGGATAAAATTACATCATCAATAATACTTTAATGAAATACATAGACCACACATGTCGCAACGTCCAACTTTAAACGAACAGGGTCATCAACGTAATGAATCTACTCTGCGCGATTGATGTCAACACATTTTCGCGAGATGTTTCTAATTATTATTTTATATAAAAAATAGGAAATGGAACCGACTAAAAGAAACGGAAAGAAATCAGTCAACTCTAAAAATTATTAGTAAATGTCTTTTAAGGAAATACGTTACATATTAGTTGAGACCACTCCCATGTCGAAATTGTAGATTTTTCTGTATCTCAGCTAATAATGCGTGCCAGAAGAAGATAAAATGGATTATTTAAAACTTAATACACACACACACACACACACACACATACACCATCACGTTTTTGACGAGTCGTTTCCGATCTTAAATAATAAAAAGTAATTCTTTGGTAGTTGCATGTTGCCATTTGAAATAAAAAATTCGGAAGAGCGAGTGTCGAATTTTGCATTTAAAATTGAAAAAAAATCGTAACTTTTGCATTATTTTTGAGATCTTCAAAATATTAATTAAACTTTACAGATTTTTTACATAAAACGTATTACTGCTATTCCCAGTTTGCTAATAACCCAGACAAAAGAGTGCAAAATTACACACAAACAGTGCACTGATGGACGATAGAATTTGGCGGGAAAGTAAAAATTTGCAACGGCCGTCGGTTCCGAATGTGGTATTTCTTAATATTTTCTTACCTATCGGTAGTCACGTCATTAAACTCATTCAGTCTACAGTGGAGACAAAAATTATTTGAATTTCGAAATATCTGTATTTCGTATAGCGAAATGATAAAAAGTATAATTTTCACGGCCCATCATGAAAAGTGCTTTAGATTTTCCATTAGATGTTGGTTCTTGGCTACATGGATAAGTTTCACTTTCAGATTATTTTTTTCTTATTAATCCGAGCCACGCTTTACATTCCTTCTATCATGGACTATTAAAATGACACGAGAGGAGGTGGGGGTGGGTTATTACCATAGTCTGATATTTCAACGCTCTTGCTTAATTAAAAACTTTCTGACATGTACAAAATAAGCTTACATAGATGTACACTTATTTAAAGTTAATCTTGTATTATTAATCTTACTCCAAATTTATATTTCTGGTTTTACCTAAATTTATGTTTTACTTACAAGACTTGTATTGACAGATTGTTAGAATAAAATATTTTTTAACAATACATGTATATGTTTGCATACAATACATGTATATGTTTTTAGTGCAAACTTAACATTAAATATTAAAGTTAAGATGTATGAATGCAGTATTGATACTTTAGGAATTATCAATACATTATAAAAAATTCTATAACACTGAACAATATGTGCAAAAAGAACAGTGTTAATCATAACGAACAATTATAATTATAGCGGTCAATGATAAAGAATTGAAAAAAAAATACATATATACACATAAAAATATATATATATATTTATGTATATATATATATATATATATATATATATATATATATATATATTTATATATATTTATATAAATTATATATATATATATATATATATATATATATATATATATATATATATATATATATATATATATATATATATAATGGACATTAACAGATTATTAACAATTAACGCATTGAACAAAATAGCTTGAGTTAAACCAATTGTATTTAATTATACTACTCCAATTTTTCTTTCATGAATTTAAATTTGGTTCACTTTGTAGGTTTATCAGCATATTGATTGACCACAGATATGATTAAAATCTATATTTTCATGAATATTTTCTATTTTAAATTTGTGCTTAATATATGAAAGTTCAAATACTTTGTGAATACCATTTTTTTTAATTACATTTATAGTACTTTGGTTATTATTGTTTAAACGTACAGCTTTCCCTATAAATTCTCTACATGCTTCCCTATCTATATACTCTATTGTTTTCTTGCTATGTCAAGACAAATCAAACAACACCAAACTCGATGACTTACTCATCATCACTGAAGACTTCCTGTTCCTGTCCGACTTCATCATTACACTCTGATTTTACTAAAGAATAAAATTATGTGGCCCCTTAGTCATGTCTTGTCGATTACGATCTTGATTACTTCTTACGATTCTCGTGCTTTAAATAATGATATATCTAAAATTTTCATAGTCAGATTCTTACCAAATGTTCACGGAATCATACTAGGAGTCACCCATACCTCTTTCAAATATAAAAAGAATCACCCAAATTGTTTGAAAAATGCAGATGATATGAAGTAACATAAATCTAAAAAAATTCAGTGGAATTGAGAACCGCCTGAATATCCTGATCAAAAATGCTGTTCAAATAGTTTGACCTATTTGGCATATTGACAGCACTGTGACAAAAATATCTTAATGTGTATTCGTATGTGCTTTTGTTCTTTTTCATTTAAATTTTTTTTTATGGTTCTATACCTTAAAAGGAAAAACGGGACCCTTGTGAGATCACTCACTTATCTATCCGTATGACCATCCTATTTTTTTTTAAACAGCTTGACATAAAAACTTTAAATTTGGCAGTTATTAAATACATGAGCCCACACATATCATAATAGCAAAAACTCTAAAACATTGGTTCAGAAATTTTGCGGGAGACAAATTAAGTGTTTTTATCATTTTTTTTCATTCTGTATGTACTGCAGAATATATTTTATAAATATTATGTTCATAATTTTAGATTTTATATATTCAGAGAAATAGTGGGAAATATGCTAAAAAAGTGTGTCCTTATGTCCAAAACTGCTCAATCTAAAATTATGAAAAAAATGGGTTTTTAGGAGTCCACGCAAAGGTTAAAAGAAAGGAAAGGAAAAACTATAGCAATTATTCTGGATGTCATACTTTTTTAAATATTCCCGTTTTTTTACACCTACTAAAGATATAATAGGCAATACATTTACATTTTTCTATTTTCAGAACCGATTATCTTAGAAACCATGCGGAAAATTGTGGAATCATGTGGAAAATTGAAAATTAAGATAGTAATACATCTTAATAACCCACATATTTTTCACACCACAAACTTTTTTTAAATGGTCGTGTACAATTAAGACGACCTTAATAAAGGTATTAAAATTAGTTTTATCATGTGGAATGTCATTTGTAAAAGTTTTTTACAAAGACATTCTGAAAAATACGCAAAAATATCAAACTCCGCCCGCCGATTTCTAAAACTACTGAGCCAGAAATAATTAAAAATAGGATATGTAAAGCCTGACTGGAAGATTAGAACAAAAACTATAGCGATTATCCCAGATCTTATAATTTTTGTAATGTGCACTACATTTTTCGCCGGTGGAAGTTATGGTACATAATACGTTGCAATACATTTACGTTGTGAAAAATTAACACTTGTAAATATTTTCATAGAAATGCTAAGTACGCTCAAACGTTTTTAAGTGCCAAATTGTTTCGTTTTAGAATGATAAAGACGTGTAAAATAGCTGATAGCTAGTTATCAAAACGGAAGAAATGTAAATTTCGTTTTTTACGCAGTGAGTATGCAAATCAGCACACATTTTCGAATACCATTGATCGTAGCGAGCTGTGTCCGGTGGCAATCAATTTTGTATTTGAAATAAATTAAGCTTATATGGCAGATCTGAAAAAGAACGCAAAAATTGTGACTTTTTTAAACTGAAGTACTAAATCAAACACTTATCTTTGCCCAATTTCAAGTTGCGACTTAAAACTACCTTAGAACTATTTTCGGCCAAGTTTGAAAACGATTTGTCAAAAATTGTGGTGCCTGCGACCGGAATAAATTGTATCCACTCGCAAATACAAACGCACACAAACATGGGCGCGCGCACGGACGCACGGTCCGTGTATGCATTACCCACGCGCTCGAACGCTCGCACGCACACACAAACAAACACAAGCACACACAAAAGCACACACACACATATGTATGTCTGTGTGTATAATTTTCATAAAAATGTGTATAATTTTCAAAAACAAATTCTTATTAATTTATAATTTAGTCACCTAATTTTTACTATAGATGGAATGTTCATGATGGAAGCTATTACCTACCATTGTATTCAAATTTGGAACAAGAAATCAATCTACAAGAACAAATATTAAACGGGATCAAATTTGAAAACGAGAGCTAGTTGAAAATAAAAATATCGAAACGAAAAATTTGCGAACAAGTTTAAGTCCAAGGCAGTTCCAGTTGAACAGAATCAAATATGAACTCAAGTCGGAATTAGCAAGGGTGCAAAATCCGACACCGTACTGACGGTAAGCAGCTTACGTAACATTATAGGCCGATTTGAAAAATTCTGTTCGCATTTTGCAATATCTAGAATATATTTCAGTATTAGTATAGGATTCTAATATTAGTTTAAGTTTCTTTCAATCTATGGGTGAAAATTATTTTAGTCGACTATTTTCTTTCTACTCGATTCGAAATTAATACTAAAAAAATCAAAGTCATAACAAAATGTGGTCAATGTAAAGTTTTTAACGACAAAAGAAATGTCAAAACATATATTTTTAAATATACTTTACACTACTTCAAAAACAATGTTTTTAATTTTTTTTAAATCTAACGATAATAATATGGGAAGACCGTCAAAGAGTTTGGATTTTATGCCTTTTTACAAGCTTTATCGACAAAATGACAATGCCTTGAAAATGATGTATATCCTCCAACAGGACGCCACACTTTCTTCGTACCTGAATGACAATAATAAAGATTGTTATATGTAAAGTAGTTTGTAAGTAAACAACAATAAAACAAAGTATTTTTAACACACATGAAAATATATTAATAAATATATTGTAAATAGTTACTTGATATTTGTAAATTGTTTTATTGAAATATATATTCTTAAAATTTGTAAAATTTGTACGTCATTAAGAACCAACGAAATTCTTTCTAAGCACAAGCTATATTCATTATAATTATTATCATTTTATTAAGTCTTCTAAACTTTATGAGCAGCTATGTTCTAGTAACGTACAAAACAACATTCTGATAATTTAACAGTTGGAGTTCACAGATCCAAACTGCGAAGCGAATTTTAATTATAAAACTCTGTTGACGAAATACGAATATCTGTTGCACGTAAGGGACTTCGCTGACAATGGGAACCCCATTATTTCTCCTTCGCACTCCTCTTGTTGCCTTTTTCGGAAAAAAATATTTTTCTAAGAATGAAAATATAAACAAACTTTCCATCAACACAAGACCAGAGAAGTCCCTATTTGTAGACGATTGCGTTAAACACATTTATGCTGAATGTAAATACTGTCCTAAATAAACTCTGCCGCTCTTTTACTACCCTTATGTTAACATGTTATTACGCCCCAGTCGCGAGTACGTTTTGTGATACAATGTTTGGGTTTTGGTTATTTATTTTTGCCATGCTGCCTTTTACTAATGCACCCTTTATGCAAATTTCAAATGTAAAACAAACCATTTATTTATCAGAATGTAAATATAATAAAACTTAACAAGAACAATATGAATCATTTGTCCGTTAGTTGGCCACAGAATCATTACATTTAATCTGCTTAAAAGCTCGTATTTAACCCGTTAACTTCTGCTGTTCAAATTTTAGATATTAGTTTTACATAAAATAACACTAAATACATTTTCGCAATCAGTACAGCCGATCGGGTCTTACATTTATTGCATTAAAATTAACTTGTTACTCTTATTGTTTATAATTGTATACTATCTTTTTCCCGCTGCTTCACTCACTTTTTTTTTACTTTGCAGCAAGATTTTAGTCCAGTAACAATGTTTTTATTTTAAAGATACTAAGAGTATGAAAATCCAAATAACTTATATCCTAGCTTGAATCTTGAGGCAAATCGCTGTAATAGTCTTTAAAAATTTCTGTTTAATAGTTTTAATCCCAAGCGCTCAGTCTTACCGTATTAATAATTAAATTTCAAGTTCTTTAAAAACATTTAATAAAGAAATGCTTTCTTTTTAATATGTTATCCGCTATTGTAAATTGTTTAATATTGTTTTTAAAAGCAAAATATTTTTTTATAACGTTAAACACTTAAATTTTGTCTTTGACCACGATTTATATTTAAAATAAAAAAGTTTACCGTATATGTTAGACAAATATATTTCTGGATGCATGAAGTTAGTGCCAAATTAACTTTTTGTCTCTAAGGTCAATTTGTACAGATCTCACAATAATACTAAGTGTATATCAAATGATTCCAAATAAATAGACTTGTAACAAAAAATGGATTTATACCATAAAGGGTTCCTTTTAATTTTTAAGGAAACTAATTTTGAAAATTCGAACCAAAATTCTGAGAAACAGAGTGGTCTAATGATGCTTCAAGTAAGTATTCAGTTGAAACGTAGCAAACATTAAAAAAAGTTATGTACCTGCACTGATATAAGGAGAGGACGAAAAATATCAAATCCTCAATTGAAATGAACTTTCAAAATGGAATTAAGGTTTTACTTATTATTACATTTTAACCCCATTTACGAATTTAACCCTATTTGCGTTTTATTGCCATATACAATGTCAATCAACCCTCTAAAATTTCAACCATGGACTTGAAAAACCTGAAAAATTTCTCGATTGTTTTTAGAATTAGAAATTCAAATTAAACTTATTTCGATTAATTTGTATCGCAAAATTCTATTAATATGAATAGTTATAATATTCTACCTTCCACGTATTCGGATAGGCTCTTGGTTAGTTTCTTTATTAATGATTACTTTGGAACAATCAATTACCCTTTTTAAATTCTAACAATAATCACAATACTTTATAAAAGAAGTACTTTATGAGCTAAGATCTTGCAATTCATATTATTCATCCAACGCATCCTCTCACACGCGTTGGATGGACGTATTCATAGTTTATTTTGTCTGCTCAGTTCGAGCATGAATATTGTAAAGCGTTCATCTGTTTTTGACGTTTACATTGATTAACGTGGTATTGCGAGAGGCGCCCAACTTGATATTTTCTCAACTCCATTAATCGCCTTAGGTACGTGATTATTGGGTAGGTTGATAATAGAAATGGATAATTAATTAATTTTATGTTTAATTTGAAGGAATGTGTTTCTGATTTGTTCATTATTATTTATATTATATTCCAAAATTATTGTACTTTCGGTGGTTGCCCCATTTTAAATTAAACCGTCAGTCAATATGGTTTTTTGTTTTTTTCGTATATGGTTTTCGTCGGTTTTGGTTTTTTGTTTTTTTTTAATAAAAAATAAATTAATAATTACAAAACTAACTCTTGCCTTAAAATAATTTTGGGTATACTACAGTAATGTAATCTGTGTGTCAGTCTAGGTTGTAATTTATTATTACTAGGTTGTAATTTATAGTTACATTTTTTTTCAAAATCCATTTGTGATATCATTCTTAAGTTGGAGGAGGGAGAACAATTTACATTCTATCTGATGAGCACCATGCTTATATTTGAGAATACAATGTAAAATCAAACTGAGAGAATTTTCTTTACAATACTCGTAATACTACATACTCAAGCAGGAAGTTAATGAACATCATGAAGGATAGATGGTGTGCCTCAGGGACAACTTCATTTGTTGGTATAAAAGAGCTATACAGGCTATAATATATTGTATTCCAAGATCCTTGTTCATTCTTTAAAAAATTAAGAGGATATAAAATAACATACATACTTTCATCCATCGTCCCAAATTTTCGCATAACAATGTTAGTTAAGATATAAATTTTATCATAAACATTTTTTCAAATATTACTTTGTTATATATATATATATATATATATATATATATATATATATATATATATATATATATATATATATATATGTATATATATATAAATATATATGTATAATTTTTATTAAACCGTTAATAGCATTCCATCATTCAAGCAGCATACAATCCATTGTTTGTCACAGTTTTATCTGAATTTGAATCGTTTGATACACACGTAGTACTGGAGTGAAAGCAGTATAAATTGAGCTTAGAGACAAAAAGCTTTTTTGGCATATAAATTAAGCAATATAAATTGAGCTTAGAGACAAAAAGCTTTTCATGCAATCAGAAATATATTTTTCTAATGTGTACGCTATGAAGATCAAGATAAAGATTTCCATTTTAAATATATATCGCGGTCGAAAACAATATCTAAACAAACAATTTCTAACGTAATAAAAAATATTTAAAAAATTTCTTTCACTTCTGAAAACGATATTATAAATTTAGAATCGTTCAGTCAAAAACATTTTACAAACTAAAGAATTTCCTAATAAAGTTTTCTGTAAATAACTTGAAATTTAATTATTAGTATACTCTTATACACTCGTATACTCTTAAATATAAATTTTTCGAACCTATTGTAATCATTTGTCTTAAGGCTCAACTCAAGATATAAGTTATTTATATTCTGATCAAGAGTAGCTTTGAGATGAAAACATTATTACTGAACCAAAACTTCGCCGCAAAATAAAAGAAGTGAACGAAGCCCCGGGCAAAAGCTAGTATAAAAAATGCAGTAAAGCTTGTAAATTAATTTTAAGGAAGTAAATAACTTAATCAAGTTATTATTTGTTATTTTTTATGTGTAAATAAAACCCAATCGGCTATAATGATATAAAGATATTTAGTTTTATTTTGTTTCAAAATAATATATAAAAAGTAATCAACAGAGGTTAACGAGTTATATACAAACTTTTAAGCAGATGAAAAGTTATGATGCTGTGGCCAACTGGCGGACAAATTATTCGTATTGTTTTTTTTATTCTAGAAAACGGATGACTCGTTTTTACATTCGAAATTTACATAAAGAATGCATTAGTAAACAACAGCATAGCAAAAAATAAATAACCAAACCCAAAATATTGTATCACAAAACGCACTCGTCACTGGGGCGTAATAACATTTTAACTTAAGGGCAGTAAAAGAGCGGCAGAGTTTATTTAGGACAGTATTTACATTCAGTATAAATGTGTTTAACGCGATCGTCTACAAATAGGGACTTTTCCGGTCTTATGTTGGTGGAAAGTTTGTTTATATTTTTATTCTCATGAAAATATTTGTTTTTCGAAAAAGATAGCAATGAAAATGCGAAGGAAAATGCCATGAAGTTTCAGCGAATCTCATTATCAATGAAGTCTATTAATGCGCACCAGATATTTATATTACGTCAAGGAAATTTTACAATTGAAATTCTTTTCGCAATTTGGCTCTGTGAAAATAAATTGTTAAATTACTAGAATGTTATTTTGTGCATTATTAAAAAATAGCTGATCATAAAGTTTATAACAGACATAACAAAACCATAAGTTAGTTTTTTTTAAACCATTAGGTCTTGGTGTGTACAGACTAGAATATATTACATTTTAATAAATTTGGTTTTAAAAATCAGCATACTTGTGAGCTGTAACATTCAGGTGACATTTGCGATAGCGACGATCATCAAACGTCACCTAAATGATTTTTTTATCTTTTTTACTAACTGTTGTGCTTGCGCAGTCTCTCCTCAGAATTTTCCACAAATTTGACAACTGTTTTTGTAGATGACCTATCAAAATGACGGTCGATGACACCTCGTTTCTTTATACAAATTCTAAATTTTCATACAGTTGTTGCCCTTTTCCGTACAAAAACTCTGCATCTCAGAGTCTAGCGTACGTCTTGTAAATTTTGTAACTTGTTCAATATTTGCGACGTATGCAGGAAAACTTATATTATTAAATATTTTATTGCCCTCCAACAGTTCGATCATACGTAACTCGCTATGCGCCGTGAAAGCCAATGTGAAATAGTTTTTATACAATAACATATATATATATATATATATATATATATATATATATATATATATATATATAATATATATATATATATATATATATATATATATATATATATATGTACATGCACACACACAGTAAAGTAAGGAAATATAATGGTTTGGTATACACTGAAGTTACATTTTATTTGCCCTATCATGATTTGTAACAAAGTTTCTGGCGTTGCTCCAATCGCAATTGATAATTAAATTATTTGAAATAACGATAAATGTCGTAGATTTGCTATAGGGTAATGACATATGTCTTATGGGCGTATTAATTCAAATAGAATTTAGGGCTTTATTTTTTGTAATTTGAAAGATTTCTTAAAAGTTAAAAGTTTTTTTAACAGTTTATCATTCATGTGCTTTTTTCTAAGATGAACTTTTTGCTACATTTATATAGTTCGAATTACCGCCGTTTTGAAAGTACTGGAATAATTTTGTCCATCAATAATCTTAACTTAGTTTCATCCCTATCAAATTAGAAATGTCTTTCCAGAACAACGAAGATTGAGCATTTTAACTCGGTTACACTTGCAAAAAAATGCAAGAAAATTTCTTTTTCCAAAGGAAAACTATTTTTGAAACCGTTATTGAATTATATATGAAACCGTTTTTGATCGTTTACACATATGGCTATATAATATACGTGATAGAGCCATACTTAGCCACTATTTCTTAAACCACAATAATGAGCCATATGATGCAGAATGAAGACTCTTCTTGGCATTGGTTTCTTAACACTAACGACGTTTCATATTGGACTCCAGCTTTAGACATTCCATTCCTGATATCGAAGAGCATGGATATAATCCACAGAAGCCGCCGTCAATGACGTTTTTGTTAGACTTTTCAAGGTAAATTATTTACGTTTCTCAATCAAGTTATTCCACTTAAATTTATAGCCCTCACGTTAGACCATGAATGCAGGTGACGGATTGCTTTGTATTTTGAACTGATGAAACTCAATGTAACCGAAAGGCATATACCCAACAAATGCTGCTAAATAACACCCAATAACAATTATATTGTAAGAGCAAAATTAACCAATCCATGCGGTTCAAGATTGTTGAGATCGTCATGATTGTCATGTCAGTTGGATCTTTAAAAGACATTGTGTCCAATATTGTGATACTACGATCTATTGTATGAAAATCTCCATGTGCACCGTTTGTGCTTCGGTTTTTTAAACTCTCCGAAAAAAAAATGTTTAAATGATTTCCTATTACTATATTTTATAAAAATTTTTAATTTTTATCTGAATTTTGGGGGAAAATTTTTATTTACGCCATCATTAGTTGCTAGGCATTTTTCAAAATAAATTAACTTTGAAGGGTTTGCTTGACATCCATACGTCAATCTACAATTGATCGTGCCCATAAATGTATGGAAATCCGCGATCGTTATGATAATGTGGAATATCTTGATTAAGAAAACTGATCAGTGTTAAGCGTAATTAACTCAATGCAGAAGTTACCAAAAACTCTTTCTAAATTATTTCGTCGTTATAACTATTTAGGTAGCAAAGATTCTTGCGATAATTAATGTGACATTTGTTTAACTTTCTTAAAGGGACTAAAAAGATACGTAATTTTTAAGAATAGTAATAATAATAATAAAGGAGTATGATACGAACACCCCCTTTTGGCCTATTCACTATATCTCTCAAGATATATCTCTCAAGCTCAGGTATTAAAAAAATATATGGCCATAGTTTGAATCAAACTATTTTAATTTTGTCCTTTTTTGAGTAGATTTCATGGCCTTCCAAAGAGTTTCAGTATACAGTAAGCATTGCTCCTTGGGTAACTTAAAGTTTTTTTATGTAACATTTAGCTATAAACTTAAACGTCAGTCATTTAAACTTATAATTTTTTAAATATGATAGTGAATTTTACTTATCAACATTTTCTTCACGTGAAATTTATAACTTTTCTTCCGTGAAGTCCATGCAGAGACAGAGATTTCGATACAAAAAAAACTTTTGTTCAGTGCGCCAAAGGGTTTTCCTGTTGTATTAAATATTTACCTGTTCAGGTTTGAAATAATGCTCTACAATAGGAATATACTTTGTATTACGACTCTAGGAAAAATTCCAGAAATCTCTTAGTTTCTCTATACTTATAATGCCGTATGTCGTATTGTACCTTATATAAGGTCGTCGAGTTATTGGTAAAGAAACAAAAATAAGTCTAGTGTTTTTTTCTTGATGGTAAGTGGCTAATATTTACCGGGACAAATAATTCTAGGTATAAAAGGAAACATCATTGAAATCTATCCGGAAGTGTCGAAGTGAGAAACAATTAAAATATGTAAATAGCCTGTACTTGTTGGTTGATTTGAAAGTTTACTTAGTAATTTAATAATTACAGACCTATTCATAACTTAATAATTACAGACCTATTCATAACTTAATAATTACAGACCTATTCATAACTTAATAATAACAGACCTATTCATAACACATAACTATTGGATCATATTTTTCATATCCCCTTCTAATGTTGTTTCTCTACCTTACTTAACGTGATCCCAATTTCAAATATAAGTTTTAAATACTTAAGGATAAACGCAAAAAATGTTCATTTGCCGTCATAAACACAACCTAATAAAAATAAAGTATTAGACATCGAGTTGAAATACTGCGATCCATCTCTGGATAATTAGTATAGTGTGGTACGGGCTATTTACCTGTAGCGCCATCTCTATACCTGAGATTATTTACTATTGACGTGATGTATTGTTGTACGCCACGAGGATTAATACATTTCTATATTCGATGGGACCCCGAATAGCAGATTTACGGTTTTTGTTTAATATTGCTATAAAATAGCCATATAATAAAAATTCAATAAATACGACAAAAATAAAATAAACACGAAAAGTTACAAAATTTGTCCATGAAAATTAAAACTTTACATTTTTTTTTCAAACTAGTGAAAATTTGTCTTAGGATGTCATGAGAAATATTGTTTAATAAAAGAGAGTTGCTTATGGTTTCTTTCATGTAAAATTGATAACACCATATATATGTAACGTTCCCCATTACATACCATACATATATATATATATATATATATATATATATATATATATATATATATATATATATTTTCAACGCCTTACTAACTTAAATTAATCAAAAGAATTCACGACTAAAACCAATCAGCTTTTAGTCGTGAATTATTTTTGATTAAATTAAGTTAGTGTAGCGTCGACAAAATATACGTATGATGTTTTTAGTTTTTAATTTTTTGAAATAATTTATATTTTTAAGTAATTACATTGGTGCCATTTATGAAACTAGAATATTATGAAGAGTAAATAATAATAAAAACTGTTAAGCATGAGTAGAACTCATACTTCAAGGGATCCGTACACATATAGACACTTAAAAACATTTAAAAGTAGGTAGTATTCCTGTTATACTATTTACAAATTTTAATTTTACAGAAGAAAATCTATTGTTTACTATCTTTCACAGGCATAAAAACATCAAACATATTTCAAAATATAACTTCAAATTAACGATTTTTGAATTTTTCCTTTATTTATGCTGCAAGGCCTTGCTTCTTGCTAATTTCATGATTCATGAATGAATTTATTAATTTCATGAAACGGGATGTACCCTATAGGTAAGTAAACCAAAACTTGCGGGTGACAAATTATGCGGCATAAATGACCGTATTTTTAAGGTTCTTCTGGATTACGTTCACTTAGAAGGTTGATTTTTTTACAACTTCAAGAGACCATAGGCCTAAGTATTTGATAATAAATTCAATTTGTTATCTACGCGTGTTCCTAAGAACAAGAGTCTTGATAGACCGACAGACGGACAACGAAATAATCCTGTAAAGGTTCTTTTTTCTTTTGAGGTACAGAACTCTAAAAAATAAGTAAAAGGGATGAATAATTGGTGAAATTACATTTTTTTAATCCTAAAATAAGACAAAAAAAGAAAAAGCAGCAGGGGGCAGAGGAAAGTAGCAAAAATCAGCACAAAACGGAAGCAAAGAATAGTAGTTGAGCACGAAGAAAGAGAGTTTTATGTAAACATCGTTCGTAAAAATTCACCTAATTGACAAATTGTTATGAAAATGTGAAAATCAATTAGCTTTTATTCTGATAGTCAATCAAATTTGGTTCAGAATTTTGGTCAAAAATTACGTACTGACTAATTTTGGTCAAAAAACACTGACCAACGGAAGACGGTGCATGTCATTTTTCAAAAGCAAATTTGAATGATAAAACATATTGTAGGAAATTAAAAAGTAACGCAGCGCAGAAAAAAAACCAGGCGGCGAAACTGAAACCATGACAGAACATTCTGGTTTATAACTGCTTTTTAAATTCGAAATTTTTTATTCTTTTTTGCTTGTATTCGTATTTATGCAAATATAAAAATGGATATTGAATATATTTGGCGTTAATTTTGTAGAAATTCATTATTTACAATTAAATTAAACTACGTGATGTAGTGTTATTTCTACGTTCTTTAATTTCTTTACCACGACCTAGGTTTCGTTGTATTACAACATCTTCAGGTGGGATATTAGCAAGAATTAGTGGGATATTAGCAAGAATCTTATATATATATATATATATATATATATATATATATATAATTAAATATATATATATATACATACATGTGTACATATATATATTTATATTTCTCATTAAATAATTGTCGGTCAAATAACTGTCAATTTGAAACTAATTCAGATGTTTATTTAAAAATACTATTATTAACTCTATTGTGTAACGAAATTATGTTTTTGTCAGCTTACGTGTGTATGCCAAAATAATGTCAGACAAAGCCGATAAAGAAAAGACACCTATTGCAAGAGTGTAAAATTCACTTGTGATTTACAAGTCAAATTAAATTAAGCTGGACCAAAGACGTTTGAGATAAACCCTATTACTGCCAACTAAGATAGAGAGCCCCTCAACTGGATTAATGCGATTTGCTACTAACAGAGTTTACTTCTACGACGGTGTGAAGTGGCTCTGAATAATTCGATCGAAGAACTGATGACCAGACGAGTGACTGAAATCTGATTAGCAATCGCTATAAGTTGATGAAGTTTACATACACATAAATATGAAAATCAAGTAGATGAATTGTTAATGCACACACACATAAATATGAAAATCAAGTAGATGAATTGTTAATGCACATACACATAAATATGAAAATCAAGTAGATGAATTGTTATCGTTAACAAGAAAAGTAAAATATTATAATTTTGAAAAACGATATCATTATATTATTTATCTACCTTATTTAAAATCATTTTTTAAAAGATGCTTCTTCCATAAATTTTTGATATGCACTATGCTTTTGAAGTATTTTAATATAGTTTACATGAAATTTTAAGTCGATGTTCTTCTCGTTAATCCCCAAATATCGCTATGGTGTTTGTCTCATAAAATCCTCAAAAGTGAAGCCAACGACAGCCCAAAAATTGTAACGGCATGGAAGCTGAATAAAAGGGTTTATGCTGAATCGAAACGTAGATATTATATCAAAATATTTATTTATTTAATAAATGATTTCCAAAAAACTTTCTGAAAATATATGTGCCTTCAGAATTTCATAAAACACCGAAGTAAAATAATGAAATGCTTCTGTAGTATTTCCATTTGATTACTATCTGATACATATTCGTTATTTAATTACAACACATACTCTATTTATAGCTATATAGGCGAGCTGAATATAGTAACTATAAGTGAATTTGTTATAATTATTTCCTTCATTTACACTAACTATGTGATCATCAAATTTGGTGTGGAACTCGATAATTATCCCCTCCCCCTATTCTGACCTCTCCCGTGATACTAAGATTTTATTTGATTTTAAAGTAAATATATTACTGTTTAATACCCAATAACACTGTGTAGGATGGCAGATAAATGCCAATGACATTTCAAACATAAAATTACTGTATTTTTTTAAATACGTTTAAAAAAAATTTCCTTAATTGAAATTTAATTCATGTACAAATAAACTAATGTTCAATGTGATAGGCTGAATCTATAACTTGTTGACATATTTGCTAACCAATAATAGATCGTGCGAACTAAGATGGGCGGAGTCAAATGAGGATGGTGAATAATACCACGGTACAATTCAGTTGAAAATGGGCAGACAGAAGAATCTTAGTTAAGAACAATGGCGAGCTAATGACTACTCTGGTGTTATCGAGGTATTATCTATTGGTTCCGAGACTTGGACGTTAAGAACGTTAAGGACGTTAAGATCTAGAACATTCACGCAGGGAATTTACTCGACTCCCATAGACTGCACATCTCACTAAAGACTCCATTCTTCTACTTCTTCACTGATCTTACAACCCGCGATAGGCCTATTCAGGAAGATTCCAGGCCTTTTATTCTGTATTATTGGTTTCAAGTTTTCAACCTTATGCATATTCTGTGTTGTTTTCAGTGAATCTCAGTTAGGTCTTACCCTTAATCAAAATTCGATGAACTTCGCAAAGAACAGGTTCTTAGCCAATTTGTCCGCCATTCTTATCATATTATATTCTAATGGTATTATAAATCAATACCAGGCTTCTTATAATTGTTCGCCTAATCTTCATAAACTTCGATCACATCGACAAGAATGTAGGTAATATCTCGTAACTGATAAATTGGAAGGAAAGAGACTAAGAAGACGCTATTAAAAGTTTTAGTCGGATTAGATTCAGAAAGAACAGAACTTAAATTCAGAAAAAAAACGTCCATATTAGTCAAGATGACTTAAGCATCTTGACCAATTGAGAATAACAAAGGAACGAAATATTTTGAAAGAATTTACATAATATTTACGAACAATACTTCTAATCAGCGTTAGAAAGGACAGAGTTCAAATCTGGAAAAAGTCCACAATCCACAGTCCTCACGATCTTCAACATTGAGAATATCAAAGGTTATGAACTTTGATATTCTCAATGGTGAAGAACTACTAACTTTCAAAGTATCGAAACTATTACTTTCAAAGTATTTGCTTTCTATTTATTAACATCAATTACAACCTCAATTAAATAGGTCTGCGTACAATACTTTCGTGTTGTTCACGGCTACTAACAATTGCTGGAAGGAAAGTTGTTTAGCAAAACGACGCCAATGTTCGCAAAATTTAGTTATGCAACTTGTTATATTGTATATAAAAAAGAGGAACTCATTAGAGAGAGCACCTTTTTCATTAGAAATTGCAAAAAATTGCGGGATTCCACTGAACAATCATCTAACGTGAATGAAGTAATATTGGATCTGCCAAGAAAGCTACGAAGAGAAGTAGCTGTCAATTATGTGCTAAAACAGACAATAAAACCCCTGTTGTCCGTATTATTTCCAAAAAAAATCGTATACAAACAACATTCAAAAATAGTTATTTTATATACTCAGTGTGATGAATTACATTGCTTACATTAAATATATGTTGTAATAAACTTATTTCGAAAATAATAAATAAAAGTTATAAAAAAATTTTTGTTTCCATTTTGTCAAAGTAAATAGTGTATAAAAATATACATTTATTTTTTGTGAAGTGTCAGTTTTTTTAAGAAGAGATAAATATTATTTATTTATTTTTGGTAAAGTATCATATATCTTTTATGACTATTTCCATAGAGTTTAAGTAAAAGTGGAAATACCAGAGTAACAATAAAATTTTAGTATTAAAAGAGAAAATAACGTGTCAAAAAATTATGAAACTCCAAAAATATGAGTGTACCAAATGATGTATCTCAATGGGATTATATCAGAAACGTAAATATTTCAGAAGTTTAAAAATTATTTATTACTATATGAACAAGGATAATGTAAAGAAAAATTGTAAAAGTAGAAATAATACTACATCACGTAGTTTCATTTAATTGTGAGTAAAGAAAAATACTTTTCTAATTACCACTCTGTTAATTTACGACATAAAACGAATTTAGAGAAAAAACATTGTGGAATAATAGTGAAATATGGAAATATGAAAAAATACGAAATTACTTTTGCAATTATTTGTACATATTTACATTTTAATTTCCTCTAACAAAACTAGTTTGTGTACAGCACAGGTTTCAAGTAATTTATTTCCTGATTATAATCTTTCATATAAAATAGTGATGTTCTTCAATCTGGATTAAGATATCAAAAATATTAATATTCACGGTACTACGCATCAATAATATATTTCTAATATACTTCATAATAATTTGAAAACAGTCGCATTGATTTTTTAGAAAGGATCTTTCAAAAATGAGAAAAGCGTTCAATATGCAATTTTCGAATTTCGCAAAAGAAAATAGAAATTGTATGCTGCTGTGAAAATTATATTGGGCTGAACCTGTCACTTTTTTGTAATTTTTCTAGAACATTATAAATAGTTCTAGAACATCACTGACGAGGTATATAAATTTACGCGTCGTTCGATCTTCTATCCAGTTGGCGACTGAGTCTCGGCGAGTAAAGAACAACCAAATATGGAACTTTCATACAAAAAACTTAGAATACTCTTGCTTCGTGAATTATATTAAATGCGAAAAGTATGCAATTATCTGCATAATATTTTTGATTTTATTTTTATTGCCATATTTGTATAGTTCATATTTATAATTGAAATGTGATATATTACCTTTTATTTGTATAAAATTTAATATCTAAACATCAATGTATGTGTGTAAACATTGGTATATGAACAATGTTGCGCAAAACCATATTACTGCCATCAATATTTAACATTATTCTTCTAGGACAATCGTATAATATATAATATATATAAATATACATGTGTATATTTTATGAACCTTGCTGTTCCAGTTATAAAACAAAAATAAAAATATAAAATATAAAGCCTGAGGTTATTTAAACTACTATAAAAATTTCCCTCATTGAGGCTAGTATTGAAAAATTCTAGAGCTTCATAAACTGATCGATAATAATTTAATAAAATGTTTACTGAAGAATATTTACAATGAGATCTGGTGACACTTTTCCTGACAAGGTGGCACGTGTCAATATGTTTCAAGTCGAAACACTTCAAAGGTATTAGAATATCACCCATCTTCTCGAAGGACAACTCTTAAATTTGTTGGAGTTCTAGGTAAGTCTCATTATAGGATGATTTAATATTATCCATTAATATTTAATTCGGCTGGAATGAGAAAGATTCTGTCCAGAGACGCACAGGAATTTTTCCCAAGAATTCAACTTCTGTCGCAATCAGAAACATATATTGAAATATACCTTTTGCTGATAAAAATTATTTTCACGTGATTCACCGAAAGTTGAACATAGTTATATTTCATATTTACGATAGTTGAGAAGTATGAATACTCGCAACGTGACCAAAGTTAGGTTCAAGCACAGTAGCTAGCAACAGTGCCCACTGTTTCAAATCTCACTACGGATAAAGAAAAAAGTTTTCTTTATTGAAAGTATTTTTCTTTTTGTTTTTTTTTAACTTTGTATTAAGTTTTTCCTTCTGATGTAAATCAATGTAAACATATATTTCATTTTTGTTTACAATCAAATTATCTTCCACCTCCACTGTTATATTGTTCGTGTTTGTTTTTGTTTAACTTTATATTGTGTCTGTACCTCTAATATAAATTAATTTATATATTTGCTTCGATCACTGTAAGACAATCTGTGGATGCAAATCCCTTTTATACCTCATCCACATTTTCTTTCTCCCTCTGATATATCGCTTGACTTTTTTTAGTTAATATTAGTTATTGAATGTATTTGGCGTTAATTTTATAGAAGAGATCTAGTAGAAAATATTTTGTAGCAAAGATCTTTGCTAATAGCCCACCTGAAGATGTTGTAATACAACGAAACCTAGGTAATGGTAAAGCACTTAAAGAAAGTAGAAATAATACTACATCATGTAGTTTCATTTAATTGTTAGTATTAGTTATTAAAATATATTGACATTATTTATTTCTCCATATTATATTTGTGCTTCTGATATAAATCAATGTGTCAATATATTTGTTCTCAATTTACTGTAATATAATCTATGGGTTGTAATCCCTTTCATATATAATCCCTTAATTATTTACCTACTCCTAGTATATTGCTTATATTTGTTTTAGCTTTGTATTAAGTTAGTACCTCTGCTATAAATCCATACATATATTTGTTTCGTTTACTCTAAGAAACTCTATGGATGGAAATCCCTTTTAATATTTATTATCTCCCTACCCATCCTATATGGCTTGTCCTTTTCATTTATAATTTTTTTGTAAATAAATATATAAATATGTTTGTTTTCACTTTACTGCAATATAATATATGGATCGAAAAACCTTTCATAATTAATTCCTTATTATTAACGTACTCCTGGTATAGCGTTTGTCTTTGTTTTTGTTTAAGTTTACATCGTTTATTCATTACCGTGTATTTAAAATATTTTATTTTTTTGTTTACTTTCATTAACTTTTCTGCTTCAATAACTTCCAATTTGCCATATTACTAATTATTACCACTTGTCTTATTGTGGTTGAAAGTAAGAGTATATTTTTGTAGCTTATTGCTACTTCTTCTTTGCTTATCGGTTCTCCATTGATGTGCTTAGCTTTCTAAATCTTAGTAATGTTCAGTGAATAAATATTATAAATTTTAAACGAGTGCATCACAAGTCTCGGCAAATAAATAAAATATTTCCATAAATATGAGAGCATATATAAATAGGTAGTAGATACAGATTATGCCATATACCGTGGTACATCCCATAAATTGCGTTCTACTCACGAGAGCAACTAGCGAATTTCAAAAACTTATTTTGCATAATATAATATTAATTTTAAAATTTAAATATTATGGAACTGAAACTTCTATTTATGTAAACTTATATCAAATTTATATTAAGTTGCAAAATAAAAACAGCGAAGGAAGTTTCAAAGGAGTATCGTTTTAAAGCGCAGAGCGAAAATAGATTGAACATCAATCTAATTACCTTGCACTTTGTGAAAAATAAAGGTAATATGGAATGTGCAATATTTCTTAGTGTAAGTTTTATATAAAATTTATATTAAGTTGCAAAATAAAAACAGCGAAGGAATTTTCAAAGGAGTATCTTTCTCAAGCGCAGAGCAAAAATAGATTGAACATCAATCTAATTACCTTGCATTTTGTGAAAAATACACGTAATATTGAATGTGCAATATTACTTAGTATAAGTTTTATATAAGATTCCTAGCGTCTTTTATGAATCTGTATATTACAAGGGTAATGTTATGAAAATTAATTGTTGAAAAAACCATTTACGAAGCAATTTATTTATAATACATCTAATAAGAAGCACTCAGTTTTCATTAATGAAGAGAACAAAATATATTTGATGAAAACATGACGTATGAGGGGTGATAATTGCAAAAAGAAGGAAAATTTATGGTTGATTTATCAAATTGATTTGGATGAAACCTATGAATTCAGTAGAATTTAAAAAAATACACACGATAAAAATTTAAATCTACCGTGAACATAACAAAATGTATCATTAAACGACACCGAAGAGTATTAAAAGAGAACAATTTAAGAAGTGCTATAAATAGAAAGCTGCTGACAGTTAAACAAAAAGCATATACCACACTTTTTTAACTTTTACTAAATAAAAAATATTAAGAAAACCTTAAAAGTAAAAAAACAGAGAGCAATGAAAGAAAACCCGCACGAAGAGCAAACGGAGAACATTAGAAAATTATTTATGAAAATTAATGCGTTCGATAAATCTTCGTTAACATTCTTATAGGTAACCAATCGATAGAAAAAGAATTCCCACCATCGGTCTTGAAGTGCAATCTGTAGAGTGTCGTGGTCTATACGTACGTACAAGTCAACGAACGGAGACGTAGGTCACTTTTCTAAAGCAATTATTTTTTTAGAGGAAGATTTTTCCGAAAAGCTAAATTCAATATTGATACTTGTTAAATTACGCAAGTTAAAATTACTTTTACAGTTAAAATTCGAGATTAGCTGGCGCGTTAATCAATAGCCCCGGGGTGTGTAAAATGAATCGAGTCAAGTGTACAAATGAATGGGATAGAGTGAATCTGTCTTCTTAAATGAATTGTATGAAGTTTCATTGTTATTATTCGCAAATAGCATTAGTACAAAATGTCAGCTGCGAGAAGTTGATATTTGTTAAAATCAAAAATCACGTGTCGTTAGCGCGTAGGCTTATTATGCAGACCACTTCAGTTTAAATTCTACCTCATCTACATAGCATTGTTTGTGTATGCATAAATTTACTAGAGCGTAAGTTTACAATAATACGGAAAAGGATGTCTATAACCTTCGTATATTTCTAACAGATTCTATTTTTAATCTTGTATATTTGTCAATATACTAAACCAAAACAATTTTCAGTAGGAGTAATTGTTAAGGTATTTTATTATGATTTAATTTACATTTTTAAAACGTGCGATTGAAAAAAGGGTGTGCGGGAATGCGGGTATAATATATTATATGGCTTTTCAATTACATTTTGAAAGACCTATTCACTAATACCTATTTTGATGGGATAGATAACGAAAGTCTGTCTTTAGTTTCTAACTAGAAGAGTGTACCACAAACAATCATCCTGTCTTTGAGTTGAGTAACCGCGTAAACCTGCAAAATGTAATGGCAAAATATTTAAAAATCGCATAGTTACGATGCTGTGATATATCTACAGAAGATGGATGAACCGACATGATGAAATTATAAGATTCCTGGATTGCTATAAAACTCTAAAAAGAACAATATCTAAACTTACATTGGTATTCAATAATGCTAAGCCTAATTAATGTTATCGACAAAAGTATCAATAAGGTGTTTTAACACTAGCATCAAATTAAATATTATTACACGAAAACTTGATAAATTCATATTATTTTAACGTATATCTTTATTTATGTGGAATTAGGCATATTATTCTGTAAATTTACAAATACGAAATGATTTTTTCTGTACGAATTTGTGAAAATAAATACAAAAAGTTTAGTGTCAATCCTTTTCAATCTACTTGCAAAATGTGCATTTGTCTGGATTATTGCGCATGCCTTTCTAACTTATAAAATCGCTATTTTTTTTTCATGGAAACTGGTAGCTGATCCGTTTGTAATTTCTACTTAAAATCCAGCTGTGTGCATATCGGAGGACCTTGACTAAATGATGGACAATCGAACTCATTTATGCCAATCATAACTCAGTTGGTGAAGTATTGATCTATTCAACACTCGTCTTTAGCATGAGCTGGCGATTCTCTATGGCGATTCTCTTGGAATTGAAACTAGACTGAGTACATGTTCCAGTTCCTACGGGGTGGCATTCAGGTGCATTTATAGCCTGCTAAACAGATGGTTATTCATTTCAATTGGTCGTTGTGAACCCTTCGTGTTCTCCAAACCCATATGTTTGCAAGCAAAACGGCGGAATTCGTGGTTTACTTTCAATTATCTGACAGTACCCACTCTTTTAGTCCTGAAGTCTCTGAATCCATATGATTAATCATCCATCTCATGATATTATTGCTTCGTAACTTGGGCATTATATGTAGCTTGGGTAGCGTATTAGTCCATATAGTCATTAACAATAACACAAATTTTCCAGGCTATTCAAAAACAAAATAAGATACATTTATTAATAATCAATCTTTACTTGTTATCCAATTTAACTCCAACTCTTTACAACCCTTCTTCCACATCGCAATGGAACAACGAATCAATGCGTTTTTGACGACCCGGGAAATGACACAGATATCTATTCCAGGAAAACTTATTTCTATAGGAAAATTATTATTTAAAACTAAAAGAGTACAGAAACGGAATAACAAAGCAATGTTAAAAAGGCGCAACGTGATTTCTTGAAACGCTATTTACGTAACACAAAGGAATAACTGAATAACGGAATCACTCGCTTAACCTATATTTTTTTGGGAAACACTGGTTTTCATTGTGATTTGCATTGCAAAGTCACGAAAATACTAAATATTTAATTTTCATTTCTAATTTCTAACTATAGGTTTGTAACTGTAACTACGAAAGCCAAGCCGGGGTAAAATCTAGTAGGAGATTAGACACATTAATGAGTGAAACAAAAGTTTTACCATTCCAATTAAAAAACGAGATATTAACAATTAAATAAAAACTAGTCTTCATAGAACGCAAATGTACATATTTTGTTTGTCATCCATTGGGAATAATATCAACTGTATAATATCTCCTCGATCATAAATACTTATACATTTATATCTCGGTATTTTATTTATTTTTGCCTCCTATTACCAATATACTTTTTTTTTCTTTTTCTTGTGTTTTTCTTGACTTATTTCATTATTCTTGACGTATTTTATTTATGTTTGCCTCCTATTACCAATACACAATGTTTTTTCTTTTTCTTGTCTGTTTTTCTTGACTTATTTCTTTATTCTTGACGTATTTTATTTATTTTTGCCTCCTATTACCAATATACTATTTTCTTTTCTTTTTCTTGTCTGTTTTTCTTGACTTATTTCATTATTCTTGACGTATTTTATTTATTTTTGCCTCCTATTACCAATATACTATTTTCTTTTCTTTTTCTTGTCTGTTTTTCTTGACTTATTCCATTAGTTGTAATTTATTTAATTTTTTTACAACTTTACTTACTTTACTTTCATAAATTATAAAATACACTTTTTTTAAGATTATTATAACTTGCTGATAGGGATATATGACTTCCGCATATAATTTCCACCTATATATGAGGATATATAATTTCCGGTTATAAAATATCTCAAAGCCGGGCAATCTCATCCCTATCTTTTACAACATCGTTCCCTTTCCCAAACTCTCATAATTTTATTAAATTTGTCGTAATAATTTATAGTTTCTTCGCTTGGAACGATTTTCCGAAATTGTAAGTTATTATATTTTTCATTTTTAACACAAAATTCGATTCCATATGACCTCGTATTCTATCATAATGGTCTTCATATTCGATATTTATTTCCCGAAGTACCTAATAGTGAAATACATTTTAAAGAACATTTAGAAATATGTAGGTACCTTGAGTACTTACCTTATCGGCGGAGATAAGATTTCCTTACCTCAAAAAAGACAATATAAAAAACAAATTTTTAAAATGGACATAATGGACACCTGAAATTGTTATTATTGTGATGCGTATCTAAACGCAAACTTGTACGAGTTTCTTATATCAGCGATCGAATATTAATTGCTAACTTCAGTATTCCAGTTATTTCCTGACAAATTTTTATCGATATTATATCATTGCTGACTTCTGTAGTTCAATTATTTCCCGACAGATTTTTATCGATACCAAATAGTCGTTAAAATGTTTATTATCATTTTATTTATTTAAATTTTGAATAATAATTTTAATATCTTTGAATTAGTATCTATTTTATACATTTGTCTTATTTATGCTGGTTACCCTAATCATTAGAATTATTGAAGGATGATCATGAAATTCGGTGTTGAATTTTCTCAAGTAAAAATTGTCTCCCAAATAAGCGGCGGCATTTACAATTTCATTTTTCACATGTCAGTAATACGATTTGGGGGGAGACGTCTAGACAACAAGTGTGTGTGGAAATTGTTTACCATTTTTGGCGAAAATACCGCATTGCTGGGATTAGATTTATCTTATTTCAAATGTGTAGATTTGTTTATAAAACCTCTCATATAATATAAAGAAAAAGCTTATCCTAAGGTGTATCTGTTGAGATGTACTTTTGAGAAAATATTTTTGTTATAGACAATTTGAGAATTTATAGTAGCTGTCCGCTTCACTTAGAATATTAATTTATATTCCTCTTATTATATTTAAAGTATAATTAATATTTTGCTTGCTACGAGAATTTTAACAGATATTTTAATGAAATATATTTTGAAACATTTTGGCTTAAAAAATATGATCAATTTACACAATAATTTTTAAACCATTTACGATCGATTCGTGTCTTATTAAAAGGACATAAGTCAGCGTAGTATCAAATTCCAGGAAAATTCCGATTATTTTTAAGTCATGTTTCGAAACTTTGTTCGTTGAACGAGGCAAAAAATATGGGAACTTCTTTACCACTGCCAACATAAAGAAATATCACTCAATTTTTTCACATAATGATAATATTAAAACAGGAAAATTATATTACACTGAAAAATAAAATCTTCTTTTTGAGTTTCATAAAATCTCAGTTACTAAGCTGCAGCAATGGTTCCGTATTTAAAAATAAGTGCGTTTCATAACAAAACAGTATGTTTTCTAAAATTCAAAAAACATTTTCGCATACAAATATTATCATAGTGAGAATATATTGAAATTAGCATTGGAAACAACGTAACATTAAAGTTCAAAGTATCAAGAGGAAATTTTGCGTCTATGCCTACCAAAGATTTTTGGATTGCTTAGTTATGCCTTCGTTTGAATTTGCAAATTTATCACCTAAGTTCTAGAAAATGTTACTAAACTAGTTCATAATGTAGAATCCGATTGCCTTCAATTTGTGATATCCATTAGCATTAGCGTTATAAGATGCATGAAAACGATACGTAAAAGTGAATCTCGTTCGAAGGTTGCGCGCTGCGCGAGTTAAATTCTGCTTCCCCATTTGTCAAGAATGTTTGTGGCGAATACTGGTTTTGAGTTCACACGTACGTTTACAAGTTTAACCGCAATATAGTCTGCAGTCTGCTGGTCCGTGATATATTAGGGAATCCGTTTATATCAGTAATATATTTATAACTTTTTGATAAATTTCTTGCTGAGTTACGGAGCAACTGACAAGTAAATTATATACACTTCTAATAATGTATATTAGGAATCCCTAAGGAAAATCAGTAAGGAAATATTTAATATTAATAAGCATATTAACCTCGAATATATTGAATTTTATATTACGACTACAAAATTTCTATCAATTAAACTTTTGAAATAAATATATCCCATCGTAGAAAGTCGGTGACACTCCATGTCTCCTAATTACGGCATGCTGCTCCGTCCTCTTGAATGGCAATTGAAACTATCATCAAACGCAGCTGGAATTATGAAAATACTAAAAAAATCGTATTTTCAGATTTTACTTTGTAAAATCAAAAACGTGCTAGTTAAACTTCTACTTTAGTGCTAATAAGATATAGAAATAAACCCAGAAAGAACATTTCATACTTAAAAGTGACTTAAAAACAATTATATATTCTTGTGATGAATTCGGCAAAAAAGATACTCCATTTAAAGTTTCTGTTCTATATCAAGTTAAAATTAATAAAGTCAATAAAAGTCGCCAAGAATGATATTGCTTGTTTAAGGTTTGTTATTTTTATAATTAGTTAAAATTGTTGTTTGCATATTTTCATTTAAATAATAATTCATTACTTTTAGCTTAAAATAATTCTAAATAAGGGGTTTGTATTATCAGGGTAACGAACCTCAAAAGGAAAAAAGAACCCTTTTAGGACACTTCATTGTCGGTCTGTCGGACTGGCAAGACCCTTTCCCCCTGTCCTTGGAGCTGTAAAAAAATCAAGCTTCTAAGTGAAGGCTGTCAAGAATAATCTCAAAAACACAGTCATCTATGCCACATATTTTAACACTCGGAAACAAATCAAAACCTATAGGGTACTTCCCGTTGACCTAGAATTCTGAAATTTGGCAAGAAGCAAGATCTTAGATCACAAGCAAAGGAAAAAATCCGAAAATCTTTCATTTTTATTTATTTCACATAAATTTTTTTTTTAATATCCGCTTGTGAAAGATATAGTAGGCAATATGTTTTCATTTTAAAAAATTAAATTTTTTTAAATAGTTTAATATGAATATTATGTTCAATTAAATGTTTATAAACGCCTAAGTGTGTACGGAATGTCTCGTTTTGCTCGTGCTGCTCGACAAGCTTTTTTTGTTTTAAGCACTCTAGTGATACTGCTGTCGTATTTTAACTATTATTAAGTTGTTATTAAGTATTAACATGTTATTAAGTACGTAACATGAGGAGAGAGAGAAAAAACTTGAAAAAATTACATGTTTTTAAGCCTGTTCAACATTAAGATGAAAAACAAATAAGCAGTTAGATTTTACATCCTTTAGTTTACAGTTGTCAGAAAAGATCAAAAGAAACTATATATCCTTCTTTTCCTGAAATATTGTCAGGAGGATGATGTACTTTGTGGATATTCACTATTATTTTTCCAGTGAGATATATTATTCTTTGCGCTATTTTGTTCTGGAAAGGAATGGAATAACATTTCAAATGATGAACTGAAATACGATTTAAAATTAATACAGAATAACTACAAAAATATTTTAATCTTCTTGTTGAAAGTAATTTCTATCTCAGTGATCGCTTTCCATTTTACTTGGATGCCTATCTATGAAATTTATGCATACATATATACACATTTAGTAATAAATATATATTTATTTATTTGTAGAATATTATGGTTCAAATATTTGACCTCAAACGATGTCGAAATATGAAATATAAACTAATCTCTTTACTAAGAGAAAAACTCGCAATGAACCCCCAATTGGCAAAGAACAAATTTAATATAAATATTAACGGTCAGCTAGTATTTCTATTAAACTATTTACAAATATTAATATTATTTTTCACATCGCAAATATATAACCTAGTATATATTTCGTAGGTTTAAAATTATAGTGAATATCACAAAAACTATCAAATTAAAAATTATTGCGATAGTTTTCCAGTAAACTTAGTGTGAATATTTAGTTATGCTACTTTTTCATAACTTTATCGTCAGTCATTTTGAAGATAGAGAAAATGGAAAAAAAATTGGGGACGCTCTCTACAACAACATACAAATAATTTTAAAAATATAGGTTTAGAATATTTCTAGTTTGCGCTGACAATTCGTTTTCCATATAATACACGAAATTAAAAAGTATTCTAGTTCCTTGAACAGTAACTATTGAGTTATAAACGGGTCAATATTCTTTACTACTATGATAAATTTCAATGTTTTACGTAAAACAGTTTCAGAAAAAAATGAGTACATTTTATTCTTGAGTAAAATTGTGATATAAGTAAATTGGAATCTTTGTAATTTACTTACAAAGTACATTCGTACTTTCAATTGGTATTCCACAAGACATAAGAAATTAAAAAAATATTTTTATATTTGTTCTTCGCTAATTTTAATATTAATATCTTTGATTATTAACTTTTGATATATATGCGGGATAATATTCTTTATCACACCATCTATGCTAAATTTAAACTTTTTACTTTAAACGGTTATTCAGGAAAACGATTGTAATAGACGAATCGACACGTAAGAGATCTTATGAGGATTTCATTTTCCGTTTTGATGAACGAAACCCTAAAAATGATTCGGATGCATGTCTATAAATTGAACTGAAGTCAGCAATACTAAATGTATTACTATCAAAACCTTAACTTTCTTAATATATATCGAATATGACTCTAGCATACTTCGAGCCACCTTCCATTTATGCACTTATGATGAAACGATACGTGCCGATACTTCATCTTGTCAAGGAAAATAGGGAAGCTCTTTGCTAGATACCGAATTATATATTATTTACACCTTATAATACTCCTGCTCCACTCTATTTTATAAACGTTATATTAATTTTGATATTAATTTTTTTCGACTAAAAATTTACATAAGAAATGTTCATATAATCGAAGTAAAACCAAAAGGGAAGCCACAGCCTTTTTACTGTTAATTTAATAAAGATATATTTTATATTTAAGAAATTGTAAGAAGCAGTTAAAATAAAAAAGACAAACTATAGGGAGCAGATAGAAGAAACACGAAAATCCACTCATCTAAAACGATCGGTGACCACATCATTCTATAGAAAACATAATCATCAAAATCGGTCAAGAATTGCGACCGTATATACCAACGGACCGGGACGCATGTTATTTTTCAAATGCTTTAAGATAGTGCTTTTTTGAAGCCGGGACGCTATACGACAATAACGCTCTCACCTACAGGTGTGCAATACTAATTTTTATGTGATTTACAGCTTTAGCGAACTATATTAATGGAGTTTCTGTTTATTTAAAATATGTTTAACAAGACTGCAGTCTGGGGTGCAGGTGCTTGGACTAAGAAAGGGGATGGAGAGCTAAGACTATTTCAGTCTATTTTCCATGCTGAATGCGAACAATAATCGAGTTGTGACTAGAAACTAGTCATCTCATTTTCATTAGAGATCAGCGGTAATAAAGTTAAGTGACACTTCCTTCAAGTGGATGACTCTCTTAAAATATACCAAAGATTTTCAACTTTTCTTCTATCTCAACAATTGAGTTATTGCAGAACAAGTGAACCCTTGAAAGAGTTATTTACTTTATTACTATATTTCTGGTATATCTTTTGTTAACTCATTTCTACGTCAGTCAGTTTTAATTATTTTCCCATATTAAGGAAGATATGTCCAAGTTTGTTATAGGATATAAATATTTCACATAATTGTGTGATATTAAACTTCTCTAAACATAATGCTTATGAAATTAAATTCAAATCATTCACGAAATTTTGGTAATAAATCTTATTTTGTAGCTCCTGAATTTATTCTGGATGCAACATTTTTTATTTGAATTGAAGCCTGGACGTAGAAAGAATGGACGTAAAAAAACTTATACGAAGGTTTAATATAAAATTTTAAATTTACAAAATTCAAAATAAAAAAAAATATGCGATGAGAAATCTTTCCCACTCTCAACTTAAATGTTTCGTGATTAATTTTTATTTACAATATATATGTGTATATATATATATATATATATATATATATATACATATAATCATAAAGCCCAAAGCTCCATAGACCCTATTCCGACATACACTTGTAAATTTTTAATAGGGTAAGAATAATTTTTGGAATTATACTCAATAAGCCCAGATAAAAAGTTAATGGAGGAGTTATTTTTTTAATTCTTACTGGCACTCAATATCTTGAAATGAAAAGCATCAAAACAAAATTTGATACTGGAATCCTTTAAAAATCATTCGCATCTTACCTCAAGAAACGAACGGATTTTAATTCTGAGTTTTCAATAAGTACATGGTTAAAAATGTTATTCCCCTTTCACTGTGTTTAACTTAGACCGAAACCCTCATAAAAAATAAATATGCCCATACTTTAGTAACCTGAACGCTAATTAAGATACTCCTTTTGTTTAAATTATTCTCTTGAAACTTTTCAATGTTACTAACAACTTGAGTTATTCATAGTAGTTAATTTTTAGCAAACTACAGTTTTTCTTGTTAAAACAGACCGAGTTCTTTGAATATTGATGCCGTGTAAGCGGGAACACGCTATGTAATCAATACATGTAATTTTGCAAATTTACTTGATCGTACCAGGAACGAATTGGGGTGGTAATTCCTGTATATACCCAGGTGCTGCCTGTCAAGGGCACACATTTTGCACGATCGATAGCTTCAATTCAGGAAGCGTGATAAACAAGGGGTTGTAATCGAAACCGGTAATCGAATCCATGGTTTACTAGTGCCTTCTATTTCCGTTTACATAGATAATAGCGAAGCTGTTTGGAGTATTTTACATGACACATCTAAAGAACTTTCCGTTGTACTCACGTTTCGAGTAGAATTCACATTAGGAGGGTTTTGCACAAATTTGGCGACAAATAAAAATTTAAGAACACATTAACTTTATTTTCCACCATGTAAATATGATTTGTAAACTGTGTACCATTGTTATAATGTTAGGGTATGCTTTAAGTAAACTTCTAGTATAGTAGTTTCGAAGACAGAATAAGGGTAGACATATTATGATTTTGTGACCATTTTCAACAATACCTTTAGAACTCTATTACATAAAATTTTGAAAACATAGCTGCGCAATCTTTATAACTTGTTTTTTTAAATGATATCTCATATAACATAAAAAATTACAAAAAAATCTAATATTTATTTGTTGTTCATACTTACTACAGTGGCAAAATCATTGTTTCAAGGGCAATTTCTTACAGCCAATCACGATGAATTGGATGATAGTATTAAGTGCTGTGGCAAACTGTAAGTGATTTGTAAACGTTAGGTAATGATAACTACACAATAAACTAACCCGATTTAGATTTGAAGTGATCAGAATTAATATATTATTAAGTAAAATAAAAGCAAAATGATACTTTAGGAATAGAGACGGGATGCATGATGAAAATGTATAGGACCTGGGCCATAGGATATTATTTTATCGCCCATAATTTTTACCGATATCTATAAGATATTTTTCCATCACATATGTCATATTTTGCTAATTTTGCATACTATGTGTGTGTGAAACCTCCGTAGTATGAATCTAATCTAAACAGGCAGTAAAACCGGATAAGCAAATCCAAATTATTGCATGAAGCAGAAGCTGAGTGGAATCCAATCAATATTCTAAATTTGATAAAATTTAATTAAATGAATTACACAAGCGGAATTCACAGAATACATATCTATTAATAATTATGAACAGCAATCGGGAATAGTACGTTTATGTTGATTCGAATCAACGTGGAGAATCAACGGTGTAGAAGTGGATGCATACATTTACTAATTTAAGCCTTCATCTCGTCTCTCAACATAGCAGTCTGAACAAATATGATGAAATATTATTTAAAAGCAAAACGGTACACAGGTAAGCCCTTAAAAGAAAAAAAATAGGCGCTACACACGTTGTGCATTATTTACTCGAACAATTTCGAGCCACTTTAATTAATCCTAACTAAATCAAAACATATTTGATATAAAGAGTTAAAATTCTAATAAGAAAATGATAAAGTCGTTAAAAATTAAACACCAAACTTTAAAAATTTAGCTTCAATATATTCTCAGGTATGACTTTCCTAGACTTACTAATTTAGACATTGAGTCACTCAATTTTTATATCCAGATGAAATAGAAAATTAAAATTTAATGTTTAGCAAGTGTTTCATGTATATGAGAGAAAAAGCCTAAATTCGGACAAAGGTGCTTTGGAACGTAAAAAATCCGTTTTAATACATTTTTTGTGCAGCTTACTTGGCTACTTCTTGTTTAGGAAAGAAGCTATAGTTTTCCTGTAATACTTTTGTCTGTGTCTCTTGCATGATTTCTTTCACGACTCCTTTGTTTGTATTTCTTCCAAGTGTGTTTCTTCTTCCTCGATTTTTGGCTTAGCAGTCTCGAAAATAAGGGCGAATGCTATTTTTTTACAAATATTTTGAAATATGTCTTAAAATATGCAATTTAAAATTATAGAAAAATGTTTTTATTCCTCATAGGGTTTTTTATTCCTCATAGGGTTTTTTTTATTCCTCATGTTTTTTATTCACAAGCCTTTTGAAATGATACGCCGATATAATGTAAATTCAAAAAACGACTGTGTTTATTTATTCCCTTTTTAATACTTATCTTATTTCTTTGAAAAGTTAGTTACTAAAAATGTGTATATTGACAAGATGTGCTACTATGTCATTCACTATACTAAATTTCAAGTTCCTATGTTGCATATTTTCTGAGAAAATCAATTATGAATTTCTGAAAACGTAAATGCACGTAAACGTAATGCACGCAATGTAAACGTAAACTGCATTTTCCATAGCGTAAAAACATGTTGCATATTTAAAAAATTATGCCATCTATAATCATCACTATTCTTTTCCCACGATCTTTATGTGGACTTCTGAAAACCGGTATTTTTCTTTTGTTAAATTGAGGAGGGGGATTTTTTTGCATGTTTTTCAGCATATCTCTGAAGGTATAGTATTTAAAGTTATAAAAAAAAATTTCCAGACCCTCATAACGAATCCATCAAATGATAACCCATAATAAATATGATACCTGAAAATATTCTTTTATGTGCTTAATACGGTCCCTATAAAATTTGTAAATGAATGTAATTGAATTTTATCTATTGAGATATGTATGGGTTAATACATTTCATTACTGATAAGATTGAAAGATAATAAAAATTTATGTTACGTAAGAAAAAATGCTTAATAAGGAAAAGTAATCATAGAGTGAAATTTTAGTTATTAGTACGGAAAAGAATAAAAATAATTGAACGTAAATAAAGAAATCTCTTATCCTAATAAAAAATTATGTTATCGTAAAGTTTTTGGTGAACCATTTCAGCGCTGAAGGCAAAATACGACAATTGAAAGCTTCAAAACAAAGAGGTTAGTGTACCCAAATGCAATACCAAAAAGTAATATACTTACTTTTATAACTATTCTAAATCCTTTATCAACTAGAAATGGGAAAAAAATAATGAGATAATATTTAGAATAATTTAAAAACTTTCAAATGCAATAATTTAAAGTAAGTCGCAAAAATAACGCAATTCAAAAATATTCCCCGTCATATCGATACCAAAGTGTGTCTAGAATGGGAGAGGGGCCAGCGGAGGAGAGCAAGCAAAAAACTACTATACTATTACAATAATCTAAAAAAAGAATCATATCTATTCAAAAAAAGGTATTGAAATTCAAATAGAATTATAATTTTGGAAAATTTGTTCCTGAAAAATCATGAATTTAAAAAATCGACTGAAATATAAATGGACGCCAGATTTTAAGTACTCTTCCCATGTGAAATTTTATATATGGCAATATTTAGTGAGAATGTATGAAAATTTAAAAAGAGAATCAACTTTTAGGTTTCAACTTCGTAAGTTTTGCCATAGTATTCATTTAAAAATGAGTCATAATTATACATACATAATAGTGGCACCCTAAAAGTCCAATTCCCTTTTTTAAATTTTCATACAGATTTACTAAATTATAATACATAACAAGCTCTGCGTGGAGAAAGTACTTCCAGTTTGACGCCGATATTTATTTTAATACCTTTTTTTAATTGAACAATATCCCAAAGAGAACTTATTTTACTTTTTGGGGCGGTTAATAATTTAATTGAACGATATCCCAAAGAGAACTTGTTTCACTTTTTCGGGCGGTGAATAACTTAATTGAACGATATCCCAAAGAGAACTTGTTTCACTTTTTGGTGTGGTTAATAATTTAATTGAACGATATCCCAAAGTGAACTTGTTTCACTTTATGGGGCGGTTAATAATTTAATTGAACGATATCCCAAAGAGAACTTGTTTCACTTTTTGGGGTGGTAAATATTTTTCTTGCAATATATCTCTACTCTGGCTCATATTACTTTCACCTAATAATTACACAAGCTTTGTATACGAGTTTAAATACAATTTTGAATGTTGAGATTACGGCTAATAAGGCGATGAATGGCGGCAAATACTGAATATTAGGAAGAGACTGTACCAAAGTAACTGTACCATTATAATAAATTAATTGCTATCCCGTATTCTTATGGCTGGTGATTTTACACTGTAACTGTCATTTAGTACCGCTGGCAATAATTCAGTCATTCAATGAGTAACGGCCTGGCCACTAACTCCGGCAACGCGAATTGCGACGCGAACTAGGCGCGAACTGCAGCGCGAATAGCGAAGCGACCCGCGCAACCTTGCCACGAACTTAATGACAGAGGCGAGATTGAGCGAGAGGATATATATCGTAATGGATATGGCATTATAAAATATAAAACGAGCGCATTACTATCCCGAAACTAATTCGTTATTTGCTCAAGATATTATTTATTCCAAGGCAAGGATTAAATTCTCTAAACAAAAAGAGAAAGGAATATGGTGAATATCATAAGCTCTACAATGAATATAGGGAATATCCCGACAAATTTTATGAATATACGAGAACGTGTATAAAAGTTTTGGTTATATTCTCATGTATATAGAAGCAGACTTGAAAATACGAGCAAATTTCGAAAGGGTTGTAACACCTGGAGAAAAGTTATTTCTCACTTTAATGTGAGTAATTTTTATTTATTTATTAATTAAAATACATATATTATATAAATAAGAAAGTGAAGTATTACATTATTTTAAAGAACTTAAAAAAATTACTTAGGTAATATAATGTATTACGAATCAGTCTCCCTAATTATTCTCTTCATTGATTAACTACGAATTTAAAGTGGTAATTGTGTTGTACAATTATCGTTATTGTTTTCATTAGAAGCTTTTGATTGCTTGTAATACCCATAGGTGTCTGTATACTGATTGAAAGCGTTTTTGTCTATAAAATCTTGAATGACTTTATTCCCTAACCTCATTTTTTGCATATTATTTAACGTCTCCGTCTTGAGCAAAAAATTCTAGAGAAAGTGGTAGCTGTCGGATTTATTAATATCAATATCTCTCGCAATTAAATGAAACGTGATGTAGTATTATTTCTACTTTCTTTAAGTTCTTTACCACGACCTAGGTATCGTTGTATTACAACATCTTCAGGTGGGCTATTAGCAAATATCTTTGCTTTTGAAGGCTCCTTTTGTTCCCCCTTTAGAGAAGTTCAAATATCTTGCCTAGTTTCAAATAAATGTAATGACAGCCACCGGGACCTCTGCTATATGGTTTAAACAGGCCTTACGCTTTTTTATCCCATTCTTAAATTTTGGTAGAGTTCAGTTACAGCAGAAGTTTTAAATGAAAGAATATACATAAAAAATGCCATATTTAAAAAAATGCACTTTTTTTTCGAATTGACACGATTATTCCATTACAAAAAATTATTTTAAAAATGCTTTTTCTATGAAGAAACGCCTGTCAGCTGGCCGTCAAACGTAAGACTTTATCACCTCACTTTACGCGACCCTTTTAACATATTTATTTTTTTTATTTTTTGGGTTTGTTTTTTTTTATATAAATTCCACTTTGTAATTGCAAATACTGGGATTGAAACCACGAATAATGGCAGTCAAGTCGAAATATTTATAACTTACTTTCTTGACAAAGTGCACTTTTGTATGGGAACTTTTTTCAAATCACTTTTTTCCATAAAATAATCGAGACCGAGCCATACTTTTAGTTGATACTTCGTTTTTTACCTATATTCTTTCAATCAAAGCAAACAAAATAGAAAAATCACATTTCTGCTAAACTGAACTTGTTCCAAGTCTTTTTTCAAATTAGTATTAATAGAAATATTTAGTAATTTTAATCGGTTATTAGTTTCAATTACACATTTCTCCAAACGTAATCTATATTATAAACTTAATTTTTCGGTATGTTGAATCCGAATTTTGGGAAATTTGTGTTAAAATGCCTTGTTTTTTAATGAACGATTATCTTATAATTCATAATTTTTTGTTGCCTGCGTCTTTTATAATGTTATCGGGATTATTTTGTTTGACACTTTGTAGTTAGAGTTTGCAAGAGTTTGGCGCCACTGAACTTTTTGCAATTCGAATTACAATTAGTTTATTGTGCGTATAAAATATGTAGCAGTTCAAATGTGTCATTAACTTTTGATATGGACATTGCCTTTTATTTGCTTTGTAAGCCAGTCTTGTGTTTGCCTGCTTGTTTGATGTAAATAGCGTAGCAGTCCCGGTAAGTTTTGAATGGAATTGTGGGCTGTTAGCAAACATCTTTGCTGTTAGCCCATCTGAAGATGTTGTAATACAATGAAACCTAGGTCGTTGTGAAGTACTTAAAAAAAGTAGAAATAATGCTACATCACTTAATACACACAATAATACACATAGTTTCATTTAATTGTGAATAATGAATTTCTACAAAATTAACGCCAAATATATTCAACATCTTTATTTCTATTATTCATAGCTACTTCAAGCTCAAGTAATTTTAATTTCTTTTTGTCAATTTCTAAATATTCGCTACGGCTATCATTAAACTTACGTCGTTCTCGGAAAAAAAAAATGTTTAGTTTTTAAAAAGGGTTGCTGTGGGAAGTAGGGAGAAGTTGGACTAAGTAAAGATTGTAGCAGTGACGGCGATAATTCTTCTGTTAGATGTTGAGTTTCTTCGAGGCCAAAGGATAAAAGTAACTCTTCTTCGTTGTATTTAAAAAAATATTTAAAATTGTATTGAAAATTAGCAACTGGATCCCCAGAATGGTATGTAGGTGATATGTGAGTCCTTTATGGTATGTATCTCCGAAGGTTTACAATTTTTTTTAACTTATCAACTGAAAAAAAAACTAGACTACGGGGGCATTTTAATAATTATTTTAATAAATTTTAGCTGCGGTTTCACTGGTTTAGATTTCAATTATAAATATAATTGAAATAGTAGAAACACACGGCACATGCACAGACATACGCACATAGGATGCACATAGCGATGCGCGCGTGACATACCGGCTGACACTCAATTTTTACTATATTAATAAAGACGATAACTTGCTAGTCCCACCTTTACAGATACAAGACAGCCGTTATTTTTTTAAAATAATAATAAAAAATATTTTATTATTTCTTTAATATTACTTTAGTAATTGTAATACTATTGTAATAATTATTTTTTTTCTTTTCTATTTCTTAGTCATCGAGTATATTTTAAGTCTTTGGCACAATCGTTTTGATTAGGTCAAAATACTGTTGCAGAAAACATTTATCAAACATTGAAAGCTATTTGTTCAACAACAAATTTGTTCAACTAAATGTGCCTCAGCCAGCCTCTGAAAATCTAAAAAATATTCCAAAATAGTTTTGTTCCAAATGACAGTTACCAATTAGCTTCGTTCGATAGACAGAAAACATTTTCGCATATTAAATCAAACCCGTAGTGGTAATGAATACTATAATTATAAAAAAATGTTTCATTAATGTTACAAGATATTTCAGGCCCAGATTATAAGCAAATTGCTATCGAGGTTGGCAGTAAAGAAAAACAAAGTGTTAGTGGTGCTTTTAATTTTTCTCGATTAAATAAATTATTAACTGAAAACATATTTAATGTATCATTGCCGTAAAATTTACCTGGCTCTAATGTAATATTACCATATGTGTTAATCGGCGATGAAGCTTCTCTTCTTACATTTATTTGATGCGCCCCTATCCGTCAGGTAATTTAGATAACGAAAGAGAATTTTTAAATAAATTTTATCTGGAGCAAGAATTATAGTAGTGTGCACTCTACTATAATATAAATTTGATATCTTAACCAATAAATTTCGTATTTTTACACAAGGTATAGAGGCTAATACAAAACACGCAAATTTACTTTTAGTTAAATTTTAGTAACATCGATAACGCAATTTCGTGGCAAGATTGAAACGCAATAATTGAGTTACATTTCAAGCAACTACTATACGGCATCAGTTCAATATTATTTTTTTTACTAATCTGCTAACAGAATAATATGAGTCAAGTTATATATTTAATCAAGATTTTCATTACTTTTAGTTAAATTTCAGTAACTCCGACAACGTAATTTAATGGTCTAGATTGAAACGCAATAATTGAGTTACATTTCAAGCGACTATTGTACGACATCAATTCTATATTACTTTGTCACTAATTAGTTAAAAGAATAATATGCCTCATGCGGCCTCCTCATATGTTTTTTCACTTTTAGAAAAAAGATTGTTTAATATAAAATATTTATGAATTTTTTCAAACGCGAAATTTTTCAAGACTCTTCTATCAAAGATCTTTGCTAATAGCCCACCTGAAGATGTTGTAACACAACGAAACCTAGATCGTGGTAAAGAATTTAACGAAAGTAGAAATAATACTACAATGAATTTCTACAAAATTAACGCCAAATATGTTCAATATCTTTATCTCTATTATTCTTAGCTACTTCAAGCTCAAGTAATTTTATTTTTTTTTTCTCAATTTCTAAATATTCGATATGGATTTTATTAAACTTAGGTCGTTTCCGGGGAACAATTGCTGTTTGAGTTTGTAAAACAGGTTGCTGTGAGAAGTCGGGAGAAGTTGGACTAAGTAAAGATTGTAGCAGTGACGGCAATTATTCTTCTGTTAGATGTTGAGTTTCAGTTTCTTCAATGCCAAACGATAAAATGGACTCTCCTTCGTTGGGTATATAATAGTCTTTTAAAAGTCCTAATAACTGAAAATATTTAAAGTTATATTGAACGTTAGCAACTGTAAGTGATTTATGAGTCCTTTACGGTATGTAATTCCGACAACTTAATTTCATGGTCAAGATTGAAAGGCATTAATTTAGTTACATTTCAAGCGACTACTATACGACATCGATTCAATATTACTTTGTTACTAACCTACCAACAGAATATTATGAGTCAATTTATATATTTAATCAAGATTTTCATTAGCTTTAGTCAAATTTTAGTAACTCCGACAACTTAATTTCATGGTCAAGATTGAAACGCAATAATTGAGTTACATTTCAAGCGACTACTATACGATATCAATTCAATAATACTTTGTTACTAACCTACTAACAGAATAATATGACTGAAGTTACATATTTAATCAAGATTTTCATTACTTTCAGTTAAATTTTAGTAACTCCGACAACTTAATTTCATGGTCAAGATTGAAAGGCATTAATTTAGTTACATTTCAAGCGACTACTATACGATATCAATTCAATAATACTTTGTTACTAACCTACTAACAGAATAATATGACTGAAGTTACATATTTAATCAAGATTTTCATTACTTTCAGTTAAATTTTAGTAACTCCGACAACTTAATTTCATGGTCAAGATTGAAAGGCATTAATTTAGTTACATTTCAAGCGACTACTATACGACATCGATTCAATATTACTTTGTTACTAACCTACCAACAGAATATTATGAGTCAATTTATATATTTAATCAAGATTTTCATTAGCTTTAGTCAAATTTTAGTAACTCCGACAACTTAATTTCATGGTCAAGATTGAAACGCAATAATTGAGTTACATTTCAAGCGACTACTATACGATATCAATTCAATAATACTTTGTTACTAACCTACTAACAGAATAATATGACTGAAGTTACATATTTAATCAAGATTTTCATTACTTTCAGTTAAATTTTAGTAACTCCGACAACTTAATTTCATAGTCAAGATTGAAACGCAATAATTGAGTTACATTTCAAGCGACTACTATACGACATCAATTCAATATTACTTTGTTACTAACCTACTAACAGAATAATATGAGTCAAGTTATATATTTAATCAAGACTTTCATTACTTTCAGTTAATTTCAGTAACTCCGACAACGTAATTGCATGGTCTAGATTGAAACGCGATAATTGAGTTACATTTCAAGCGACTATTGTACGACATCAATTCTATATTACTTTGTCACTAATTAGTTAAAAGAATAAGATGAGCCAAGTTACATACCTAATGAAGGTTTTCATTACTTTTAGTTAAATTTTAGTAACACCTATAACGTAATTTTACGATTAAGATCGAAACGCAATAGTTGAGTTATACATATATATATATATATATATATACCTAAATAAATAACGCAAACAACAACGTTTTAATTCATTCTACAACATTTCAATTGCATTTTTTTTTCGCTGGGGATGCTTAGATAGCCTTATTGCAGGATTTTAAATTTTTCGTTAATAAGAAGCTCGCTATTCATAATGTCGCCGCAAATAAAACAACAAATTTTGTTTTAGCCGCTTGTCACTGACACGCCCACTAAGACTCACACTGCGCGCCGCTCGCGCTATTGTTCCGTGGAACTCGCACTACGCCCCGATACTTTTCTTTCAATAGCGCAGCGCGCCGCATCCCCCATTCCTGTGACGATGCACTCGGGTATTTTCGCTTCTCCGTTTTAGCCCGCTTCCACGCCTCTCATTTTCGTGGCATGCTTTATACCATTCCCTTACATTTGTTCTCGCCGAGCCTATAGACGCAATCGTCGTCGCCGTCCGCGCCGCTAAAGCGACGAATTCATGACCAGACGGTAATAGAGATGAAGTATAAACGCCCTCTACACTACTCGCGAAGTTACTTCGAAGAAGAGCTCATCGATGTTGATCGCAGTCTGAAGTACATCTGAAGTATATACAAAGCGAATTGAAGTACCTCTCTACATTATTCTCTTTTCCTAACTTCTATCAACTTCGCGCGTAATGCAGTGCAGGTTACAGAACCGCTATGTACAGGAAAATCTAAACGGAGTTTCTTCTATAAGAGAATATATCATATAAAATTGTTTGCATTTTAACTAAATTTTGTGATACCGTTTTAAGAAGTGGATATTATAAATACTTACAGTTTATCTGATAACTGCTCTCCGATAATTTCTTTCGGAGATACCTTTTTATCTCTAAATGGAAAATATTTTCTTTGCATTTATCCCTTAAGCAAACGTAATTTTTATAGGTATACATTTAAAAATTTGTTTGTTTGGTATTTATAAAATTATTGTATAAAGTAAGCAAGTTAATTAGTAGATAAACAAAAAAAGGCTAAATACTCACATGTATATTTTATGGTACAAACAAAGAATCGAAAATATAGTCCAACGATATACAATTTATTTATACTCTCGACAACTGGAAAAGTTTAAAGTCAATCGTCTGGCTGACTGATGATTGAGCAACGAATAAAACTTTCTTTTAATTTTTAAAGCAGTACTTATGGATTTCTCTAAAAATACTTACCTTAGAAAAAATTGAACTATATTTTAATTCTAGTTCAATAATCGTCGTGTCATGCGTGAACTATCCAAGCATATAATAAATCACGGGAATTACCGCAACGCAATTGGTCGATACAGATAGACAGTGTTTCCTGTTATTTTCAAAGATGATACATCATAATCTATATTGGTATGTAATTTTACACGTTTTTGTCATGTAATGTAATGTAAATCGATTCTCGATCAATATGTTATTTTTATTATTTGTCACGGTACATACTTTATAGAGTTCAAAATCAGCCCGTAATTACGTAATTGCAAAATTATGTAATTACGGAACGAGAGACATAATATGTATCTACAAATATATTGAGTGTAACGTAAAGAAGTTGCATGAACATACTCATACCATTCGCGGGTCCGAATATACACAATTTAGACTTTTGTAGTTATCGATATTTTACGGAATAGTTAATATTAGTTAATTGAGATAATTATGATTTATTAAAATTGAATTAATTTTAACTCTTATAATCTTATTAGACTAATTTTGAAAAATCAGAGGGGTTATATATATGTACATATTTCAAGTTAGTTTTAAATTTAATATTTCTCAAATCGATTTAAAAATAAATACTGGCTAATTGGACCACAATTTTATTTTAAAATATCTAATTCAAGATATCCTACTCGATTAGATGCACAAATTTTCGTATCAACTGTACACCTATGAGAAAGAACATTAATTTTGGTTTGGATTTCGGTGCATATCAGTATTCCGTACAAAGCGTTTACGTGGAAAATTATATGTGCACAGGTTTAAAACTGTTGAAACTACGAGGTAATATATTATTATTATATATGTTAATAATTGTAATATAAAGAGATAACGATATTTAATTATTATTATTTCTGGTCATGACGGGATCAATATTTAAAAAGCAATTTTTAGTGCTGCCTTTCGATTGTTTAAAAGCATTTTAAATAAAAATGTTGGATATCATTAAACATAATACTTTTTAAATTATACCTCTACGCAGATTAATAGAAATCCATTTTTAAAAGATTGTATGCTTAATAATTTTGAAATATATAAAATTGTTCAAAAAATCAATTATACGTAAAATAGGTTACATAATGAAAATTATTATTTGGTAACTCGTCTTTTGGATTCTGTAGCCAGACTAGTAACCTTTATAGTTTCGTGATATCCGTCTGTCTATCCAACTGTATATCATAACCCTTTTACTCGCAGACTATTACATAAAGGCGAAATTTTCCATGGTTATGTATATTTAAAATGCGTAAAAAATAACAAAATGAAATTTGGTAACTTACTTACTTAATAACTTACGTAACTCATTTTGTAGTTCATCGAATAGGCCTTTCAAAAATATTGTCAGTATATCATGAAAACTTTTTTTGATACAGGGATCCGTTTACAAATATTAAGCTTTAAAGCTGTAATTACCGTTAGAGTCACTTATCCCTCATCCTACCAACTAATCAGCTAAGCCGCCAATTGCATACCTACTTATGAAATAAAGAAAATTAGTTATTTAGTATCCTATATATTAAATTACTCGTATTGTTTTAGAGTCGACAGCACTTCAGATTTCAGACTTTGACTCGAATTTATCTCAACGGCATAGTTATGACATTTGTAGTTCAAGTGTAAATTTTAATGTCTTGTCGACTGAACCTGTAATTAATTAGTGTTAATATTTATTATTTCATATGTACCCTTTACATTACATACCACGACCGCGACGATTAACCCGATTGATCACTTTTTTTAATTTCTTATTTCGTGTGGAATGTCTTTTGAAAGAATAGTTTTCATGGATACAAAATATATTCATTAGTTAAATCCTCATAAATTACTCTTAATTCTCCATATTTTTAAAACGCTTTTATTAAGTCGACTTGTGGTTATTGTATCATCATGAAAATTGGCATTTGTCCGTATTTCTGATGACAACACAATAATTTCACAAAATTAAAAAAAAAATTGATTTTGAAAAAAGATTAAAGAAATAATGGAGTTTGAAACTAAATTGCACCCACTTCTAGATGTACGAATTACTTAAAATTTTGCACACCTATCAAAAACCGATGACAACGCAATAACATCATAAAATTTAAAAAAATTCGTTTCAAGAAAATGACTATAAAAAACGGAGTTTTTCAAAAAATTATTTCACCTAGTTCAGATGTCCGAATCATTTAAAATGTTGCACAATACAAAGTTTCATGAAATTAAAAAAAGATTCTTAAAAAAGACTAAAAAAGTAAAAACTAATTAATAGTTTAAAAAACTAAAAAACACGCTTTTATAAAATACTGAACTAAAAAGCAAAAAATAATTATCGAACCTGTTTTCTCTGTATACTCAGTAAAGACTTAAGTGTAAGCCATATTTGTATTGAGTACAACATTTGATTATGAAAAGCGTGGATTGCTTTTGCTCAAAACTAAATTATTTTACTTCTCAAATTAATATTAAGTGCATGGAAATGCTTAACATTTTAGTTTAGATATCAAAACAAAGTGCACGTAGATCACTTTGTTTTATATCTAAACCATTTTACCCTCAAATGTCATAATCAATTAAAAATATGGTTTACACTAAAGTCCTTATTGAGTAGAGACGGAAAACAGGTTCGATTCTTTTTTGCTTTTTAGTGTAGTGTTTTGTGAAACCATGGTTTTTTTTAACTGTTAATTTAATATTTTAAAATAGTATATAAATAAATACTACATATTCTAAAAAAATCATGTGCCCACATGTGCACGGAACCTTAGTATCGCGAATTCCACTTGAGTTTAACGGATTTTCACATTACCACATTAATTATAATAGTATTGAAGAGAATCAATCGATTTCAAAATTTTATCGGTTCAGTGTACCATTTGCTAATTTACTTATGAACGAATAAAGTTCCGGGGTTGAAGTCTTTTTCAATGATGGTCCTGTAACCTGTTTATATTATTTCACAAATTATTCTAAAGAACATAGCTAGAGTTTTTAAGATGAAAATTAATAGTCGCTCGGTCCCAAATCAGTCCACCACTGTTAAACAAATCACAATCTTGAAATTAATTAAAATTAGGAACAGAATCACAACCGCACTATTAGTAGTTACTGCAGATTATAGTTAATGCAATAATTACTACTTAAGTTACTGCAAAATAATAATATAACCTAGTAAGTTTCCTGCAAATTGGTATATCAAACGGATGTTTCGATTTAGTTAAGTGCAGAAAGTTTAGAAGGTTATTAAAAATATACAGGTAATGTTTATGATTATAAGTACCCTTAGTCATACCACACAATAAACTTATTAATGCAATACGCTTGAAACAAATAATTGTTTGAAATTTAGAAGGCGTTTAAAAATATATAGACAATATAAAGATTATGAAGGTCCTTTGTCATAACATGATATAAACTTATTAATGCCACACGCTTGAAACAATTAGTTAAGTGTCTGAAGTTTACAAGGTGTTCAAAAATATATAGACAACGTAAAGTGAAGGTCCTTTGTCATAACACGAAATAAACTTATTAATGCAACATGCTTGAAACAATTTGCTAAGTGTCTGAAGTTTACAAGGTGTTTAAAAATATATAGACAACGTAAAGTGAAGGTCCTTTGCCATAACACGAAATAAACTTATTAATGCAACATGCTTGAAACAATTAGCTAAGTGTCTGAAGTTTACAAGGTGTTTAAAAATATATAGACAATGTAAATATTATGAAGGTCCTTTGTCATAACACGAAATAAACTTATTAATGCAACATGCTTGAAACAATTAGCTAAGTGTCTGAAGTTTAGTCTACAATGTGTTTAGAAATATATAGACAACGTAAAGTGAAGGTCCTTTGTCATAACACGAAATAAACTTATTAATGCAACATGCTTGAAACAATTAGCTAAGTGTCTGAAGTTTACAAGGTGTTTTAAAATATATAGACAACCTAAAGTGAAGGTCCTTTGTCATAACACGAAATAAACTTATTAGTGCATCACGCTTGAAACAATTAATTGTTTGAAATTTAGAAGGTGTTTAAAAATATATAGACAACGTAAAGATTATAACGGTCCTTATACCACGAAATAAAATTATTAATGCAACTCGCTTGAAACAATTTTTGTTTCGCAACAAATATATATGTATATAATTTCAAAATAACAGAATATGTTAGAATACAAAACCGTACACTTGCCATTTTTGAAAGTATACAAATACTCTTAAGTTTGTCTCATTAGGAATAAAGAAAATACTTAAATACTATTCGAAATTATATAAAGCTTTAATAAAACGTTGGTTACGAAATGCACGAAGAATAATGATGAAAGCTCAATTTTTCCGATACACAATTTGTATTTAACCTTGCCACTAACTAATGTCGACATTCAGGTAGGTTATTAGCATATTTTACTACTACATTGTAGAGTGCTTTATAAAAGACATTGATTTGAATAAGGATCCGAACCCCAATACCGAAACGAACTACGGTGAAAAACTTTCTTGTAAATAAGATATCGATTATTAATCTTATTATGGAAAATTTTTTCGTCGGCATCGGAAAATTATTTGGGTAAAAAAAGATAAAATCAGACCCAGCAATATATTTAGTAACATTTTGCTATTGCTTATAGTTCCAGCGAATGGTGTAGAAAAATGTGTAATTGAAATGAATTAACGCTTTTGCCGTGAAATTTAGCAAAATTATTCAAATGAATACATTTATTAAATTTGTAATCACCTGACTGATTACGTGTAATATTTGTGCGTACAAATTTATATTTGTGACCTCCAATTGTACTTGTGCTATTTATAGGTTGTTAGATTCTGTATTGGGCACGACATCTTGAACTGTTGTGTTGCTTAATTCGTTGCTTTAGGGAACATAATCATAACGAGTTTGAGTAATTTGTCCAACTTATTCTATTAATTTTTTTGTTTTTTGAAGTGAAAATTCTTTAGCGATGTCTGAGTCGTTCTGACACGTTAAAAATGTGTAACGCTCGAGAAAACAAATATTGAACTCGTCCAACCGTCGGCAGATCTGTCGAGCGCTAATAACATGGCGGTCGAGAATGTCAAAAAGTATTTTTATAAATTATTAACCAACATGAAATATTAAAGAAGTTTCACTCATTGACATTTTGACATTCTCGATAACATTCTCGATGATATTCGATAACATTCTCGATGACATTTTGACATTCTCGATAACATTCTCGATGACATTTTGACATTCTCCATAACATTCTCGATGACATTCTCGAAATGTAATATGATCTGTCGAGCGCTAATAACATGGCGGTCGAAGATGTCAAAAAGTATTTTTATAAATTATTAAACAACATGAAATATTAAAGAAGTTTCACTCATTGGCAAGATTATGTGGATGAGGGTCACAAATTTTTCGTTTTACTTAAGGAGATCGTATATGTGTTTTCATATTTGCTCCTTGTTCAAAAGTATGGTCTGCGATATGTCAGATGAACAATAATTTTTTCAAAATAAATTGTATGAGAAATGGTATAATAATAATATTATAATAGAGATTATATTTATCAATGGTTTGGTGTGTTACAAAATACAAAACTTAAACAATATTGTACTTAGTTATATATTAAGGAATAAACGTAAACAATCCACATGGTAAGCTATACATGCACAGCTGTGCCATAACCTAGTACAAAACTAAAAACTGGGGAGTCTGACTTGCGCTTCTACGTCAAGCGGTTTCTGAAAATAACGACTGTGAGCGACGGACACCAAATCCTATTCACTCTGGAGTGCCTAAATATAGCGCCAAAATACCTTTCACTTATCTAAATCAGAATCAAGTCATCAATACTGTGTGTTAATTATCATTTCCGTATTGACAATCTGAGTTTTATTTAGATTGTAGACTGTTTATGACTATCGTTACCCAAATATCTTAAGTTGTGGTACAAATAAAAATATTATGATTCTAAAACCTAGAGTTTTACAGAAATACAAAACAACATATTTTCAAACAAATATAAGAAAAAATATTATAAAAATGGACTGGTCTAAAAAATTCTAGTAGTTTTAGAATCGATACATTGAATAATTGAAATCATTTAAGAATTTTCTAGAGATGGTACACTTAACATCATAATGTAGCTACTTGTATTGATATAGCTTCCAATTTCTCAACTTCTGATGAAAGACATAACTTCTAAATGACTTTTTTTCTATAGTCTGTTTACTAGCTCATTCTAAGAGTGGCTTTCTTTTAGTGTGAAAGTCTTCCTGTAAGGTCTGAAATCTACTTAAATTTGTGTGTATGCATATATATATATATATATATATATATATATATATATATATATATATATATGTATATAAATATATATATATATATATATATATAAATATATATATATATATATATATATATATATATATATATATATATATGGGGCCGGTAGGAAAGTAAAAAATCATAGTTCAATGCTAGTTGCTCTTGCGTATAGTAAGCACCATTGTTATCTATAACTCATCACTAATGTGCAGGTAAAGCTTCAATTCCTTCTGCGTAACAATTTCGGACTGTGACTCAAAAAACTTGTTAACGAAATCTGACAATTCTGCCCTATCTGCACTATCCGATTATTTAAACACCGGAATAAATAAAAATCTGTCAGTGCTAAGTGAGGGCAGTATGGTAGAACTTGCTTATGACTAAAGATTGGCCGGGCGTTATTATGAAGGAAATACACTTTTGAGAGTTCTTTACGTTTGTTTTGTATTTTCGTGTGAAATCGATCTAGTTGATTGCAGTATATTGTTGAGCCTTTTGTGGTATTTTTTGGTATAGCTCCCGATACAAAATTCTTTTTGTATTCCACCAAACAGACAACAAAACATATTTTAATGAAGTTCAGTTTTTGGAGTCGGTATTCGCTTTTCATGTGAGCCATTGGGATTTTTGTGTACGATTTACGTACAGAATCCACCTTTCATTTTCAGTTACCAATTGTTTAAACTAGTGTCGAGGGCGTATCAGGGTAAGAACATTCATACTTACATTGGTACTTTGGTCTAACTAAGTAATAGTCAGGGTATGTGTATCCACACTCCTAATTTACACACTTTATCCAATCGATGCAAGTGTTCCAATACCTGCATATGATTGCAACTGAGCTCTGTTGCCAGGCAACGTGAGGCAAGGCGGGAACCTCTTTAAATTAATTCTTTTAGAAGGTCTATGTTAATTACTACTGGTCGCCCGCTACGGGGAAAAGCTTTTAAATCATAGTTCCCATTTCTGAACCTCCTAAACCAACTTCTTGCAGTTGTATCAGGAACCGCGTTTTCAACTTTGGTATTACGTATATTTTGAGAAACTACAACTGCTGAGTGATCTAAATGAAAGTCGTACAAAAGACAATGACATATATGCTGTGTTCTAGTAAATACTGAAGCGGTCCGTAGCAGTAAATTTATATTTATGTAGTTCACCTCCGCTACTTTACATTGTTGCACTCTAGATAGTTCCATCACTTTCTAGAAAAAAATAGAAACTAAAAAAGGCGTTCACCACTTTCTTACCAAATCATAACTTTTCCACAAGCAGATCCGTGAAAAACGCTAATGTATCAATATAAACTAACGGAAATGGAAGAAATGATAATTATAAAATACAAAATGTATAAACGTGCATACTAACGGATTATCACTAATAATAACGGCATATAATAGTCAAGTTTATAACGTAATGTCACTAGTGGGAATGTGGAGTAATTATTATATATTTGCCTGTACCTTTGTTAACGATATATTAAATTTCCAGTTATAGTCCTTTTTATCTTTTACCATATAAATAACCGATTAAGTGTCTGTTAAACATAATAAGGTTCCTTAGTCATTTCGCGAAATAATAAAACAAACATATTAATATGGCACTTCCCAATACGTGAGCCTTCCGTCAAAAGTAATAAATGTATTCACTGAGTACTAGTTTCCCTACCTTTTGAACTATTGTAAAGTGGTTTAAATATTGCAGAGCCACATCCCATGTTATTTGGAAATTGATTATTTTCTAAACTTGGCTTTATAATTAAAAAAACATTGGTTTGAATGTACTCGATTTAATTTAAAAAAACTGAATAAATGACATCCTACAGGTTATGTAAAAAGATTTGCGTCTATTTACTGGAGGAGCACAAAGGTCAAGATAGTTCAAATTAAGAAACTGAGTAAGGTCAACACAACTTTATCTAAAGAACTACAAAATAATTACACTTTCAAAAGTCTTCTATTTAGTTAAATAAAGATAAATGTCAAGACACTGTAATTCTTTTCAATTATACCAAATGCGAAAAAGAGCTCTTCTAAATTTTCATGCAATATTCAAATTAGGTAATAAAACACTACTTTAAATAAAAAGTATTTTATAAAAAGAATACTCACTTGAATTTTCATCACAAAAATAGTGTCGTATAAAACTAAAGATTTTTGATACGAGAAAGTAGCTACATTAATATGTACGTGATTGAAACAATAATGGCACTCTCAGATAGAATTAAGCGATTAATTAAAAAAAAAACAATTAATTCGAAATAAGTGAAATAAGGAAAGAACATTAAAAACTTTCCTACATTTGTATTAAATCGTTTTGTGTTTCTTAAACCTATAAATAATAGTATTATTCATAATAGTTTCATTCCACAATAGTTTTTACTTATACAAAGGATTATATGGATTTAATACTTATATGGATTTAACAGTTTGACATTAAGCGAATCTTCATATACTAGATGGTGTTTCTCAATCGTATAGCAAAAATAAATAACCAAAATTCAGTAGTTTAGTCACAGAAATAGTTTTAAGTGGTTTGTTATTTCAAACACGATGTATTTTCATCAACGTTCATATACGTTGCCACATCAATACTTTCGCATAAAGTAACTTTATTTCTTAATTACAGGCAAATTGTAAAACAATTCTTATGCCTGTACCATAAGAGTCGAAATAGGATACGAGTCCCTCGGGAAAACATATTTCTCTTAGTTTCAATTATGAATGTGTAATTTCAACTATTTTTGTTTGATTCAATCACGACCTTGCACCGAGCAAAAGTCAATAACATAAATTGCATAGGGGGTTACGTTTTGTTTATATTAATTTGCTATTTCATCTAAATTTTTTTTATTCTAGGCGTAGTTGTTATTTTTACTATTTTAAAGTATTTATGACAACTCATACTAACTGGGTTTCATTTAATGTCGAACGGTCAAATCCACATATTATAATAAGGAAAACTGGTAAAAAGTGTTGTTTTCAAACCTACAAGACTAATGACCTCGTAAATGTCTCAGGAAACCATTGGATACATGCGACCTTTCTTTCTTTTTTCTGGGATCTTTCTTTGTGGCAATCTATAGAAAAAGTCTATTTTCAGTATGGAATGTCCTCTGACCGATGAATTTGCTGATAATACAGGCTGATTTTCAATAAAAATTATTATTTATAATGTTATAATTTTATATCTGTTAATGTCTCCGTTTTTTGTCCGTATACTTAGCTGTGAATCATATATATTTTTCAGAATAATCATTATTCATAACCCGAGCAGTTTTCCAACTTATTTTCAGGGCCACATAGTCAAATGATTAAACCTTATAATTTCGTTATGTCCGTCCGTCCGTCACAGTTTTATCATTTCTACATTTTTACATCTATACGCATACAATTTTGCAAGTAAGTGCTTCAGATATGTAGCAAAATATTAAAAAAAAAGAATGTCAATATGTAAAGACCGAAACGTTTTTCTTCGCCACAATCCTCGAGTGCGGTGTCATTAGAAAAGTCTTTAGCAAATCAAGTTGAGATTCCATTTTTCATAGTTTCATTTACCGTGCTTCAAAGTGATGTCCAATGTGTCGCGCCCCTCCCTTCTCTTTAATTTTTCTAAGATTTATTTGAAAAATGTAAAAAAATGTAAAAAAACAACTAATTCCAATAAAAGTTCTAAACAAAGATACCATCCTTTGTTTAGAACTTTTATTGGAATTAGTTGGTCAAGTTTCATCAACGATTTCAAGAGGTATAGAAAATTACGTAACCCTATTTGCTGCTTGTTACGATGCACTTGACTGGTTTTTAGTCTCAAGTGTTTAGTATTTTTTTATCGAGTAAAGATAATAAAATTTAATTAACTTTCTTATCATTTCATCCTTCTCATAGTTCGTCACTCTTTTCAAAATTAGTTTATATCGATCCACTTTTCTCGCCAAGCAAAATAATTAATTTTCATAATAAAGAAAATTCATTTCAAAAAACCTGTCAAGAACGAAAAGAATTCTCACTACGAAGGTTCCATAAATATTTAAGCATTTGAAAACATTTAAAGTACAAGGTATTTCAATTAAACTATTTAGAGTTCAAACTAGCTCTGATGATGCGACTTTATTCACGTAGAATTCGGTTTACGAAATGTCAAGAATTTTTTGTGCTTTTTTATTTTTTTCTCTCAGAATACTATGAACACAAAGTTACTAAAATGCTAATAGATGTCGCTGGCAGTATCAATATCGACATGCACCAATTCAGGGTATTTTTTATATCTGTAATATCCAGATAAAAAGTACCCTACATGTTGTTCAATGATAAAAACTATTACCATTCTATATTACAGAAAAATCAGTGCAGTAAATGTTACATTATTGAAGAACAAAATTACCAGAGACAGATAGACAGATAAACGAAAATTCTAAAAACAGGTTTTCTGGCTTCTATCATTATTCTATCCGCTAATCAATAATTCTTTCTAAGGTATTCTCCATGTACAAAATTATTTCTTTTACGATTTTATTATATTTACAAATAAAATTTTTTCGCAACGGTAATATATTTGAAAAATTATCAGATCTCTTATAAAAGTAGAGGGAAAATTAGCTAATTGTTCCCACAACCTTTACGCAGAAGTCTAATATTTCTTATGATTTTAGGTTATGTAATTGCAGAAACAAGAGAAGATAAACTATTTTTACTTGCATTTTTTTAATATATCTCTAAAGATAAACTATCCAATATAATGAAAAAAAAATATAATTTTTACGAAAACGATAAACGAAAATAAAACTTTTCTTTTTAATTTCTTAACTTTAATTTTCATATAAATATTTTTGAGTTTTATGAATCGCACGGCGACGCTCTACTTATCTGGCAAAATCTCTATTCTCGCAAAACCAAAATATACACTTTCTTGAAAAACGCAACTATATATATTACATATACATTTCTCGCAAATTGCAAGCTTGTGTATATATAAATATATCGTGGGTGAGAAATCATCTCAAATAATAAAATATTTTAAAGAATATAGAAACGTTTTTCATAGCGTTTTTTCTTTTTCAGCGTCCGGACCATCAAAATATTAAAAAAAGAAACCCTTGCAGGATCTTTTAATTGTCCGTCCGTTTGCCTATCAAAGCCGTTTTTCTTAGAAATGGTTTGAGATACCAAGCTAAAATTAATCCTATATCCTTATATTGCTATAAAAATTCAAGTTTTTTTATGCACGCAACAAAAAGATATGGCTCTTTAAACCATATTTTTTCTTTGATTCCTAGTTCCATGGTTTTATTGATACAATGGTCTTACTCACTAATTATAAAAACCTATAGGATGCTTCCAGTCAACGTACAGTCTTGTATTCTGTATGGAATTATACATTATTACAATTTGTTAATAACCAACTATAAAAATGTATAATTCTTTCATCTGCGGAAAATGGAGCAAGCAATGTATTTATTGAAATTTTGAAAAATTAACATTTGTTTATATTTTAATTAGAAAAACTATGTACTCTTAAATGTTTGTGTCTAAATATGTACGAAGCCTCATAGTGTGACTTTTACTCGTACTTAACATATTTTTATAGATAAATTCGCTAATATTGTATTATCATAGTAAAATTATACCAACAATTTTAGCTTTCATTATGCATTATTCTTGGCCTAGTCAATTTTTTTAACACAATTGATAACTCAAAATAGACTTAAGAAAAGGAAATAATTTTTTTGTTTCAACAATAGTTTTAAGGCAACGCACCATATCATATACAAATTTATAAATTTTTATATGATTTACAACGAATATTCAAGAATTATTTGTTAATCGGCCACACTATTATTGTGTTTATTTATTGTATTCGGTCGAAAACTGAATACCTACAATATATTTCAAGACTGCTACAATATATTTCAACCACGCGGAGAAAAGTCCGAATGTAACAATAAAAAACGTATGATTATTTATTAAAGGAAAACTGACTGCAAAGAATATTATTATTATTTTTTCCTAATAGTAGTAACAATAAACCTCATAAGAGAGATTATGAAGGACATTCAAATTCAAAATTAACATTGTTTATGTTAAATATTTCATTTCAATTTGTTCATTTTATTTCATGTTTTCGTTCAGAGATGAAGTCTGTTTTAATTTTAACCAGTATTTAATGTTATTTACTAACCTACATAAAGCTAATAAAACAAGAAAATGAAAAAATGAAGGAACAGCTAATTATGTACTCCGTCGTAAGACACGTAATCGAGCTACGTAACGACATCAAAACTTTCTGATTGAAATACTTCCTCCAAGTTGCGCGTTTCTCGTGGACCTAAAAGGAAATTTTCTTAATCGGTGTCAGTGGGAAATTTTTCACGCTTCCAGCATTATGTTAACGTTTAAGCTTTGGTATTTTTTATTATCTCCATCGTTACACAAGTAAGAAACATATAAAACGCGATTATACATAGGTGGTACATTTTATTAGTTATAGGTTTACCACTAATTATTTTCTCAGTATTTACTATGAAAATTGGATTATTTTTATATGAAGTTAATTAATAATTAATAATAGGCAAGATACGTGCTTTTAAAATCTGTACTATGTTTTTACTTTGTTTTATTTTTAACCGACTTCAAAAAAGGCGGAAGTTCTCAATTCGTCGGAATCTTTTTTTATGTATGTTCAGCGATAATTCTTTACCGATTGGACCAATTTTGATGATTCTTTTTTTATTTGAAAGAGGGTACTACAGGTGTGGTCTTGTATAAAAATGATGATGATCTAATGAAATTGGAAACGAACGATGGAATTCCTTAACGAAGGGCAATAAATCAACTATGATTCAAGATATTTGCTGCGGGTAGTTGTTATTTCGCAAAACAACTACACCGCTTACCAGGTCAGAGTCTAATGGTAAGTTCTGGATATGAACAATGGAACTTCTTAACGAATATTAGTAAATCAACCGTGATTAAAGATATTTGCTACTAGTAGTTGTTACTTTGCAAAATAACTACACCATCGACCTGGTCAGGGTCTGATAAAGAGTTCTGGAGATGAAAAATGGAAGTCCTTATGGAATGACAGTAAATTAAACGTAATTCAAGATATTTACTACAGGTGTTTTTATTTTGCAAAATAACTGATCCACCGACCAGGCCTAAAGATGATTTCTGAAGATAAATAATGTAACTCCTTAAGGGATGGTAATAAATTGATCATGATTTAATAAGCATTCTACTGGTTAATTGTTACTTTAGTTATTACTTTATAAAATCTGATATTATGTTTCCGATATGAAGACTGGAACGGAACTCCTCAAATGGTTAGTTTGCAAAATCTGCTATTGGACTTTTTACATAGAAAATCGAACTCTTCAACGGCTAACAGCTAACCATTGGCATTTAATACTATCGCTTCATTTCTGTGTGTTGTTGACAATCGACTTTAAACGAAGAGGAAACTATTTATTTACGACATCGTAAATTAAATTAAATTATAAAATTGTTTAAATTGGTCGACAATGTTGGCACCGACTTCAAAAATAAATAACTTAGTTATTTATTTCAAATAAGTAGGCGTACAGAATATATTATATAGAATAATTAAATTAAAATTATAATTAAATTGAATTATAATAGAATAATTAAATTAAAATTGTATTATTAACAATTGTCTGAATATTTATTCTTTCGTTTTCAATTCGTTGAAATAAAATATTGTAAAATTTATGCAAAAATATAACAAAATTTATATTTTTCATATCTGCCAGGCGTCCCTTAATGACTCCCATTTTTTTCTCATTTTATTTTTATTTCGTGAAAAGGAAGGTGAACATGATTAATGAACTTATTTTAATAAGGTACCTGTTAAGTATGAGTAGTACTCGCACTATAAAGTTTCCGTGTTTATGGAGGGCTATATTAACATTTATTTTGTAAATAATTTAAAAGAAATGAATAACATTTCTGTACTTTTTTTTACAAATTTTAATATTATTTTTTAGCATATTTACGTAAATATATGATATTTCTTTCACAACTGTTAATATAACGTATATTTCTCAAAACACTTTGAGTAGGTACTCATAACGATTTTATTATCATATGTTTAGCTCTTTTAGGTACTTGCTATTTAAATACCTATCATGAGAAATGTTGTAGCCAAATTATAACTTACTATGCAAATTTTAAGACAGACCTGATATCAAAATGAGTTTAAAAATGTAATTTTTATGGTATGTAGACATTATACTGTTTGTATTATACTGTATTTAGACTGTCTTTCTAATGATATTCTACATGCCTATTTAAAAAAAAATCATTTTCCTTTACCTGCGTAGGAGTCTGCTACAAACATAATTTTTAAATTGTTTTAAATACTTTGTTAGTTTGGTCCAAGGAATCGTATCCTTCCGGTATGGAAACTCAAAAAAAAAAATAAAAAGATTAACAATGAGTAACCATGATATTTCCGTGAAATGAACGACAATAAAACGGGAAAGGGCTATGATAGATATGTAATAGATAGATATGTAAATCGATTTAAAATCAATTCTAAACTCGTCCAAAAGTTGGTTTAATTAATGGTAACTTAATTGATATTTATTTGTTCTCATTACGTAATATCTGGAACAATATTCCTCATTCACTGGCAGCGGCTGTGTCAGTAGGCCAATTGCCCAAACACAGGTCAGCAACTTTTATTGGTCATTGAGATTTATCGTACATTTAGCGAGGGAAATTTATATGTATTTTCCTTTGTATTGCATCTGTTTTTATTTCTTTGTGACTTTCATTAAGTACCATATGGCTTTGTTAAATTTATGCCAATTGTACATATATCAGGTCCTTTTAACTAAGTGATGAAAAGTTTATAAATTTAATCTATTTGTTTTCTCGATTCATTTTTTCGTGTTCAACATTATTTAAATTTCAAAAGCTACTCTGTCTAAAGAAAAATCCAATTAAATCGTTGGTAATAAGAGCATAATGGAACAGAAAAAGCATAATTGAACCGAAATCATTAGGAACAATGTAATGCTGGTATCCTGTATTTATCCTCTGACATTCGATTTTTGGCGTTTATGTAAGAAAATCGGCCTAATCAACTCTAATTAACAATGTACTATAAAAGTTTCCTTTAACTTTTATTTTTGTTGTAATACTTTACATTGAAAAAATTCAAGTTAAATTTATTACCGGAAATTTGTTCACTCTTGACACCGGTTATGTCATAAAGCACAAAGAAACAATGAAATTATTTTTACACATATGTATGACGTATGAGCATCTAAAACGAGACAAATGTCAAGTTGTGAGGATGTTATCACAACTTGACCATTTTTGCTTTCAGTATAGTCTGGTGTAGTAAAAACAATCGGTTAACTGCCTATCCCCATAACCTACGAAATATCAGTAGTGACCGTTATCTAACGATAAATCGGCCTATGTTACCAACGCATTGTATGCATCCCACAAATATTTGTTGCTATCTGTAATATATGGTTAAATGTCAGATCCTTATCATTAATAAGCATCATATTCATAATTTGTTTTTAGTTTAAGTTATGAGAATTTTGTTTAATGGGTTACCGTGTCATATGATTAAATAACCCTCTCATATGATTAAATATTTACTAAATTCGAAGGTGAAAAGAAATATGCAAAAAAATAAATAAACTATCTCGTAATGCGGGAAAACTCGAAAACATTTTGCCAAAGATCCTGTCACTGTAAGCGAATAAACACCCTTAAATAAGGATATAACAGAAGATGAGAGCCGAACAAAGAGAAACAATGCAATCATTCATTTTCACTTATTTCCAGTTCAAATTTCTAAATGATGTTTGCTTAATTAGATTAAAATGTTCTTTAATTATCTAGATGAAACAACTCTTAGACAGTGTTATTTTTCACATTATATAAGATTCACTATTGTATCATAAATCCGAAAAATTATCACAGGACATTTTTCTTATTCTATAGCTTCATTTTATAGCACTTTCTTCTTCAAAAATACTTCAAATCATTTAGTATTTGCATACCACGTTCGATGGAATTTCATATTATTAGTAATTCGCACAAAAATAATGCGCTTTGTAACCTTAACTAAACGTCAATCTGATAAAATCGATAGATATGATAATTTCTAACTAATGGTGGGTTTGAGAGATTTCTAAATATTGTTAGGTCGCCACAAATTGTCATCTCTACTGATCGATCCTGCCAATAGGTAAGATTAACTGTCATAATGTAGACGAATATACACATAATATATGAAGGTAAAAACATACATCAGGGACGTAAAAACCTTGCTATTGTTAAAATTCCTGTCCACAGTCAGCAAAAAGAAGTGGACGATGGGTTATAGGGAAAGGCGGCAAGCGTTCCCTAATTACACGTGGATATTAGCACTATACAGAATCTAAAACTATGGTAGAGATATCATAGTCATCACACTTCTATGAAAACTTTACTTTCTGATTATCCAACTATATTTTAATGACAAATAAAAAAATGATTAAGGGCCATAATTATGTAAATTGAATAATTATTCTAGAGACATTAATGGTGGAATAATTTTAGGAATACGCAGTTGGTAGAGCCTGTCGACCTGTAATTATTTTTTATCACAGCTTTTTCGATTGGAATTTATACAAACCATTTCTCGACCTAGATAATAATGTTATTGATTTCTATAGTGTCAATATATAACTTCAATGCGAATTTAACAATAATTTGAACTGTTGACACTTCATAATATTAGATTTAATAAAGTTGAGATTACATATTAATTATATTTTGTATAATACATAAATATCCTTAATTATATTTTTTTACTGTCGATCGATGGAATTATAAGAACAATAATTACCTTCAGAGGACTATTGTTTGTTTATTTATTTTAATTTTATAAAACATACACGATGAACTTCTTCTTTTTATGATAAAGCAGCTAATTTGCAACCAACATTTATAACATAAAATTATAACAAATAAGCAATTTGAAAAGTGACTTATTGAAGCAGACATTAAAACAGACATAAAGATGTTTACTCATTGAAGCAAACATTTAAAACCTTTTTCCAAAGTCAAAATCTGTTTATAGAGTATTTATGACATTAAGCGACCTACTACAACTTATCTGGTTGCACCAGCTAATGTGTATGTTCTTCGGCCACAATGGCGACAATTTGCGCTAGAGCCTGTTTGAATCAGAAATATTTTTAACCAACTTTGCTTGATTGTCTTGGATAAACAATGCTTATCTTCGAATTGAGATTATAAATAAAAACTGTAGGATATTTTAAAATATTAAATAATGACTTTCGCCTGCGGGTCACATGCCAGAATTTTCGAGTAAAGCGATTAAGATAGAAGAACGTCTTGTTTCTCACGATAGGAAAGCAATTGACTTTCCAAAATGATAGATGAAGGCGTTCAAATAGCTTGTTGATAATATGAATTTTAGTCTATTTTATAATTTAATCGATTTTAGACTTAATGTAGTTTATATTTTTAATTTGTTTCTGTGATTTACATAATTACTTTTTCTGCGATAACGTTATTTTAATGTGTAGAGTGATGCCGCGGAAAACTTGAGTTTGATGTTACGTTGTATGGAGCTAAGAAAAATGGACAAGGCATCATAATGAGCACTGTTTAAAATCTTTCGAGCCTTAAAAGACATTTGTAGCAGTTCACCACATAGCAAATAGATGTCATCCGAGGTAATAACTGAATCCATGTCATGACCATTTAACTATAAAAAAATTACATATGTCTACTGTGGCGCTAATTTTTCATTATTTAAATAAAAATACAGAGTTTCACTCTATAGGTATCACATATTTTCTCTGAATAAAAGCTACCTTATATATTAACCCAGGTAATAAGCTATGTCTTTACTAATATTTTATGGAAATCGGTTGTGCCGTTTAAGCGTGATTGTGTAACAAACATATAAATATAGTTTCCGTATTATAAGTATTGCACGTGAGCGGAACCACAAATAATAGCCTTAATGCTAACTGCGTCACATAAACTATATTCATACCAAAATTTAAAGTAAAGATTCGTAGCTTAGTTGCAGTGATTACGTCAGAAACACAAAAAAATTTGGACTTATGCCTAATATTAGTAGGCATGGTTCATAGAACATGTAAATAAATTGCACATATCTTAATGCTTTTATTTCTTAATTTATTTATTAAGCATTTATCGCTATGCTGATGGTGGTACTCGGCTTCGCGCAAGTAAGTCGAAAGTTGTTTCACACGTTTTGAATTATCAAACGACAAATTACCAAGAACTATTTCACTCCTTAAAACTTTACTTTGATTACACGAGGACGGAATATTGAACGCCTCAGAAAGATTAGATTCAATTAAAAACCCAGACGTTTAAATTACAGCAAATAGCACGTTTATTATAATGGCAACAAAATTAGGCTTTGAGCATTAGAGGATCGCGGCATGTTGTGAAGGTCAGCCCGCATCTTTAAGTGAGCCTTAAATGAATGTGAATAGTAGATAAATACGAAAAACATATATCTTCACTCTGACTTCATTCAAATCGTTACTCCGTAATGTTATGAAATATGAGCAGTCTCCGTATGAAGCAACTTCAATTACTTTTTCACCGATTTAAAAAAAGAAGAGGTTCTCAATTCGTCGAATTTTTTATGTATATTCAATTATCATTTTTTACCAAGTAAACCGATTTCAATAATTCTTTTTTTATTGGGAAGTATCCCCTTTTTGGTGATAATCCCATATAAATATGGTGAAAATCTGATGATGAAGTCTGGAAACGAACAATAGAAATCCTTAACAAATGACAGTAAATCAACTATGATTCAAAATATTTGCTGCAGGTTGTTATTACTTTGCAGAATAGCTACACCACTCACCAAGTTAGAGTCTGACGATGAGATGATGATTCTCGAGATGAGCAATGGAACTCCTCAACGGATGTTAATAAATCAACCGTGAATAAAGATATTAGTTGTTAGTTTGCACAATAACTACACCTTCGACCAGGCCAAGGTCTGATGATGAGTTCTGGAGCTGAACAATGGAACTTCTTAACGGATGGTGGTAAATTAAACGTGATTCAAGATATTTGTTACTGGTAATTGATACTTTGCAAAATAGCTACACGATGATGCGTTCTGGAGATAAACAATAGGACTCCTCATCGAATAGTAGTAAATCAACCGTGATTCAAGATATTTATTACTGGTAGCTGTTATTTTGCAAAATCTGATATTGGATATGGAGAACGGAACTACTCAATGGCTAGCAGCTAACCGCGTGTGGCTACTACTAATGCGTCATAAGATAGAAAAAAAATAATATTAGGTATGGCATGATGATTAATGCTATTAATCACTAAAAATTCTAAAATAATATATTTTTTTAAAACACCTGCTTCAAAAAATTAGGTACTAAATGTAAAAAATAATTAATTTAAAATAGGTGGTTACTTATTCAAAATAAATAACTAATTTACTCATTTTTTAAGTCAGTGCCAGCACCACCGACCAACTTAAAAAAACGCAAAATTTTAAATTATAAATTCGCCCTTTATGAAAATATTTCATATTACGAGTACATTAAGAGTTAACGTTTTAAATTTACATTATAAATTAAGCAAAATAAATTTGTTCAAGTTGGTCGACAGTGCTGGCAGATATTGTTTACAATGTCCACAAAAATATTATTAAGAAATCAGCGTCTCAAAAAGTTTACTTAAATTTTCTGCAAAAACTGTAGCCATTATTCTAAATATCAAAGTTTTTGAGGTATTTATCAATACTTATTAATAAACTTTGAATAGAAAGTTATGCTTTGCATAAACAGAGAATGGATACAAATAATATTCACAAACTCACTATACGCCAAGCTTGTCACAACTTCGTCTGTCAAATAAAGTTGACATTTCGGAAAGTACATCTAACAGCACATCAATTTACACAATTCAATTAAGTTTATAATTAATTTAAAGAAAACGGTTTTATACAATTCATTTCGTACAATCGAAACAATTGAGGAGAAATATTGTTTAATTTATTGCGTGTAGCTGCATCGAGTGTGACATTTATTGATGTCGATTTTTAAATGAAATAAAACTCAAATAATATTCTCATTTATTGTTATAATATTTTAAGGTGAATCGTGTCACTTTTCTAAAATTTTATTGTGAAGTTTTAAATTAACCAATACTGATTTCTGCTGTTGTAATGATGTTTTTATAACTGGAGAATTTTCATAACTGAAGAAAAAAAAGATAACAATTCAAGAAGCACAAACCAAGAATAATATAAATTTTAACGACCAGCCATCTGATATGACAGATGTAATTTATATTCACAATCACAGACACGACCTCATATTTTACGGCTTTGCTATGTAACGCGACGTTGCCACTTTGAATTTTATTTCAAATATGTTCGGAATAATTATTCTAACATTTAACAAGTTTATTAGTAGTAAATTATACCTTCGTTATATCAATCTTATGAACTGCATAATTGTTTTCATAATAAGAGTAGTATAATATAAGTTTAAGCATTTCTTATCAGTAACAATGCCGTAGTTTACGTCTGTGATAAGCATACTAGGCAATATATTTAGGTGATAAAAAATAAAATTAATATTTGTAAGTACTTTTTTAGAAATACGTGCCCTTAAATATTCATATAAATTAAAATATATACGAATTATTTGTAGGAATATAAGTAATGCAATCTTAGAGTTGTATTGTGTTTACCATTGATTATTAGTACGAATGATATATGAATTGACTTGTGTTTTCTGTCTTACAAGTTATTAGTACATTTTAAAACCATTTAGTAAGTCGGATATGGCTTTATTAAGAAATAAAAAAATGTAATTTAGAAGGTAATAAATTTGTTAAACCTTATGCAACCTATCAAATTTTGTGATGTTTTAAAAGGTAAATTTTACATAAACAATTAAGTTTAAGAACACCAACAGTTTGGTAGTCATCTGCAATAAGTTTTTTAAATATTTTTTGGGTTTCTTTTGTTTCATATAAATATGTGTTTGTATTTGAATTTGCAGTATTGGCAATTAAGTGGAAAAAACTATGGCAAACAAAAATCTTTTATTCAAAATATTTTTCAAATCAATATTTATAACAAAACATATGCAAGCGTAATTAATTTTTAAAATACATTATGTTTAATGTATTATTTCATTTAATAACCAATAAGCAGTGAAATTTTAATTGATGTTAAACTACACTCCAATATTAAAATTAAAGTGAATATTATCGTATCTTTTCAATTTTTATTTTTTATTTACGTTTTTTATTTTATTTATAAATAAGTTTAAGCATTTCTTATTACTAACAATGCAGAGTTTACGCCTGTGAAAGGTAAGCTAGTCAATATTTTTATATGAAAAATAAAATTAATAGTTGCAAATATTTTATTAAAAATACGTGCCCTTAATTATTCACATGTGCCTAAAAATGTTTGTTTTTTAATTTTTTAAAACTTCTAACTGTAACTTATTTCCATTGCAAGCCCATTCAATTTTTGATACCACTGTTACTATATGAAATAGAAGAAAAACGTAAACAAAGGTGTATTAAAAAAATTAGGAATAAAGTTCGATTATCGCTGAAGATACTTGTAAACAAGGGCACAAAACAAAGCGCATCATCAGTTGCAGAGAACGGAAAACAACAACACGGTCAATACCGATACGTACTGACGTTTGTTACTTCGTCCAGTAAATAATAAATACTGCAACAGGTAATATCATATCATAAATAAGTTGTTATTGATTATATCGAATATGAAAGGAAAATTTTCCCGGAGGAAAACCGATCTTATACGTTTTTCGTTGCAATTTTTCTCCGTTTGGCCTTTACCTATTTTTACTTATTTTGTGCCTCATGGCTACCTTCGACATTGAGTACCTCCGTAAATTGAAGGTAAAAATCTTGAAATATGCGAACGGAGGGATACACTGCGGAGGTCACCTGTTTTTATTTGTGTTCTACGCAATATATTAATTAATTTCACATGAAATATCTAAAAAAAACCCATGACTTAAGCTTCTTCAAGAAATAAAAATCTAAGCAATATATGAACCTGATTTAAAACTGTTAACCTGTTAAAATAACCTTTAAGCATTTAAAGCAATCCTAATTACTGTTTTAAAATGTTAGAATAAATCTAGATCTCTTCAATATTCCTTAAATAATTTCTTAATTTATCAATTATACAGACGTTATTTTATCTATCAATTAGTGAATCTTCATCTCCGATAATTTTTAAATTACTTCTTGTGTGAATGATGTGAATATTTATATAAAAAAATAATTAACTGAATCGTTTGATATCGATTTTTTAAACAAGAAACTATATATTATTCAGACTAAGTAGACTTCAGGTAAAGTTAGCATAATTTTTTCGACCTTGACAATAAGTTTTTAGATTTAATCATCTTATTTTTCAGCCTTATCATCATAACACAGGTGCAAACAAATTTGCTTGCAATGTTAAATACTACGCAGTTTAAGCAATGCTAAAAATGTATAATTACTTTGGACTCGATCGGAAAGATGGACTTTTTAGAATTATGCATGCAGAGCTCTAATTTACAGTCCTGTATTGCTCTCTATCTAACCCATGTGAACGTATACTACACACGTTCACATAGGCAGAAAAAGTAAAGTAAGTCTGTGACTTTTTATGAGGAAAGGACATAAGATGAAAACTCAAAGTTGTACCAACCTTACAATGTAGTACAGACTCTTGTTACTATTTATGACCAATAGACTCGTTAAAACAAGTTAATTAAGTCTAATGCCAATGGATCTAATTATGAGCAGGGGAGTTATATTATCATCTTGCAGCTCCATCATTCGAACCTGCCCACCATATGTAACTATAGTACTCATAGAATCGTAGCAAATGAGTTCAAACTCGGCATAAATTTTCTCAAAACGGCTTAATACTCTCAGCTGTTGAAAAATTTGTTAGGATATCTTCAGAATCTGTAGGGAAGTTATATTATCACCTTGCAACTCCATCATTCGACCCTGACCACAAAGCGTATCAAATGAGTTCAAACTCAGTACAAATTTTCTCAAAAGGGCCTTATACTCTCATCTGTTGAAAAGTTTCATAGGGTATCTTCAGAATTTATTTGAAAGTCCTAATCATATTTAAATAGAAAGTCTCTGAAACAATTTCCTCTTAAACACAAATAAGAATAATGAGGTCAGAAGATCTAATAAATCAATATGCTATTAAATAATAATGGATATTTTACTTTAATAAAAAGTATTCGACAATAAGTAAGTAATATATATATTTCTCTTTCTCTATATACAATATCATCATTGCCCCAACAAATCCTGAATTTTAATGCTGGTTAGCCTGTTTATAGTAAACTCAAATACTTAAATGTCATCGTCATCGGCTATCAGAGGCCGATTAGAATTCAACGCACCATAACTCTTTGACTTAACACCTTCCAAACAAACGTCTTTATGTACCCAAATAGATAAGGATACCAGTATATCTACATGTAATTCTAGAATACGAATAGTCTAAAATATTTTCAGACTCTTACTTTGAACGATTTTTCCAATTCACAATTAACAATTAAATGAAACTACGTGATGTAGTATTATTTCTACTTTCTTTGAGTTCTTTACCACGACCTAGGTTTCGTTGTATTATAATAACTTCAGGTGGGCTGGAAAAATATAGTGCATATCTGAAAAATTATAAGAACAGATAATCTTCTAGTACGACTCTACCAACCCCATTGTTTCATGATTTTTGGTTCTGTAGTTTATAAAATGGGCGGGATGAGCTGAAAACTATTTTCGCATATTTTTTAAGATATTTTTTATTACTTTTAATATATTTTAATTATGAAAAAATATTTTTGTATTTTTCGTAACAAGTCCTTTTAAGTGATTAAAAATTGGAATATTTAATTTGCCCCCTCTTTAACTATTATGTAAATATCTGAAAGTATTAAAGTACATGCTTTAATAAAAAATTTGGTATGTCTAAGGTCGCATTGTTTCAGAGAAAATTGGCTATAGCAAACGGACACCTTTTGATATTTTAAGGTTCCGTTTTCCCATTTGAGTTACAGAATTTTAAAAATTACTCAAATATACAGATACTCATATGAACTTTTATCTAGACCAAAGTACTAACAAAGTGAGTATTGAGCGATTCGAGATTTTTTAAGCAAAATGATTGTTGAGAACATGTCTCGAAATGCATCCTCTACCAACAAGAAGATTACTGTAACAATGATGGATGCCTCAGCGTACCCTATAATGAGCAAGGTAATGTACAGCCAACTATCTATCATTAAGATGTCACGCCAAATACGCTCTAGAATAAATGCCTTCTCAATCCAATGCAGAACACTGACCTGCGACCTAATTTTGTGACCGACCTTACGCAATGCATTTAAATTATTTTCGTCAGATAATAAGGAACGAGTAAACATACGGCGCATGCAGATGCTGAGATCATTTCAGTGTTAGACGAACATCTCGGTACGGTTTGTGTTCGTAGATAGCTTTCGTATTTTTTAGCAAGAGAGGAAACTTTTTTTTATCAAATGTATTCCAAATTATTTAAAAAATTAAGTGTAAAAATAAATGACTCGTTTTGTAATATATTTATGTAAATTAGATTAAAGCGATTTCATGAATTTGAAAGGAATTAAAAAGGTTTTTAGAATGAACTAGGGAATGTGTCAACTAGACATGAAATAGAAAATAATTTAAGCCATAATAATATGATGAAATAGTTCGCAGAGGATCAAAGAGGAAGGTTCGTGTTAAAGTCAATGAAACTTGTGACTGAGGGTCGTTTAAATATTCCATTAATATTTATTTCTTTTGATTCCTTTAAAGTCGTAAGTTTTTTTGGGTTCCATAATCAAATTACCCTCCATAGACAACAGACCCTTACATATTCATAATATCCGTCCTCGTTCATCGGTCACACCCGAACAGTTTCCACAGTTTCGGACCCGTATTCTTCGAATTTTTTTAACAGATGCTTTAGATGGGGGAGAAACCCAAGAATATATAGAAAAATGTTAAAGAATATATTTTAATTTATTTCAGCATACGAGTGAGTAAGGGCAAAAATCTTTTTCGCAGATTTCACCAAACTATTTTTGAACTAGTCTTTCGAAATTTGATTGATTTCTATTTGCCGTTTTAAGATCTAAACGTGATGTGTAATAAGTATCTAGCTCCTATTTTTACCCCGAAGCTGAGAAATTTTATTTTCAAGTATTATTTTAAAATTTTAATTTTTTTAAATTTTAGATATTTCAGTTAAAATTAATTTTTATGGATCAAAATTCATACAACTCCATAGATTTCAACACATACTCTATAGATTTAAACATAAGTGCTGAAATAAAAATTTGCTTAAATTTTTATATTTTATTGATATTTAACATGAGCCAGTCAAAAGCTCAAAGCTTTCATGCATATTTTTTATTTTGCTAATCATAGGGATAACATCTATCCTACTTTCTGCAACTTTAAATAACATAAGACAGTATTCCTGAAATGTTTGTTATCATAATAAAATAATACAAACCTAGCTTATATCATTTATACTTCATGCACTTTTAATAACGTAAAACAATATTTCTGAAATGTTTTTTTCTTCAGTTTTTATTATATGTTAAGAAAGGATTTAAGCAAACAAATAGACAGTTAAATTAATTTTACAAAGTGATAATGTAATTAAGTGTGTCAATTAGATACAATATTCTAATCCTAAACGTGACTTAACTTATGCTATCTACGACTGAAGCATTTAACTGTTAATGTATTGAATCATTTCATTTTAAAAATTCTTAAATAAGTCAACTTACTTATTTTTTATTATCATTATCACCCGGAAGACTGCTGAATATAGATCTCTCCCATATATACCTACAGATATCGATCACATGCCGCTTGTAATCAACAGCTTCCCGTGACCTTTACCAAGTCATCTGCCAACCTACCAGGGAGCCGTTTCATTCTGCGTTTTCTTGTACGTGGTCACCTTTCGAAGACCTTTCTTCCTCAAAGGTTATCGATTCTGCGCGCTAAATGGCTGCCAATATTACCAACTACGTCCGTAGCCTTAGTTCACCTGCGGATTTCCTCATTACGGATCATATTTTATGGAAGAATTCCAAACGCAGTTCCTTCCATAGCTCGCGGAGCAACTTGAAGTATTTTGGTGAGACCAGTTGTAAAGAGGTACATCGTCCTTCTGTGTTATTATTGGCAACATACAGTGGTTAAAGATTTTTGTATTAAAATACTGGGTTATTTTGGACGAGAAGATATAATAAAATTTCCGAGGGCTGCCAATCAAGTTGGACTTTCCCATTGAACTCTTTCTCGATGCGATTACCTGATTGGCAAATCATATTAAATTAATCGATTGTATCGATTACTTAATCGATTAATCACATCTAGACTTTATAATATTAATAAATGAGCTTCATTGTTATAGCCTCATACCACAAAAGGAAAAACGGGACCATTATAAGATCATTCACGTGTCTGTCCGCCTGTCACAGCTGTTTTTCTTTGAAACTAAAAAAATGTTGTACTAGGTGGCTTTTTTTGTTAAAATATTCATATAAATAATAGAAGCGGTAAATATGTTACTTGATTTTTTATGATTTTAAATTTTGTTTAAAAAGATATTCTAAAAAATATACGAAAATAGAGCATGCCCCCCTTGTAACCGAAACTACTGAACTAAAAATCATGGAAAAGACAGGGTTGATAAAATCTGACTAGAAATTTGCAGGAAAACTGTTACAATTGTTGTAGGCATTATAATGTGTACCATTTTTACGCCATTTATTTATGCTTGCAAAAGATATGGTAGGAAATGAATTTATGTTGTGAAAAATTAATATTTGTAAACAGTTTAACTGTTACATTTTAACAATATTATGATTTTTCGCAAGTGCCAAAATTTATTCCGCAGCCTATATATACTTCATAATTGAAATTGAAATCGACAAAACCACGGACAATGACCTGTCCCAAATTAATAACTATTCTGTTAGCACGTTTCGCATCCGTCGCATTGTAAAACAATACACGATAATACAATAACCCTTCGCTAATACGTGTTGATTAATTAAGGACGACAGCTGTCTTGTAGCGCGCGCGTGACGTGGGCGGTGCGCGAATTGGAAGAGGTCATTGCAGAGGTAAAATGTGTTTTGTTACAATTTGTATCATTATATATATATATATATATATATATATATATATATATATATATATATATATATATATCTTTGGAAAAGAAAGAAAATTGAGAAAATGTATTTTTTACATAACATTGAAGAAGAAAACATATTTAACAAAGGCTGTAAAAATTACGCGATGTTCTTTATATATACTTGCAATATGCATGTTTGCATTGAAATCTAATATATGAATATTTAACCGTTAATAGTTAACCGTAGTTAACCTTGATATGAATAGTTAACCGCTCATGGTTTATTTAAAAATAATCGACGTAATAAAATTATCCAAATTATGTTTTTGGGATAAATGATTAGCAACATTTTTCGAATCAATTTACATTTTTATCGCAACATTCTTAATAACAAAATCGTATGGTAAAATATCTTGTAATATCTGCCCGAAGGAGATATTTTGAAAATAAATTGTTTTATAATATTGGTAAGTAATAAGATTACAATTTACACATTTTCAGCTTCTGACATTCATGCATCCTTGAGGTAATCGACCTACGAATACGCCTGAGCGGGTTTTATTGAAAATCGTTTGAATCGAAAACCATTGTAGAGCTAAACTAATAAAATAAAAACTGTTTACTAGATAATGTGTTTTTCCATGTTATATATTTTTCGTCGAATTTTAGATTTTTTCTTACGATTTAAGCAAGGTCAAAAAACAATTTTTATTTTTTATAGTTCACGTAGAGGTACAATCACAGAGAAAATATATAATTTGGATTATTATATTTACAAATCTTAATAAAAATTTCATTAGCCATAAATGGGAGTAACACTTTTAAAAAAAAAAAAAAAAATATATATATATATATATATATATATATATATATATATATATGTATATATATATATATATGTATATATATATATAAATAAATGTACATATATATATATATATATATATATATATATATATATATATATGGTAAATGTCCTGAACTACAGTTATTAATGTTAAAAAATACTAGGAATGCTAATAGATACGTGGTCAACTATGTTTTGCATGTAATGGTTGCATAATTATTTCTTTATATTTTAAGTATTCCCGTCTATATTATTTAATCCCTAGTGTTGTAGAATATTACATTCAGTTACTGTGAGAAAGGTTTGTTGAATTGGTATCTCTACATCGTAAAAAAAAAGGTTTACAATTAAATGAAACTACGTGATGTAGTATTATTTCTACTTTCTTTAATTTCTTTACCACGACGTAAGTTTCGTTGTATTACAACGTCTTCAGGTGGGATATTATCCAAGATAAAGATCTTAGCTAATATCCCACCTAAAGATGATGTAATACAACGAAACCCAGGTCGTGATAAAGAAATTAAAGAAAGTAGAAATAATACTACATCACGTAGTTTCATTTAATTGTGAATAATGAATTTCTACAAAATTAACGCCAAATAAAGTCAATATTTGAAAAAGGTTTACTTTGTCTCTTTCCGGTGTCTCGTCACTGTTTTGTTTTCCTTATCACTGTTTTTTTATTTGCCCTGCGTCAATAATCGTGTGCGAATTGTATTATTGAATATTTGACTGGTTTTTTGAAAAATCATCAAAGGTTATCAGATAAAACTCATTAATTGTCATTAAAATATATGATAAATATAACAATTATAATACATTTTTACGAAAAGTAAAATAAATTTTTAAAAAAACATATATCCGAAGTGAACACGAAGTTCATAAATATAGTAAGAGTTAACACGTTTTATAAAAATCTCAGTAAATGGCGAGATACGTAAAAAATTTCGCTTTAATAACTTTAAGCAAACTGTGTAAATTTCATCCGAAATTCTGAGTCGATTTCTAATGTGAATGATAGCAATCGTGAATAAAGTTATGGCAATTGAATATGGAGATCGAATATATGTGTCGCGTCAAGTTTCGCATAATATATTGAGCGGAAACGAATCTTCAATCAATGTCGTGATGTGAAGTTTTGTGAGAAAAACATCTTTGTATCTAATGGTGACCGGTGCTGCAGTGACCACAGATTAGTAAAAACGGAAATACTTTTCCCACGTATTATCTGTAACACATATGTAGTAATAAATAGTTAATGCGAACCGGAAACAGTTACTTTCTACTATAAACCCCTTGAAAGGTCGATTGATATGGTTCAACAGAATTGTAGATTGTCAAAAAACCAAGGGAAAGCGCAAACTGGCCTTCAGAAACTGGATTCAGCCTTAAATAAGAAACACAAAAATTTGGACTGTCGTGAGACCCATAACTATCTTTATTTTTAAATTGAAAACAGGAAATTCCCTTATGATCATTGCTATACTAACACTGTGCAACATTATAAAAGTCAAATAATTTTTGTCAACGAAGATCTCAGTCTAGCTAGAAAAAGAATTAACTTTGTAAGTACTCTATAGTATGCATCACAAGTCAGTTTTGTAATAGATTTTATAGGAATTTTATGGCACTCTAACTACCTTTCCATACCACACATTTCGTATTCTTAAAGTAAATGTTAACTGGAAGTCATAGCATTCATTATATTTATTTTGGTTATACCCAGCTACTCATTTAAATGTTTTAAGTAAGTTTATATGAAAGAGAGGTGGGAAATAAACCGAAATTCATTTTGAGACTTATTTTTCTTAAGAAGTGTTACATCTATTTATGGTTTTTGGATTTCTTGGTAATAACAGTAGACATAATAACCCAATTCTGTGATTGTGCCTCTCCAAATTATAAAGAAAAATCAGAATTATTTTTCAAAACTTTCTTTCTACAGTAAAAAGATTTCAAAAATTCTATAAAAAATATATAACACAGGACAGTATATTATCTAGCAAGATTAAGATTTTTTACACATATGATTTAAATTTGCATGCACTTGTTACCTGTTTTATTAGTATTTTATCAAAGAGCATACATACAAATTTTTATTAATTAGATAAATTATTTAACTCTAAAATATTCGAAAATATTAATTACAAAATTTTTCTTTCGAATCGACCCCGAATTTATTGGAAAAATTGTTCTTTTTACCCGACTACGACAGAAGGGTTATGAATTTCACAGGCTATGTATGTCTGTACGTATGTGATTAAGTTTATTCCTTCGTCCAGACTAAACTATTAACATGATTTCAACAAATGACGTGTTTTTAAATTAGTTGTGATCCAGAGAGTTTCCTAAGGTATATGACGTAATGAATTTCATAGGTTATTTATGTATGTATATTTTTCTGTAACCAGGTTTTAGTTTTTCCTCTTGTTATAACAAAACTAGCCATACACCTCGGTTTCACACTTGTAGAAGCAATTGTTTTGATTGTTTTCTTATAGTGACACTTATATTTTCCTGTTTCATCACTATTTTATACTAATTATTAATAGTCTCATGTTGCTTTATTATTAAAGCGTTTTACAAACCATCCATCTTTTGGGGGTTGTTCTCGAGAAAAAACCGCTATATGAAAAAGCGAGATACAACTTAACCTATATTTCTCGATTTTTTTTGGTAACTACGTTTCTGGTAGTTCTTGATGGATGAATGATAGATCGTGTAGATCAAATATCGCACACCATATATCAATGTGTAATAAAACAAATATTTCCTCAATTAACGAACTAATAAGATGTTAGAACAGTATCCAAGTACGTTTAGTAATTTCTGTGATTAACTTGTACAAGACATACGGACGGCAAATTTATTTTATACACATATAATACTATGCCAGTAGATATGAGGTACATATGTAGGACAAAAATATGAGAAAATGTTATTCCATGTTCTTACCTTTATTCCAGGGCAGTAGAATATAAGTAAATGCATTTCATTTGGCTTTACGTTGTGTGAAAATTTGCAATAAACCGTTTGTTAAAGGAAACATTTACTTGTCATAGATAAGAACCTCCGCATACTTATATTATTGTATATATACGCTAAAAGAATGATTTTAATCTTTTATATCTACATTAATATTTCCTGCAATATAGTAAAAAATGTAATTGCGTCAACATATTACTCGCGTAGACTAATAATCCATTTTGTAATTAATCAAAGATATACCTATAAACAATAAGTAGGGCTTTAATATACTGATACTAATATACAATCCGTATAATATCCGTGAAAATATACAATCCGTACGCTGTTAAAACATGGATTACATTCTCAGGGGTAAATAAATACTTGTAAGCTTTTAACCAAATTAAGTAAATCGAATAGCGAAATACGCAAGTAATTCTATTAACAGAACGGAAGGTCAAACAGAAGGTCATTTCATGTAGATAGCTTTTTAAGGCATTCCTGTGATCACTCGTTATTAATACAAGATTTTTGCCTCCAAGTCTAATGTTAAATCTTCGAGTCTGTTGCGATTTTGTTTATAAATGGAATAATTGTGGCTTAAACGAGACTTAAATTTTTCACAAAGTGTTTATTATTATATTTTCTTTTTCATAATTACTTTTCTTGCTTATTAGTACGTATATAAAATGAAAAAAAGATTTCGAACAAGAATATTCCGAATAAATCTATTAGGTACGAGTGGAAGTCGTACCACGAGGGTTCCTTTTACACTTAGGAATAGATAAACGTTTAACTATGTATAGTATTTTCATGAAATCGTTTATAAATATTAATATTATTTTTCACCGCATAAATATTTGCCTGGTATAATTTGTACCGGCGTAGAATTATTGTGAATTTCTCAAAAACTGTTTTTTGGTTTAGTTTAATTTTAGGTAAATTTCTACTAATGCTTTATTTTCAAAATTTTAACTTAACAACATATATTATGGACATTTCCAACAATCCAGTAGTAGAATTTAATATGAAATTAGGAAAAAAAAATTGTGTGGGTAGTATCACTACACAATCTTAATTTGTTTTTAATTCAAAACTAAATAATTAGTCTTAACTCCGCAACGGAAATAGTTGCGGAGTTATGACTAATTCTTTGGTCGCGCAGAGTGAATATAGGTAGAGTGTCTTTTTTGACTCATCCTCCTTACTTAATTATGTAAGTGCACGATGGCGTATGGATACTAACAGACAAGGTACAGTGGTCTATTTAATAAGGTTTAATAATTTTATAAGTTGTACCGCAAAGTGGTGTATATATACAGAAACACACAACAGTGGTGTATATATATATATACAGAACTCTTGCAGATGGTATGGAGGCTTTTAAAAACGTTTTCACTTTTAAATATTAAGAAATTCTTGTGTGCTCTTTTAAATTATATCCCGTATAATACACACAATTTAAAAAAAGTATTGACAAATTCATTCACTTCCTCTTAAATTTCTATATGGACATTTTACAGTGTGAGGTTATTAAACTTGCGCACTTTAATGTGCTCCATCAATATGCCAAATTTCAAGTTTCTATATCGAACAGTGTCTGAAAAAGTTATTGTACCGACATAAAAGAACGTATACATGAATCACAATTAAATGAAATTACTTGATGTAGTATTATTTCTACTTTCTTTAAGTTCTTTACCATGACCTAGGTTTCATTGTGTTACATCTTCAGCTGGGTTATTAGCAAAGATCTTTGCTAATAGCCCACCCGAAGATATTGTAATACAACGAAACCTAGGTCGTGGTAAAGAACTTAAAGAAAGTAGAAATAATACTACATCACGTAGTTTCATTTAATTGTGAATAATGAATTTCTATAAAATTAACGCCAAATATATTCAGTACACATGAATGATATTTTTTTTCTTTTCGAGATTTTTTTTTTCTTTTCGAGGTACGGAATCCGAAAAACGATCTAAAATAAATAATATTATAAAAAACGTAATTGGAATTTTCGAGTGAATCGCATAAACAGTGAAGTGGAGAAGAATCCATATAATCTAACGTGTAATACAATCAATCCGACAATGATAAGATAAAACACATTAAATTTAACACTTTAATACGTGCATGCTTCAAAAATTGGTCCTCCAAACAATTGGAGCAATCCCGTAGTTTTTGTCCTAAAGCAGTCATTCGTCTGCGTTACGTGACATAAGTGTTATTTTTTCCCAGGTGGAAGTTCAAAAACATTAAGGTACAATTACATTTATTGTACGTACCAACATCAGATAGCAATCGCCGTTTTCTCTTGAGTCGACTTCGTTTAACTCTGTTCTATACATCAAATTTACAAATAATAGTATAATATTCAAGTATATTTTTTTAAATAGGGTATTTGATTAACAATTTGAAGGTACAGGTTAATGAGGGATGGAAAAAAGTTACTTAAAAATTGACGGAGTTATTAAAGTTTAAAATTAACATTTAGCTAAAGACAGCAATACTTAACTATTGTGACATTTTTTGTAATGCTCATTATATCCTGCGATAGCAAGTGAGACAATTTTAAATTTAGTGACTCGACCTAATCTAAACACGATAAATTAAAGTCTATCGTATTTTATCATATGTATAGACTAGTAACGTTTTGATATGATAATAAAACAAATTTACAATAAATTACCAGGTAAATAAGAAAATTTGAAGTTTTGGATAAACTAAGACATACTTTGTAACCAAAAAATTGATTGAAATCAAAAAACAATCAAAGGAATCCAAACTCGACCGGTTTAGCTTTAGCAATTTTGAAGTTACCAGAACTACCACTCTTCTCCAACATCGACACTAATGGTTACAATTTTCATGAAAAGAATTAAGGAGACAAATCAAACGAGCCCAAACTCAACGGGTACGCTCAGATTCCTATGACCATTTTCTTTGTCCATAAGACAATTAGAAATGGGTGAAAATCGATTTACTTTTTACAAACATAGTTACATAAAACTGATGATAATAAAAACGTGTTAAAAAGAGTTTTAATTGAAGTGGAGAAAGTAAAATATAGAAAAAACTAGACATCAGTAGCTACCGTAAGTAAATTCCAACATTTTGTTATTCGTTAACGTCATTTTACTTTTATTTCCGTTATGGTCACTAACACATAGAACGTCTAAAATACAGCGGGTACTAGTTCAGTTGTTGGAATTTTGTTAACCAAATCTAGCTATATTCCAACTTTCGCTCAGGATATTGGAGAATTGGCTTTAGGATTTTTTCATTTCCGATCGCCTTGTCAATTTAAATCAAGAGCCTATTTTGCTTTATAATCAATATATTTCCTGAGTGTTAACCTAATCTAGCTTTATTTGTCTTATTTATTTAAATATATGTATCCAAATTTTGTCCTAGGTCGTTCACCTACCAGTGTAGATATTTTTCAATATCCATTGAAAGTACTTTTTAATAAAAAGCTCTGTTCTCTTGGTGATGTTCATTATAAAGTCTTATATTTCGATTCCATCGTTCGTTTTTATGGTAAAATTATACAGAAAGTGGTAATATATAATATTAATGCAAACTTGGTTTGATTACATTTACTAGTAATATATAATTTTAATATGGATAACTTATATGTCGTGGTTGTTTTTATATCGGCAACTAAATCATATCATAAATATCGCCAATAAAACAAAATATTTTTTTAATGAATAGCTATTCATGAATCCTTCTGAGTAAACAAATTAAGAAAGGAAGCTTAAATTGATCCCTTTATAAAATTTTACTTTATTTAATCAATTATTTTAAAATAAAATTCAATGACAATTGATTCATTTAATTAATATCATTTTTTATGCTAATGATACTACGATTCTAAACAAATTGCTTAATACTATTCTCGGAAAAGGTACCAGGAATCTTGAGGTAATCATAGCTACATTATATATCAGCGTTATGACAACCAAAAATTTGGCGACACAAAACTGTGTTCACAATTAAATGAAACTACGTGGAGTAGTATTATTCATATTCATCTATTAAATGTACGATTCATATTCATCTATTAAATGTAATCCAAAGTTCTAAATATATATTTTTAGCTTTATTAAAATTGCGTGTGATTCAAATTTTACAAGCAAATTAACATGCCAGATGAATATTACAGACGCGTGCAACTTCTGGGTTTACAATATTGGATTAAATTGTGTTTTATTAACAGATTTCTTGTTGATATAACGTCATGATATTACTTGGCCAAAGGAGAAACAAATTTTCACTCTTTCACTTTTTTATTAAAATATTCTTTGAAAAACCAATACATTTCACAATTATAAAGATCGCTTCTGATTTATTTAGTAAATAAATATGTTCAAACATTCATTTTACTACTCGCAAACAGCTGACAAATATCAACGTTCAAATATATTTTTTTCTTATTTCCCTTCATTAAACTTCTTAAATGGTTTTTCGATTCTACACTTTGTGTTCTTATTTTCATGTTAAATATTTAGAAACAAAAAATGCGAATAGAGCTGAAAAAACTATAAAAACGCACGACTCTTTGAACTGTCTAAAACATGATTTCATTTAAGTTTTTGATAAATATGTAGAATTACAAATAATGAATGAAATTTATGGAGTTGACGTGGACTGTATATTTATATAATAATTTAAATACGAAAAAATAAGAAAGTTTACTGAACTGTGACGTAAAGAATTTATATTAACTCTTATTTTTTGCTATTTTCAATAACTTATGTGTAATTTTATCAAAATAATTAAATTTATTAGGGAAATAATTAAATTTATAAGGAATAGATGGTGAATATTAGAAGGTTGTCTATAATTTTTATTCGATACATCGAATAAAATCACTATCACTCGAAATTTGCATTACGCCAAATTGTGAGCGCACCACAATGTCACTCCCGCTATCACTTTCTTCACAACTTGAAAAACGATAATTTTCACTCGTATTATTTTCGTATTCTGATATTATGGGTTAAAAATGTTCATTTCCTGTGTCCTTTTTATATTGTAATTACTAATAATATTATAATTTGAACTTTATGTAACACGTAGAAAGATAAAAAATTTGCGATGCGTGCGAGCGACCTCCCCTACTGTGCTCTAAACAGCAAGTGATTTCGCGAGCGCCATCGTGCTCGTGGCAAATTTTAGTTAGTACGCGCACGAGCGCGATGGCGCTCATCGGCACTCTAACGGTTAAAAGTAAATTAGTGACACTATCAATATATAGTTAATATTTGATGGTTTTTCGGGTTAAACATAATAAATCATAATTAACAAATGAAAAGAAACCAAGTCAGAAACAAAATGTGCTCTCCTTAGCTAGACGTGCAATCTAGATTATATTGCTACAGCAAAAAGGTCAAACTCGTCATAGTAATCACTTAGGTTAGAACTAAAGTCAATGAATTTACTTTATATATTTCTTTATTTAAAAAAATCAGCATTTGTATCATCACTGTGCTCACTAACTTTTTTCTCTTACACATTCTAAGGTATAGTCTATAAAAACATTTAATATAATAATTTTTAAAATTTTACTATGATAATATTATTTCAAAAATAGGTAGACTGGAAAGGATAAATACTTTCCAGTGGTATCGGCCATTTTCAAAAGTTCATCCATCCAATAACTGAGAAAAATTAGTTTTATACGTACTCACATTAAGGTTTTAACATACCTGATATTATGTGAATGATATTTTGTGGAACATTAAATAGCAATAATTATGGGGCGTGTGCAATTTCCTATGTTCGAAGATTTAATGTTATTCTAATAACGTCGAATGATTTGCAACTTACTTTCTCTCGAAATTATAATCGGTTATTCTTAACTTTTATCTCGTTTCAGTAAATGTGAATAATTATATTTTATCATGTTTTAGAGTTTGTACTTCAAATTGAATTACGGAGTCCTTATAATGTCACCCACGTATCTGCATGTCTGACGGCTCATTTTTTTTTAAATTATGCCAAATAAAAACTTGAAATTTGGCATAGTAATTCATCTCATTAACTCATAAATTTTAACTATTTTTTTAATATTGATAAAAAATTTCAGACGTCGTAAATAAAGTACACAATTTTTTGATAATGTTTTTATCATAAGGGTATCATTTTAAAGGGATTGTTATGAGTAGTACAAACATTTTTTTTCATAGTTTTAAATTACTTATATAACAAGATATTCGAAAAAATATGGGAAAATAGTGCATTCCTCCCCCTTATTTTCAAAACTACTGAATGAAAAATCTTAGAAAACAGGATTGGTAAGATCAAGCTAGAATATTACAGAAAAACTACAATGATTATCCTGGATCTTATAACATGTGAAAAATGCAGTAGGCAAAATATTTACGTTTTGAAAAATAATATTTGTAAATAGTTTGATTTATGTACTTTAAAATGTTCATAAGTACCTAAATGTGTAAGGATCTCAAATGTTTACCCCAACAAAATAGAAATGATTCATTAATTAATTTTAATTCAGTGTAACTATTTAACAATGGATTATTTCCATTTATTTCACGCTGACCGTGAAATTAGGTTTCCAGATCTTTTATTATAAGTTACTCATATTATATAGATGAAAGCCCTATAAAGTTATAAAAACAGGAAAAAATCACCAAACGGATTCAAAAAATTGCGTGCGTTCTTTTCTAGATGACTGTCTTGTGTATTCATAAATTATTCGCTGCCAAAGAGACATTATGTTTTAACAATTCGCATTGCGAATATAAAATTGTTCATGTAATTGTTTTGTTGCTTTCGAATTGTGTTTTAATCTGATCTCACATGTTCTTTTCAATATTATTGTTGTAAAAAATAGAAGTATTGTTAAAAAACGATCACGATGCAACCTAATTAGCAGTACAGAGTCTATGTAGCACAATAAAGAATGTCATAAAAAATATAATGTTAGTATTGAGTACAATTTGTCATTTAATTTTGCATTATTTTTTATTTCAATTATAAATAAAATTTATTATGTATTGTATAAAGTATGAAGCAAACAGCTTCAATTCTCATGTTGGTATTCTTCACATAAACCACGTAATATTTTTTTTAATAATAGCCGCCGAACCGAGTACCCGGATCATGTGGGCTCTTCAAAGATAGCTATTGAGATTAGACAGTGAGATTAACACGTTCCTTTATATTTGTAACTAGTACTTCTATGGTTAACACTACGTGACGTATAGAACAGTAATGAAAAGAAATGTTTTCAGTTGTCCAAGTTAATATCTTAAAGGAGAAAGGAAATTCGTCCTTGTCTTCTGGAAATTACGAAGAGGCTATAAAATTTTACACTGAAGCAATTAATTTGAATTCTAGTAACCACGTTCTGTATATGAATCGAAAAGACCAAGAAGGAATCATTTCAAAAGATACTGTGTAATCGTGTAACGAAAGACGACGCTAGTTTTCAATGGGACCATTAAAAAGTAAATTAGTTTTCTATTTTGTAACAAGTGTTTAAATATAAAAAGAGACCATGAATAAAGATATAAAACAGAAAAGTATTCTTCAGGGCGCTATATTTTAGTTTTACGAGTACTCGTACATGGCTTGTCAATTACAGCGTACCGCATGTTGCGTACACGCAGGGCTAAATAAAATATATTCATTGTACCAAAGCCAAAAAATACAAACCCATAGGAAAAAAGGGTACCGACGAGAAGTTAAAACATATTAACCACTAAAATTTTTATTCAGCTTTGAAGTGGGTAACAGAAGTTTCTTCTCCTATACAATGTCTTCTAAAAGTACTTCGATATAATGGTGATGTTATTGCAGTGTAAAGCAAACGAAAACATCATATTTTTCAAATTATACTGAAGTTATTACAAATTTTGTAACAATAAATAAGTAAATACTATTTTTCCAAGTATTCCAGAAATAATATTTTAGACATAAATTATTTTACCTACGCCTATTACAAGTGTGTCTCCGAACCATACGAGTCAAGAATCGGACGTTTCTTACCAAAATCACAATCATACAAAGAATTTTTATGAAACTTACGAGGTTTCATTTAGTATGGGGGCCGTATTATCGACGCTAATATTGTTTCAAAATAAAAATAATAAATGTTTTAAGCCCATATATTAAAATAATTTTCTTTTAGTATGAGTTATCAAAAAATAATGCTTCGACATGCACAGAATTCTGATTACATCCTACAGATTTGTAGGAAATATATTGACTTCTTACGGAAAAATTAATATTGGATTTGGTTCTTTAACTAATATTATTTCAATCTTTAACAACCTCTGCCTTTGAAAACGTTTATAATCTATAGAATAGACCGAAGCAAATTGGATTATAGGGAAAATTGGATCAAAATAAGGAATGAGTCCATATTTGTAACATGGTGGTGGGAACAGAATCAGATTGGCCATATTACTCCACACCTAATTCTATAGGCAGTGGAAAATTGCGACTCATATTTAGAGCCAACTATAAGGGATCATAAGACAGATGTAGAAATGCATGGCGGTTTTGTACGGATATAATTTACATAATATATTATTATGTACAAATTACAATTATAACCTAAAAATCCATATGTTGTCATCAGTATTATGTGTTAAATAGTTTATAGAGATGTTTATTATGAATCAATTGATATATTTTTGCCTATTGATTTATAATATATGTTCAAAGAAATGTTCTGTAGTTTATATATAAGATTAATAATATATTGGTTCTTGTACTATAAGTGTTTAAATTACCTTTAAACAACCTAATAATATACTTTATTATTAGGTTAGCAACTAATAAACACGTTTCATTTTTCCCAGTAATTTCTGCCATTTTACGGGAGCGTATCTTTAATTCAGTTAGCAACAGATTTTCGGTTAGTAAAGAACAAACAAAATATGAAAATTTCATGAATAAAACTTAATGTGCTCTTATTTTATTTATTCCATTTAGGATGAAAAAAGAACAAAGTTAAATATAATATATCTACGAGGTTGTATGAAGGTATACTCCCCTATGACACCGTGAAACATTGATTCTAATGACAGAAAGAAGACAATTTTATTTTCTTCGATAATTCTCGTTCAGAGCGACTTCCTACAATAAATTTAAAAAAATCTGAGAAGATTTAATGAAATAGATACCAGATTGAGTTTCCACAATCTAGAAGAGCTACTCTCATTCCTTCATACTGCAATAGGAAAATAACTTTCTGCTAGACGAAAATTCGGTAACATTCTGCTTTGCTATCACATGATTTAAGGTAGTTGTCCTATAAAAAACGTTGCCGAGGAAATTTGCTAAATTTTCGATTATTCAAACTAATAAATATCTAACTTATATTCAAATTGAACAATTATTTATAGTTTAGTTTTAATAAAAATCGCCCTCAAAAATGATACATTTAACATTATAGGAAAAGTAGTTGTTTCATCACACTTTTCATTTTATATAAAATCCGTCGAGCTATTTATGTAAAAAACCAAGTCAAAATAAATTTACCATTTAGTTTTAGTAAAAATCGCGCTCAAAGCTTATACAATCAACATTACAGGCACATAAAAAAGTAATAATTTCATCACACTTTTCGTTTTATTTCAAAAACGCAAAAATTATGTTTTTCAAACTGTTAAAATAATGGTATGTTAATATAAGTTTGGAGAAACTATAATTTTAAGTGAGAAAAGTTATAATAATTTTTGAGTCTTTACTGTCACACGACAAATACCTTAACAATAATACACTGAGGAGGCTGCCAACCTGCATGCAGGCAAACAGCTTATCAGCAAACTTAATAGTTATTTATTTGCAAATGGTATGAACTAAAAAAACAAGGCAAATCATCCTTGATTTACCTTTTTGGTCAACAAGGCAAATGATACCAGATACGATCTGAAGAATTTTCATGTGAATAATTGAAAGTGTGATTTATTACTATGTATCCCTTTGAGGTATGGCATTCTAAAAATGACAAAGCTATCGGGAAAATTCAATTATTGAAAATAATTCCATGAAGAGTTATACATTTTTACAACGTGCCTTAGATTGATCTTCATAGGCAAACATCTTGTTCTAGGATCATAATTAAACATTATAATTGAGAAGAAACTAAAAAACAAATTGATATAATTAACAAGTTAATGTGATAGTTTAGGCTATTTCTATTTATCAGTTCATCATTGCTTCTCACATTCGTTTCTTACTACATGATTTTATTAATAGAATTTCCTTATTAAATCGAAATAATTTTACGTGATATTCCAGCAGATAAACAGATGAAGAAAATACAAATAGGTAGACAAAAATCATTTAGTACATTTTCGATGGAAACAAAAATATAGCCTAGATTTTTCAGTAAACTTCGTTATAAAGTGTAAAGTGAAAGTTTAGAACTTTTTCAAAAAAAATCGGTTCATAACGAAAAGAACATCTTAGAAAATAGAAAAGACAATATACTTTCCCTGAGTATTAGAGTAACTTGTTAAAAGAATAATAGGCGCGAGTTAAAAAAACGGAATAGAATTTTAAAAAAAACTTATATTTTTTGGAATACAGAAAAACAAGCAATTCGTCGATTGACAACTAGAAAAGAGCTAGAAATGAAATGAAATTTATAATCAGAATACCAAACAAACAAGTTATCTTCATAAATTATATTTTTAGTACATCAAGAAATATTGTAAACAAATAATAATAAAAATTTAACAAAGCATGTAAAAATTTTTACAAATGTTTACACAAAATAATCGGTTTTGATACCTTTTTAAATATAGCCATTGAATAAGGAAATGAAAAATAAACTGTAAACTTTACGTTCCTTTTGTCAAAATAAATGATTTATAAGAATTTTACGAGGCTTTGCAACCTGCCAGTTTCATGGTTTATTATATTATATTTGAATATAGATGATGATATAACGGAACATTATTCTATTTCAAATAGTTTCATAGAAATAGTACAGATACGATAGTTGTCATATTAGAAAAACCACAGTTTCTACAACACGACAAGAAATTTATTTAAGGCGCTGCTAAAAATCAAATCACTAATTATTTTATAATCTTTATATTTCCAACAAACCTTTGAAAAATACCTCGTACGGTTTTTAAAATTCAAAGAAAACAGTTTGTTTTACCTGAGCACGCTCACTAAAGACAGAAGGAGAATGTAAATTATATGCAAAGATAGGTATGTCCTATCATTCGCTTATTAAAGTCTCTTGTCCAAAAAAAGTTCAATAAAAACAAAATGGATATCATTCGATAAAATATTTTGTGGAAAACGAAAATGACGGGCGTATAATCACATTTCATTTAATATAATCGATGTTAAAAACAACATTGTTTCCATTTATTGTAATATATTTGCATTGAATTATTCTTACTTAATAAACATGTCTAAGGGCGGAAACCAAGAACAACAAAATTGTGCGTACTTAGCATTTATTGAAAAAGTTACATTTAAAATTCTATGTTTTTGGTACAGTTCTCATGATTAATACGAGGTGAGTCTGAATTCCAAATTTGATTAAAAAGTTGTAGGACCCGAAATAAAAAATACATTTTAGGTGTTGAAAAAAATGTTGAAAATACTATGCTGCAACGGCCGGCACTTTTTTCCACTGGTTTATAGGTCTGCTCTATTCACGCCTTATTCATAGTCAAACCACGTGCATTTTTTAAAATATTTATGTATTTTTTATTATATTTTTTGTAAACTTCTACTGGCTAAATTTAAATATTTCAAAGTGACATAAAGTGTAACCTATTTTATACGATTGGACAATCACCGTTTTCAATGCCAAAGTGTCAGCGATGTTGACGAACAATTCAGAACAATATTTAATTCTTGATTCAATCCGTTGATGATTTCCTGTGCCCATTGTTCGGTATGCAAAAGAAAATATGATAAAACAGTGCAGTTTTTTGTAACCAACTAACTTTATTCCATTTTGTCATAATCAGTGTTGCCAGATAGAATAATACAAATTCTACAGAGGGCGCAACTTGTCATATTAGTCTATTATTTTGTTATATCTATATAATAAAATAAATACAGCATGTCTCTATCTAGGTTTGTGTATTTTCCGTTTCCGTTGAAGAGAAATCTCTCTTTAGTTCTCAAGGGAACTGAAATGAAATTTGGCAAGATGATTATTGATGACGTAGGTAAGATTGTTCAATGCAAAAGATTTTATGAGGGTTTATTGGTCTAAATACTAAATTTCCTATGTAATATTAGGAATATTACTTTTAAGTCGCATGATACAAAATAAAAGTAGACTAGCACAGTAAAGATCCTTACGTAAAAGAATTATTTCACATAAAAATTTATATTTTAATCGGGAAATGTATAATATAGGATAATTTTAGAAATAGCAAGCAAAATAGCTTGCCTTTATTACTTAGTCAAATTAAAGATTCGTCAAATATTTAGAAAATATTTCGAGTTATTTTTAAATAGGTGCAACTTCGGAAAAATAGTCTGATTAAAAATAAAAATTTAATTCAATCAATTCAATTGACTTTACTCGTAGTTGACGTAGTTGACTGTTCAAAGAAATATTGATTTTACTCGTAGTTGACGTAGTTGACTGCTCAAAGAAATATTGATTTTACTCGTAGTTGACGTAGTTGACTGTTCAAAGAAATATTGACTTTACTCGTAGTTGATGTAGTTGACTGTTCAAAGAAATATTGACTTTACTCGTAGTTGACGTAGTTGACTGTTCAAAGAAATATTGACTTTACTCGTAGTTGACGTAGTTGACTGTTCACAACTTGTGAATAAATTATAAAAATATTTACAAACCATATAATTTGAAAATGCTCCTTTAAGAATGTATGATTCGATATATTTTTGTTTTTTTCTGGCACGACATTGGTTTTAAAATTATGTCAAAATTCAAGTACATTAAACCGGGTTATATTATTAAATTTTTGCCGTAGTAAAATAAAGCGCAGGATTACATTAGCCAAAGAAAAATAATTATAAAAAAACCTAATGAAATAATTTAATTATACCTGTGCGAATTCAGGGCGAACCGCTTGTATATTTTAAGATCACAGTTCATTCATGAGTTAGGAACAAAATAATTTTTTGACTAATTATTTGATTTAAAAGAAATTTAAAAAATTACTTTCTCTTTTAAGTTTACTTTTTAATACGTATTTTTACGAAAGTAGCGGATAATGAGTATTCTAAAAAAGTACGGAATTTCAAAGTCAAATTTGTGTTTTTTATAATTTTTCGCGAAGTTTTAGGTATCTATGGCTCAATTTTTTTAAATTATCAGTAATTTTTAGGTTTTGTAGTATGATATTTAAATTATATAATATGCTGAAATTAAACACACAACAGTTGAAAGAATATTGATAAAGGTTAATCATTTCATTTTTCAAGTGAAACAGGGAATCAATGTTATATATAGAATAATAAAGATTCACAAATAATGAACAAATTTTTGATGCAAAAATATAATTTTCCCCAAATAAATTTTCCCATCCATTAATATATTACATAATTTATACAATTGAAGTATTATATAATTTATAGAACACGTATTGACATTTATTGAACCCCTGCTTCGCATATCGTGTTAATTTTGGTTTGTTTGAAAGATGAATGAATACGCTCTTGCCATACACACAAGAAATAGCTCACCAGCGACCATACTCTTGAAAACACCGTATCAATTTAAGGAATACTGAAACTGATTCAAAATTCCTATTTCTCAAACACAATTTACACCTAACTAAACACCTACTAAGGCTGTTTCGCACAGACGAATAACCAGACGAATACCAAATTTCTGTATAACTTTGTAAAGTTATCTAAAATTCGAATATATACCTGAACTCGTAAACTTGACCCAAATCTTCTCCACCCCCATATGGAGGTAACTTTTCCAAGTACCATGTATGAAATTATTTTATGAAAAAAGTTACAGTCGCCACGACAACCTTTTGTGGGCATGACACGTGCGCAGAGTTGTGTGGAGATTCAATCAGACCCTTGTATTGTGCAATCAGCGAGCTACCGATGGTGGGCCTTGACCTTCATCCAGTTTCTTTGAGGTTAACACGGATCCTTAATTCATCCCGTATTGCTAGACAATTACATTGTTCACTAACAAAATAAATCCGGGGATGACACTTTGTTTTCAAGGTTGTGGTGATTGAATACTACATTATTAGTTTTTATCAGTTAAAATAAATTCTACACACATTTTTTAAGTATTTTTTAGATTACGCATTAGATTATATTTACACTAAGAACTTTATTGTTTATATTAGTGACTTCATCTATACGTTCGTGTATCGTATTGTTTTTAAAAACAAAATTCAAACACTAGAATAACTCGCTGGAAAACATGTAACATACCATCGAAATTTTTTTCAACATAACATTAGAATTGGCTGAGAATAAATATGTTTCGTGCATAAAAAAACAATGAAATAGAATTGTCGCTTTCCCTTGCCTGTTGAGAAATGTTTGAAGATAAATAAAAAAAACACAATGAGCATGATAGTTTAAATAAAAATAATTAAATACCCATATACAAAAAGGAGGAATGTCTCGAAATTTTATTTAACACTCTTAATGCGAATTATATCAATTGACCCCGCATTAGTATAAATGTATTTTAACAAAAAATTTTGGCTTTTTTTAAACTCTTATCAATTTCATTTTTAATTATTTAAAAGCCTCTTACAATAAATTTTGTTTTCATTACTGGTGAACATCTGTCAAAGCATAAATTGCTAGCGTCCTTTTATGCCATTTTTTTACTTTATTTGTTAGTCTGCTATTTATCAATTTGTTTTTTTATTTGCATATTAAATCTTTAGTGATAAAAAAATTATAACAAAACTATCACAACAGATATATAACAAGTAACGAGAAAAGTTTGTCATGGCGGTATTATTACAAAATAAAGCGTGTCCTTTATGTAATTAGCAATATAAAAAACAAAATGGAATAATTTTTTATTCAGTTATAGAAAAGAAAAACCGTGAAAAATTACCTTTTACTTCGTGCATTTTTTCATGCTGTGATTTGATTCGTGCATTAAGAGTGTTTATTTTCTGATCCGCACTTTATGTCAATAAAGGCAGCCATCCTATCTCTATATGAAGTCATTGTATCCCTATATGAAGTACCGGAGAGAATATTAAAATATTATAATAGATTTGTATTTTTGTATTGTTATCTTTATTGGTCTCTTTAGATATTAAAATGGGCAGTGAATTCTTTGCCTGGCAAAGTTTATAACTGTCCCTTTTTTCATCGATTTCGACCGAATTGCTTTTAGTTATATCTTAACTTTAAGATATTTATATTAAAAAGTGTATACAAATATTTCAACAAAATTTTAATTGATATTAATCATTATATATATATCTATATATATATATATATATATATATATATATATATATATATATATATATATATATATATTGATATAATTGATATAAATAAAGATATTTCAGCAAGTCCGGGCATGAATTATTAAAATTATATAAAATTTCATACCATAATATTGTGAATAAGTTTAACGTTAATTAAAGTACTTAAAATTTTGCGTAAAACTCTAGTTTAAATATATGTAAAATTTAATGGCCTTTTTAGTAATGATTATACGATTCCATGTTTTATTCCACCTACCTAGAGCACGTACTGATTCTCATGTTTTAAATAATTTTATTTAGACGCGGGCCAACTCAGGTACTCATTTGTTTGCACATCATATTACAGATATCATATCAAAAACTTATTTTCTTTTTTTTATGGAAAAAATCGTTTAAAGTAATGAAAATGTCAAAACTTGTGGACGATTTGGTAACCCATAATTACCTAATGGTTATTATTCAAGACACTTAGAAATAAGAAAAATATAATACGTACCACCCCTACAAGTGTTAAATGTTAAATTTCTTTACAAAATTATTATCCCGAAAAGAAAAAGAAAATATGGAAAATATTAACGTTATAATGTAGTAAAAACGAGAAAATTTTTTTGATGGAATGTGTTTCTCCAATAATATTTAATGGAAAATTTCCGTAACTCCATATTACTATCCTTATATCTTTGCTTTTTTATATAGTTCTTCCCATTGTCTATCTTTCCCATAATCCAAAAGAAAAAACATCATTTTAAAACAACACCCTAATATTTTCCATGAATATTAGAAAAAGGCACCTACTTTCTGGCGATACGTTCGCATACCCTGTAAATGATTCAGATTTTGTACACGAAAAAGCTAATAATCACATAGGCGTTGTATTGTATTTGTTTTTTTCCCTATTCGAATATAATACGACTGTTTGTCGAATTTGCTGATATTTATATTACACTTTTTAAAATAATTAATTTATGTTTTTAATCGTGATAGGTCTACTATACAAATGGATTCGTAAAGTCATCATCGTCTCTGGAACGAGCAATTTCACGTTCCTACGGGAATCTCGAAATACAGCGAGCGATTCTCGGTCACCCGGTATATATATCAATAAATCTTTAAACTTCCAAACTTTCTAGGTGTATAACAGGTTTTTCTTTTTAATACTGTTTAAAAAGAAAGGTATAAAGAAAATCTGCGTTTAATTAAGACTTCGTTATTCCAATTATAATATTAATTAATGATAGGAGAGAAATGAAATCCATAAATTTTACTTATATTTATTATATGTTGCATTAGGAACTATATTTTCACGCACTAAAAATTATATTTTGTGATAATTAAAATATAAATGAAAATTTTCCATTTTGAATTTAAAAGCGTAGCACGCTATTTTTTGCTCACTCTGTCTTATTTTTCATCAGAATTTTTCGTACTTTCTGAATTGTTTAAACTCTACAAACGATAACTATGTTCCATCCAAAAAAAGGGAAGTAATTTTTTTTTATTTTTGTTCATTTTATTGCAGCTATTTAACCTGAAGAACGCGTTCAATGCTTCAATTATATATATATATATATATATATATATATATATATATATATATATATACATATACATTTAACAAAATTCTAAAATTGATGTGTTTGTACACTGAAAATATTTACCAAAAAATGATTAAGGGTTATATAATGAAAGTAATAAAATACAAAAATATCGTTTTGGAAAAAAGTATCTTGAGGTTAACTCAATAATATTTTCAATAGCTTCACGTCCGTGCGAACGACATCGCGAGCACAGGTAGCAAAAATAGTGTTTTAAAATATGTTTAGTTCATCCAAATTCAAAGCACACACAATATCAGTTTATGGTATTCTTTTCGCTCTCAACATTATTCAAGAAACCAAGGCTAAGTATGAAATTGTATGGCTACAGATATTTTGTAGTTTATTTGAAAGAGGAAATTGTGTTTCTTTTTATGAAATGCATTGTATAATGCTGATATCAAATTATATAAATTCGAAAAAATGTACTATACAATTTACTGTCCAAACAATACAACTGTCAAACTATCTAAAACGAAACTTTCGCTTTCAACATTATTCAAGAAACCAAGGCTAAGTATGAAATTGTATATCTACAGATATTTTGTAGTTTATTAGAGAGAGGAAATTGTGTTTCTTTTTATGAATTGAACTGTATAATGCTGATATCATACTACATAAATTTAAAAAAAAATGGACTATACAAGTTGTTGTTCAAAAACAATACAACTGTCTTACTATCTAAAACGAAACTTTTGCTTTCAACATTATTCAAGAAACCAAGGCTAAGTATGAAATTGTATGGTTACAGATATTTTGTAGTTTATGAGACAGAGGAAATTGTGTTTCTTTTTATGAATTGCACTGTATAATGCTGATATCACACTACATAAATTCGAAAAAAATGTACTATACCATTTATTGTTCAAACAATATAACTGTCTAACTATCTAAAATGAAACTTTCGCTTTCAACATTATTCAAGAAACCAAGGATAAGTATGAAATTGTATGGCTATGGATATTTTGTAGTTTATAAGAGAGAGAAAATTGTGTTTCTTTTTATGAATTGCACTGTATAACACTGACATCACACTACATAAATTGGAAAAAAAATGTACTATGCAATTTACTGTTCAAACAATATAACTGTCAAACTATCTAAAATGAAACTTTCGATTTCAACATTATTTAAGAAACCAAGGCTAAGTATGAAATTGTATGGCACCAGATATTTTGTAGTTTATTAGAGAGAGGAAATTGTGTTTCTTTTTATGAATTGCACTGTATAATGCTGATATCATACTACATAAATTAAAAAAAAATGTGCTATACAAGTTGTTCAAAAACAATACAACTGTCTTACTATCTAAAACGAAACTTTCGCTTTCAACATTATTCAAGAAACCAAGGCTAAGTATGAAATTGTATGGTTACAGATATTTTGTAGTTTATGAGAGAGAGAAAATTGTGTTTCTTTCTATGAATTGCACTGTATAACGCTGACATCACACTAAATCAATTCGAAAAAAATTTACCATACAATTAATTGTTCAAACAATACAACTGTCTAACTATCTAAAACGAAACTTTCGCTTTCAACATTATTCAAGAAACCAAGGCTAAGTATGAAATTGTATATCTACAGATATTTTGTAGTTTATTAGAGAGAGGAAATTGTGTTTCTTTTTATGAATTGAACTGTATAATGCTGATATCATACTACATAAATTTAAAAAAAAATGGACTATACAAGTTGTTGTTCAAAAACAATACAACTGTCTTACTATCTAAAACGAAACTTTTGCTTTCAACATTATTCAAGAAACCAAGGCTAAGTATGAAATTGTATGGTTACAGATATTTTGTAGTTTATGAGACAGAGGAAATTGTGTTTCTTTTTATGAATTGCACTGTATAATGCTGATATCACACTACATAAATTCGAAAAAAATGTACTATACCATTTATTGTTCAAACAATATAACTGTCTAACTATCTAAAACGAAACTTTCGCTTTCAACATTATTCAAGAAACCAAGGATAAGTATGAAATTTGATGGCTATGGATATTTTGTAGTTTATAAGAGAGAGAAAATTGTGTTTCTTTTTATGAATTGCACTGTATAACACTGACATCACACTACATAAATTGGAAAAAAATGTACTATGCAATTTACTGTTCAAACAATATAACTGTCAAACTATCTAAAATGAAACTTTCGATTTCAACATTATTTAAGAAACCAAGGCTAAGTATGAAATTGTATGGCACCAGATATTTTGTAGTTTATTAGAGAGAGGAAATTGTGTTTCTTTTTATGAATTGCACTGTATAATGCTGATATCATACTACATAAATTAAAAAAAAATGTGCTATACAAGTTGTTCAAAAACAATACAACTGTCTTACTATCTAAAACGAAACTTTCGCTTTCAACATTATTCAAGAAACCAAGGCTAAGTATGAAATTGTATGGTTACAGATATTTTGTAGTTTATGAGAGAGAGAAAATTGTGTTTCTTTCTATGAATTGCACTGTATAACGCTGACATCACACTAAATCAATTCGAAAAAAATTTACCATACAATTAATTGTTCAAACAATACAACTGTCTAACTATCTAAAACGAAACTTTCGCTTTCAACATTATTCAAGAAACCAAGGCTAAGTATGACATTATATGGCTACAGATATTTTGCAATTTATGAGAGAGAGGAAATTGTATTTCTTTTTATGAATTGCACTGTATAATGCTGATATCACACTACATAAATTAAAAAAAATGTACTGTACAATTAATTGTTTAAACAATAGAACTGTCCAACTATCTAAAACGAAACTTTCGCTTTCAACATTATTCAAGAAACCAAGGCCAAGTATGAAATTGTATGGCTACAAATATTTTGTAGTTTATGAGAGTAAATTGTGTCTCTTTTTATCAATTGCAATATATAATGCTGATATCACACTAAATAAATTCGAAAAAAATGTACTATACAATTTAATGTTCAAACAATACAACTGTCTAACTATCTAAAACGAAACTTTCGCTCTTACCTGATTCACTGAGTGTGAATAAATGATATGGCAGCAATTTTATACGTTACATAAATCCGTAAAAACCTACTCGTTTTCAGTTGTTGCGTACTTTTACTACCGAAATCGTGGAAAAAACAATTTCTTCTCGGAAATGTTCAAGGTGACGCAGCTATTAAATGAATAAAAAAGCGGATGCGTACAATTTTCCAGGAGAATCAAATCGGATAGTTCACCACTTTTCCAACAAAAGCTTAAATTTTGTGAAGATATGAAAATAACGTTTGCGGGTGAAAATAACCTTTCAAAGATTCTGTTATATTTATTATGCTTTATTTTTGTATTCAAAACATAAATAGCATATGCTGTCCTCAATCCCGATTATTACCTATACCTATATTCATACGTATATCTGCAAAAAAATAACCTAAATAACCTGGACTTTAACAAATATGTTTTCGTAAAAATATTGTTTCGTTTTCATTACTTTTATTGTTTTTGATTACTCTTAATGGAGAGTAGAAGGTTTGTGGGAATAGCTGCATTGAATTAAATTGAACAGTTACTGTCTTCCACTTGAGCATGGGGCATTTTAGTTAACAGCTAGATAAGCAACATGGTTTTATTATGATTGCTATGCCGTCGAAATTATCATAAACAATTATTTTTTTGTTTAAATTTCAGTGCAATATCTCTTTTTCTTTGTTTTCGCAAGTTTGCGATATTCGAATAAGCTGCTGTAGGCTATGCTGGCTTATTCACGACGTGCCAAAAACTTAATTTTTTAAATATTGTTAGTTTTGCATGCTGACATTAATAAAAAAATACTGAAAAATTTGTGTTTTATTAGACATTGTGTTACACATTGTACTGTATTTGGGAGGCTAAATCCTGTTGTATTTTTGAGTTTCGTTAATAACATATGCCACCGAAACTTATTCCAGTGTATGTAAACTTTGTTAGCAAATGCCAGACCAAAGTTAAATTATAAGTGAAAACATATGGAAAATTTAATATTTTTGTGAAAGTTACGTAAGTTATTAAATTTATTATTTTACCCTTAAGCGTATTAATAATTTGCACAAAATGTATTTAACAAATAATAAGATGATGGGCTAGTTATGATCATTTTTTCCTATTTATTTATTTTTAATATCTTTTTGTGCTACATATTTACTATTGGTTACAATATTTGTATTTATTAACAACTTAGTGCGTCACGTATAAATTGTTTGATATATTAGTGTTAATGTTAAAACATCACAAACCTTATAATAAATACATAATTTAAATTTACTTTCTGGTAAGTACCTTTTGTGTATTACTTAATATTTTGCGATTTTTACCGCAAAAAATTTCTTACAATAGATTATATTGCTAATTATCGATATACAATTTAAAAGTAAGCCTATTAAATTAATATTTATAAGTGAAATAAATCCTGTATATACGTCAAATCAAGATGAAATAAATACTTATATTAAAAAATATTAAATACGTTAAAAATTATAAAAACAAACTTTTCTCAGCTCTTTGAAAGCATCTATAATACTTATGCTATGAATTTTTTAGTTTCATATTAAACAAATCTAATAAGACAGTAATAAAGCAAAGGAACTAGTTTACACAGAATCAACTTAATTAAGATATAAATAATACGCCCGTACTTTGTTACACTGCGTATATACTATTCAGAAAGAGGTGTAACAAAAATATGCTCATTATTCCTACAGGTAATTTGATGTATCAAATTGAGATAGCAACTTTAACAGCTATTTTTCAGAAACAGTTAAAAATGTTCACATATAAGTAGTATTTTCATGTTTTCTATTCAGTTTGACGCAAAGAATCACCTGTATGAATACTATATACATTCTTTGTTATACTTGTTCCAGTAAGACAGCAAATTTGCAAATTCATAGAATATACTGGAGCGATTTAAAAATTAAGTTATATAATTTTCTCACATACAAATGTAGACACATACATAAATACATACAACCGAAAAAAGATATCTTTTGAATAACAACATTTATAATAACATTTGTATAATACAGACTCGCGTTACGTATATGTAAATGTAGAGAGGTTTTTAATATTTCTTCTAACTATTTATAGATATTGAAATAATTTTTTCTCATGTAAATATGTATTTCGTAAGAAATCTTTCACAGGCTTAAAGAAATTGGGAAGATCTCGTGAGCTATAAAATTCAAAATCGTCACTAGAGTTTTTCCATATATTTTAGGAGTTTGACCTATATTTTGTTAACATTTCTGTAATGTCCCTAAAAACATATATACGTACATAAAGTTCTGTAAAAATGACTTGCATTCCCATAACTTGGTTCTGTTTAATCATATTCAAACGATACAGAAAAAATAGTAAAAAAATTGAGTACTTTGTTTAATCCCTACAAAATTTCCATACCAATGTTTTTTGAGCGTTAACTATGAAGATACATACCAGTAAATATAATAAATAATGATGTAAAATTTCGAGTTTTGGTGAAAACTTTTGGGGACCTTCTCGGCAATGTCTTTAAAATTATCTTGCATAATATTCTAAAATGACTAGTTTTTGAATCATAATAAGTTCTTTCAATTAACGTCTCACACAAAAAATAAAATTAAAAAAAATTCATGCACTAGATTTGCTTTCTTTAAAATTTTCTTACAAATATTTTGAATATTTTACCATTGAACTATATGCAGGTTGATATGCTTTGCCACTATGCTAAATTTAAAGGAAAATAGAGTTTCTACGTCTAAGGTTTTTGAGATAACTGTCTTTGACAGACTGACAGATGGACTATACTGGTAATTTTAAATGAGTTCCTTTTTTATTTTGAGATAAGACAGTTTTTAAAGCGTATAAGAAGACAAACAACTAAAAGCAAATAATAACGTAAGAATACAAAATACTAGCAACCATTTCCACGAGTCTGCTCATACGTTACAAAACAACACGTACATATAAATATACATGCATATTAAATATTCATAATGAAACACAACGCACCGCGCTCTTTCAAAAATTCAAGGAAATAAAAAAAAACTATAATTAAATTCGTATCAATAAAATCACTACTAATAAATAAAAAATGGGACATTTTTTGTATATTTATTTGTCTTTTGTTCACATTTAAAAATTCAAGGGAATTCAATGAAATGTTGTATATGTATATATATATATATATATATATATATATATATATATATATATATATATATGTACATTGACATACATAAAATTTTAAAATGTAGAGGAAAATGTTCCACTTAATATGCCAAATGCATAGATTAATTTCATAGTATTTCAATTTAGACTACCATCATATGACTCGCAACGCACTCAATTATAACAACTCAAAAGTATGGCAATATATATTTAAAAAATACCAAACTCTAATTACATAACTGGCTGACTTGAATTCTATATTTATTAAAGAACAGCAATCGAAAAAAAACAATTCCCAAATTTTCTAATGCCATACGAGCGAAACCGCGGTTAAAAATTCGTAATCTATAAACGATATAAGTTTCTTCATTATCTCTTCAATAGTTTCTGAGATAATATAGAACAAATATAATATAGAACAAGATAAATGCATTCCATAAAAATTCTAAAGAATTTATTCTTAGCAAAAAATGTAGATATATTTTTTAAATTTCATAATCGTAATTTTTGCTTCGATTCTTTTAAGAGAAAACAGAAAAAGGAAAAGCAAGAAAAAGGTTAAACATTTAACAATGCCTCTGTTTAATTTACATTTTATTTATCTATGTTCAAAAATACTAAAAATTTAGCATAGATTTTAAAAGCAAATGTCACGTCTATTTTCAATTATTTCTCAATATCATAAGTTTTAGTTCCAGCTGTCGAAGTAAATACTAAGTATAGTTAGTGGTAAGTCTAAATTTGATAGAGGTTCAACCTAATTACTTTAATGCTTGGTTTTAAACGTGGTTATTTTATTTTTATTTATTTGTAACCAGAAGGATGACCTTCATCTATATACAACTCCGTTTCTATGTAACGATGAAGATAATAAAAAAAATTAAGCCCAAAAACGTGACAATAATGCTAAAACGTGGAAAATTTCCCACAGATAGCGACTGGAAGGCTTTCCTTTGATGTCAACGAGAAACGCGTAACATGGAGAAAGTATTTCAATAACAAACTTATAATGTCGTTATGTCCTTTGATTATGTATTCTACAATAGAATACATAATTAGCTGTCCTTTTTATTTTTCTTATTTTTTTAGCTTTGTGTAGATTAGTAAATAATGTTAAGTATTCGTTAAAATTATCAGTTATATTAAACATAAACACGTCTTAAACTTTAAAATGAACGTGCTTCATAGACTATTTTATGTAGTTTATACTTATTTGCCATATTTTCAGCATTAAACCATTGACTAACAATACGTTTTTACGTACTGGCTTTTCTCTATCACACTTTTCTAGAATTTCATTCTAGAATTGATCATTTAAGCTAAAAACCAAAATTGTTAAAATGTATATCTTCAGTCTCAAGCTGAATATCGAATATTCGGCGAAAACATTGGCGAAATAGCCAAACATTCTGCAGAATCATTCGGCTAGATTTGGTGTTACAAGCAAATCTGAAAGTATTCCATATGTTATCACTGTGGCAAGTTCAACGCATGTGCTCATATACGCAAGTCAAATTCTTTCGTATCAACCTTGCAATAAGGGTTAGATCAATATTTTTAGACTAGGTGAGGGTGGACACATGTTTTTAAAACAAAAATTTCATCAGTATATTTTACTTAAAGCCTTACCATGCTATAAAACGAGTTGTGATGAAAATGCAAGCGCGTACCCTGTTTGCATTAAATGTAACATGATCGAAGATCTCACAGAACTCGTATGTCTTTCCGGAATTGCTATGAAAATATTAGCTAAAATAAGTACAAATCGTAACACAAGCCCTTGACCTACCTACGTTATTATTTTTAATTATTAATTAAAGCGGAATGTAAGATTATTTATATTTATAACATGAACAATACCATACGAAGAACGCGATTGTGACCGAACTTGATAATTAGTTTATATACACCTAAAATCAGTTGAAGAATAATAAAAATTCATTTGCTCAGTGCGCAGTAAATAGAGTGTGGTTTTTTACAATGTTTGCTTAAACTTGTAGCAAAACGTTTATCTGAAAACAAAAAAAATGTTTCTTGAAATGGTCTCTGGCAACGAAATTTACTTGTATTATACATTGGCTCGAAAACAATCCCTATTGGAAGCAACGTTCCAATTCAACTAAATTGACGTTTTCCTAGTAATGCAGAAAAATATTAATCCCTTGTAGCAAAATATTAATCCCTATTAGAAGCAACGTTTATCTGAAAAATAAATGTTTCTTTAAATTGTCTCTGGCAAGGAGAAACGAAATTTACTTCTTCTATGTAATGCAGAAAAATATGAATCCCTATTGGAAGCAACTTTCCAATTCGACTAAATTGACTTATTGCTAGTAATGCAGAAAAATATTAATCCCTTGTAGCAAAATATTAATCCCTATTGGAAGCAACGTTTATCTGAAAAAAAAAAAAAATTTCTTTACATTGTCTCTGGCAAGGAGAAACGAAATTGACTTCTTCTATGTAATGCAGAAAAATATGAATCCTTATTGGAAGCAACGTTCCGATTCAACTAAATTGACGTTTTCTTAGTAATCCAGAAAAATATTAATCCCTTGTAGCAAAATATTAATCCCTATTAGAAGCAACGTTTATCTGAAAACAAAAAAAAACTGTTTCTTGGAACTAGCCATCTGCAAGGAGAAACAAAATTGACTTCTTCTTTGTAATGCAGATGTATATTTCCTACATTATTTTTTACAACCTACATCTTCCATGATTTGATGTCTATGTTAAATTAATCGTTAAAAGTGATAATGAGCTTAATAAATTGTGTACGTATTATAAGGTGATTCTGACAGCTGTGTAATTAATTTCAGATCAACAACATAATTAATTGTTGGTCTTCGGTATTCGGCCAAATATTTAAAAAACCGGCAAAGTGCGAGTCAGACCCGTTTTCCGTAGCGCCAAACAATATTAAACTCATAAATTTCTGTCTCTCAGACACTGTGAAAAACAAAGTTTTTTTTGCGGTCAGTACCGAAAATATTCCATATCTCAAAAACTATACAACATATCTTATTCAAATGAATTTTCATTGAAAGTTAATTTTAAGTCTGGGAAGGAAACAAATGTTAAGACTTTAGAAACGTATATTTTACCAAAGATTTACTGAAATAAAAAAGTTATTTTTGAACCTTTCATCATCAGAATCATTTTTAAGATCTATTTAACTACGCTTCACACGTCTATGTGCAATTGATTTTCTTTTTCATCCCTTAGTGACATGTATGAAGTGCCATCCCCAAACTTACCTTTTTCCGTAATTCCACTTATTAATTGTATAGCGTTTCATAGAAGACGCCTAGCATCTAAATTTCATCTATATAGTGCCAACAATCTACCAGTAAAATAGCTGTGACCTACGGACAGACAAATGGACAGGCGGAGAGGACGAAATTATAAATATTTCGTTTTTGCCATTTAGCTACGGAATCCTAAAAACGCAGCCAAATACTAAACAGTTGCCGAATATTCGTTACTACTGTACTAAATATTAAACGTTTTACATTTTGTATTGTACATTGGCTCGAAAACATTTTTGTAATAAATACAGCGCAAGGTTTATTTTATTTTTATTCGAAATGTACTGTTTTTAATATATAAATTAACCATATCTACAGCTGAATATAGGTATTCCCTCTAGATTCATAAAAAGTGTCTCTTGCATCCACTGGCCTCCCACGACCTTTACCAGGTCATCGCTCTGCGCAGGTCTGAAACAAATATGTCACTTTGAATTAATTTTTTTTTAAATTTTAATATGAAATTAAACTATTGTTTTTAACTTTAAGAGACACAAAAGATAAACATATGTAAAAATGTTTTCATTTTCATTCCTGATTTTATTATTTTCAAATTTATTGCTTCTTCCAATTTTGGTATTAAATTCTCTTTAAGATTGCTAATACTATATTCATCATGTACGTGCATAAATATTCTTACTTGTATTCAAACCTTTATTTTTATACAACGCCATTTGTCTGTAGTGAAAATCCAAAGATTCAGTATATTAGTATTTGTGGCCGTCTATTCAACGTTCAACCTTTATGAAAAACTATGTTTATGTCACATGCCATTATATTATATAATTTTAACATTGCGTGAAAACTTAGAAAAGCTTTTTACGAATTTGGAATAATGGAAAATAATTACGTTTCCTGCCTATTTGCCATTTATATTTAATTTAATAGAATATATCCTGAAGTAAATCTGGTTTTGTAGTTCCTGAGTTAAAATTTTGATTACTCACACAGTTTCTATAATTTTGACCTTTCTTGAACTTTTCTATCAATGGAGGTGATTTTTTTTCTCATTTTGAAATGAGATTGAGTTTCTTTAACTAAATTGCTTTTTACTCGAAACCCAAGTCTCGGAAATAATAATGTCCACAATTGTGGTTGTCGCAAAGAATTAGACCTAATTATAGAGCCACAATAAAAACTTATAAATTGACGAAAATTATTAAAATTTAATATATTTTCAAAGTTTTTCAATATGCCGTGGCTCTTGAAATATAAACTTTTACACAATTATTACAAATTATTTTCACCGACTCCTTTCAACTGTTGTAAATTTTCAAATATGTATTTTATTTTGATAAAATTCATGAAAGATCATTGCTAATTGCCCACTTGAAGATGTCGTAATACATCGAAACCTAGGTAAAGAATTTAAATAAAGTAGAAACAATACTACATTAGGTACTTTCATTTGATAGTGGATAATTTTTCTTAAAATGAGGCCTAACATAATCAAAATCGGGGTAAAATAAAGAGACATAAACAATAAAATATATCGTATTCGCGTAGGTCTACGTCTGATGGAAAAATATTCAAATTATTTGTCCTTACCTTTACGTTTGCTTAATGTTTCGATTATTCTTTCTTACGATTATTTAAATTGTAATCGAACCTTGTTTGCTGTTCATAAGTCTTCGATGTTATATAACATGGAAGACGTTACATAACAACATATTTTAATATTTGTCTCATTCTCGATGTCTCTCATATACTGGTCGTTCAACAAAAATGTTATCTGAAATATGTAAGATAGAAAACGATCTCGTTTTAATCAATGATGATATCGACAATGATTAAACCAGGTTTTGTAAATAAATTTGCAATAAATATAACGTACATGTTTACGATTTTCTTCTCAAAATGTGTTTACCTCATTTACTTGCGGGTTTAGTTTTGAAATAACTAATTTGAATACATTGCGAGTAATTATAAACGAGAAATATGAAATATTATGTACTTATAGACAGTTGTAAAGAAGCTATTTTCAGCGGATTTTAAGCGTAATTTTCAAACGATCATATTGCACGTTATAACTAATTGGATTTAGTTTTTGACGAGAGTACCTCTACTACTCAACCGTAGAAAATCAATTTTTAATATTTTCATTTACAAAAAAAATATTTAAAAAATGTGTATTGTATAAAATATATTATATGAACAATTTATTCATGCATCTTTAGTCGCGCTACGGTAGCTACGATAGTCTCTGAACTGATTTGGAAAATAATATTTCCCATGAAAAACTTGTTAAGATCATCAACAAAGTAACCAAGTTACAGAGCCCAAAAGTCAAATTCCTTTTTTCAGTATTCATACATGCTGAAAGATAAAGACTTCCTAACACTTTTTTTTCACTTTTGAATTTGGCGGTAATTTATATTTCGCTCATTTTGAGGTTCCGTACTACAAAAGGAAAAAGGAACGCTTGGAGGTATAAAGTTGAAATTAAGAACCTTAAAAATATGGCCGATTATGCTGCATATTTTGACACTCGTGAGTAAATCAAAACCTAAACGGTACTTTCCGTTAACCCATGTCAATTGAAAATTGGGAAGAAGCAAGGTCTTACAGCATAAGGAAAGGAAAATGAAAATTGGAAAGAAGCAAGGTCTTACAGCATAAGTAACGGAAAAAACCGAAAATTATTAATTTGTTGTGATATTTTGAAATATGCCCGATGTTTTTACGCCTATATAAGGTAACATTGTGTAAAATTAATATTTTTAAATAGTGTAAGTAATATACTACGTACTTTTAAATGTTCATATATCCCTATACGTGTACGGAACCCTCGTAGTACAAGTTCTACTCACGTTGACAGTTTTTTAGCGTTGCACGGCAAAGTTACCAAAACGTAACACTTATGGTTTCCTTTCGGTGCTCGTCTATCCGATCGTCCATTTGTTAATGGCGGTATTCTTAGAAAGTATTCAACCTAAAAATTTGAAATTTAATACTGAAATAAAGTATTTTGGTCTAATTATCGACATGAAATACAAAAAGCTTAATTTTGATTGTGGGTGTTAGTTTTAGAGGATAAATTGAAAACATTTAAAAAAAATTGTAATTATCAAGAGAAAACAAATGAAAACTTAATAAAACAACGAATTCAAAATATACATAAAGTATTTTCCATGAATTTATTTAAACATTTTTCGGGGAGAACCCATTTCACCAAAAGAACCTAAAAATTTAAAAATAACATGAGCATTGAGAATTAGATATAGATTGAACTATTCAATTATGCTATGCTCTAGAGCATTTAAAGGATAGGCGGCCACAAGTACTCCGAAATTTAACCTGAATGTGGCATATAGCTATATTTATAAATAGCTGTAAATCTTGTACGAGATTATCAGTACAATTTCGTACAGTAAATTTCTCAAATTTTGAGCAACTAAATTAGTGCTATTACCTTTTACTTAAACTGCTTTATTATGTTTCAGTGCATCTTTGTCTAAGTTTAGATTTTTCCCTTCGTATATTTAAAAACACTTGCTACATAGTAACTTTCAAGTTTCTATTGCAATTTCGCAGTGGGTGAAGCAACGTTCAAATTAATCATTTTTGGAGATCCTTATCTGAAAATCTATTGAAACCAATTTTTAAAATTTGATATTTTATATTATAACGAATATATCTTTATGTTATTATAATTTTAATCCGTATATCAGATATTGAATTTTTAGAATGAAATGGAAAATGGCTCGATACGATTCGTGTAAATACAGCACGACGTGCGTAGCTACTGTTTCTTTTTAAAGGCTTGCTTACCCACTGCTTTGCGCTTAAATAATATTTCATCATCTTTCTTCAAACTGCTGAGAGAAGACTTAAAAGTCTAAATTAATAGACTAATCCATCCCCTTCTACAACGTTGATTCTAAATGTATATCGAATTGATGTAAAACAACTCCTCATCAACCCTGTTTATAATTATTAGAAGATGTCTATTCTACGAATTTCGCTTCCTTAACGCTGTTAAAATTTCATCAAAGCTAGAATGTTAATTAGAATTCACCCAGCTTCTGCGTCGCGCAATATTCTGGATTTACGCATTCGGTCTTATTGCCTATTTAGATTACATTCCTACTACGTAATGCTAAACATCAAAGTATTAAATATTTACATTCGATTTACAGTATTCCAGTTAAACTACGTACATATAATAATATTGTTACTCGCTACATAAATAAATTTTGTTTTATTTATGTAACAAAAACTCTATTAACCGTTAAATTGAACGTGGTCTTTATCTCGTTGTCTATGTGTCTTTAATTTATTAATGCAATTAGACTTTTTAATTTTGCGTAAAGGTATTTCCTAAATCCCATTGTCCTGACTTTTTAGATTTTCACATACATGATATCAGTTTAAAAAGAGGAAGATGAAGAAAGTATTTCATGCAACATGGAGGAAGTAGTTCAATAACAAAGTTGCAATGTCGTTATGTAGTTTGATTATGTATCCTACAATATAATATATAATTAGCTGTTCATTTCTATTTTTCTTATTTTGTTAGCTTTATGTAGATTAGTAAATAATGTAAAGTATTCGTTAAAATCGAAATAAAGTGAAGAAAATTAAAATAAATACTAAACATAAACAAGTCTTAATCTTTAATATGAAGATGAGCTTATACTTATTTGCAATATTTGCAACTTTCAACTATTCATTAACAATACGATTTTTGTTACGTACTGACTTTTCTCTGTCACACATTTTCTAAAATCTCAATCATTTAGGCTAAAAACCAAAGGTGTAACGAATTATATATTCGGCCTCAAGCTGAATATTGAATATTCGGCGAAAACTTTGTCTAAATAACCGAACATTCGGCAGAACTATTCAGTTAGATTTGGTGTTACATGCATATATGAAAGTATTCCATATGTTGTTATTGTGGCAAGTTCAACGCATCGACTCTTACAAGCAAGTTAAATTATTTCGTATCAACTTTGCAATAAGGGTTAAAGCAATATTTTTAGACTTGGTGAGGGTGGACACATGTTTTTAAAACAAAAATTCCATCAGTACATCATCATCATCATCATCATCATCATCATATATATATATATATATATATATATATATATATATATATATATATATATTAATACGCTAAGGTTTTAAGATGTTACTCTCCCTTTTTAGAAAAAACCTCACAACTAATCCACATAAATTATATATCATTTTATAGATAATTGCTTGCTCTACCGGCATCCACAACTAAAAAATTTATTATTGCTATTGTTTTTGCAAATTAATTAATTATTAAAATTATATACACAAAACAGCAATGCTGCCATCTAACGGCTCAACGTCAATATGATTGACGGTCGGTAAAATTTTTGTTTAATTTCAAATCCACTCACGTATAAATAAATTGGCGCTTTAGCTCAATGCTTTTGATACTTGCGCCTCTATGTGTCAATTTTAGTAAAATATTTGTTTGATCTGTCATCTGAGCTTCATAATGGAATAAATAATAATGCGAAGACTTCGCACGGGTCACGCTAGTTTTACTTAAAGCCTTACCATGCTATAAAACGAGCTGTGGCGAAAACGCAAGCGCGTACCCTGTTTGTATTAAATGTAACATGATCGAAGATCTCAAAGAACTCGTATGTCTTTTCAGCATTGCTATGAACATATTAGCTAAAATAAGTACAAACCGTAACACAAGCCCTTGACTTGCTTGCGTTATCATTTATAATTATTAATTAAAGCGGAATGTAAGATTATTTATATTTATAACATGAATAATACCATACGAAGAACGCCATTGTGACCGAACTTGAGGCTTCACACACACGTAACATCACTTGAAGGGAAATGAAAATCTGTTTGCTTAGTGCGTAGTAAATGAAGTGTGATTTTCACAGTGTTTATTGTGTGAACTTGTAGCAAAATATTAATCCATATTGGAAACAGGGTATATCTAAAAACAACAAAAACTGTTTCTTGAAATTGGCATGTGGCAAGGTGAAACGAAATTGACTTCTTCCTTGTAATGCAGAAAAATTTATATTCAGCATTACAACCTACAGCTTCCATGGTTTGATATCTATAATGAGGTTAATAAAATGTGTACTTATTAAATAATTGATTGTCACAGCTGTGTTTTCAAATCAAACAACCCTATTACAAAATGTATTGTTGGTTTTCGGTATTCGGTCGGATATTAAAAAACCGGCAAAGTGCGAGTCGAACTCGCGTACAAAGGGTTCCGTAGTGCCAAACAATATTAAACTCATAAGTTTCTGTCCATCAGACACTGTGAGAAATAAAGTTATTGCTGTGGTCATTACCGAAAATATCCCATGTTTCAAAAACTTCACAACATATTTTTTCAAATTAATTTTCCTTGAAAGTTTTGTTTTAATTCCTACTACCTTCATTTTGTTCCAATATTTTATACATTTTAGCTGAATATGGACAAACTTTTTAAGACTTTAGAAGTGCAGATCACACCAACCATTACCTTAAATAAAAAAAATGATTTTGGGACCTCTATATCATTTCTAAAATCTATCTAAAGATGCTCCACATGCCTATGTGTACTTAATTTTTTTACATCCCCTCAGTTACACGTATGGAGTTCCACCCCCAATATTATTGTTTTCGTTATTCTACTATTTAATTGTATAGCGGTTCCTAGGAGACACCTACCATCCAAATATTACCATTGTTCTAACTTTTTCAGATTTTCACATACAGGATAAGATAAAAAAGGGGGAAGAAACTCTGCAAAAGGGTTTGGGCACTAAGGTATTAGATGCTATGTCGGTAATTATACTAATCGTACAATAATAATAACTAATCGTATAATAATAATAATCTTAACTATGTCGATTTGAGATGCTATGTCGATAAATAATTTAAGGTATTTGTCTGTATGTTTAGGTAATTCAATTACGTTCACTTGTAAAAGTTTATCGAGATCCGTTTTAAACCGAAAAATGAAGAAAAGTTAATGAAGCTGTGGACATATTAACATATGAACATTATGAAATTGTTTTCCTTAGGATAACTTTTTTTTCATTTGACTACGAATATGTACAAGACCAGTCAAGTTCAAGACTTGTGTTGTTTGGACTCCGTATCTCCCTTGAAATGAAATTACATTATTTATCATAAGTCATCACTATAGATTTATCAGCACAATAAATATGTATTTATACTTAATGTAATTAGGACACGTTATTGTGAATATTTAAAAAATCATAACATCAAAATACGAATATATAACATTGGCGTAAATTGTTTTTTTTTTCAATAAATTTGTTCCAATATTTTCTGAAATAAGGAAGAACATATATATTTGAATATTTTTCCTTCTATCTCTGAATATACTATCTAAATAACGAATATTTCTGAAACATTACCATAGAAATAGCACTTTAATTCATCTCCCAAAATGTTAGGCGAAATGTAAAATTTCAGGTTTTATCTGAAAACGGTTGTATCTAAATGACAGACGTAGTCTTATGAGGCTTCTTATGAGGGTGCTGTTTTTCCTTTTGAAATTAATAAAGAACAGAGAAAATAATGCAAATAACGTTAACTGCATAGTTCAAAATCTTGTAACATCCGTTCTTTTTTCTCAGGCCATTTTTTCAATTTATTACATAAACCAGCACATCCATCATTAGACACATTAAAAGTCTAGAAATTTAAATGTTATGTGTATAACGTGCATTGCAGATGTTAAATATAACCTTTGTATATCTAATATTATTATTTATCAGAATACATAGCATTTTAAAATAATTTACTAGTGTTAAAATATTAAAAAGACGTTTTATGAAAAAATACTTTTGTTACAAAATGAAATTAGTATGAATGAACCCACGGCGATTCAGTAAATTCATAAAATAAGTCGTTTTAAAACCCTAAATATTTATACACTTAAAAACCGTGTATCTTATGATTTGCATGCATGCATCCAAAGTTAAAATTATTAGCCCGAATATAACGTTCGATTTAGATTGCCTGAGGTGAAAACATAATTATGCAACGAAAATTGTCTTTATTACTATTTAAAACAGGGATTGATAAAATATTTTGGGGGAAGCTACTTCTGAAAACTGCTTACTGTAAAGAAACGTTGCAGAAGTTCAGAGTTTATGAATGACTAGACTCGATTTAAAAAAAAAGATAACGCCATCTGTAAAACTTTCACACAAAAGAAACCAAAACGGCGATTTCTATAATCTTTTAATCAAATAAAGAGCCATTTTATTTGCCAAGCCAAAAACTGAACGAAAAATACTAAATTCACAAGACTGCATAGGTGGAATGCAATTTTCCGATTATTCATAAATATTTACCATTTCACATGAATTAACTTGATGAAGGTTATAGAAAATAAAGACACGATTACGAAATTGCTCGGTACGGTCGTAAAGCAACCCAACATATTTTCGTACTAAGACGAATAATAACCAAAGATTTACAACCCATGTGGGTCCGTAACTAGAAATATGTGCGACTAGAAATGTAAACGAAAGCTAATCGGCAAATTAACCTGTACATTGAAACGACTAATACGTTGTAATTTCACTAACCCATAAAGTCTTCATTCGATTTTCTCATAATTTACTCTGAAGTATGAACGACGTAATATAATACGTTTATTTCTGTCTAATAATTGAGTAACAACTGCCATAAGATTGATAATGATTGTCCAATAATAAAAGAAATAAATTTTATTACGTTAAACATTACCTTTGGATGAACCAAATCTTCATAAATAGGAAAATGTGACTGGAAATTGGATGAGGCAGCTAGTTGTTATGTATTTCCTGGCTCATGTAACGAGCCAGGAAATATTTGAAATATGTAAATTATTTAGTTGGATAAGGCATTTTTCTGCAATTTTTTCGTCGGACAGAACAGACTTTTGTGTTCATCCCAGATGGCAAAATATGTCGTATCTTCGCATTTAATTTATTCAATTAATAAACATATAGAGTTAACTTATCATAACAGACAGGATTTATTTTAGAAGAAAATTTATCATTCTACGTCATAAAAATATTCCTGGCGAATATTTATTAGGATTGTGAAACTTAGCACTAAGAACTGAAACCCTTTGATAAAGATAGTGCAGTTTATCATAAATAACAATAAATTGAGATATAATTATGTTTTATTTTCATTCCAAATACTTATTATTTATTAGCCAACTCAATATTATATTCAAAGAAATATTTATGAAACATATTTAACAACAGTGTCAAATGACAAATTAAAAAAAATATTATTATTTACCCTGCTAATCCACCTGAAATGTTCTGCTCCGATCGAGCGCTTGACCACTTTAATTCTTCATGCCTCGAATATCTAATTATTATCTAATTATTAATTTTTTTAATAACAGATTTTTATTATGAAATTTAATTTATTATATTCTTAAACAGATTAAAAATTTGGAAATACCCCAAAACTTTCGATACTTGATTCTCTTTGGCATACAAAGACATATTTTACGTAAGTCAAAATATTTTAGATACATCTATTCACATATCGTTATTATTTATATTATGCTCCAGTTTTATTTATATCAACATATATAATTTAATTATACCCAAAAAATCACCAATTTAGGCAAGTTTAACAGGTACTGAATATATTTGGCGTTAATTTTGTAGAAATTCATTACTCACAATTAAATGAAACTACGTGATGTAATATTATTTCTACTTTCTTTAAGTTCTTTACCACCACCTAGGTTTCGTTGTATTATTAGAAAAGTGGTGGCTTATTAGAAAAGATATAGATCTTTGGTTTACCTTTAAGTTTAGCCATTGGAACTTTCACGTAAGATTTACGTACAGAATCCACTTTTTATTTTCAGTTACCAATTGGTCAAGCCTGTGAATGGCCTATAATTGTAAAGTTCATAACGCAATGTCACCAGTGGGAATGTAGAGAAAGTATTATATATTTGCCTGTACCATTCTTAACAATATATTAAATATTGAATATATTTGGCGTTAATTTTGTAGAAATTTAGTATTCACAGTTAAATGAAACTACGTGATGTAGTATTATTTCCACTTTCTTCAAGTTCTTTACCACGACCTAGGTTTCGTTGTATTACAACATCTTCAGGTGGGCTATTAGCAAAGATCTTTTAATTGTGTTTAACAGGTACATGATTATGTACCGACACGCGTACAATTTGAGATAAGGGGTTGCATAAGACGATGAAAACCATGCGATTTCATGTAAGGACGAGTTCATCAATTAAAAGAAAGACAGACAGATAAAAGTTTCTGGCATCGTGTTGAGATATTGTAGACCACATTTTATTTATCCGACACTAAACCTATAATGTAAAAACCCCAATCAAACTATCTCTGAAACTCATCAATTAAAAGACATACAGACAGATAAAAGTTTCTGACGTCGTGTGGAGATATTATAGGCCATATTTTATTTATCCGACACTAAACCTACTATGTAAAAAGTTCAATCAAAATATGTCTGCAACTTGATATATGGTGCGTGTACAAACAAACAGACAAAAAACATAAAAATGTTTTCTTTTCCATAACTTACATATAGTCCCCGAACGTTTTTTTTACAAATATCTTTAATGGACGTTTGTAACGTGCTTAATTTTACTTTTATCGTGCGTATACATAAGCAGGAAGATGTGCCAACTTCTATTGTAATGACCAACTTTATATACGTAAAGCCTCTGGCAAGTAAGGGAAGAAGCTACGTTGATGGATGTTACAATATTTTGTTGAGCAAACATAACTACTAAACTCTGATTTAACTAATATTATAAAGGCGAAGACGCATACATAACCGTAGTTTGTATTATGTAAACGCACATACTTATTATCTCGGAACTAATTATTTTATATTTGTAATCTCTCTGCTTAACGTAACTGTTTTATTTAATTTTAAAGTCCACATTAAACTGGGTTAACTATCTGCCAAAACTTTTTCATAATCTTCAATTAGGGCAATATAAACACCAATAATGCAATATCACACTTTTTAAACTGAAACAAAATTCACCCATTCCGTTCATTTGTTTATTTATTTTATCATTAAACTTAAATATACATAAACAATCATTGGATAAACTTAATGCTACATGAATGGTTGAACAATATTTGACAGTTAAGTATTATTTTCTCATTCAAATACATTTGATGTTTCGCATTTCGTACGTACTCCATATTCAGAACTCGGTGTGCAGTTGTAACAGCATACCTATTTGGGAAAAATTGTAAAAGTAACTAACTTTCAAAATATATAATACATTTTTCCAAACTAAAAATGTATCCTAGAAATTTAGAACAGAAATAGTATAATGTATGTACATAATTGACAAAATAATGGGAAAAGTGGTATACGCTGAAAATTGGAAGATTAAATTAGTCGTTTTTAGTTAGAATCGGAAATTTATATTTTTCGCAAATAAGTAAATACAAGAACAATACTTTACACACTTCAGAAGGAAGCAACAGACGGATATAAATTACAAAACGTCACATCAAGAAAAACGGATATAAATTATTACAAACGTCACATCATCTTTATCTATGATGTTCATGTTATAGTATAGTAGCCCCCCAGCAGAGGAAATTGGCAGTAAGTTGATACACATAATTTTCAATACTGACGTCATACAAATAATTTTCAATTTGAAAAACAAATTGAAGCAAATTACTTCAATAAATTACCAGTACGATTTTCGAAATTTGAATCAATTCCTTATTACCATTATTACAAATAGGTTGTTCTGAATGTTATCCGTGTTACCCCCATATTAATGGACATGTGTTTCAAAAATACTTTTAAACAAATATTAAAGGAGTCAAATAAAGTAATCAAATGTTATTAACTTCATATGCCGTGTAGAATACCAGTTGTAAGTACATGTTATGAGGGTTCTGGAACTTTTTTAAATTTTATATGACATATTTCTAAAGATGTTGTTGAAAATGTAAAAAAATATGCCACCCCCTCTATCTCCGAAACTACTAAACCAGAAGTTTCTTAAAAATTTACCATGAAACTATGGGAATCATTTTAAATTTAATAGTTTTTAAGTACAATTAAATGAAACTATGTGATGTAGTATTATTTCTACTTTCTTTAAGTTCTTTACCACGACCTAGGTTTCGTTGTATTACAATATCTTCAGATGGACTATTAGCAAAGACATAACAAAACCTAGGTCGTGGTAAAGAACTAAAGAAAGTAGAAATAATACTACATCACGTAGTTCCATTTAATTGTGAATAATGAATTTCTACAAAATTAACTCCAAATATATCAATATTCAAGTTTTTAAATAATCATTTTTACATGAGTGAAATAATAATTGTAATTTTTTAATATAAATGTTAATTTTACCTCAATGTTACTTTTACTCGTAATGTGATCACTTAACAAGTTAGAGTAGAAATATTAAAAAAGACCTTTATATACATAATGTTAATTTTACTCGTAATGTGAATACTTAACAGGTTCTTAGAGTAATAATATCAAAAAAAATCTTTAGATACGTAATATAAAAAGTTTCCGAGTCTCTATGATTATAATCTATGTAAGCATAAATAGAATACATGCACTAGTGAATAACGGTTTCGATCATCGGTTTCGAGCACAACCGCATGTTTATCACACTTCCTGAAGCGAAGCGTTCGATCGTGCAAAATGTTTGTCCTTTACAGTCAGCATCAGCGTATTTACCGGAATTAACGCTGCATTTCGTCACTGGTACAGTCGAGCAAATAATATGCGAAATTATATCTATTGATTACACTGCATGCTTACACGATACCTATATTCAAAAAACTCGGTTCTGTACTGTAAGTTTAACTGTAGTTTACTGAAAATTATTAACTATGGATAAAATTAAATGAAACTACGTGATGTAGTATTATTTCTACTTTCTTGAAATAATAATACATCACGTAGTTTCATTTAATTGTGAATAATGAATTTCTACAAAATTAACGCCAAATATATTCAATAACTACGGATAATTAAAGTTGTTTAATATGAACATGAAGCAAAAAGTGTTTTCTGCATTCGACTGATACAGCTTAACAATCGATAAACGGAAAATGTCACTTTTATTTTTACTTTTAAACTTGGTAACATTGATAAGGTCAGATACACACAAAATAACAAAGAGAAATTAAAGTAAAAGGCACTTATTATATATTGATAACCAATAGAATATTATTACTTAATGCTTAATACGGATGATTCAAGTTGTTTGGTAACTCTATCATAGGGAATATTGAAAAGTTTTAAGACAATAATAAAAAAAGACATTTAAAAATAATTCTGATAAAAGAGATATGGGCATTTGTCGTTTTATGTTATTTGATTTTGGTCCAATTTACACGTACAGTGAGAGGATAATAAAACTATTTACATGTTTACTTATCAAAAAACCTTAATTAAAATCCGTTGATATACTACAGTAAAAAGCCTTTGATTTTCAGCGAATACTAACATTAAAATATTAATTAATCATATTGAATTCTAAGATGGTAAATGAAAACGTTTTTAAAATTGCTTGCATAACATAAATTCCAATAGAGTCGGATCATTTGTAAGAAATCCTGTGTATCGTATTTAAGATGCTGCGGCGATCGTAACATTTGTGAATCTCATACATTTAATAAACACCTCAGGTACATCTATATTTTTACAAAAGCAAAAATCTATTGAAATTTATCAATCTGCAAAAGGGATGAAGGGGAATATGGTCTACATGATACTTTACAAAAAAATATTAATACAAAAAAATAACGCTAAATATTGGAAGTTTCCAGGAAATCTACCATTTTTAATTTGGTAAATTGGTTAACATTTTTAAAACACTATATCAAAACTTTACATATCTTTAGTTTTTTTCATTCATTCCTTTTCTTTTTAAACTTAAAAATTAATTAAAATGATGTTATCCCCAGAATATACATTTTTATAATCACTTAGGGGCTAAAGTACTATTTATTTTCAAAATTATGCAAATGACTTGGTTTTGTTTTAAGCTGCACAATGTTTCGTGAAGTTTAATGTGAACGATTCAAGAAAATAGTAAAATATGTATACTTTATGAAAAACTTATTTTTATTTACAGAAAAAATTAGAACTATTTGACAGAAAATAAAGTAAGAAAAGAAAAAATCTAGTCGTCAAAATTGCGCCACATAAACAAGTAGGTATCCAATAAAATAACCGAATTGTCTGGATAGAAGAATAAGCTAAAAATCTGAAAAATTACATAATTTTAAGAACGTTATCCACTAGAAGTATGTGTCACTCAGCTTTGTTCCCACTGGTCTCTTTTCAAAATTGTGTTGTGTTTTTCAAAATTGATTTGACTAGTTTTCAGTCTCAATACGATAATTGGTTATTTTCAATATAGACAGTAGACTGAAAAAGCCTTTCGTACTTCAAGCAGCTGCACTCATTTTGGCTGTAGTTTTGCTGAATGTCTTAAAGATACACAGAAGCTCCATGTAGTCATTAACACAGCCTCTAAGGCTGTAAATTATAAAAAATTACTATTTTGAATAACTTTAGTCGAATTAGGCGTATGTATTTGGCGAGGTAGATTTTTTCGGGTAGGAGAATTTCCACTAGATTATTTTGTATTAAACAATGTAAGATAAAAATTTAAATATAGTCTACACTTAGAGTCAGTGGAGTGATGGTTCCGTATCAATTATATTTGTTTCAATATCAACGAAGAGTCGGGCTATATTTTTGAAAAATGCGGTGTCGGCTTGGGGACTTTTACTATATCAGCAGAAAATGGAAGAGATAGTATACTCTACACTACTACAAAATGAGGTTCCCAGATGTCCACTTAAAATTTACCGAAATACGTCAAATTTACCGATAACATAGCAACGATTCTGAATTTCATAATTTTTCAGGTATTCACTATACTCATTAACAGAAATTCTTCGTGAAATATTTACTAGGCAACATTTACATAGCCCAAAATACTAAAATAATTGAAGCAATTTAATAGAAGTTATATATATATACATATATATATATATATATATACATATATATATATATATGTATATATATATATATATATATTATAACGTGATGTAAATAGTACATAAAATTCCAGTTTCAAAATAAATTCCAGTTAAAAATTTACAGCGTTTATTTCTTTGGTTGTCTGGACATTTTGTATTTATTTTTCCGCAAAGAAAGACACGAATAATAGTTAATATCCTATTTATTTAAGGAAAAGTATCTAGAACACGGACCACATTGTTCTTGAACGTGAACACGTACATTACGTTTAAACTCCAAACCAGCGTTCGCCGCAAATGTGCTCGACAGCAACGCGGAAATGGAGTTTAATGTGCATAGCACACAATAGCCAAACGTAATATTCATGGATTCCTAAATACCTGTCCGAATGCTCGGTTACGTGTTTTGTAATTTTGATATTAATCTGATGTGACAAATTAATTGCAGTCTATATTTTACATTATGAGATGCGTTTTCAGTATTTTCCAGAAATTAGGTCATACATTTGGGAACCCAGGGAACCTAATAAGTAAGCAATTCATAAATTGTCTTTGTTAGGTATAAATGGATAAATTTCTCTTCACGCCTGGAGCTGGTACTTAACGTTGTATCTAATTTTAATATAGGATACATTTGGTAAAACTTGTTCATAAAAATGTTTCTTGCATCGTGTTAAATACTATTTCGTTTATTGAATATATTTGGCGTTAATTTCGTAGAAATTCGTTAATGGTGATTGAAAGAGAACAAGTAAAAAAAATGTTATGAAAGTACAAATTATGTTATAATAAAAAATATGCTTGAGTTTGAAAAAGCTGTACTTCATGTTCAAACGTAAATTTCTACTTTCTTTAAGTTCTTTACCCAGCCTAAGTTTCATTGTATCACAACATCTTTAAGTGGGAAATTAGCAACCTTGGTCGTGGTAAAGAACTTAAAGAAAGTAGAAATAACACTACATCACGTAGTTTCATTTTAGTTATTTAGTTGTTTAAAAAAGATTAAGTTCTTTCAGTAATTTTCTCTCCCAAGTAAGTATGCCAAATAAATTAAAAATAAAAACAGAATATAATGACATTCGATGAAATCTTTACATAGTATAAAACAAAGTCGCTTCCCACATCTGTCTGTCCCTCTGTAAGCTTAGATCTCTTAAACTATGCTATAGATTTTGATACGATTTTCACTATCATTCAGATTATTTCTGCTGGAAGGTTTATAGGTATAATACATGCATATTATATTTACGAATAATATGAAAAAAGTTAATATTAAAAATTAGAATTTTGGGCGCTTTCATTGCTAACGCTGACTAAACTTTACTAGATACATCAAAATGTTGTACTGTGGAATTGTGTATTTTAAAAAAAGTCCGCGATGGCATATATCTATATCCTACGGAAAACCCACTGTGACTATTTTTATTATTTTTTTGTGGTTTATATTTTCAAGTTTATTTCCACTACTTGATCTGTAGATTAACGTAAGGAGTTGATTTTATTTAGTTAGATTCATAAAGTGAGAAAGAAAGAAACAGAAAATCTTAATATTACAGTTTCCAACAGACTTTATTATTTTTTAAATAATAAGAAAATTATTTTATGGAAAATTCAACAATGTTGTATACTGATTTATTGCATTTGAGTCAGAAATTAAATTTATAATAAAAATGGATGGAGGATTACACACGATTTCTTGATGAATAACATGAAAAAATCAACGAAATAAAAGTTAGATAAATAGAATTATACTAATGACGTTTGAGGTATGCACATGCGGACCGACCTCCAGCGTACAATCAGCTCGATTTCGAAATGCTAAATCTTTCATATACATCCATCCATTTAAGATAATTAACTAAATCCGTAATATTTGACCTGATTAAATTAATAGTAATTAAAATATTGTAAACGAAATTAAAAGTAAAAAAAGTAAAAAACAGGGAGCGGACAGAAGGGCAAGGAATCTTCTTGCCCCGCAAAAAATGGAAGCCGAGAACAGTCGCCGAATATGAAGAAAGCGAGTTTATATAGAAAATTTTATATAAAAATTAAGCCGTTAGGCAAATCATTTTAAAAATCAATAGACTCAAATAGTCGGATCCGCCAAACCTTCGATTCTATCGATCGTCTAACTTCTGTTAATCAATCTATCTAGAAAGCTAGTCTGCTTGATGACTTAATTGTGACCGTTGACCTACGTATGAGAACATATGTACATATTTACTTATGCGTACATACACACAGACCAACAGAAGGAGACGCATGTCATTTTTGTCATTTTTCAAAAGCAAACTTAGTTAATATATATTTCAAAACTATATCATTTCAAAGCAAGATCGTCTCTTTCCAAAAAACTAAACTAATAACAACACCCTCTCTGTGCTACGGAGCGGATTCTCCGCTGAATACACACAGACTCCTAACCTCAACAGATACGTCATTAGTTCACTTTAACCTTTTCCTTTATATTGGAGGATAACTTTTAGAAACAAATTCCCTTATTTTAAGTAAAGTGAATTTAATTTGCGCAATTTCGATATTTTTGAGAAAAGGATAAAAAAATTCCACGCTCAGTTTTAATAACTTACCGTCTAGACGTCTCTTCGAATCGTATAATTGAAATGTCAAAAACGAAATAGTAAATTTCGCTACCTATTTGGTGGAATGTTTTTTGGTAGAATGATTGTCGTTTCCTTAAGAAAATTCATTATAGATATCTCTCATAATTCATTATAGAGGTCACTCTACAATGTTTCTTAAGTTTTGGAGTGATTTGACAAATTAAAAAAATAACATAACAATTATTTGTTCAAATTTTTAATGGGTTTTCTTTAAAATCAACATTAAAAATTTTAACAAATAATATTATAAGAAAAATTTTAACTGCCATTGAGAAGCCGACACAAAATTGAACGTCAATTGAATCTGTAACACGAATAACCGGACTAAGGAAATAAAAAAATGGTGATACCCCTATGCTATTATTAATCCACGTACTACTATTACTATATTAACTTAATAAACTGTTATGGTAAATAATGTTATAAATATAAAACTCACGGATATTCTGCTAATATGAATTGTGAAAAGAAAAATGAATAACCCTGTCAACCATATAAAACTCAGAGGTATAAAATATTTTTAAAATATACGATTTTCCGGCACGTAAGAAGTCCATATCCACATATGCTACTTATTTACACATCATTTACTTTGTAATGTATGGAAATAAAATATTTACAATAAATCAGTTTTCTTTTCACATAAACGATATTCAATCGTCTTTCTAGTGTGATACTTAAGCGAGACAGAAAAAATTAATGAGACAGAACACTGGTTCTATATAACAAATATACGTATACAGGGTATTTTTAGTATTCTGTAGATCCACGTCAGATCTTATGCTACAAGATAATAAATCCACGTCAGTTTTTGAAATAAGGTAATTCTTATCTTCCTGACTAAGATGTATATTTTCGAAATCCTCTATAAAATTTCTTTCACCATGTATTACTTAAAAGAGTGGTTTTGATTGATTTTTATGGAAACACGAGTTTTCTGGAAGCACAAGTGTGATTTCAAAAATTGTTTTGTTTTTAAGAATATAGGCTATATATACAGATGTCGGGATCAAGGTTTAAATGGTGCAAGGTAGAGGGAGAATGGCATATTTATTGATTGATCATCCCACGTATTATTGCCGACGTTCACTCAATTCTGATAACCAATGCTCTTTGGCGAACCAAAAACAAGAGAACCCGAAGGATTAGTTGTCATATATATTAGCAACACCAAGATATATTTATGATCGATACTCTGCATAACAACATTATCCTGCGCAAATGGATAACAAAAGCACGTTTATTTGGATCATCTGGAGACTGGTGTTTAACTGTTATAATGTCGGAAACTGGAATGGTTAAATTTTAGGTTCACCCATTAATGTATCTTATAAAAATATATTAAATTGTCTAACAAGCAGTGTCTGATCAATTGTTGATATATGTCCTTTTTTGAACAATCCGGAAAATGTTTATAATTAGTAATGATGATATGAACGAATATGCTATTCGAGTCTAATCTTAATTCATGGCCCAAAAACAGTACGAGATAGATGAAATATAATATATAGCATAATTTAACAAATTTTATTTTAAAACAATCTGAAAAAGAGTAGATTTTAAAGTGGAACCAGCAACTCATTGTATTACTGGTTCCGCCGTTATGCTTCCGAAGACTTGATCCCGAAAGGCGCAAGGCCCTCGAACGACCAACTGAAATTAATGAGACGAACTAAGTTACGAACTGCATCCTTCACGTAATTCGTTCGTATCCGTAGCTGTATCCCTACGTTAGAACTCTTATTGCAAGTACTCGGTTCTACTTGTGAGACCATCGAAACCACGGATATCGGCATCGCGTGCTCGACTACAAGCGATTGTTGAGTAGATGGATACCTCACCAACTGAGTTATTATTGGCATAATAACTAACGTCACAGCTCATTTCAGGAAATAAAAGCCCGCATCACGATTACCACTAGTTTCAACGAGGCAAATGGCTGCCAATTCATCCTCAAAGTAAAAGTATGTAGTCCTTCTATTCTCTTAGTGGGATGCACATGGTATGATATGAACTTTTATTTAGACAAACCGGGTAAAGTTGTTAGTAAGAAATATTACTTGCATTTTTCTACGCATTTACCAATGAAAAGGGTAAGCATCATTGTGTGCAATTTATTTATTTTTCGCACTTGCCGTATTTACGTCTTTAGCTTAGTTGCGCCAAATACACGGGATTTCGGCATTAAAAGCTACCAACTTTTCGCAGTTGACATTTTGTCTTAATAATGAGAAACGTAAATTATTTCTTATGAAGACGTACTCGTTTCAGTGCATTCTCTCATATACTTGACTTGATTCGTGTTGCACATACCGTGAGTGTGTGCTTTTTATGGTATGGTTTTGACGATAGAAATAATTATGATTTGGGCAATTTCACAAGTTGGCGGCTTGTAGTATAGCTTTTTGGAAAGGTAGATCTTCCTCAAAAAATGATACGGTTTTTTAAATTTTAACATATTTACTATGGTTTGAGTTTACTTTTTAAAATTTACATGCGTCTCCGTTTCCGTTGCTACGTACGTTTTTATATATGTATGAAAACACGCTACCGGTGGCAATTTTTGGCCGATTTTGGTGATTATTTTTATCGATTTTTTAGAACAGACGCTCATTAATTTTTTCAATGATTTCTCAATAGTTTTTATAAACTATTTCCTTCAAAAAGTTGCATTCTTAATACTATGCTTTCGTTTTCCTGCTCTTTCTCTCAGCTGTCAAACTCGCTTTTTTCTCGACTCCTTGCTGTTCAATTTTTGACGTGAATACGTCTTTAAATCGGGGGATACAGTTTGGCATCGCAGTTTCGAATCTATCCTCTATATCAAAAATTAAATTATACCACTGGATAGCTAAAGGATTCATTACAATAAGCGAGAACAATGCCGCATCGCGTGCGGTGGAGGGGGAACCGCCGCCATTTTGAGGTTATTTTATCTATTGATTGTATATAAAACATTATTTTAAAATGGTGACAGTGAATATAATAAGGTGTTAGAATAAAAAAATATTATCAAAAATATATAATGTCGGCCTATATGCTATTGTAACACAATAATTATTTGGATCCCTGCTTTTATCCTAAATAAATAAATAAAAAAAATATAACCCGTTACATAGACATATTCACATACAACACACGGCCGTGTCCATGACACAGCCACACCCAATTTTTTTTACGTTTTAACTTGCTGTTACAATTGTTTATTTAATAAACAATAAAAATAGGTGGTTGTGCTTTTTGGTTTTATAGACGAGTTTTATATTTTTGTAATTCTTAGATTGTTCTCTTTTAACGCTCTTTGATGTCCTTCGATGAAAACTTTTGTTATTTTCACAAAAAAATTCACGTTCACTTCCATAATATTTGTAATATTATTTAATTCCATAGTTTTTATATTTCCATCCCATTCAAATTAATTTTGTTTTCTTCGTTATTTTACCCCTAAAAAGTCATATTTTCATCGAAAATATTAAGACTTCATTTCGATATCTTATACACGATAGGCTCTTTTTCTTCCCAAGGTTTATTTAATTATAATATTTGTCGATATAATTGTTTCATTAATCTAACTTGAAAAAAATTACAATATTCTACAAAACCCATTTGCAAACTCATTCAATTTAATTGTTATTCACGGCATTGTTAAAAAAATTTGCGTCTATTTTCATGCAAAATTTTAATAAATAACTTATCACTTAACTATAACATATGTACTATTACTATTACTATTAGGAAGAAATAAAAATGTATTATACTAACTAGATCGTTATTAGTTGTTCTAAGAATAAATTGCTTTGCGAATCAAATTACCTCTTTTTATTAACTTTCTGTATAGATAAAAATATACTAATGTAAAATATTTAATTAATCTATGTATAAAGTATTTCGAGTCAGAAATTATGGACAATCATCGCTAAGCGAGAACTTAGTTTTGTATTCTAATTGGAATATTTCATTATGTTGAATCGCCAATTTTCAGGGTCAAATAAATTAAAGAACAACAATTTATTATATCATCGATTTAACGGTAGCTATTATGAAATATTTTAAGCATACTCTTTATATTAATATGTAAAATTATAAACTATATAAATGAACTGTTTTTTATTGTTTTGTGCGATCATTGATTGAAATGCAGTTAAAACAATTCCATAAAATGTGCATTTGAGCAATTACAATTTGTGTTATTTTTATTTATTTTTTTACTTAAAATAAGTAGACTTATTTTAATTGATAATTTCGTTTATCATTTAAGTTGCCTCCGCCATTTCTGAAATTACTGAAATTAAATTATGAAAATAACAAATTTTAGGAAAACTTACTTAGTTGTGAGAAAATTACAGCGATAGCGGTAAATTCACGATATTATTGCTCTCGTAAAATACATAGTAGGCAAGTTATTTATGTGGTGAAAAATATGTTACCATCTTAAAGAAAATAGTATATATCGCCAAATGGTACACAAGTGCTATTTAAATACTAAATTTAAAGATATTAACATTTCAAAATGCCTCAAAAAATTTTTTTTCAAAAGAATTTCACTTCTTTCAAAATTTAAGTCCCACTACCCTTCAGCCAGGTCTTCATTTTTATATTTCAGATATTACAAAAGAAATATTGATCAAGTTTTCACGGTGCCCCAAATGCTTACCTAAAAATGTCTACAAGCTCTCCTACTATAACGTAATTTCTACTAGTACATAACAGGTTATTTTAATTTTGAATCGTATTTTCATCATCATGTACTTATAATGGAAATACTCATAATAAAAATATGGTCATTATATTTTTTTAGTATAATGTTTCATTCTGAAATCATCTCATACACATATGTAAATACTATTAAATCCTCCTGAATTCTTTCGTTTCCGATGCCTGTAATCATATATGCATATATCTAAAGTCATTAAAATTCTATGAACTCTTAGTACACGTTATGTTTTTATTGATACATTAACACGCTTAGTGCTGATTTCAAAGAGTGTGAGGATGTTCGAGAAAGAGTTATGCAATTTCCCTCAATGAATCTAGAATCGAAAAATGGTGGAGAAGAGATTGAAAAACTATTCGATAATAACAGACCAATATTTTTAGGGTGACACGTTTTCCGTTTGAAACCTATTTGAGCGATACCCATAAACTCGAACTATCACTCTCAAGTTTGTTAGAATTCCAAGTATGCAGAAATTTTTATAAAGGCATTCAAAACACATATTTTACGTGAAAAGAATAATTTTGAGAAATTGAAGGCCGGTGTCAATGACTTTTAGCATTTATTTGTTTTTTATTAAATTTATTGGGTTGGTAGGAAATTAATCAGTGTTTTCTTCAGTTTTTATTTTTTTCTAGAAAGTTATAAACAAATTTAGAGTGCAGCAAAGCAAAGTGGTGGTGGTATGATAAATAAATAAGTATTACGGATCATGGAAGTGCCAAGGAAGCGTATACGTCATTGTCTTTTGTACGAGTTCCGATTAGTTCGCTCGGCAGCTGTAATCGCTCGAAATATACGTAATACTGAAAGTGAAGACGCAGTCTCTGATTCAAATGCAAGACATTGATTTCAGAGATCCAAAAATGGAAATGGTGATTTAAAAGCGGACGACCAGGGGAAGTTAACACAGACCCTTTAGAACAGAAAAAAATTATTTCAGAGGGATCTTCACAATATCTCACTTTACCTGGATGCAAAGCTCATTTGCAGTCATGTGCAGGTATTAGAACACTTGTATCAACTGTATAAAGTATGTAAGCTACGGGTGTGGATATCACATACCCTGACCACTGCTTAGTTAGACCCACGTACCAATATCTGTATAAATCGTCTTTCCCTGATACGCAGTCAACACTAGCATGACCAATTGATAACTGGAAAAGAAAAGTAGTTTTTGCGAGTAAACCATACGCGAATGGCTAAGCTCATACGAAAAGCCCATACTGACTTCAAAAATAGACCTTTTTCAAAAGAAGATCTGTTTGGTGGAATGCGAAAGGAGTTTTGTACTGAGAGTTACTACCAAAAAATGTCACAATAGACTCAACAATACAATTGACTTGACTGACTTTACGCAGAAAGTAAAACAAATGTAAATAACGCTCAAAAGTGCATTTATTTCACACTAACGTGCCACATGTAGCTAAAGTCATCCGCCTGAAGTTACTGGCTTGTTATTCAGAGATTCTACCATATCCAATATATTTCCATGACTTAGTACTAACAGATTTTTATTTATTCCCGACTTTGAATAATCACATTCAGGGTAAAAATTTGAATCTAATTGTAAATATAAGAAAACTCTCTTGTTCACTACGAGAGTGATGCTACGTTTATATTTCTACGGATGTGGCTAATTTTCACAGGAAATAAAGCTTGAAGATATCAGTCTAAAGGAGTAAATGTTTGAATCTTCAATTAATAATTTTCACTATATTTTAAATCTCAAAAATTACTATTTAAACGAAGAAAAGTATGAGTCAATTAAATAAAACGTCTGGGGTACAGGTTACGTAGGGATCGAAGTTACGTATCAGGATCCGCTCGTCTCAATAATTCGTAATAATCTAATCTTATTTCTAACTAACAACTTTTGCTAGGCTTTCAGAAATATTAAAATATTATCCGTGATTAGCAAACCAAAATTTAAACAATGTGCCAAAGACGTTGGAAGAGAAAATTAAAGACAATAGGAATGGAATACTCATAGGCGGAATATAAGGGTAGCAATAATATTTTATGATCCGGGAGGCCCGGGTCTCGTCGGGGGAGATAATAATTTAAAAGGGACGTCCATTTTTAAGGCGGGCACTGCCCCGACGTCGTCTGCTTAAATATATAAAAGTACAATTCTTATTGTTACAATACAAAGCAAAAATGGGCTTAAAAAGGGCTTATAGTAATTTGGCAAAATTCCAGGATTTGTGAAGTATCAGTTGTTCATTATACTATAAAGAGAGAAATATACACAACAGTAGCATTTTTTTAATACCATATTTTACTTATTGAATATATTTGGCGTTAATATTCACAATTAAATGAAACTACGTGATGTAGTATTATTTCTACTTTCTTTAAGTTATTTACCACGACCTAGATTTTGTTGTGTTATAACATCTTCAGATGGGCTATTAGCAAAGATCTTAACAAAGATAATCTTTGCTAATAGCCCGCTTGAAGATGTTATAACACAACGAAACCTAGGTCATGGTAAATAACTTAAAGAAAGTACAAATAATACTACATCACGTAGTTTCATTTAATTGTGAGCATATTTTACGTTATTTAATATATATTTAAAACCTCTTAATTTTTATTACAGGGGAAGTTTCTGCCAAAAATAACTTACAAAGTGAAATTAGGAATCAATACAATACAAGAATAAAAATACATCCTCAGTAGATACTGGGGGGTAGAGCAGATGTCCAAAAATCGCATTATTTATGATAATTTGAAAAGACATCCCTTTTGTAATACATTCCTCGTTACCTAACTACCCCTGGTTTATTGCTTGCATTTTTTGTTTAATTTTGTATTTATTTGAATAACCGATGTAAATTTTAAATTATATTTGTGTCCCTAATAGAAATTAATATATAAGTAAGTTTGTTTTTCATCTCTCATGACTTGTCCGTATCAATAATTTATAGGTTACGGCTGCATCGATGTTTTTTTACTTGTGCTTGACTGTTAGAGGTCATTCTTATGGGAAATAATTCGCCATCTTAGCTTTATAAGTCTCAATAAAATGTAACAAATAAATGTGTAAGTAAAGACAACAAATTTTAAACGGATTAGTTAAATATCATAACTTTAAAAAAATACTTAAATGAATATGAGTAGATAAGTAAGTAATCAGTAAGTATATACTTTTTTCCTCTACCCTAGATATACTATGTACATCCCATACTAATATCCCGCGACCAACCCACGACAGCGACCAACAAACTTTGAAATTAGTTTTTGAAACTTGTTATGAATTTTCAAACTTAAATACCATAGAACAGAAAGTTCTATGCATAACCTTTATGTTCAATAAACATTAAGTGGCAAGGAAGCTAGTTTTAATGGAGTTCCTACGCTCTAAAGGTCGGAGCTGTAATAGGTTGCATCTCGATTTGCATACTCCATATTACGTGAAATATTCACGTACGTTTAATTATTTCAGCTTTTATACCATTTTATGTTTTATACCAGATTCTTTGCCGTGTTTAATGAATCAATATATTTCAGCGCTAAAGAATAAGAGTGTGCGTCAAAGATCAAGTTATCGATATTTACATTCTTGTCTAGCTATCGACATTACAACAATAATCTCACGAACAGTGCAAACTGTGTGTAGGAGTACACTATTTGTCAAGACAAAACACATACAATAGGAGATAATCATATTATTTAGATATCATTAGCCACTATTGTGTATATAGATGTTTATAGTGTAACACACTGAATAGTTACTTCATTTAGACATCTCTAAACCTGACTACTCTTGTCTTGTTGATATTCCTTGCACCAAAGACAAGTACTATTACTTTCAATCACCTCAAGATACCAGTCCCATTATATGGATAAACCTAATATCAACTCTTTTTCGCCTCCTGCTCAAATATCCACCACCACATCTTAAGACCCCCTTACAAGTTCTTTGTATGACATTTGTTTACGGGTAACACTAGTCTGAACTAATATCATATGACTAAAGATCTAGTTTCATTTGTTTTGTTCAAAGACGTTTTCTCATGTCTTATTTCTAACTAACTTACGTGCACCTAACTTGAATATTTCTAGCATTGCCTAATAATGAACCAAACGCCGAATTCGATTTATGAATGTTTTATTATATATCGAACAAAAATATTAATGAACATACGCATCGGGTTTCGAACTCGAACTTCCGTCGCTTTCTGTACGTTCCGTTGATAATATAGTGCTTTATTGCAGCGCCAATAACTCATTGGGCAAAGTGACGACATAAAAATATATTTACTGACTCGGCCTACCGCCGAGTATGACCAAATTGCGTCACACAACAAAAATTTTACAAGCCATTTGGTAAGCTACAAAAAATATTCTCTTCAAAAAATATAATAAATATGTCGAAAAATGCACAATATAGGATTTTATAGTTATCTATATCACTTAAAATTGTTGATTCAAGTTTAACAAAATAAATTTAAATTTAAATTTTGATCGAATGATCGTATCTAAATTACTTCAGATTTCTCAAACCCACGATTTAAAAATGAGAGGGGGGAGAGTGTGACACATTGAATATAATTTAAAATCTAATACTTCGCAAGCGGAAAAACTATAAATGAAACCTCATTTTCATTTAAAAACTTAGTTAATATTACTCCATTTAATTAAGGGCGCGAAAAAATTCATCCTCGTTTTATACGTTACATTATTCTTTTAAATATTTGCTGTATATTAATTGAAATCCTAATCTCAAGCATGTACTTTAAAAATGTCGTACACTTACGTCTAAAACTATAAAATTGCGGTTATTTTAACGATATACTGACAGATAGACATAACGAAAATGTAAAGTTTCCTTGTTTCACTAATAAATAACAAAATGCATAATGACGACAAAATTTACTTTCACGAAGTAATGATCGATCGTACAGCAAAAAACAAATTCACAACCATATCTTACATGTCGTACAACAAGTAAGCTATGATAATCCATCTATCCACATGTCGCTATAATAGGGTATTTGACTGATGTCAATATTTTTTGCAAAAATATTTTAGAACTGTGGAGTAGGTTTAAAAAAATCTTATGATGAAAAAAATAATGCATACAACAAACAATTAATCGAAACTTCTAAATAAGAGAAAGTGTAAATTTTTTTGTTCATTAAATTGAAAAAGTTATTATGAATTTAGTTTCCACACAAACAAATTTGAAAATTATAATATGCAATATATAACTTAAACGCAATATTTAACGATATACTAAAAATATTTAATAAACTTCCTAATAACATATGCCAAATAACAGGCCAGTGACGTCATAAACCAGTGGTGTTTTATATGGAGCATCTATCTTCGCGCGAATCTTAATTCGTCAGTTTTGAAGTCGTTAGAACTTTCTAATGAAAAGTCCCCGATGTATTTATTTTAACCGTTTTTAATATTATTACCTATTATACTCTAATAATAAAAAAAATATAATCAATTACCCTATTGAACATCGGTCTGCAAGAATCTGCTTAAGCAAGCTCTGACATTTAAATTCAATTTCCAGTTTAAATATCTTTGAAAGAATTAACACAAAAACCTTTGAACGCAAATGAACATACGTATCTTGTAATTTATTTTGAGTACATAGCATTTAGTCATGCACAGTTTACGTTTAATTACTTGATTGAAAATTGCGCTAGAGAAAGTAGAAATAATACAACATCACGTTTTCATAGTTTCATTTAATTGTGAAAATTGCGCATAAAATGCCAGTAAGTGTTTTTGCGCCTCTCATCTGATATCCATAAATTTTGTGCCGAAAATTGATCTGACATTTTTTTTTATTGGCAAAACTAGATTTGTCTAGTCAATTAAATAGTATCTCGGATAAAATGTTCCACAAGGAACGTGGGAAATACTATCCATAAATAGAAAATATATACTTTCAAAGTAAAATCTCACTCTATGATGTACTGGTTTTTCAAGGTTATCTTTTCTCTTCCTGTAGACGTGAGCGAAGTATTTAAAGATTGTGTGAAGATATATAGAAACCTGGTGTTGATTTATAATTTCTTTAGAAAAGAGTGTGATAAAAATAAAAAGTAAACTATCAGAGAGCCTGTTTTTTGCAAATCACATTGGAGGAAATTGCCCAAACTTAGATTCAGTGACTCCCCATAAGAAGACCCCGGATGCTTAAAGTAGTCCAGAAGAGTGAGTCATTATTGCGATGTATCGTCCACGGATTTCAAATAATTTTCCTTCAAGTGTTATCTGCTTTTTCCAGGGTCTTAACTCTCGGAGCCAGTATAAAACACCAGACTATTCATTAGCTTGTAGTTTTTTTTACCAAGATGCTTTTGTCTGCCCGTGATCGAAAGAATTGGAACATGGTATCATTTGCCGTGTCAATTTGACTACGCGGGTCTAGTTCACATGTATCGTCCACACGGCCGAAACATTCTAGATTTAGCATGTGAACACTAGTTTATTTATACTATTTATCCAGGTAAATATTAATATACTGGAGAAACCTACAACACCATTGTATTTTAAATATTATCGTCCTTAGTTACCTGTCATTATACGCAGTGTTATTGTGTGGCCGAAACCTTTCAGTTACACGTCTAGAGTTTTGACAACTGGAATTGACTTATTTTTAGGCAAAGTTGTGAAAGGTAATGGGATGGAATTGAATTCAATTAGAATTGTATATTTCATATTGCTTTATTGTTGTCTCCTTCACCCAACTTGACCGTCATACAGTAAGTTTTAATTAATTCAAGGGAAACAAATTTTCTTGTAGTTGCTTTATTTCTACAGTTCACCTACAAAGCTGCAAATAGTGTATTTTCTGATGTTCAAACTAGGACCTAAACCCTTTCAACATTTTGTTTCGATGTTTCATGAATCTTTTTTCATTCTCAAAATGTTTTTTTTGGAATTAATTTATATTATAAATAAATTTATCAAATTATATGTCATTTGTATCGACATGGTGCACGTTTACTCGGCTATCATGCTGGTACAATATAAATTAATGTCTAAGTGCTCTCATTGGCCCTACACACACACACTTATTTTTATTACTGTAGACTACATTAAATTATAATCGACAGCTAATCAGAATTGAATCACTCGACTGGTTGTCGTTTATTTTTAAATAAAAAATTTGAACAGTTTAATTTAAAATAGTCATTGAACTGAAAGTCATTTTAATTCTAGATACATTTTGTGGAAAAAAAAAACTTTTGTAACTGAAATACTATTTGTATTTGGATTTACTTATTTACTTCTGAGATCGTTTTCCTGAGATAACAGAGTTTTAATGTAAGCTTATCTTAAATGGATAGAGAATACTTGTCTTCTAAATTAAATTTAATGGCTTCGTTTATAGACATCTACAAAAATTTTTCTACTTTAATTTTACTGATTTACTTAAGAATTCTTTTACTAGACTGTCAGCTTAATGAGGAAATGTTAAGTTAATGCAATTGGGGACCACGACAATGTGAGTCAAAGAAATTTAAATAGACAAAAAGAAGAAATGTATTTGATAAAAAGTAAAGACGGAAGAATGTGAATATTAAATCGCAAACCTACGATGAGCCACTTAGAAATTCCATGACCGTAATTCAAAGCTTGCCTTGAATCGAAATGTAAATATTGAAACAATGAGCCTATTATCAGATTAAGCAATGGTCACTTGGACCAAAATTCTGACGAAGCTCGTGAATATCTTTTTAGAAATACAATAAACTATTGTTAGCAACGATGAGATTAAATTTAGAAGAAACGTATAACTTTCTTTTTCTATTTTCGAAGGACTTCCAAAGTGAAAAAAATACATGTATCTTTCTAAACATTTTGCTCAATTACCTTAAATCTCCTAACCCCTCTAACAGCTGTTAAGCTATAAATCCTGTTAACTGTTAAGCTGTAAATTCTGTTAAGTTTTAAACATGGTGTTAATTTTAATCACAGATTATATTCAAATAAATTACGGTTAGTTAAGTAGCATATTGGTTTTATACTATTGTCTCTTGGGATATTACAAAATATTTCGGTTTGTAACGTTTATTTTAAAAAAAATGCAATTTGACATAAAGACTAAATACGTGTTAATTTTAAGTTTTTCAAAATTAACCAATGTTATGAGCTAAGTATATAATTGACGAATTATCTTCCTTTATTAAGAAATATCACCATTATTTCTGTGTGAGTTTTTCTTTAAGTGCTTTGACATCATATGTTACTTTGATTTTTGTGTCGTTATATTTTATACTATAACTTTAGTTTGTTAACGTCGATTTGATAAATGCCATATTATGTTCTTACGAATAATTGTAAGCACAACGTTTTTCAGTGAAAACGTGTTCTCTTATTTAAAATATTTATACACGAATTAAAAATTAATCATAATTGACGGAATTTTTAAAACTTATTTTCTGGTTCGAAAGTGATTATGTTTTATCGTAGAGTATTATCAGATTTGTTTTATGTAATATTTTCTATGACTCGTTTCAAGTTTTGGTAATAATATATATTTTGTGCATATTGAAGGTTTGAACGCTTGAAAAAATGCAAATATTATATAGAACTTACTTAAATAAAAAATGGTTTCATTATTCTGTAGTACTTTTTTATGGGGCATGTTTCAATATTATGCAACATATTATCAATATTTTGAAGTAAACGCAATCCAAGATGCTATCAAAAGCAGTGAACGAAATGAAATCGATTTCAAACAACAGACGTATTGTTCTTTAAGAGGACATATTAATAAGCTAATCCTCAGTACTATTGGCGGAGGAAGGTGGTTTTAATGTCAATATCAGCTTCGAGTTTCATCAATGTGTGGAATCCACTATCTCCTCTAACAATTTAGAAGAAATCACAAATAGTAATTTGGACTTCGTAAAATAAAAGGAAAACTTCAATGATAGCTTCGAAATATAATTAAAAATATTAGATGTACGGGGAGGATTTACACGTGCAGGTAACTAATACATCTTTACGTAATGATTATTACATTATATCCTTACAGCCATCGTCGATTTCGTTATGTAATTATAATAATAGGCTATAATTGTAATAATTTCTGTTCATTAATTGCTCATATAATATTTCTGGTATATATAAAAAACTGTCTAATTTCTGTTCATTAATTGCAATAATTTCTGTTCATTAATTGCTCATATTTTATTTCTGGTATATATAAAAAAACTGTCTAATTTCTGTTCATTAATTGCAATAATTTCTGTTCATTAATTGCTCATATTTTATTTCTGGTATATAAATTCTGTTCATTAATTGCAATAATTTCAGTTCATTAATTGCTCATATTTTATTTCTGTTGCAATAATTTCTGTTCATTAATTGCTCATATTTTATTTCTGCTTTATAAAAAAACTGTCTCTAATCATTTAATTTATTTAAAACATTGAAACATTATTAAAATCTGAATTTTGTTATGCTTCATTAGATTTGTTCTATGAAAATATTATTCCCGATACTAATAAAAATGAACCGATAGATGCTACAATAGCATTATGTCTCAATGAAATACTATGAAATTTTATCATAATCTTTCTCTCTCGTCTCTTAGTCCAAAAACGTTTTACTTAAAAAAAAGAAATATTCAAATTGAATACGAATTGAATTATCTTATATTAAATTAGATATAAAATATTTAACATTTTGAACTCGCCAACCATTTATACAGTTATTTATATATTTGTTCATCTTACATCTGTTTCTCACAGAAATGGGACCAGCAACGATAACTGTAACATACTGACCTAATATTGTCTATTCAATATCTATCTCATTACATTGATAGCATATTGGTTTGGGTGTACGTAAATGCAGTGCGCTGCACCATTATTTCACGGGCAGAAGAAGAAATATTAAAACAACTAATTGCTAGTCTGTCCCGTTCAACAAGAGTTATGTACTTGTTTAAAGTGAAATTTCTTTAGATCATAAATCATTATTAGCATGGATTTTCCAACGCAATTAATATTTAATAATTTCCAACATAATTAAATAGGGACACGTATATGTTACAGCGAACATCTCAAGTACTATGACATTTTAAAACATCGTCATATAATAGTTTTGCTACGATTTTTGCTCAAACTTTAAAAAACCATGTCTTTTTCATAATTTTAAATTCAGTACCTTTGGAAGTATGAGAGAATAGATATAGCGTATTTGGAGCTTTCATAATTTTTTCGAATATTTAATTTACCCCACCCCTTAAAATTTCTGTATAAATTACTTTGTTACTTTATTACAATACCAAATTTCAAATATTATATTTTCCTTTTGAGAGTCAGAATTACAGAAAACGTGAAAAAGGAAAAAGAAATCAAAGTACGTTATTTAAAAATTGCGAGGTTTTTTCCAATATTTTCATAATTACTCAAGAAATTTGTTAAGAGATTATGCCAATAGAAGAATTTGTAAACTAAATTTGTTCAGGACTTTACTCGTGTATTTTTAAGAAACAGAATTAAAAAAAATTTTTGTAACAAAAGACCAAAGGTAAAAAAAATAAAAAATTGATTAAAAAGAGAAAATGGAAAATTGAATCATTTTCTTATAAAACTACTGAATAGATTTCCGTAAGTTTTGAATACCGCGTACCTTATAAGACCAAAAGAAAAATTAAATAAGGGTTTTCTCAGTAAAATGTTGACAAATTGAAAAGTTATTTCTATTTGCGTGCGTTTACATTTCTTAAAAAAATATACACAAATTTAATCTATCCCATTTCGTCATTGCTATATTGTTTGAAGTTTAGAAAAAAATTAGATATCTCGTATAACAATAATCTCGATAAGATTTCAAGAAATTGAGAAATTAAAATGTAATGTCTGGATACTGACCTCAAAGACCTAGTAAGATTTTGACTATAATCTAACTAACACAAGCAGTTTAGGGAAACTAAACACCAAGAAAAGACTACTGAACAATTATTTGAAATTTTAAAATAATAGTAGTTTTCATTATGTTCAAATTGTTTTGTATTATTCTTCGCTAGCTGAATATTATATGGGCATGTTTATTCCTAAAACACATTATTTGTCTTTTAAACTTTAAGCTATACAATAATGAAATTTTGATTTAAATCCGTTGGATAGGCTTTGCTATGTGCTAGCATAAACAGAAAAAGAAACAGATAAACGAATAGAAAAAAATCAAATCAAAATGTCTGTTTACTCGGTATATATATATATATATATATATATATATATACATATATATATATATATATATATATATATACACATATATATATATATATATATATATATATATATATATCTTAGATAAAATATAATAAATGTACCCCTTGGTGTAACATGGTCATTTGAAATAAGATACTATCAGCCATATAACTTTATCTTACCAATGCAGCAGGCAGTTAATCGTTGTGGGTATTTATTTAGAAACAGCTTTAGTCGCCAGCAAAACTAATGACGAAATAAGTTGCAATTTGAAAGCCAATGTGAGGAACATCAAGTATTATTTTTCGTATAATTGAAAAACAGACTTCAGTATTATAATATTTTAGCAGTTAATTGTATTTAGTTTAGTGTATTTAGTGAAGCACTAAGAAAAGGTCTTGATACATTTTTTCACCATCTTAATAATGATATGGATGTCATTACTTATTGCAAACTTTTTGCTGCATTGGCAGAAACTGTTATAATAATCCCCTATTACATCAATGGTCTGTACGAGATTCATACCGAGAAACAGTCACCATTGCTAAAGGCATACATTTATTTATAAATTCAAAACTGTGCATAAATTCAAACATTGGTCACAATAGCACAGGCTCTCACAAAAAAACAAATTCGTGAAAATGATTATCATCATATATATTAATACGCTAAGGTTAAGATGTTACTCTCCCTTTTTAGAAAAAACCTCACAACTAATCCACATAAATTATATATCATTTTATAGATAATTGCTTGCTCTACCGGCATCCACAACTAACAAATTTATTATTGCTATTGTTTTTACAAATTAATTAATTATTAAAATTATATACACAAAACAGCAATGCTGCCATCTAACGGCTCAACGTCAATATGATTGACGGTCGATAAAATGTTTGTTTAATATCAAATTCACTCACGTATAAATAAAGTGGCGCTTTAGCTCAATGCTTTTGATACTTGCGCCTCTATATGTCAATTTTAGTAAAATATTTGTTTGATCTGTCATCTGAGCTTCATAATGGAATAAAAACGTAATAAGCAGTGTGCAAAATTAGAAATGAATTGAATACCTGCAATCAATTTTGATTTATTAAATTGAGTTGAATAATTTATAATGCGAAGACTTCGCACGGGTCACGCTAGTAGAATATATAAAATTACGAAGCACCACAGAAGTAAAATTTCTAGATTTAAATGCAATGGAAGTAAACATGTTCAACAGTAATAGTATAACTCAATTAGTTATACCATCTTTGCTATTATATAGCAAAGATCATACCAAGCTTGGAGGTAGTTTAGGGTTTCACAAAGAGGATTCTTTTTTATGAATTCCCAGATAATGAATAAAAAAATTTAAAAGGAATAATCAAATAATGTTATTACTGTCGCTCATCAAAATATTCAGGGTTCTGCAGGTAAATAACAGCACATAAATATGTGCGTAGCCGACAATTTTATTGGTAAATTACGGTTGATGGAACTATGGATAAAAAACATGAAGTCATGGTTTATAATAAATGGAAATATTTGAATACTGTTAGTAGTAACCATCGTCTTGTATTTAAAGGAGGAAGGATGGAGGGTGTGCTTATTTTAGCTAAGCGTGAATTAAAGTCTAGGAATAGGTCAGATAAAGTAAGTATGAAAATATTTTGAAGTTGCCAGAAAAAAACTTCATAATAATTTCTGATAAATGTGATAATTTTACCTTTCATTTTTAATGTTTATCGATCGCCAATAAGTAACATGGAGGTATTTAAGGAAAAATTTAAAGATTTTCTCGTTAAACTGACACAAAATGGCAATAAGGGAATAATTTTATGCGGGGATTTTCACGTTAATTTTCCAGTTTAATCAAGTCACGAAAGCACATTTTCCGACATTTTAGATAATTTTCGCTTAGTCGACAATCATAAGAATACATAAAGGTCACAAGTCAGTCTGCAATATGAATTGATAATATATTTACGGATATGAGGGATAAAAAATAATAATTTGCTTAAATACTTTGAGTCTAACCACTATGGACGAGTAATAAAATTGCGAACTAGCTTCGATAAGTTAAACACACGCAGAACATATTATACGAAGGCATGTAACAAAAAGTAATATCGAGTATATTAACAAGTAAAACCTGTTTTAATGACATGAAAATAACCTATGGAATAAACCTGCGATCAGCATATCTTGAAATACACTATTTTTCCTTCATGACTTATCAAAAATATGCAATAATGATAATATTAAGGCTTAACAAAATTCTAAGTAATTACAAAATAATAATAATAAGTAATAATAACAAAATTTAAGTACTGGAGTATAGTAAAATATTTAAGACAGTATCAGTAGAACCTAATCAAAATTATGTAAAGCTAAAAATTATTAATGCGCCAATTAAATTAAACTACTCAGAAAATAATAGACAAAATCTTGCGATAAATACACAGAACAGAAAAAATAAAATACAGACAATATTGCTGAGATTCTCAAATACTTCAGCAAGTATTTTTCAAATATAACGGAAACACTAGATCTACCTGCATTTTAAGAAGTGGTCTTGCTTGATTAACTCTGCATACTAACAAAAATTTGAAAAATAATTATAATTGAACCATTTAATATAGATCAAATAAATTATGTATTTAAAAATACGCAACCGAAGTCATCAGTTAATTGATCTATGATATATATCTCCTAAACGAATGAAGATATTAGTAATGTCGGTTTCCAATGCTTTTATGCACACTGGGTAGTTTCTGGATTTCATCAAGTTGGCGAAGGTTAAACCAATCTTCAAGAGACGTTTAAGAGTGAAGTACAAAATTATCGCCCTATCTCTACTCTACCAGTTTTTAGTAAAGCATTCGAAAACTTATAGCGGAAAGACTGATGGATTTTCTATCTTAAAACTGCATTATCACCTGCAAACAATTTGATTCCCAAAGAGCAAAATCAATTATTGCAGTCACTATAAGTATTTTGTTAGCGCTGGATAAATTATGGAAAAGTTTAGGGTTATTTTCTGATTTGTCAAAACCGTTTGATTGCGTGGACCACAGTATATTGTTAAGCAAGCTAGAATATTATGGTATAAAGAGAAGGAAACTTGAACTTAACAAATTACATTTGTCAAAAAGCTCCAACTGGTAGATCTTAAACAGTGTAAATCTGAACCACACTTAATCAAGTAGGGTCGGTTCTATCTCCTGTACTTATCTTAGTTTACGTAAATGATCTCAATGTCAACATGTTTATGTCTCAAGACTAACATTTTTAAGTTTACAGATGATACAATTTTAATTATAACAGGCTCTAATTATGAAAACCTTTCTAATGACATGAAAGAAATCCTCAGAAAGTTATGTAGGTAGTTCGATGACTCTAATTTATTACTAAATATTTGTAAGGCAAATATTATTCATTTTGCTCAAAAAGGATAGAAACGATTTGATAGAAGAGTCACTGAAAAATGTATTCCCAAATAAAATTAATAAATTAAAAAAATTGTAGGAGTAACTTTAGAAGAAAATTTATATTGCGATATTCATATCTTAAATCTAGCTCAAAAATTAAGTGGCCCCACATTTTTCATAAATAAGGTAGTGGAATTAAGGAGAATAGACGTCGAAAAGGCGATTTACTTTGCTTATTTTCACTACATCATTACTTATGGGTAGCTTTCTTGAGTTACAGCGACTGATTCAAACATTTATTTTTTTAGAAACACTCAATCCTATACTCGTATTTAGCGGGTTTAAGACCCAGAGACTCATGTAAGGAGGTGTTTCTGAGTATGAAAATCATCAGTACGCCTAGTGCTCAAGTATATGAAAATATTATGTATGCAAAAAAGATATTAACAATGTTTCTTCAAATTATGGTGAAAACGAATATAGCACTAAGTAGAGGCTTAACATAGAATTGTTAATTATAGACAGTTCAGAGACTCAAAAATTGTTTATAGACAGTAGTGTCAATTTTTTTAATAAATTTCCTGCAACATTAAAGTTTTGGAAGACATTTATTTTCAGAGCAAAGTAAAAAATATGCTTGTTGAAAAAGCTTATTATATAGATATACTGAACGAAGCATTTGCTCACAAAAAATATTTAATAATTGCTATCACTATTAATTCCTATATACTATGATATTTACTATCCTATATACTATGATACTATGATATTTTTATACTATTATTATTATATTATAATAATGTATTTTAATTGTTTGAAATTTAACATTTAAAATGGTGTTGTTATTATTATCATTATTTGTTCCGTTTGAGTGGCCATACAGTTTACATTTACGTTGCACTGATGTTTTATTTTTAGTATTAATTGAATTATATTTCACAATTAAATGAAACTACGTGATGTAGTATTATTTCTACTTTCTTTAATTTCTTTACCACGACCTAGGTTTCATTGTATTACAACATCTTCAGGTGGGTTATTAGCAGATTAGATCTTTGCTAATTAGATGTTGTAATACAACGAAACCTAGGTCGTGGTAAAGAAATTAAAGAAAGTAGAAATAATACTACATCACGTAGTTTCATTTAATTGTGAATAATGAATTTCTACAAAATTAACGCCAAATATATTCAATATTTGAATTAAAATTAAAAATGTGTTAAGTCTATTTTGGTTTTAATTCATCTGGCTTATTTCTGACTCATACGACGGTGTTGTAATTAATATTTGTGACATTGTTTTTTTTTTTGCATTGGATATATTTTTGGATTTATTATTTATAAATTGACGTGCTTGAGTAGCTTTACGTACCAGTATCGAGTAAAACTATAAGCATAACTATGAAAAATAGTCATAGTCATAATATATAGGTATTTATTATGAACTAAACGTCATATTTGACTTGATGATGGTTAATTTATAATATTATACGAAATAGTAATTTTACTAAACGCTTTTTATTGAATAATTGCACAAGTGAGTGATTTGATGACTGACATGTAATATATATTTATTTGCAAAATGTGTGTAGGTAGGAAAAAAACATGACGACCTGTAAAAATAGTTCAATCCAAGAAATTGATTACATTATGAAACATTCTCGACTTAAACTCGAGTTGTTCTCATAGAGAGAAGTAACTAAACATCGAGAAGTAGCTAAACTTCGAAGATAAAACACTATGAAGAATGAAACCAAAAATAAATTTCTTGAAATTTAATATACTAAGCAAATTTTTTTTTGGTGTTGCAATAAATATATATATATATATATATATATATATATATATATATATACAATGGATCCTCTTTATACTGTGGATTTGGGGAAATAAAACAGACCCGCATTATAATTTAAATCAAAAGAAAGATTTCCATTTTATTTCCTTAAATTTTTACAGTTTCTGTGATTATTAATGCTTCTTTTTTACAAGGTCTTAAAATTTATATCATGTCGTGTGTTATATAAAAGATCTGGTTATTAGAAATATAAATATATATTTTCTGTAATAAAAATAAATATTATGAAAAACCAAATTTCGTAAAATCTGACTTGAAATCTACAAGAAAACAATAACGATTATTCTACATCTTATAATTGTTGAAATATTCACTGTATTTTGATGTCTTTAGAAGATATTGTAGGCAATATATTTACGTTTTGGAAAATTTATATTTGCAAATAGCTTAAATAGAAACTCTGTGGACCCACAAATGTTTATGTGTAACCAAATATGTAAAGGTTCCACCCTTGAGTGTGAGTTGTATTCGTACTTGATAGGTTTTTCGTATGTATAAAATCCCATAAGTTATTCTAATTATATGTAAAAATGTGTTTTAGTGTTATTTTAGCTCAAAAATAATACATAAAATATGATCTGCAGGTGTTACGGGTTATTTTTAAGTGGACAATTAGATGAAACTACGTGATGTAGTATTATTTCTACTATCTTTAATTTCTTTACCACGACCTAGGTTTCGTTGTATTACAACATCTTCAGGTGGGATATTAGCAAAGATCTTTGCTAATATCCCACCTGAAGATGTTGTAATACAACGAAACCTAGGTCGTGGTAAAGAAATTATAGATAGTAGAAATAATACTACATCACGTAGTTTCATTTAATTGTGAATAATGAATTTCTACAAAATTAACGCCAAATATATTCAACTTTTAAGTGGACTAAAACTATAATACTATGGCCAATTGATGGATAAAAGATTCCAATAAATTCCTTTTTTCTTTTTTCCGTCAAATTAATGACTTCCTTTACACCCAATTTACATTAAGGCCACCGTTAGTAAAAGACAGCTCATTGAAAAAAAAATAAATAAAAAACATAACGCAAACACTGCATAAAACGCACTCGTCATTGTTATGTAATAATGTTTCAACTTTGGGAGAGTTTATTTAGGACAGTATTTACATTCAATGTAAATGTGCAAATATGGACTTTTCCCAGTTCTGGAATGGTAGAAAGTTTGTTCATATTTTCATTATTGTAAAGCAACTTTTAAGTGTGCAGGAGATACCGAACACTTTTCAGCGATACTCTTTGCCAGTCAGGTCCCTTAATGCTGACAGATATTTTCATTCTGTTAACGAAACTTTATAATTGAAATTCGTTTCGCAGATTGGTTTTGGGAACAACTATTATTCGATTATTACAATGTAACTTTATACATTATTAAAAAATAATAGATCGTAAAATTTAGAAGAAATATTATAAAATTATAAGTCAGTTAATTCAATCATAACTGCGGCATAAGAGCTTACAGACTTGAATTTCTAGAAATTAATTTAGTTTTAAAAATCAACTTGATTGTAAACCAGTAATATCCGAATGATGTTTGACGAACCTCGTATTGATTTTCTGTTCATTTATTACCACTAACTTTTACACTTGACGCAGTGTCTTTTTTCGAAATTTTCTACGAGCTTTGACCTCTATTGTTGTAGTCGATCTCTCAAGAAGATGATCAATGACACCTTGTCTCCTTCTACAAATTTCAAATGACACGATCATTTGTAATTTGTATAAAGAAATAGTATATTGATTCTGTGTTGTTCTTTTCCCGTACAGCGTAGCTTAGCTACGCTGTATAGCTTAGCTTTGTACGGGAAAAGAACAACGCAACGCCGCAACTCGACTAACGTATTTTCAATATTCCCAACATATCCAATGATTAAGCAACACCTGTGTTATATTATTAAATATTCTCCTTGCTCTCGAACCGAACTATCGTATGTATTTCGATAAATATATATGCTGTGCGTGAAAGTAAAGAGTTTATGTGTCACGAATGAAGCTTTTAAAAAGTTTTTTTTATGGAAGAACACACTTATTCGAACAATGAATTTATCGTTATCACATTGTATAATATCGACTTTTTGGTCAAAGCTTTAAAAGTGTTGAATACTCCGTTCCATTTAAAAAGATATTTTTTGTAAACGAACCAATTTGATAGTTAAAATATGGTTGGCATATTATTAAACTATATATTATAATCACTATATTAACTTAACAAATTGTCTTAATAAATAATATTATAAATACCACCATTACACCATTAATTTATTAAGATAAATTGTGAAATTCAGAAAAATGGACAGCTCTTACATTCGATCAAGTGAAATTCAGTGGTGTAAAACATATTAAGAAAATACTCGATATTTATAATTTGAAATACTCGAAATTTATAATTTAATAAAATATCTAGACCATATATGCTTCTCATTAATTGTTTAAGACATTAGAGTGATATACCTCAAATTAAAAGCTTTCGCATGTGATTAGGACGATCTTTGATTGCCTTATGAACAAATTTACTCATACGTACGAGTAGGATATTTGGCGTAAAGTAATGAAAAAATAAACATTTTTATTATTTTCTTTTCAAATAATTGTTCGTATTATTATGCACTATAAGGCAGTATTTTATTTTAATTTATTCTTATTTTGCGGTATATCTTCGATGACTATTTATAATGTTAGACATATTATTTAAAAACTCTTAGAAAAAGTTTTAATATCAATATTTGGCATCGTTCCTCCTCTGGCCTCGTGATAACAATACTTATCATAATATTAATTGTGTGCTCATTATCCCGAATACCGAGAGGTGGCTGGCAATCGAAAGCCAGCCGTGATGATATATATATATATATATATATATATATATATATATATTGTAAGCCTTAAATGTATTACTTTCATGTGCAGTGATTCATTACTACACATTTTAAAGGTTTTGCCGAAGAACGCGTTAACGCCCTTCATTGTGTGTATATTGTGTGTTGCTTCGCACGTTTTTCGCCCTAAATGGTCTTTATAAAGCAAGAGCACCATTATTTTTCGTCATGAAAGGGAAATACCTACCAATATTATCGGTTATTTTTAAATTGTACTACTATCCAATATAATTCAAAGATAATTATCAAAACTCACGCAATATTATGTAGATGAAATTCTCTGGGAGAGTCTATTAATAAAAAAATTTCCTGTTTTATAGCAATAAATGAATGAATGATCTCGAAGTAATAGTACTTTCGCGCAAAGTTTCTATCGCTTATTTATAACTTGCGTCTCGCTTATTTATAACGTGCGCGTTTCTAATAAATGTCAAAAATCATGTTTGTAATTATGACTCAGACACTATTAAATGAAACTACGTGATGTAGTATTATTTCTACTTTCTTTAAGTTCTTTACCACGACCTAGGTTTCGTTGTATTACAACATATCTTTTTAGCAAAGATATTTTTTTTTACTAATAGCCCACCTGAAGATCTTGTAATACAACGAAACCTAGGTCATGATAAAAAACTTAAGTAAAGTAGAAATAATACTACATCACGTAGTTTTATTTAATTATAAATAATGAATTTCTACAAAATTAACGCCAAATATATTCAATATTATGACTTAGCCCAGAAATCTAACTCATACTCTGTATTTATTAACAGAATTCTTTTTTTATTAACAGAAAAAACTCGCCAGGTAAATAAATTGAATAGCACAAGATTGCTGTAATCTTATATTCCTCTCTTTATATTTTGACAGTTTGATTTTTAATATTGTTTTTGTAATTGTTTTGGTACTTTAGAATTCTATTCCTTTGGTTCAACAATTTTTTTAAAATATTCTTATTAAAAAGTGTAGTAGTGTTATACAAGTATAGCTATTGTATGAACCCGATGCAACATATTTAATATGATGGTGGAAAGAATTTGTAAAGAAAATAAATAAAAGGGAGACCCAGAAATATAACATGGTTGAGTACTCGTATAGTATAACCGATAATTATCGGTTACACTATACTAGTTATAATTAAAATATATCGTTATTTATTTAACTTATAAATGAAATATAGTTTTGATACATAGTATATGTATTGTTTTAATTTCTCATTTTGGTATGTCACATAACTTTGACAATTTTACACCGAATTGAATAAACTGACTAAAAGTTAGCCAGTGAGGTTGGCGTGTTCCATAAAGTCGATAGCTAATGATTTTGGTGATTACACTACTTAAGGTATCAAAACGTAATAAAAATAAGGATCGAAAATCAATGATATTGCACAATTTCATTATATATATATATATATATATATATATATATATATATATATATATATATATATACATTTTTTTTTTTTTTTTTTTTCATTATGAGATAACTACTTACGATCAATACTTTGTTTCATAGTGGCAATGGCATGCCCATTTTCTTATTTTATTTCTTCTTCGTTCCGATTAACAGAAAAGTTTGAGCAGTCTCCATAACATGCCAACATGCGAAAGAAAAGTGCGAATTTATTAATTGCTAACCTAATATTATTATTATTATTCAATGAATATTACATATAAATACTATTGATACCAAATAGATATTAAATCTTTAGTTCATTAAATTAATGACAGTAATAAATAGTAATTGTACTTCAATAGTAAATAATACTTCAGTATTACAAAATGACTTTAAAATAGAATACTCGAATTTAACAAGTCCCGACTTAACTGCACTTAGTACAGTGTTTTCAATAACGACGCCTTTTAACTAAGTGTACCTAGTAAACCTGGACTCGAATTTTAACATTTGACAAATACTTGAATCAAATTATGGTTAAAAGAAAGGAAAAAGAAACATGAATTGAATTTGTTTTCTTTTTTTAAATTGTAATTTTAGATGTTTAGGTGTTGTAATGGAATTTAAAAATACTCCATAAAACTATTTTTCGACCGATATTTTTCACGTTATTTATTTCACATGATTGTGATTGTTTTATTACAAGTAATAAGAATAGAAGCATGGTTCCGGTTTTTCTTCAAATGTTATTGGTAATTGTTCGCCAAAATATCTTTTTTCTGAAATTAAAATTGTTTCAAATGTGTATATATTAAATTTTCAATCATAAGTTTTATATTCTGTAGTCATTAACGTATGGTAAAATATTTAAAAATAAGTTTTTAATGTTTGTACTTCTAACTTTCCAACTGTGGATTTGAAAAATGAGAAAAACAATCTGGATATTATCCGTCGATTACAGCTATAAAGTGGAATTATCTTAGTTAATTTATGTCAACACACTTAAGCGTTTTTTTTTCATCATAAGTCTTAATATTTTAACTAAAGTAAAAGTATAGTAATTTTGTGGAAAATGTGTAGTTTCCATGTTATGTAAAACATATTATGATTCGACAAATTATTTTTCCCATTATTGAGTATGTCTACAATTTACGAAGAAATAAACACTAGTGCGCAAAAATGCCATTATGTACCATTGATGTACAAAAAGATTAATATAGGTTCGATTAAATGTTCCTAATCTTTTTTTTTACTTATTTACGGCAAGAAATTTAATTTTGAATACAATTGATCACATTAAACTATTAGATATTTTCTTTGACCATGACCTTTGTTTAAAATAATGATGTTTACTTTAATCTACACATAGTACTTCTTAGATAAATATAGTTTTGAATGCATAATTATAATACTTAGTGTTAAAACTGCTGATTACTTGCCATGTTCAGTTTCGACAGAATGCACATGAATACTTTTCTATTAATAATTACACTGTATACAAAATTATTCAAATTATATAAAATTGTACCAAACGAATAATTAGTCGATACCACGAGGGATTCTTCTTAATTTTTGAATTTGATATAATGAAAAATTGTGATATATTTTTTTATTAAATTTTGATATAATGAAAATTACATTTCATAAAACAAAGAACTCGAAGGTATAAAAATAAACAAAAATATAAAATCTTACAGGAAAATAGAAAAAAAGGCATTTATTTTGCCGAAAACATCAAATTGAATAAGTCAAGAATACAAGAAGAAGGGTACTCATTTTCTTTCCAGTGGAAAGAAAATGAGCACTTTTATGTCGCTGGGTCATAATTTCAAGTATTTTTAATGAGCCCTAAAACCGAATTGATCCGAACACACACACGCACATGCATATATGTGCACACGCGTACGCGCACGCACACGCACATGCACACGCGCACGTGCACGCGCAGGCGCAGGCGCACGCACCCGCTCACACGCGCACACGTGCACTCGCACACACGCACACACGCACCCACGCACACACGCACACGCACACACACGCACACACACACATAGCGATCTGCTGCAATTTATTTCTCTTTTTTTCTCCTTTTACTATTATTTATTTTACTTTCTATGTGGAACACGACAACAACAATAACTACTGTATATCAGATTCTCAAATCCGAGCGTAGTTCACGTTGGATATTGCGATTGCATATGCGATGTTTCACTTATTAATAACTTAATCACAATGTAAATACTGGACACGAATGGATTTTGAAAAAATTGGAAAAAAAAGAAAATTACAACCTGCATTAATAATATAGGCTATATTATTGTAGTTTATTTAAAAACCCATGTCCAACTTACAGGTTAAACCAAAGCATTGAACATGTGTGAATACTAAAATTATGAGAGTTTTAAAGTACAATACAAACAATAATAAATAAAACTAAATAGACAGCAATTCAGTTAAAAATATGGGTAATTAATTATTAATTGTGAATTAACAAGTAATTCCATAATCACGTTCCTAAGGTAGTTAGTAGAGTAGAAACATATCAAGCTTGAATACTTCTCGCAGTGCCACGTTGGTGTTTGAGCGCACACAGAGCCAACAACATAAAATATGACTACGTCCATTCACTATGTGAAATTTATCCCTTTACAATTTTATATTACAGGGTTTTCTTTAAATGTTCGATGTCACGTTTATGATTTTAACCTTATTTTTTTATTTAAAAAAAAAAGAAACGAACGTTTAGGTTGTTTGATCCGTATCTGTCACTTCCATATTTCTCAAAGACCATTTGATGTAGAAATTAAATAAAAATAAATAAAATACGAAATGAAAACTATTAATTTCAGATTCTAAAACATAGAACGCTATTCCCCACATCTTGTGTTTTACTTTTCACCAGATATTTCCGTGTTGCCTGAATAATCTACATTCTACACGCATTAACAATTTTCACTCTTAAAAAAGGAAATTAGGTAAGCACACTAAACAAAAATGATATCACGCTAAATGAATTCGAAGAAATTATATTTCACAATTTATTTTCCAAATAATAAAGCTATAAAATCACCTAAAATGAAATTCCAGACGAATAAAACATTAGACGCGTACAATTTTCCTGGAAAGTCAAATTAGATTATAATTTTCTAAACGGAAGCTTAAAATAAAGATTATGTTTTTGTGTAAAAATAGGATTGTAAAAATTTTATTATGTATCCTGTTCAATATTTTTTATTTTTAATACTCAGATTTCATATTTATTCGTGCCTCTGACGAAAATTATCCCAAATAACCTGTGGTCGAGAAAATATGTATTCGTAAAATCTTTTGAATTGTTAGAAAGTCTCTTTTACATAATCATCCAATGTGTCACTACGCTGACGTAACTCAACACTAATAAAGGCCAGCTGATTTTTAGATATGCATACAATTTCTGAAATAAATCTAGGTAGCAACAAAATTTGACAAAAAGATAATTTTCAAGCTTATATTTATGTCAAGTATAACACTGCACATCATGTAAGGTAGCATTACTTCATACAACAATTTTAATGAAAACTTTTGAGTTTTCTGATAATAAAAATAAAATTTGAAGATATTTAGGTACTCCAAATTTCTCTCCATATTTCCAAAAGGGTAATATTTAGTATTTCCTAAATATACTAAACCACCTGCAGGTTACGAAAAAACTACTTTGGTTTGAGTGTATATATATATATTAAAAAAAATTCCATTACACGGATTTATATCTACTGAAACTATAATTGTTATTTTACATCCGGAATAATCGGTACAGAACTATTCAAGCGCGAATAAATTACTTAAACACCTAATTTTTCAATTTCCAGATTAAGATTCAATTTCCAAATAAGGAATCCTTATAATGTCATTATATCCATTCGTACGCCAGTTTCATAGCTTCTACAATTTTCGACTTTACCTTTTATGTATTCTGACACGCTGCAATCAATGAAGCCTTTGAAATTTAGGCGACTATCAAAATACTTCATAGTCGTAATAAATATAACTCTGTAATATAAAATTGTCCTATGGCAAAATGTGTGCATTGAATATTTTTGGATTACTTTAGGCCGTGGACGTGTTTCGAAAGAAAAAAGTCCAAATGATTCTTCTCTTAAATTATTCTTCTATCTGTTTGTATGTATGTTTGCTTATCTTTTGCAAAACCACTATCCCATTCTGATATGACTATCACTGGTATTGTCACAACTTAAGGAAATTGAAACGGTATTACTAGGGCTCACATAGGAGAAAATGACTGGGAGGGTTTGTTATTGAATAGAAATTGTCAAGAATATCACGGCGATTCATCTTAACGTTAAAGCTAATATATAAATTACTTTCATTCTAACCAAGACTACTTTCGAGATACATATATAAATTGCAAGAACTATATGAAAAACACCTGTATAAAAAACTACTAACATCATCTGTAAAGAAGCTCTTTAATAGTCGATTCAGTAAATTATTTTCCCTTTTTAATTCATTGATTCACTCACCTGCAAAATGCGTGTTTAAATTGATTGCAATATATGGAGAAAAAGTTCTCCGAATGAATAAAAAAATCTAAACGGGCGAAGCCGCGGATAAAAGTCTACGTACAGGCAAACCATAATTAAAAATCGGTGCACCAGAGACCATAGTTACTTTTTCAGTTAAATTTACGGTATATTTGATTTAAATTGCTTCAGCTGTTGCGAAGGAATATAAGTAAAATATCGCATGAAAAATATTGTGATGTTCAAAAACTTAAATCGAGTTTTTGACAGATATCAATTATGTTATATTTGAAATATGTGTAAGTAAAGTTTATAGTTATATTTCGCTTATTTTCTCGTGAAGTACAAGCCTATACACTGGTTGTAGCAAAATAACTTGTCTATTATTCACGAGGCTTTATCCATCAAACTGACTAAAAAATGTTAAAGAATTGAGGAGTGCATAACCTCAAGGGTTTCTGAAAAAATCACTACTTTTTAACGAAAAAAATTTCATTTTTTACAGAAACACGCCTCAGATATACTCCTTTGTATGACTTATTTCGTAAAGCATTAATCATTGTAGCTCTGTACACCTTGTAACACGCCTTCCCTCGACGCACGCAATTTCGTATGAGAAACGTCTTAAGCAATTTCTTCCCGAATAAACAAGGCTTCACATATTATTTGTTTTATAAAATACAAATTTCAAGAAAAAAGGGGTAATACTTTTTGAAGAAAAAAAGATAGGGGATCACAAGGGGATTTTGTTGCTTTAGGGACTTTGATGTTTTTATTAATATGTTTATGAAGTGGCGCCACCGTGATAAAAAAAATAAAATTAATCATTTTCAAAACGTTAATATGGTATGAACTTTTGTAGTGAATAGGGAAAAAGGTCCTACCATATTCAAATGGGAAAAATAAGTACAAAGCGATGCCTATATGATCACTCGCATACCTTGTCACCGCGATTACTACGCGAGAAAATAAGTACCTTTTCCTACTGTCCGAGTAAATTTATTTTTCAAACTATGTATTAAAATATTAGATTATTTTATTTATTATTTTTCATTGTCGGATGAAGGATTTTACTTTAAATTTAGACTTAACACGCTACTAAACGACATTTTGAAGAAAGTTGTGCCTTGCTTTACTCCATACCTCTATTTCTAAGTGTCTTGCGTGCTATCCATTATATAAATTGGCTTACCAAAAATATCTACGAACTTGAAATATACATTACTTCGAAGGAATATTTTTCCGCAAATAAACTGGAAATAAGACAAATACAAGATTCTCAGTTCACGACATTATAATATCTGTAATACGTTATGTAAGCAAATGGGAACGCGTGTTGATGCGTATCCGAATGTACTTATTTATAAACATGAGAATCGGAACGTCTATTATGTAGATGGAACACAATATGGATACTAGGTGGAACACAATGTGGATTCGTACAGTCAGTATTGTAAAACACCATTAAACCTTATAACCATTTAGGTCATAGTTTTGTGAAAAATTACACGTAATTTTATTAACATTAAATTTATTGTTGATATTATAGCGTGAAATTTTCCATAATTTTATATCTGTAGTATTATTCAGATTTAGTTGACCTAGTTTTGGTTAAATAATTATATTTATAATTTCGCTAAAAAATTTAAATTCTGGATATATTTTTTAATATACGTAAGTATGAGATGACTTAAAAGAAATCTGCAAAAATAGCAAATTCTCTAGAGGTTAATGAAAAGTACGACAGTTATAAAACTTTGCCAGTCGAAACATTCAATATCCATTTCAAAATCTAACTTGAAGAAATAAAGAAAAAGATACATATATAAAAATTGATTATTTTCTTTTGATATTTTCTTTAATACTTCATATAGATGCACAATCACCTTATATAAAGACAGGATGACTGCATTCAATGATGTCAAGTTCAGATCAGAGAATTATATCTCGATGCAAGAATCAAAACACGAGGGGAACTAGTTCACTTTTGGCAATATTGAATCTTTCACTGCTTTTTTTTCTTTAATTGAAAAAACTTATACTTATCCTTATATTAGTAAATTTTAAAAAATCTACAAACTTATGTTTTGATGACGAATAATCTACACATATAATAAAATTGTAACAGAGTAAATTCTGTATATGGAAAATATTTAAAAAAAAATAATTTATTTAGCGTATAGAATGACGATAGAAACCGGAAAACTGTTTTAAAATTGTTATCTGTATGTCAGTTATTTTCTGCTTCAATCACGCAATACGACAAATTTTTATGAAATTTATATATTGTTGTAATTTATAATCAGGAACAACACATGAGAGAAAAAAAAAATGGTTTTTTATTCCGAATTTCACGCGAGTGAAATATTGGGACACAACTAGTTTATTATATTTTTTTTCGATTTAATTGGTATATTTATTTAATATTTACCTAATATTCACAAAAGAATACAAATTTTCAAATAGCGTTAATAGTACAAAAAAACACGAAAAAGTTAAATAACATTAAGATTAATTAATAAAAAAATGACTTCAAAAACGTTTGCAATTTTCCGAAAGCTATTTAGAAATATAAGGGTAGTAAAGAACATTTTAAATCAATATTTTTTACAAAAGTCGTCAGCAATATTTCTAAGCACCTATTAAATATGTTATTTTTCATGAGTATCTTCTGATTAAAAAAAAAGAAAAAAGCAATCATTTTTTGCTCCAATGCTGGACTTCAGCTGACGTAACCCGCATTGTGAGTATTGGAAAAAAATCTGATACCCTCCTCTTTTGGGCGTGTGAGGGTTTGTTCATCTTTTTAACTTTCCTTATCCAAATGGCAAAAGCGGAACTCTTATAATTTCGTCCTGTCCGTATGTCACAACCATTTTACTTGGAGACTATAAGCACTATATAAATGAAATTTGGATAGTAAGTATCTTCTAGGAACCGTTATAAAATGGAATAATGAAAAACAAATAACACATATTAGGTGTACCCATACATCCCATACATGTAAAAAAATCCATTGCAGTGTGTTGGTTATCATTAGATTGGTCTTAAAACGATATAGAGGTTCCAAAATACCTTTTTTATTTAAGTCAATAGATATGCGCTCCTAAAGTCTTAAAAAGTGTATCTCCTCTAATTTTTTAACTAACGTGTGTAAAATTTTAAAAAAATTAATGTGGAAAAACTTAAAAATAAACTTTCAACAAAAATTGGTTTGAATAAATCATGTTTTGTAGTTTTTGAGATATGGGATATTTTCAGTACCGATTGCATCAATAACTTTATTTTTTCACAGTGTCTTTGAGAAATAGAAAACTTATAAGTTTATTATTTTTAGTGCTACAGAACTTTTCCTGCGTGGGTCCGACTCGCATTTGGCCGGTTTTTTATCTATATTACGGTATTAATGTGTCTTAATATTAGTTATTTTAAAGATAAACGGAGAAGGCGACAGTCCCGTTTCTTCACTGTTCGTAATTAAGAAGAATATAAATTCACAACATTCATAACTCTAACCTAATCGCGCAGGAAGTGGAGGAAGGTCAAGGCCCGCCATTGGTAGCCCACCGATTGTACAATACAAAGCTCTGATTGAATTCCGAAACAACTCCACGCACGTGTCATGGCTACATACTGTGCCATGACGATTGTGACTTTTTTGATGGAACATTTTCATACGTGTAGGTAACCTACTTATGAGGGAGGAAAAGATCTGGGTCAAGTTTACGAATACAGGTATACGTTTATATAATTTAGAAAGTTACATTGAAATTTGGTTATAGCCTCTCTTATCTGGCGCATTCAGAATTGTTTCCCGTTACGTTCGACGTGGGTATTAATCGTAAATGGAAAATCATAATTTTGAATACGTTTCATTAATTATAAAACTGATATGATCTTTTCAAGAGAATAGATACGGGTGAAAAGTTTTTGAATGTAAAAGTGGATTCACTCATCTAACAAACTACTTGCAAATAGACCAAAACTAACACAATGTACGAAGCAGACATTCAAATAATGGTCTTATGTTACCTATTATTTCATGTTTTATAGCAGTTAATAAAATGTAATAGATATGTAATTTTAATATTTATCTACTTGGGTGTGTACATGTGTTTATTTCGATGGAAATTAAAAAATGTGCTTGAAAAATCACTTTATTTTTCCTGAAGCTATCTTGTTCTAAACATATTATTAAATAATTTTTTTTTATTTACTTTAGAAATTTATATGACATGACGACCTTTATCAATATTCTTTCGATTGTTGTGCGTTTCATTTTAGCATATGCATTTTTATTGACTACTCAGTAAAAATTTGTCAAAAATTTTGACAAGTTTTGGGCATTCTTTCAAATAAATTACTTTCAAATAAATTGTACCATATTCAAGTTGTGATTTTATAGTCTTTTGAATATCTGCCCCCCTGTAGGGTTAGAAATTAAAAAGTAAAGTTTGAAAACATATCTTTTCCTTTTTGAATTTAGACGCATAATTTGTCAAGTAAAAAACAATAACTTTGCTTATAACTCATGAATAAATCGTGGTCTTACAAAAAACTCTTTATAGTGAATGGTTCAATATATTTTGTTTTCTTACTTTTTAGTAACAATTTCCATTTTAAAATTGTGTTGAAATTGTCGAATTGTCGACATATATATTAGGTTCCATTTTGATGAATGATTAAATTTCAAGGAGCAATTAAGAAACAGTAAATAAATTATGTGAAAAAAAAATTATTTATTAACTTTCCCTAACATTCCCGTGTATAATTTTTTCCTTTTCATTTTGTGATTTAGTTACTGTTTCTTGAAATTTGGGCACTCATCAAAATGTTACCCAGTATATATGGTTATAGCAACTTCATTAAAATATTGGATAACATGTAATATAGCATACTGTTACTTTAAAATTTATCATATTCTGTTTTTTTTAATTACATAATTAATATTCGAGTAAATTCTATTATAATATTATAATTGTGAAAATATTTAATGTAATTTAATAGTTCTTTAATTTTTTTTTAAATTTAAACAGACCAAAATAATTCTATATAAACTAACTCATGTCCATGGCTTTATTAATTACAATATATTTCTTTTAAATAATGTTAAATGGTTGATATATGACGAATATTTTTAAGTTCAAAGAGATGTATGGTCAAAGAATCAAAAATAAATAATTTTAGTTCATACTGAGTAATCTTATAATAAAAGACGCCGCTGGTTTCCAACTAAGCCTGTGAAAAGTAAACTAATTTTCTTTTTTGTAACAAGTGTTTAAATATAAAAAAGACCGTGAATAAAGATATAAAAACAGGAAAGTATTCTTCGGGGCGCTATATTTTAGTTTTACGAGTACTCGTACATGACTTGCCAATTACAGCTTACCGCATGTTGTGTATACCTAGGGCTAAATAAAATATACTTATTGTAGTATCGAGGTCAAAAATATATACAAACATATAGAAACAAATGAGCTTCGGAGTGGAGTTAATATACGGTAACTAAAAATACTTTCGTAGCATGCAAAAATTCCTTACGAAATAAGATATATATTTTCTTTTTAATAATCGAATACGTAGATGTCAAAGAATCCTATTTTTAGCTATAATATAAAATGTATTTTGTTTGTCAGCATCTAAGATACTAAATGTTAAGGTGATTTTTGTGAGTAATTCATCTTAGTTACACGAGTGCACAATATTTTGTAAAAAACAGAAAAAAAACTAAATAAACAAACAATGGCGCCTATCGAAGTTTCTGTTTATTAATGTGATTAAGATGGGAATTTAAAATTTTTCTTTTAGAGAAAAAATAATATAATTGAGAATGGTAGATCGAAACAAATTTTGAAATTATACGTTCGTAATTAATCTAATGTACGGAATTTTCACAGTTATTTTTATTATTAGTATTGGTGGAAAATCAGAAGTTTGTGGCCTTGTGATGTTTGCTGGCCTTGTTTATTATCCGAAACTGAATATAGAGAATGGAATGAACAAGAGACAAGTTTCCAAATGATAATGATTATTACAGCCAAATTGGCTGATAATTTGGAAAAATCGAAAATAATTGTTTTTCAAGCAATCATTACTTTTCTTTCTTCATATTCAAGCTAGATATTATTTGTTTTTTTATTTACATAATAATTTCCACTTGGCGGTACAGTTAATGTTTAGTTTTTTTGAATTAACAAGAGGTAATTAACTTTCTTTTCTTCAGTTATAATACCCGGTAATGAGTCTATTTGTCACATCATTTCAAAATTTTCTTGAAAACTGTAGAGAAGCTTTGTAAAAATCGGTTAAACGAAAATCAACCCTACGTCGTGAGTATTCCGCACCGAAGTATACAATTTATGTTTTTAGTATTATTGAAATATATTATTGAAAGTATTATTCAAGATTTGCAAGCAAGTTCATATGCACAGCTAAAGTACGTATCAGATGTGTATGATGCGCATGCAACCTCGGGGTACATAATATTCCATTAAACCGTGCCATGTAAATCGTTTCCTGTCAATGTTACTCTACGATAATGTCCTCTAAGTTGCTTTCACTTCAGCAAAAGTGAATTTTTACTGTAATTATTTTGTCTCTCCTTATCAATGAATTCTCATGAAAACCAATACATTGAATGGTTATAAAGGTCATTTAAGATTAATTTAGTCGATTTTTTTATTTAAAAGTGATCTACTACTGATAAACTACTGTTACTTGTCAAAATGTTAAATAGCTGAGCAAATATTTTAATTTTTTTTTATTTGTGGACAAAAAGGCCAAAGAGAAATAATTTAAGTTCACTCTGTGTCTTAAATTATTTCTCTATCGTGTAATGAGAGATGACGTTGGTTTTCATTCGGGCCCATACAAAAATTATTTTGTATTTTGTAACAAGTGTGGAACGAATATGGAAAATGGCATCAACAAAGACAAAAAAGAAGAAAATCTTCCTTTAGTTTTCCGAGTATTTATACATGTCTTGCCAAATACAGCGTAACGCATGTTGTGTATACCCAATGGTAAATAAAATATATTTATTGCATCGAGACAAAGACCAGCCAATACAAAATTCATCAAAAGGGCATTGGAGAATTTCACAACTTGTACGAGGACTAGAAGAACCATAAAGATTTTTTATGCTTATTCAAGAATGTCTGTGTATATATATTATTTGATATTTAAACAGTATTTTTTCTATATTAACCAGTGTAATTGGATTATTGTTAACGTAATTTGTTACTATAATACAGATTTATTAACTGTCTTTATTTATTTGTATACTGATTAACAACAAAGTGTATTTCTCCAATTACGAGTGTGTGTCATTTCATTCGCAATCATTTTTAAAGAAAATAAGAATCAGTATTCCTAATTCGTCCATCGTAATAGCCAATTCCCTAATGGCAGATAAAGTGTACGCTTTGAAAATTTATTTAATCCGTCCGAATCCATAAAGGAACCTAAATGAAGGAAGAGAATATTTTAATAAAAGGTTATCATCTACACGTATGAGAGTAGAATGCGCCTATGGCACCATTTTAACTGAAAAATGGTGTATATTTAACAGGTCTATGGATACAGGTGTAGACTATTTTGATTAGTATATTTTTATGTACGTAAGTAAAACATTTCACAAGTGTAGAACAGTTTGTTTATTAATTAAAAGTGGTTGCCTGATACGTAACATCATACGAGATAAAAATGGCAGTAATGATACAGCAGACCATATTGTTACGTCAAGATTAAATGGAACGAAAGAAAGGAGAAATAGACATAATAACAATAGGCTAAATAACACGTATACCAGAAGGGCCAAAATAGTTATAGATCAGCTCTGCCCTTTCTTTGGGAACGAAAACCAACATTGGTAACAAGTGGTATTTGGAATTTCTTTCACGTATTACTTAAGTGGTTTACTTACCTCCTATACCTCTAAATATTATTTCTATTTCGTTCTATAATTTTGTTAATATTTTTTATACAAATTGGCGTTCTGTTCTTCCCCGTGCATGTCCAACAGTCAAACACACTGAAGCCGCTTGTTCATTAGATTTGATTCACACTATAGGGTCGCTCACGATACGCTGTCGATTCACTTTATGTTCGATTTTATCTTTTTATATTCAAGTTAATGTTCAAGTTTCGATTGCGCTCCAGTCTTTTTTCGCCAGTCGATGTGAAGTGTCGTTCAATTTTTTCACAGAATAATTAGCTGAGATAGCTACTCTTTTGGACTAAAATAAAATGTTGAATACGAAAAAGAACAAAAACGAAAAAAAGAAAAGAAGGATCTGGGTGCATCCATACTTACAAATGCAAAAAATTGATAGCGAATATTATATACTGTATTTTAATAATATGAATATTATATATTTTAGAATAAATTCCGATACATTGGAAATGACACCAAAATAGAATCAAAATTCGCGGCAAATTCGATCTCGGTCCAATAAAATATTCTTTGAGATATATCGGTATCGGAGCTTTATGTGAACGAAACCTGGGCCATAGCGATAGTAAACATATTTAATGGACCGAGAGCGAATCGAGAGCGTATTGACGGTGGCCCTTTAGTGTGAATTAAGCGTTATGTACGAGTTAGCGGGTTTCTATACTAGTTACAAGAGTTTGACTTTGCTGCGCCGTGCCAGCTCGCGCACCCGTTCATTGTGGTGGAGACCATATAGTCGGCGACGCGCGACTCGAATAACGCTGACATATGCACTGAATCAATGGAAAGTTGTCCACCGACCTTGTCCGATAAAAGACGGAGGTTGTCGGCCGCCGACTCCCAAAAAGTCGTTCGATTGCGTTATGAATAATAAATGTCATTTTTTGTTCCGGATTTTTATATGCGATTGCGGAGATATTTATTATTTTACTTGTCGTACGTTCCAACATCCGATTGCAATCGCTATTACCCAATGTGCTGGCTTAATTTAACTCGGTATTGAATTAACGATGTCTGTTCGATTTACGGATTTAAAATTAGTATGGGATGTAAATTTTTGTAATAGTTTTCCAGTGTTCAGAGAAATTTATTCAGCTTCTTATTAATGTTATATCATTGCAATATGTTATAGTAAGGTGCCCGTCAATGTGAAACTTAACTCTTAAACTTGTTCAATTGTAGAAAGGCAACCGCTATGTTTTAATCAAGTTTTAATTATTTCCATAATTTTTAATTTGAAAGTCACTTTAACGGACCTGCAATTTATTTATTATAAAAATGTATTATTTTCTATAATATAAAAAAAATTAAAATTAACAAGCATTTTTATTTTATTTCTAAATTTACTAAAAACAGTAACAGTATAAGTTCACCTAATCAAGAATTTTTGTAAAAAATAAATGGAAAATTAGAGAATAGGTTTCAATCACCAACTTTTGTCATATAATATTTTAATATGCACAGTATTTTATAATTGGATATTTGATTATTTTTTATATCGTAAATCATTTCAAGCTTCAAAATTTTACTAAAAAACAGTAACAATATGAGTTCACCTAATCAACAATTTTTGTAAAGAATAAATGGAAAATTAGAGAATAGGTTTCAATCACCAACTTTTGTAATATAATATTTTAAAATGCACAGTATTTTATTATTGGATATTTGATTATTTTTTATATCGTAAATCATTTCAAGCTTCAAAATTTTACTAAAAAACAGTAACAGTATAAGTTCACCTAATCAACAATTTTTGTAAAGAATAAATGGAAAATTAGAGAATAGGTTTCAATCACCAACTTTTGTCATATAATATTTTAAAATGCACAGTATTTTATAATTGGATATTTAATTATTTTTTATATCGTAAATCATTTCAAGCTTCAAAATTTTACTAAAAAACAGTAACAGTATAAGTTCACCTAATCAAGAATTTTTGTAAAGAATAAATGGAAAATTAGAGAATAGGTTTCAATCACCAACTTTTGTCATATAATATTATAAAATGCACAGTATTTTATAATAGGATATTTGATTATTTTTTATATCGTAAATCATTTCAAGCTTCAAAATTTCAAGGAGTAAAAATATTGTTTGTAAATCTTAAAAACTTACCGAGTTAGTAAGAATAAACTTAAGATTTAGACAAGGACGGCAATAATTAATTATTATATCATTTTTAGTCTTGCTCATTTATTATACGAGAGGGAATGAGATAGAGTGATTACACTACTATATATCCAACATTATATTTAGAATAGTGCGACTCACTTATTTTTCCATAAACTATTATAATTCTTTTCCAGTCTACTTTTTAATTTATCTATATTTTTGAGTCATTATACAAAAAACAAAGGGTTCAGGAGCAGTCGACTAATTTATTTTATTACATACATAGATTATTAACGATTTAGTGTGAAAATAAAATTTATGAGACTAATTGGATAAGTGAGAAAATTCGTAGTTAAAAAAATAAAAACTTTCTTACTGAGGCAAGTCACTCAAGTCAAGGACAGGTAACTCATTGAGACAAGTCAAATGAAACCAAGCTCGGAAGGATTTCTGTTAGCCATAAAGATGCTTGTATGACCACCGTCCTCCTACGTTATGATACCAGGTCGACTGTATTATTGTATTGTCATGAGAATTGCATAAGTTTGCAAAGATTCATATTGGTAAAACAAATAGAATTGGGTGAAAATCAATTTGCTATATATGTTTACATCTATAATTACATACAAGTGAAGTTAATAAAAGCATTTCAAAACAAGTGTTAATAAAAATGGACGAGAAAAAATATAGAAAAAAAGGGAACATCCATCGCTACCGATATTAAATTCCAGCATTTTGTTTTTCCTTAACTGCTTCATTCTATATTTATTTCAGTTTTCGTTCACCGAAGTACAGAACTTGTAAAATACAGCGAAATCTAGTTTAGTTTTTGGGATTACATTTCGATTTCAGTTTCCGCTTGGGATATAAGAGAATTGGCTTTAAGATCTTTTCATTTTCCATTACCCCGTCGGTTTAAATTGAGAGCCCATTGTGTTTTACAGTCGCTCTGTATATTGAGGGTTAGCCAAATCTAGCTTTATTTCCACTTACTTAAGAGAATATCCATTCAAATTTTCATACGGACAATTCAAAACTCTGTGTTGGTGTTTTCCTTTGAAGGTACTTCTGAATATCATAGGTACTTCTGAAGGTACTTCTGAATATAATAAAAGTCGTTAACTTTTATTTATTACCGATGTTCAAGTTAAATTCCCAGGTAACGGTTCAAAAGTTCACTTCGTAGTTTTAATGATTATGGCTGTGTAGTATAACTATTCAGATATTATTAGTAGTCTGGTTTTACACAATCGTTCATAGTAAATCATTTTAATACGGATAGTGCAGAGATATTACCATCTGTATAAAAAGGGTAACTGACCAAAAAAGTAAATATCGTCTGTAAAACAAAATATCCTTATAACATTTTAGCACACCCATCTTATTTTTTATAAGATACATTTTTATTTTTTTTGGAAAAAGCAAAAACCTTCCTCAGTTAACCTAAAAAATAACTCTTAGTTACCTAAATTAAATGTAGTCTTGTGTAATAAGTTATTTTAAAATAAAATGTACTGACGTTCGTATTACTAGCACCATTCTTAAAACTAATTTTACTAAATGTTAAATTAATAGCTCATTAAATATTCTCACGAAATATATCCGAACCCTATTGAACAGTAGAAAATATTTGTCTCCAATGCATGTCTTAATCCGATGAAGGTAAATATAACTCGATCTGTGGTTATTTTTTATATATTTATAAACTTTAATGTACAAAAATAAATAAAGTGAAATAACTTGGATGTCTTCTCTACAGGTAACTTGTAATAGATTACCCCTTACGGGTAAACAGGTAATGAGCAATCTTTTACAGGTAACCAAAATAATATTTTATTTCTCAGAATTAAAATTGAAATTGGTTGAGTAAAAAAAACAAGATTGTATATTTAAAATATATAAATACAAATGAATATATAGATGCATATAAATATTGGTGGAAGGAAAGAAAGGAATTGATGTGGAATAAAAGAAAACAGGTAAACTTTTGAGACAACATTTGAACACGTGTGTTGATGAACATTTCGCATGCAAGAGTCTTACTTATTCCATAGCTTAACTATATATACTGTATACGAATGCTCATTGAGTCATTGATTCAAAATGAGCTTGATAACTTACTCGGTGTCATTCCGCTTAACAGATTAAGTGGCATATAATACCAGCATGATGGTGATCCTGCACACTCCTCAGCTGCCGTACGTAAAGCTATCCAGGCAAAATTTAACGGTCGGTCGATTGGTAGATGCACACCACGCCTGTGGCCTGCTAGGTCTCCAGATTTAATACCAACAGATTTTTTTGTCGGGTTAAATAAAGAACATTGTCTTCCAAACCGAATATCATAATGGAGATGAAAAGCGTAATTGGTTCTTAAGGCGTTATAATAATATTATACGACACAATAAGATTATAGCAACAATTAAATGAGATTAAGCGGTGTAGTATTATTTCTACTTTCTTTAAGTTCTTTATCATGACCTATGTTTTATTGTATTACAACATCTTGGACTTGAAGAAAGTAGAAATAATTATACATATAGTTTCATTTAATTGTGCAAAATGAATTTCTACAAAATTAACGCCAAATATATTCAATATCATAGCAACAACAAACTGCTTTTTCCTGCTGTACGCGAGTGGCTTTATAAAAAGTTTTAATGTCGAATCTGCCAGTTATTTCGATAACTTTGCGACACAATTATAATCGAATGGAACTTTCAACCAAAATCTCGAATATTCGCTACCGAATAATATTTCCCGCTTACAGATTAGTTTTACGTAAATTAATCTACGTATATTCCGTTCCATAGCAAAATGGGAAAACAGAACTCTTATAGTTTTGTTACATTTAGTGAAAAGAAAATTTTAGAATATTGCAAATTTCCATAAACAAGGCACAAAATATAACCATATTAGTCACGTCATCCAAGTATTTTTTACTATCAAATACAAGCTGTGCCCTGCGGTTTCAACTGCGTATTGTTATCTTAATTGTGCTGTTCTCCACCAGAAGTCACTAAACGTCTCGCGGATCAAGACATGCATTGGAGACAAATATTTTCTACTGTTCAATAGGAATCGATCTTCTGAAAAATTAAAAAAAAAATTAAAATGTTTGAATATATTATATACATATATATTCAAACATTTTATGAATGAATATATATATGAATATATATAATACATATATTATATACCATCAATCAATGTTTATCAATGTCTTAATATGTACAGGACCCTCGTTTTTCTAGGTACCGTACTTCAACAGGAAAAAGAATAAAACTGTATCATTCAACTGTTTATATGTCCGTCAACAGCCATTTTTTCAGAAACCATTTGAAGTAGAAACTTGGAATTTGCCATAGTAAAAAAGCGGATTAATTATGTTCTGATAGCTGATACTCAAAAACATTTTTATAATAACTTCAGAGGGAGCAAATGAAGCGAGTCAAATTGTATTCAAAAATTTTGTACGTCGTGTTATAAGTTAAAAGAGTATACATGGGTTTAAAAAAATTGTTCTTTTTTTCATAATTTTATTTTAGATAGTTTTAAAATTGTTGGAAATTATCACAAAAAATATGTTTGAACTTCCTTTTCCCTCTATCCGGTACCTTCGGCCCAAATTATAAAAGAGACAACGTTAGTAACCACAGAACAATGAACAACATTAGTAACAGTTTACCTAAAGTTTACTGTTATAATTTAAAACCACATAGTTTTTGAGAAATTGGCGATGTTTACACGTCAGTAAAATTTATACTAGGTAATATATTTAGACAACGAAAAACAATATTAAGCCTTTAAATAGTTTAATAGAAATACTGTACACCCTTAAAACCTTGTTTTCACGTACCTAAATTTGCACGGAAATATCACAGTGTGTTTTACTTGTACCAAACAGGTTTATTCAGTAAGTTGTTTTCCTGAATAATTTATGTACGTACTTAACTTGTTCAATACATCGGTAGGAAGTTGTGAATTTAACGATGACATTATTGAAAGAGAAAGAAAATGTATTTATAAATAATTATGTGGAAAAATTAAGTCTCGTTCACGTTGCGATACCCCCTTCATAAATGAAGTCGCAACGAACTCGAAGATTTTGTGTTAGCCTTGTATCCAAAAATGTGATATTAACAAAAAAATATTATGGTAATGCCTGCAAAAAGCTGTCTGCCTGAAATTACCTTCTGTTTTATTAGAATAGCCTGCGGCTACAAGTGTGAACATACGTAGAAATATAGATGCGGGTACATATTATTTATCCAAGGTTCGATTTAATTAATTTAGCTAAAAGCTCACAAGGTTTTATTTACCTCCGAGAATGAAATCAATGTATGAAGAGCGTTAGCTTCGTATATTTTAACAAAGTGTTAGTGTAGTGATGACCTATTTACTTAAATTTATTAAGAGTACCTTTGTTATTATTTACAAAATGGATTATCAGTCGACTCGAGTAATTTATTGATATAATTATGTTTTTTTACTATTTGGCCGAAAGATCCAATGTAGACGTAAATAATTAAAACCACTCTTATAGCTTATACATAGAGTAATGTGAAATATGCGAAGATTCTTACTTACAACAAGTGATTCTTTCTTTGTCAAATAGTTTATTATGAATTTTCTCCTTACATAAATGTTAAACAAGTGCATATATCGTCTAGTGTGCTGGAGTAAGTGTAGGACCATAGAAGAAAATTTACTCATGTTTCATCCCATAGCATAACGTATATAATTACGGGGTGTATAACCTCATAATTAAATACGTTATGCTAGGAATGTATACAAAATATATCTACTCGTATACTATAATATGCTTATAAAATAAAGTTGCCGACTGTATTTGTGTGTCCCAATTTTAAAAAAATTGCCTGTTGAAATGTTGATTCAAATATACTGTCAAGAAACATGGGAATTTTTAATTGTCTGACCAAGCTAATCTGAAAAAACTACTAAACAAATTTGGATACTTTTTTCACATATATTTAAACCATTTATTTAGGAAGACTTGTATTACATACTTGTATTACAGATTACAATACGGTGCAGGGTATCTGGGTAATATTAATTTACCCTATAAGCGTTTACGCATCATCCATCGTGCATGACCAGTAGAGAGAGACGCTGCTACAAGAAAAAAATGAGAAAGATAAATGAAGCATTATGCTTATCTTGCTCTTTCATATAGCGGCATTTCAAGCGTTGGTTAACCGCATATTTTAATTATGACATTTATTAATAGTAAAAGTAGAAAATATATTAATATAAGTTGCGCCCCTTCATAATCAGTAAATTCTAATAGTTGAATGTGAAATCTTACTCTCTTGCACAATTGTCAATTTTTTTTCAGATCTAACTTCTCATCAAAAATAATACAAGTAAATACAAATTTATGGAGTATTTTTTTTAAGAATAAAGTTTTTTTTTTAATTCTTTGGATTAAATTTAAAATGTAATAAAGTTAAAATATATTAGGAATAAATAATTTATTTGATAACTAGAAAGTTCACAATTAAATGAAACCTAATCTCTTGGTAATAGCCCACCTGAAGATGTTATAACACAACGAAACTTAGGTCGTGGTAAAGAACTTAAAAAAAGTAGAAATAATACTACATCATCTAGTTTCATTTAATTGTGAATAATGAATTTCTACAAAATTAACGCCAAATATGTTCTTTGCTAAATTAAAAAATTATATCGAACTCAACAAATAGCTATAAAAAATTTTAAAATAAAAATTTATAATTGTTTATATAATGAAATTAAAACAAAGTATTATTGCAATTGATGATAATTGGAAATTAAATATTTTTATTAAAAAATCTCACTTCTTGCCAATACTTGCGAACATTAAATAAACAATTAGTAATAATTCGGTTTTTGACGTGATAACGTCTTATAAATCGATTAACACCGGCTGCACGCATGAAAAGTGTCACGTTTCGCCTGAGCCTGAGCGTGCAAGCGAGAGCGCGGAACAAGGGATAGAGAGGCACGATCGGCCCAAGCGTCGGAATTTATCCCTCTTCTCGCGTGACGTCATAGCTAGCAGTTCGAATAGTTCTGCTCGCAGATTGGAAGATCTTAAATATAACACATGTATATAAGTTGTAAGTAAATTTTTAATAGCACATTGTTACTTGTAATTAATCTGTATAATTTAAGTAAAAAAATATTTGAATTCACGAGTGTAAATAAATGTTAATTTATCGAAAAAATTGTAATTTTCAATTAACTCCTTCTTTGTATTATACAAAATAATAATAATTCAGTGATAATAATTCAATTTAATTCATAAAAGTATGCAATTTTTCATCAATGTTTCTTTATGACGTTATCACGTAAAACTATCGTCCGTAAACCGACTTTACAGACAACCAATTTGTTTTTTTCAAGAACGATTTATTATACCTATATTTATAAAATAATTAACTCAAACACTCACTACAAATTCATTTCATATTTTATTCCTGAAATAATTTGTATAAATATAACATTAAATTTATAATAAGTACTTTTTGCGAATGTAGTTGCTGACTGAAGCGACCCGACCACTGTCAATCGGAATTTTTTCAATCCTGGCAACGTTTCTATACTTTTTTTTTAATTTTTGGGAAATAAATGAGCTCCATTTTTTGCATTCAGAAAAAACACAGACTACAACATTCTCCATGTTGTAGTGAAATTTTATAAAAACTCATTTCGTAGCAAAAATCGATCTCAAAAATTTCTATGTAGTTGAAGTTTAAGAACCACCCTTCCACAGATAATGACCGTGTCAACAACGCGCTACCTGACAGGAAAAATAAGCAGCGACCATCCCCAAGGACGCAAAATTTGTAAGTTTAATATACTTGTCGTTCTTCCGCCAATACCACATTACTAAACAATATCTAAGGTAACGAATAAATATCGTGGTGTAAGGTATTAACATTGGTAATTCGTTTTTAATTAATTTTCCATTACTGATCCAAGAGTCAGATCAAAACAATAGTTACGACAATCCTCAGAAAATGAGAATCGGGTTATGAATCGAATTTAAAATAAAGAATCGTCTACGATTCGATTTTTATTAATCGATTTCCACGATTACATTGATTTAAAATCGACATCCCTGCATTTTGGCAAGCTTCTTTATGTTGGTCTATGTCACGAATGTATATTCACATGTATATTTATTTCTTTTGTATGAAAATACACTGCAAATCGAGTACTCTTATCATTCACAATTAAATGAAACTACGTGATGTAGTATTATTTCTACTTTCTTTAAGTTCTTTACTACGACCTAGGTTTCGTTGTATTACAACATCTTCAGGTGGGCTATTAGCAAAGATATATTCTATATAAAGAGATCTTTGCTAATAGCCCACCTGAAGATGTTGTAATACAACGTAACCTAGGTCGTGGTAAAGAACTTAAAGATAGTAGAAATAATACTACATCACGTAGTTTCATTTAATTGTGAATAATGAATTTCTACAAAATTAACGCCAAATATATTCAATACAAAAAAATAAATACATCAACAAAAATTCAGAGAAAAATCCACGCAATCACAGCCGAAGGTATAAGCTAGCTTTGTATTAGGTTATTTAAAAAAAAACCTTATTCACAAATATTTGAAAAATATTCTTTAACGTTACTGAAAGTTTAAGTAGTACGAAAGATATTTTCATCAATATGATTAGCATAATAAATAAAATAAAAATATAAATTTTCAATTTTCACTAATTTATATTAAGTTTTTTTATATATGTATATATATATGTCACGAATGTATATATATATATATATATATATGTATATATATGTATATATATATATATATATATATATATATATATATATATCTATATATATTTACATATCTTTTTTTTTAATTGAAATTTCTGAACAAATATTAGTAGGTCTAATATTTTCAGACTTTAAAATTCAGGGTTATAGGTTAGGGTAGACATAATGTACATGATTTGGAGCTTAATATTTAAGCAACCCAATTTATACAAGAGTTACAAGCCTTTTATTGGCTATCTCTATTACGTGGCATAAATTAGGTTACAAATGCACATTTAGTGCATAAATTAATTCGTTAACGCCTAAAAGTCTCTGTGATTAAATTCCATTAAGAAACGTGTGTTTTTAAGACTACACAGTAGAAACGAAACCTTTGGCAAAAAACATTATCTTACTGTATTTATTTAAAATTTTGAATACAAAAATAAATAAAAACAAGTATGATTAATGAAATTAATAATAACATGAAACATGGTATTTGACCCAAATAGGTTCAATTAATTTACAAACGTTTGGCAATTACATACAAAATACACGACACAACAAATAAAGACCTTTGTGTAAAGAGAAAATATTGGTTTTCATCATAAATATAAATTTTATAAAGTGAGCGAATTCCAAGGGTGGGAGATAAAAATTGTTCTAAAAATAACTCGAACAAAGACCGCCAATATACTTTTTTTTTCCATTAAACTACATCTGCATGTGTATGCATACAAAACACATGACTAATTTATGTTAAAAAAGAAATTTTAATAAAATAAATGAAATAGAAAAAGAAAGAAGACATGTCCACTGAGGTCCGAACTCAGGACTTATGTCGCATTCCGTATGTAATACAGTGCTTTACTGCGGTGCCAATGACTCACTGAGAAAAGTGAAGTAATAAAAATATGCTTAATAACTGAACTCTTCTCGTACTATCGCACTCGGTCTAGCGCCGAGTACTCCCGAAGTCGAACCGTGCAGTCACACTCGGTGTCCCGTTGTATATACACGAAGCGCGTCATATTTTGGTGTGACGGGAGATCGCCAATATTTTTCTGTCAAAAATTTTTGGATTATTCGTCGAAAAAAGTTTTGATTTGATTTTTGAATTCCAAAAAACATTGAAAGCTATTTACAAGCATACACCTAACTGAATGTTCACCTAACATATCAAAGGACCTCACAGTATCCGCACTCGCTGCATCTTTCCTCTTTCCTTCTCCGCTGACGGGAAACAATTAAATGCATTGCATGAAGCAATTTTTTTCAAGAGAAACGCGGTCACAGTTTGGCACGAAAGTCGGTATGTGACATTTTCAACATGGTGCCGAGGTCGGTCACAAAATCAGGTCACAGGTCATCACCCTGCCTTAGACGAAGAATGCGTTTATTGCAGAGCGCGGTTGGCGTTGCATCTTAATGATAGACTCTCGGGTTGTACATTGCCATGCTCATTATGGCGCGCGTCGAGGGGTTCATCATGAGTAATGTTATTGGCAATAGGGAACGCATTTTGAGATGTATTTACGCTAAACGGATTGTTTATTAAATGCCGAATCTCTTAATGCAATTGCTCAGTTTTCTCTACATAAAGTGTTATACGAGTATGATGTTTTATGTCATTTTAAGTGTTCCGTACCACAAAAGGAAAAAACGGAACCCTTATAAGATCGCATAGGTATCTTTTGAACACGGAACCCTTACAAGATCACATAGGTATCGAAATTGGTTATCTCTGATAACCAATTTCGTCAGAAACCATGAGACGTAGCAACTTGAAACTCCATTCCCAGACAGCATAATACGTAGTTACGTTTAGAATTTAAATGTTATCTGTAATTGACACACGAAATTACTTAATCAAGCTATAAAATAAATTCGTCTTTCTGTTTGTTTGCTTATATTCTCAGTTAAGAAATTAACAAAAATTGGGAGAAAAAATATACAAGCGTAGCCGTAGACATAAGCTAAATTACCTTACCTAATGCCCAAAAATACCTTATTCACGATTTTTTTAGAAATATTATTTTACCTCACTAAAAGGGCAAAGATCACGAAACAGACTTTTATTGTTATAAGTTTTATTAATCCACCGTACCTTAGATTAATACCGTAATAAAATATACCTTAATAAAATATACGAAATCAAAATAATGACATGAAAATTACTTAATTTTTAAAAAAAGATTTAAGCATATCTTTCGTAACCCTGCCCCTCTTTCTCCCCCTATTTCCGAAATTATTGATGATTTTTTAAATCACGAAAAATTAAGATTGGTAGAATATGACTAGATCATTACAGGAAAACTATAGCGATTATCTTAGGTTTTATAAATTTTGAAATATACACTATGAAAGATAAACGAAGCAATTAATACCTGCAGAAAAATTCAAATTTTAAGAGTTTAAATGAAATGTTATTTCTGATAATTGCAAGAAATATTTATAAGTATCTACCTGAGTACTAAACCCATGTAGAGCTAGTTTTAGACGTATTTGACAAGTTTCTAAGAATACTTTAACGTATTTCTGGTTATGGCTCCGTATATAATTCTATTAGTCTGAATTACATAAATTTATGTGAGATTTTGACATGTTTATAAAATACTGAAATATATTTCAACGATTTCTTAAGATATTGATTTCTCTATGAAGTGTCTGAAAATAGTTTCAGGATTCCGTATCCGTTTGGTAAAACTGAAATCTTCATAATTTCTTTCCACAATCCTTCTGTTCATATATCACAGCATCATACTCTTTCAGTTTAAGACCAATTGTGATTGTAATCTGTGAATTACGTGAATGTATAGAAAGTATATTTGAATATATAGAAAGTATTCTATAATACTTTTATATGCTTTGAATTTGGGTATGAAATTTATTTTCGCACCGGAAAGGACGTCGCTGAAGAATCACTGCGATTGCAATTGTAAAAATTTTCTTATATTTTCTTCCTCACTTCTGTGTTAGTCTAAGAAATGTAGTCGACTAACTTGTGAATCACGTATGACAACAATTTTTAAAAAATCAGGAAAATTACAGTTAGCAAGTAGGTATTAAATTAAAAAATTATTCTGATGAAATTGCATTAATAAATTAAAAAGACATCAAGTCATTTTATATGTGAAAATATACACTAGGTAATACAATTAAATAGTCGAAACAAATCTAAATATTGATCAATAGATCAACAGAAATACTATGCATCCTTAAACATTTAAACTTTTATGTATGTTTAAGTGTACAGAGAAACCTCGTATTGCGAGTTCTACTATTACTTAAAAGGTTATTTTTAATCAATTATTATTTAACACTTCGGTCAATAATCTAGTGCCGGAAGTATATTTACTGAATTTTTCAATATATACTAGTAATATACGTTGACGGAATTGTTCGTTAGTAGTATTGTAGCTTAGTAGTATAAATTTTGCTACTTGACTAAGTGGGTTAGTAGTACTGTGGCTTAGTAGTACAAATTTTGCAAGTGGTTGCGGTATCAAAATCATTTCCAAGATAACCTTGAATCATCGCTGTGCTGCAATTTATATCGTCATACGAATTCCATATAAAACTATGGGTTTCTCATTTATTTATTCATTATATATTTAATATTACTACTAAACTATATAATACATTACAAGTTAGTAGAAAAGAAAACAAATAATCATCTATACATGTAATGAAATAATAAACAAGTGAAAAAAACAGACCAAAGCAACCATTCATACGCAACTTTAGTTTTACGTATATCTTTTCTATAACCAGGTATCCGAATAATTAAGTTTAGATTATATACAAGTATATTCCCACGGTGCCGCTTCATAAATTGTGATTGTCACAACTGCGGTTAAATTCATTCGTCAGGGAGATATCTCTCTGATAAAATGACTCTCCACCTCGCCAATGACGCTGCTGTCTTCTCATCGTCCATGGTTCTTCGTACCTTCAAATATCACCTTTAAGTATACACTTAATAAAGTTATGTAATTGGATCGACGACACTAATTTTGATGTAAAAATTACATAAAAATCAATTTACTAGCACCCAAGTTGTAAGCGAACAGACAGGCAGAGAAACAGATATTGGATTATATATATATAATTTCCATACCACTATACCACTAGTATACGCATACGTATTGGAATCCTCCTTTATCATGATAATCCCCCGTAATGTCAGTAACACCATCACCCGAATATAGAATGCGTCAGGTGTCGAAATGATAGATCATCCGCCATACAGTTTCGACCTTGCACCGTCCTATTCTCATTTATTCCAAAAATATGAGATAAACTCCAAGGAATACAATTTCCGGACGCCGAAGAAGCGGTTACGGTCTTCGAAAAATCGATGAAAGATATTTCCAAAACAGAGTGAGCTGATGTCTTCTCTAAATAATTTCATCAAATGAAACGATCCTAGAGTAATACGGAGACTATTTTGAAGAACAATACATAAATTACAAACTTGCCGATTGGCTCCATTTATGATATACTAAAATATTTCAATGTTGCCTCTCGTGCTTACAATGGTTCCACAATAAAGTTGCCATGCTCTTGCAGCAACTTCACTAACCCAAAAAATAACGAATATAGAAAAAGTTTAAAAAAATATAAAAAAAGCCCTAAATCGCTTGCAAAACAGTTTGAAAATAGTATATGATCCGTGTTCCGTGAGGCGATGGTATCATTTGTGACGGAGTAGTAAAGACTTTGAATGGTTTAGGATTTCATCGCACTGCGCCATTCGATTAAAATTGTAAATGATTTTTCCGTTGGTTATCGCGCTATTTTGGAGCGTTGGACTCTTCACCAGTAATGGCTTTAAATTTTTTTTAAAATAAATCACGCTTCATCAAAGTTATGGACGATTAAGGTATTTATGAAGGGATATCCGCTTGCAATCACGCCATTTCAAATGTTGGATTGTTGGGGTACTTTAATTGTCGTTTTCCTTAGACTATAAAAATGTATATATATGTTTGATTATAATGTCGTTTTATCAAAAATAGAGTCCGCAAACAAAAAAAGGATTTTTTTTTTATTTGACATAGTCTTTCTTTGCAAGATTTTGTTAATTTACATTTTTGTTAGTAAGAATATGGATTAATGAAAAAATATAGGTATCATGCTTTGTCTGTCCGTTTGCTTGTTAGATAAATACGTAAAACCATTCAGTAAAATATGTATTTAAGTTAAACATTCACTAAAATATGTATTTAAGTTAAAATGTAGGCTATGCGATCTGAAATTAAGTAGTTGTGTCCTGCACATTGCAAAACTGAACGCCGGGTTTAGAAAATGATGAAAAAAATTGTCGAGACCGTTACTGAGATTTAACTTAAAGATCCAACTAAGATGTAAGTTAATTTTGTCTCCATAGAGGGCATTTTTATGATGTAAACATATTATTAGAGAAAAATTTCGTTGTATAAACCAAAAAAATACGCAAGAAAAATCGCAAACCAATGCTATTTGAGCAATAAGTATAATGGAAAGACCAGTACTGATTGGTTTAATTACATTATTAATCAGAGTTAATTATAGTTCGCAGAACTCATATTACAATAGCACAGTTGCTTTTCTTCATATAGATCAGTTTGAGACGAATGTTCCGCGAACGGATTATATTCACGGGCTCTTGTGTATTTATCGAGAACAAAGAAGGATAATTAGGAAAATATTGTTATCTTTTAAAACATGATAAAATAGAAGTTCCTTACAGCGAAGAGAAAAAGAGTATGAAAAGAAACGGGAGGAACCACATCGTTTGTATAAAATTATTTGAAATGTTTTTTCGGGCTCCTAAAATAATTTCAGATATACTTAATAATTATGTTGATTACTTGTCTGAGTCGTGTATAGTGGTACTTTTTTCTCTTAATTGTGAGGTAAGAAGACGAAACCATAGTTTACTTCATGTGCATGAAGCACACTCCAATATTCTGCAACGTTTAATTGTTTTTTTATGCACTTACGTACATTTTCCAAAAACGTTTTCAGACGTGCGCAATATATTGACATATATTGACAACTTCAGGGATGCACTTATCGAGTTAGAAAATAGTAAGTGTTCTGTTAACTCATATTATCACGTACTTTTTTTATATTTGACTAGTTAGTATATTTTTAAACAATCTATCCTTTATGTATTTGATATGTCCAATGTTTTAGTCAATCTATAAATAGAACGTATGTTTTTAATAAGTAACGTGTAAGTTTCTCGAAGACTCCAGATAACACAGACTAGATAATCAATGAATTCAAGTTATGACAATATAATATAATAAATTGAATTCACAAATATTATACAGTTAAATAATATTGATAACATTTTGGCCCTTAAAGACGATTATTTGGAAGTATAATATCAAAAATAATTACATCAAAGAATTTTAGTGCGTCTATTTAGTTTTTGTTAGCCGAGAAACGTGATATTTGAGTACTTTCATTAATTTAATACATGTTAATTAACATTCCTTTTCAGAATTTATTGAATCGAAGATGACATTCGTACATAAAAAAGAAATGAAATGCGTTATGCTTACTGCGAAATTATTATTCTATGTAGGTAAAAGATATTTTAAATAAATACATAGTTTATTAGTTTTTTACATCATACAATTACAAGTATAATTAGTACGTAAAATATACTTTACAAGTTTTATTAATATATTATCTAGTTAGTCTGCAGTCTGCTCATTATCTAGTCTGAAAGACAACATTTCAAAATAAACTTGCTTTCAAACTTTAAGACTTTTACGTTAATCCATGTTGGTCTTTGTTCCATTCCGGTAGATACTTCAGATTAAAACTTCATGGAGCTAAATATTTTTTGTAACGGAAACAAAATTTATGTGATACAGTCAGTTTTAAGAGATTTCAGATTTCACTTACAGGTTGCTTAGCGCTGATTTCAACTTGTCTAATTCAATTTTAAGCACTTTTTTCTTCTTAGAATTTTTTTTATATCTTAGCTCATTATAAAAAAATATGAGCCCCGAGATTGCCGAATTATGTAACAATCAATTGAACTACCTTTCATTTTTCCTGTTTTCTAGGGTTTCGTACCTCAGAAGGAAATAAAGAAACACTTCAACCATGATTCAGGTATCCGTCGGCCTGATAACCGCCAGTTTTCTCAGAAATTGTTTTACGTAGAAACTTGAAATTTAGCATACTGATAAAGCACACTAATCTGCACATCTGGATAATTACCATTCAGAAATATTGATATAAAACATTTGAGATGGCAAATAAAGGAATACAATTCGTTTTTTTTTTCATTTCGCGTTTAATGTGGAATTCCGAAATTCTTTTTTCCGAAGCTATTTATTTTTATTCCGAAACTATTTTTATTGATTAGAATTTTACACATGAAAATTTTGTAGATGTGGGTAACAATACTTACGAAAAATATACCCCCTCCTCCATATCTCCGAAACTTTTAAAATCTAAATTATAAAAAAAATCCTGTTGCTAAAAGTTTATGTAAAGTTCACCAAGAAACTGTAGCGATGATTCTAAATTTCATAGTTTTTTATGTATTTACACCTGCGATGGATATACTTAGCAAGAAATTTATGGAGCAAAACATAAAATTTATGTTTGTAAATAGTTTAATAGAAATACTCCACGCCCTTAAATATTTATACAGGTGTATGTCTCTCTGCGCAACCCTCATACTGTGAGTTAACTAACGCTTAATAAATTAATTTTATATCACGAACACAAACAATACGATGTTATTATATGCTTGTTTAGATTCAGGTATAGGTAAAATGTGTATGCAATAAAAACTACACTTCGAAAACAAATACAAAATGCAGTTTTGAAATAGACGCGTAAAATACATTTAACTTAAATTGAAAGGTAAATATCGTAGAGTTATGTATAAATATAAAGTAATTTATACTTCAACGAAAGTAAATAAACATAGCTGCGTGGATCATAATTTTACGAGATAAAGAATATTTTCGCTTAAATTGATTTCTAAATATATTCGCACGCAGCCTTTCTTAATTATCTGTTAACGTATATCGACTTCTCAAAAAACGCTGTTATTAAAGAAGTATATCATGTTGATATAATAAATAATTAATATACATTCAAAATTTATGGTTTTTTTTTCACATAAATGTATCATGGTTAAATATGCCCAATTCCCAACTTTGCAACAAAATAATATACACGACATACAGTTAACATACAGTACGAATTGGAATTATTGAAATCTATTTAACCGAAGTTATTGATGAATGGTTTTTTGTCCACAATCTGAACACCGTACTTGATAATTCCATTGGCGTTACTAACATTGTATAATATTAGCCCAGTAGCCAATTTAAACGGCAGACGTATTGATAGTACCGTGTATGGAAGTTCTAAATATTTATTAAAATTACGTAAAACTAAAAGGTGAACTAATAATATTTTGACATATTTTTAGAAATCAATTCTACCTATTTTTGGGATGTAGGAACTTAAAATCTGGGATAGTAATCAAATATATTAACCGCACATATCTCAACAGCTACCACTCAAAAATGTTTATAAAAAAATTTAGGGGGTGGGAACACATAATTTTTATAGAGCAAAAGGGAATAGAACACACATTTTTTTTTTAAATCCCCGCGTAATGTGTGCTATAATTACAAAGGGAAAATAATGTTTTTAAAAAATATTTTTCTAGTAATTTTAGGTGGTTAATATATACTTCACTTTCTTATCTCCAAAACTACTTAACCTAAAATTACGGAAAAGTAGAGTTGGTTAGAAGTTTATTTAACGATTACAGGAAAGCTATAGCGTTTATCCTATATACAGAATCCCTGTAATGCACGTTTAACTTGCGCTTGACATGTTTTTTTGGTTAATTTAATATTACATTCCACAATAAAATATACTTAAATATTTTGAACCCCATATAATACCAATATAACACATATTGATGATTAAATTTTAAACTTAGTAACTTTTAAAATACTCACACAGATTTTTCAACAGCCTTTCCGCTTCCGTGTACATACATCGAAGAATTAAAAGATTATAAAATTAATTTTTCAAATCTTTAAATCAATTAATTTAGATTATTAATTGATTTAAAGATTTGAAAATTATATAATATTAGTCCAGTTATACATAATTTGAATGGCAGATGTATTTATAGTGTTTTGTATGGAAGTTTTAAATATTCTTTAAGATTACGTAAATAATATTTTGCTCTAATATTATTTTGAGGCAACGGAGGTCAATGGCATGACAAATTGAATGGGATTAGATTTGAAGCTATTTTTGTAGACGTCTGTTGAATATTAACTTTATGTATTCATTCAATTTTCCTGGAAGTATACCTTAAGCAAGTTACAAACTTATCACATCTGTAGACTGTATTTTCATATATTGAAACAAGTAAAAATTTCTAAGAAATCGGTTCTACCTTTTTGGAATAACGTTGGTAAACTTTATTAAAACATTAAAAGGGACATGGAGAGGAGCCAGCATTATAATATTGAACATCGTGAGTGTAATATTGTTGTGAAAATTTAATGCAAATAATTGTGAAGAGTTTTTGACTACAACAAGTGCACCATTTGATTGATTATCAATTACGCGGAGATATACGACTAGGAAAAACCATAAACAATTTTATTTTTAAATTTCGATTCATATTCTTAAAATATCCAGAAGTCGTCTTTTATCATGGCTGTTACGATTTCTAGAATGTTAATTTTTTGTCTATAAGCTGGCTAGACTCTCGAATTAGCCATCTCAATGGACACGTTTCAATACGATTATTTTATACTGCGAGGTTCTTATTTGCGCATTGACCAGTATTTCAGTATTACAAAATGTTTGCAAGCGTGACCATTTATCACAGTTATTACGATTGATGGACATGTATCATTTTTAATGTTTCGAACCCATTACTGAGTAGCATATTACTGGACAGGTATTTTTAAAAAAGTTAGGTTTTATTTATCATTTTTACGGTGAACTTGTTGTCACAATAGCAATTTCATTCATATAACAGCAAAGTCATTCTTAGAGTAGCAATCTATTCATCAGTTAAACATAGCCAAGGAAAGTAAGCAATCAGTTCCAAGGTAATGGTAATTGCCGTAAAAAACATTGTAAATTCTATAAAATTGACAGTAAATTTGTTAAATGAAATGAAATTATAGTATACAAAAAAAATTTAGCAAGTGAACACTTTGGTGGCAGTATAATTAAAAAAAATCATCTTTAAATATACAGATTTTGGTCAAGAACGAGAGGATATCCCACATCTCGGTATAACTTAATTTTTTTTTAAATAAGTTCAAAATAACAATAGAGTAATTGATAAAAAAAATAATTTTAATTTAAAAAATACGTGGGGTACTTGATATCGGTTTTAATTTTTTTATCATTAGCTGTTCGTAAAGGTAGTCATTACGAAAACGTAATTCGGGAGCACGCGATGCGAACAGAGGAAAAATAGCTTCAGGGAAATTAAAGACGACACATTTTTAGACGACTCTTCGGACATTGCCTAATATTGGGATCCAGTATTTTCCATAAGTCAACTGCTTAAAGAGGGAACTAACATTCATAAATTGACGATAAACATTAAGGAATATTTTCTGAACCTAAACCCAGGTTTGACAGAAACGTCAGTGGCCGAGACAAGCAAGTCAGTGGCCGATGTAAATTGAAATATTGTAAAGAAAAGGAAGACAATGAAGATTGTGCCAATCATAATTCACCACCCAATTGAAACCTGAACTCCGAAATAAGGCTATAATTTTTGAGGCTAAGGATATAATGGACTCATAAATTTTGAAGTTGTGCTTTTAATTTTTTAAGCAATTTCTTATCGAAAATCCTTATCAAAAATCTTTATCGTCATATAGAGATAAAAACCGATTATTTTGAAGTTTTTTTTCCTAATTTATTTACTGTAGACATGTGTACAATAAAGATCAGAATAGGTAGAAAAAGATCTACGTTGAAAATATTAGGTTATCCAATAAGGTTTTAGCGACGAGTTCGGAATATTTTTGGAAAGTTTATTGAAAATTACAGAACATTTCATAATTAAATGAAACTACGTTATGTAGTATTATTTATACTTTCTTTAAGTTATTTAGCAAAGATCTTTGCTAATTGTCCACCTGAAGATGTTGTAATACAACGAAACCTAGGTCGTGTTAAAGAACATAAAGAAAGTAGAAATAATACTACATCACGTAGTTTCATTTATTTGTGAATAATGAATTTCTACGCCAAATATGTTCAATATCAAGAATATTTCATTGTAAACTATCATCAAGTGTATCACATCAGAGAAAATGGATTCAAATCGATACCAGTAGCGCTGAGCCTTAGAGAAAGTGCGAAGCTTTCAAGTGCATTACATCAAATAAAATGGATTTAAATCGATAACAGTGGCGCTAAGTCTTAAAGACAACGCCAAACCTTCAAGTGCATTACATCAAAGAAAATTGATTCAAATCGACACCAAATAGCGTCAAGCCATAGAGAGGACACTAAGCCTTCGAGGGCATTACATCAAAGAACATTCATTCAAATCGACACCAAGTTACGCCATTCCTTAAATACACTCCGCACCACACTTTCGAGTGCATGACATCACAGGAAATTAATTTAAATGATTAGAAATTAGAGCGAAGCCTTCAAGTGCATTACTGAAAAAATCGATTTCATTAATAAAAATACGAATTCTTGTACTTTATGAATTCCATTTACGTCATAATTAATAACATTACAAACCAACGAATTATCAGAAAATTAAAGTTTAAACTGCCCGTGGAGTTCATTAAAAACGGCAGGGGTGTCACGGAGAAAGACATAGAACATGCGTATTCATAATTCTATTGAATATTCCATAAAATAATTTGCTTCGCTATTCATAGTCTTCATTATCTACGCCTCATCACATAATGTCGTACTCTTTTTTCTTTAAATTCGTTTTTTCTTTAGTTACTTTAAATATCAATTTTCCATGAAAAGTATCTCCTACAAATAAACCCTTCGTTTGATAATAAATTATTTTCCTCGAAAACGAATTAACAAATAAAATAATAAACCTAAATGTAAAAAGAAAACAAACCTGCTAATAATGTCAAAATTAAAATGTTCTTATAAATTTATACCGGAAGTAAAATCTCTGACCATTTTGTATACATAAAAAAACGAATTACTGGTGAACACCGAGATACTTCAAATTTCCTAAAGTTCGTTAAACTGTCCGACGATCTAAATTTAGATGGCTAATTATAATTATTATTTAAGATGAATTCCTTTAAGCTTGCTAAGGGGGCACTGCGGGTTTCCGGTGTAATTAACATGACCTCTAGAAATTAACAACATTTGGATATTTTTATACTCGATCTTGTTCTTATTTATTCTTGTATTGTAATAAGTTCAAATTAAATTATTTACTGTAGCGACGACAAACATTTTGTCAACCTTGGAATATAATACTTAGTTTCCTGTTTAATAAAGTGATTTCAAATGATTCAATAACAAACAAATCGTTTTATTCAATAAACCGTTTGATTTTTTTGAGTATTTGTATTTTTTGGTATTCCTTTTTGTTACCTATTTATGTTAAAAGAAGTCTATAGGTTTAAAATAAGAAAATATTTAATAATCTTTCAAAGTATCTGGCATTATCACAAAGTTTTAAAATATTAACTGTAAAAGTTCAAAATACTAAAGGAAGGAAAATTAATTTAATAAGTTAAGAATTTCTGATCGAGTTCATATCTCGTATAGGTTTCCATACCTTGAAGAGATTAAATTCATATTAAATATGTTATTTAGATGTTTTGTATAATATTTAAATAATATATTCTTAATGGATATGCATCGCAAACTTAAAACAAAAATACCAGACGACCTCAGCATTGTGTCATTCAGTTCACGTACCGTCCTATTTCAAGATTTTTACCCTCAATTTATGGAGGTACTCAATATCGAAACGACCCATACACGTAGCCGTGATGTATAAAAGTAAGTGAATATGGGTAAGGGTTGAATGGAAAAAAGTTGCTACGGAAAACGCATAAGAACGCTTTTCTTCACGGAAAATGTTCGCTTCAAATTCGATATAATAATCAACTCATTTACGATATGGTCTCAGCTGTTGCAGTGTTTATTCGACGAATTCATTTTGATGTTCATTTTGATGTTGATGGTATTATTGTTTTCCATTCTCTAGAGCTAATATTGCGTCAACTTTGATCTTCTTTACAATTATCAACATTGATAATGGAAGGCTACATTTTGTTTTTTATTGTTTTTATTATGACTTTCGTTTACGTTTCTATTCTATTCGGTAAAGTGAGAATAGTTTTCAAGACAGAATAGAGGTATAAAGGAAATACATTCATTATTTTTTAATCCTAAGTTTGAAAATTGATTTCACAAAATTCATTTAGTTTCGACGTTTTTCACATTAGCACATGTCTTGCTTTATCTCGGGCTAATTGCTTGTCCCGGCTTTGCGCAGGCAAAAAGCGTTGCTGGATATTGTTATATTTGTTTTTTTTTACATAAATAATATTTATATTAATCGGTTTTTCAAAATTTCTGAAATAGGTGTTTCTTTATTTCAACCTGAGAGTATAAATGGAAGTTTCATGATTCATTAATTATTTCAAAATCCCATACAATCTTTTACGTCTATTTCTCCCGTTTAAGCGTTTAATTTCGAAAAATTCTTTCTTAACGAGCACCTGGAATCCAAGAAAATATACGTTCTAAATTTCTTTTTCGCTGGTTCTGGAGATTTTGCGACATAGATACGTGAATAATAACTTGCAATAACAAATTATTTATTTTACTTCGCCTGGAGATTATATAGAGGTACTCTGCTGTACCGTGAAATGAATTTAATAAACTATATTTCCGTGACATTGCCTAAGCCTTTTCATGGTTGGGCACTGGTGATTTTCGAATACCTAGATGTGTAAATATCTATATAAATGTTCTATAGTTTAGCATATTACTTGATACTTTTTTCACATTTCATGATACTTTGATCACATTTTAAAATTAAAACTCATCATTAAACTATACGATAAGACCATTATTTAAATAGCAACAAACTTTTATTACAAATACCAAAAGACATACAATTTCATTCCATAAGTAAATTAGGATAATTGTTTAATAGATTCGTAGAAAATAAAATGAAACTACATGATGTAGTCACAATTAAATGAAACTACGTGATGTAGTATTATTTCTACTTTCTTTAAGTTCTTTACCACGACCTAGGTTTCGTTGTATTACAACATCTTCAGTTATTAGCAAAGATTGCATATATATATATATATATATATATATATATATATATATATATATATATATATATATATATATATATATGTATGTATATATATATATATATATATATATATATATGCAATTTAATATACAGGTAGAGACCATATCGTAAATGAGTTATTGATTATTATATAGCTATTGATTATTATATCGAATTTGAAGCGAACATTTTCCGTCAATCTTTGCTAATAGCCCACCTGAAGCTGTTGTAATACAACGAAACCTAGGTCGTGGTATGGAACTTAGAGAAAGTAGAAATAATAATACATGACGTAGTTTCATTTAATTGTGACTAATGAATTTCTACAAAATTAACGCCAAATATATTCAATACATGATGTAGTATTTTTTCTGCTCTATATAAATTCTAAAAAATTAAAGACAATTTAAATCAGCGAAAAACAAATGAACGCTACATAATATTCGTGCACCCTCTGGGCAGGTGAAATAAACTATGAATTCATCTCATTATATAATAGACAAGATCACGAAGGGCTGACCATCAATCAATGGGTATAATAACAATAGGTCAACTCGTTTTCCTCGTTTTCCTCGTGAATACATTTTAAACTTCTGCGTTTCGTAATAATCTAATAGGAAAAAGTTTCGAGGCATTTAATTCTGCTCTCATGTGATTAAAGAAAGGTTATACGAAGGGAAACAGTTCTTGGTTATTTAAGACGTTGAATAGTTCAAAACAATTAAAACAATTTTCCGCCCACCTGGACAAACCCGAATGTAATCACTAGCACATTGATAAATGCTTAAATAAACAAATCTACACCATTGATAAAATTATAATATGTAAAATATTTCAAAAAAGTGATTGATGTAGCATAAACAATTATAATAGAAGCCAGAAAACCTGTTCTTAGAATTTTCGTCTGTCTTTATGTTAATTTGTTCGTCAATCTCGCAAAATCTACTGAACGGGTTTTGATGAAATTTGGTATGGGTTTGATATGGTTGTACATACCCAATAGCAGCATACGAGAGAAAGAAATTCAGATAACTCTTTTTATTCAGAATTTCACGCGAGTGAAACCGTGGGGCACAGCTTGTTAATTACTAAACGTATTTAGGTGTACACAATTCACACCTGACGACTCGTATCTATTAATAGTTTCAATTTAAAAATTTGTTTGTTAATTTGTTTGTTAGTTGATGACTCTGCAACTAAGCTAAGAATTGCTATTGAACATATTTGGCGTTAATTTTGTAGAAATTCATTATTCACAATATTCAATTAAGCGCAAGCGGTGCGGATGTTTTAGTAGCCATGGAACTGTGGAGTGGAGAGCACCGCGCTTTTGCCGTCGAGGCGTACATTTCGAGTGAATTTTCGCTGTCTGTAGCACGCCGTCGATTTAATAATCGTTACAGTATTCGTCGATTACGTGATGGACCATCGATCAACCTCATTCAGTCATGGGTAGCAAGGTTCAGAGCTACAGGATCAACATTAAATAGGTCCAGGCCAGAACCTACACCATTGGTAGCCATGGATGAAAATGTCGAGCGTGTTATGGTTCACGTTCAGAATTCTGAAATCAACTTTACAGGTAATAATGCAAAAAAAGCTCAAGTTCCATCCAAATAAAATTTAAATTGTTCAAGATTTACACTATTCTGACTTTGAATTAAGAAAAACATACGCGGAGGTGATGTTGTTGAGATTTTGTACTGCTACCCGGATGGGCAACATATCCTTTAGTGACGAAGCTCACTTTCACATTGGAGGATATGTGAATAATCAGAACTTTCGTTACTGGGATGTCCACAACCCAAGACAAATGCATCAAGAGCCTTTACATAAGCCTAAAGTAACAGTCTGGTGTGCCATGTCTGCATCTACAATCATAGGGCCTTATTTCTTTGAAAATCAACGTGGCCAAACTGTAGCTATGAATTCGGAGAGATATGCCCAGATGTTAAATGACTTTTTCAGAGTAGAACTACAGAATAGTCCATCCTTCAACCAAAACACATAGTTCCAGCAGGACGGGGCCATAACTCACACTGCTAATGTGTCCATGAATGCAGTGCGGCAGTTATTTCCAGAAAAAAACATATCCCGAAACGGTACCGTACCGTGGCCACCTAGGTCACCCGATTTAAGCCCATGTGACATTTTCTTATGGGGATAATTAAAATCCGTTGTTTACAAAACAAATCCGAGCACTGTGATACAATTTAAAGAAAATATTCGAGCCGAAGTCAGTAGGATACCCCAGTCGCTCTGCAGACGCGTTTTTGAAAACATGCGTGCTAGACTCGAAGAATGTGTCAGACTCGATGGCCGCCATTTGGAAAAAGTGGTTTTTAAAAAATGAAATCCGCATTTGTTGTTATAAAGTTAAAATAAACCTACTTTGTATTAGAGGTGTAGTTTTTTTTTACAATTTTCAAGCATTGAAATCTGCCACTAGACACCCTATGTATACATATATATATACACACACATATATATATATATATATATATATATATATATATATATATATATATATATATATATGTATATAATATTGTGAGGTAACAATTTCAATTCTTTTTTAAATAACAATGAATTTCTATTAACATTTTTTGGGATTTGGACTAGATTAATCTTCTCCAACAAGATTAATCTTCTTTTGGAAGGAAAAAACTACGCTACTTCTCTATGGCTCTTCCAGATTCCATTCACAATATTTTCTTTTAATACCTAATATAAAAATGAAGAGTTTAAAATATCTTATTGGGTTGAATCGTAATAGGCAAATTTAGCGACTTATATACGGCACTATTTAATGGAGTTGACCTTTTTAAAAACACAAAACCTTCCGAAAAATACAAAAACTTCACGATAAAATTATTTCATAAGACAAAATTTAAAGAGATGTAAAGTAAGCCGAGCAGAAATTGTACAATTTCATGGTATGCGATAAATTTTTCCTTCAAAACCAAAATAGCTAAGTAAAAGAATTAACTACTCAATAATAAAAAAGAGAAGTGACTGTTAGTAGAAGAAAAAGTAGGTAAAAGAAAGCAACGGTTCAATAATAAAAAAAGAAGAGTGACTGCTAGTAGAAGAAAAGCTAGGTAAAAGAAAATAACTATTCGATAAAAAAAGGAAAGTTAATCTTAGTAGAAGAAAAGGAAGATAAAAGGAAGCAACTGTTCAATGATAGAAAAAGAAAAGTGATTGTTAGTAAAAGAAAAGATAGGTAAAAGGAAGCAACTGTTCAATAATAAAAAGTAGAAGAGAATGTAGGTAAAGGAAAGTAACTGTTCAATAATAAAAAAGGAAAGTGACTGTTAGTAGAAGAAAAAGTAGGTTAAAAAAAGTAACTATTCAATAATAATAAAAAAGCAAAGTGACTCTTGGTAGGAGAAAAGACAGGTAAAAGAAAGTAACTCTTAAATAATAATAATAACAGTGTTTTAGGTAGAAGCGTGATGTGAATAATTTTGAATCGAAATCTGTAGCCACGCATAATAAGACCCTGAAATATGCACATTGCAGAATCTGCTCCACCACTAATGTCTACCCCAAAATTATGCAATCTAAATAATTATTATTAGGATAAATAGAAAGTTAAGTTTTAATAGGGATGTGATGTGTATTTTCGTCTGTTATGAATTCTATATAGCGCTAAAATTAGCTACACGAATAAAAGTGAGTACACTTTTAATCAGGGAATACTCACCACCAGTCGCTGTAACTTATCTTCGAATTCTTTTTGTATTACAATACAATTTAGGTATTACAATTTTACCATTAGTAATATTTCTGTGACTGGTCTGTTTCTAATTTCGTCTATATCATGTCTGTTACTATTACATGATGAATATATTTAGATGACAGTTCGTGGCACCCCTATAGAATTTAAACATCTGAGAGCTTTAGATAAAAAATACGTTATCCCTCCATTTTTTTCAGATTAACTTTAAGAACTTATGATATTTTTATCCAAAATTGTAAGTTATTTTAAAATCAATTTTATAGTATATTCCATCGCATAAAAATCAAATGCTGAAGAATTTAACCATAACCATAATAAGTTCCATGGTAACTATAACTAATAAATATGGCTGCCATATGTCGACTACAAAAAAATATTCGACAGTGTAGAAATATGGGCAGGGCAAAGGTCTCTCAGATATGCGAGTATTGTTCAAGATGCAGGAATCTGATTGCAAATATCTATAAGCGTACTACTCTGAGAGTATCTTTATCACCATTATATAGCAAACCCATATCGATACGAAGAGAAGTTAGGCAGGGAAACACAAGGTCACCCAAACTTTTTACCCTAGTCGTAGAAGACGTCTTTAAATAACTGGATTGGGAAAATAAAGGCCTTATAATATCAGGTATACGTTTAAATAATTTGAGGTTTACTGACGATATAGTACTGTTTGCTAATAATTCCGATAAACTTCAGACTATGATTCAGGGACTGCATGAAACCCCGCTTTCAATTGGACTCGAGATAAATCTGGATGAGACAAAAGTCATTACGTCGGAAACCGATAACCAGGCGACTATAAATGTGGAAGGTACTATACTCGAGCGCGTAGATAAGTACGTATACTTGAACCAAGAACTACGAATGACAAACGCATATGGCTGGGATGGGGAGCCTTCTCCAAACTCGAGTTCGAGTTAATCAGTGTATACTACCGGTCCTCACCTACGGAGCCGAAACTTGGGTAACCTTCCTGCAAAAGCTTATTGTTGCTCAAAGGCCTATGAACCGGTCCTCGCTTACGGACCCGAAACTTGGGTAGTCTTCCTGCAAAAACTTATTATTGCTCAAAAGGCTTTTGCCAGGAAGACTACCCTTATGAAAAGTAGTTTGTGGGAATCTCCTTAAAGGATGCGAAACAAATAAGTGGCTTCGGAGACAATGCAAAGCAGCTGACATTACAAAGAGAGTGGCGACTTAAGTGGCAGTGGCCTGGTCACATTGCTCGAAAGTCGGATTCATGGTGCAAAATTATCTTGAAGTGAAGACCCTGGCAGTGCAAAAGACCGGTTGTACGGCTGCGAATGGGATGGAAGGATAACATTATGAAAGTGGCGGGAACAAACTGAATACAGACAACCTCAAATAGAACCGAGTGGTTCAGATTGAAGTAGGCCTACAGCAAAATAGTTGAGAATGGCTTGATAAAAAGTTTTTATAAATTTTGACGGAGTCCAAATTTTTTTCCTCCCATAAAATGAAATGGTCCTCTTTTTTCCTCCCATAAATGAAATCATCATAAAACTGAGTTGATTCACATATTTTTTTATTTCATTAATTTTTAAGGATAATTGAAGCTTGACCAAAATTGTTTCCATCAAAAAGACCTAATGGCACCTAAAACAGTTTTTCTGTATTTGCTGCTATTTTGAATTTATTCACACTGTCTCAGTTAAATAATATAATGTTGAATACGAATAAAAGAACGAAGGAAACATTGATTTACTTGATACATTTTTACCACTTAAATAAGGAGGCCCTAACATAAATTCATATATCATAAACCAAACGTAACCATAGGCTAACTAATGACAGTCACAAGGAAGTCGATGCAATGCGTAGAAAAGTACGCGTACATTTTCCTCGCTAACTGCACAACAAATCTCAATAAGTAATAAAAGTTGCTGACCTGTATTTGGGCAATTGGTCTACTGACACAGCCGCCTGCAGTGAAAGGCGATATTGTTCCGGATATTCCAAATATCATGAGAACATATAAAAATGAATTAGGTTACCTTTAATTAAACTATTTTTCTACTAGTTTCTTTCATAATTAGCCCCTCTCCCGTTTTATTGTCGCCCATTTGAAGGAAATGGTATCATTAGCAACTTTCTAGTGGTTTTATTGATTTCTGGGATTCTGTACCCGAAGGGTCTGAGCCTGTACTCCACCGTTGTGCAATGTCGCCGTGTGTTGTGCAGAAATGGTATTTAAAATAACTTGAACTTTTATTTTGAGGTACGGGCTCTCGTACAATTTTTCTTTTCACATTGGCATGTGGAATATCGTTAAAAAAAAACTATTGGGTAAACTACACGTCTTTTTTATAATAATAATTAGTCTAAAAAGACTAAAATAACTATTTGGTGGAGAATGGAAATTGGCATTCTTGGACCTATTTTGGCTCCAGGTCTATCTTAAAATTACATAGAAAGCTATAATTCTACTCTAGTACTTTTCGTATCCCATGTTTAAATACCAGATATTAAAAAACCTGCACGTATAATACAAAAAAGTTAAAAGCAATCATTTTTTTTTATTTTTAAATTACACTGGTAAATTTATTTATATGATGAAATAATTTAATAATATTTACTAATACTTTAATAGAATTCTATATATCCTTAAATGTTTATGTAGTCCTCTGTATACTAAAATAAACCAATATCTCTTATATACCTCCCTTATCCGAGAATAGAAATAAAATGCAACCTTAAACATAACAAAACTGCTAATGACGAACTTTCGTTCATAACTAGTTAATGAAAATGAAAAGGGGATGAAAAGTATTAAAATAACAGAACTAAAAATGTTTCCTTCTTTCCTCGGGTTTTCGATGTAGTAGCAATTATTAAGGGTGCTTCACCAGCAATAAAATAAACAAAAATAGAGACAAAAAAATTAACATAATTTTTAAACAAAACGTAACACATATAACTTCAAAAGTACATACAATATTTAAAACATAATCAAAATCTCTACTAATATTTACATGATGCGCATACAAACAAAGAGATAAGAAAATTTTTGAGAGTGATCGTTTTCTTGTTTACAATTAATTTATCGCTCTTAAATTTTTTTTTTCTGAAATAACATTAATGTAAGGAATTATTGTCATATAACACTGTCCTAAAATGATCTGTCGGTTAATTTATTTAAACGTTGATAACAATGTTTTCAAATAACGGACATTATCAAGCTCGTACATAACACAGTTTAGACCCACTAACCTGAATCGTTAAAATATCTGAACTGCTTAAAAGGAGTCGGTAAAATTTATTTTTTTTAAGTTGGTAGAATTTCCCAAACTTAAGGGCGATATGTCAAACATATATATATATATATATATATATATATATATATATATATATATATATATATATATATATATATATATATATATATACATAAGCCAAACTTAAGAGCGATTTGTCAAAGAAATTTGCTCTCTGGACGGCCTTTAACTACTGAGGATAACATCGAAAAAATCAAACAATTAGTGCTTGAAAATAATCATTATTACTTATTCGTCATTTTAGTAGTTGAACATTGAGAAAATGACCGTTATCGAAATTTTAACCTATATTTTAGGCATCGATGTCTTTAATCGACGCTGTTTCTTGCAAAAATGGCGTCGATTAGAGACATCTATTGATCGATTGAATCAATCGAATTGAATGAATGATTGAATCGATTGAATCGACCAATTGAAGACATCGATTGGTTGATAGGTCAATTAATCGATGGAAGACTCGAATGAAAACATCAAACGGAATTCGCAGCGGATATGAAAGGCCATACCACTTTCGGCCTACGAGAAATGTTAAGAAGGATGTGCCCGGCGTTGTCACAGTTGAATCGCAAATAATGGGGATACTTCGAAGGTGACAATATAAATTTTGATGAATCAATTTAAATACTTGTGTGTTTTTAAGGATTCGGTGTCGTTTTTATACAGAAGGTATGCATGAGGCTGTACGTACATATTACATATACACAGAGTGCGATGCGATTGTTGCTCATTCACCAACATTGTTTTGCAAACCCTTTTCTTCCCTTCTCTGTGACCCTTGGATGCTGACTGAATACTCCCATAATTTTGATGAAAGTATAAATAGGATAAGCGTGGTTCCCGCACTTTTTAAATGTGACATATTTTTATTCTGAAAAGAAAAAGAAAAATGTTAATTTAACAGTGCAGCAAGAACAAACGTCTATCACTGATACACCTGTCTTCCCTCCATCTAACTCTATCAGTTGCTCTTTCCGTACTTTCTACTGTTTAATGCAACAGAGAAAGTTAAAAAAATATAAGAATTTAATATTTTAATTTAGTAATAAAAAAAATAACTTGAATATAACAAAGGAAAAAATCTACTTTTTCGCGAAGCAATCGTATGTGACAAGATACATACATATTTTGAGCACAAATAAAAAAATGGAATGATCACATAGGCAACACGTTGCTCTTATTTTTATCATTTGAATATTATGACCCTTGACCATATTCACCGATGTTTATGTTAAATTTTTCCAGGAAATTCATTTATATTTTTAATTACGGTGGCCTATTTTATAACAGTATTAATACAAACATCATACTCCCCAAAGCAAAAATCCTGCTTTTGGACTTCCATATTTTCCGCTTCGGGCCTCCTTATAATTGAAGCAAATTACGCCTGTTTGTACCGCGAAGGTGAGGTGTGGCGAGGGAGTGCAGTGTTACAATGACTAATGTCTTACAAAACCCAAAAATAAAACGATATCATAAAGACTACTTATGGCCATGGGGGATATTAATTAAGACAGCGAAATATATGTATATAATGTATAGTTATAGTAATATCGCTGCAAATGTCTAAAAAAAATATCCCATTTGAAGACATCAAAGTTTTCATTTCTGAGAAAAGGCGGACTTGTGGAACGGTGCCCCTCACCCGTCTTATAGAATACGTCGTCACTTGTATGCACGTTAAATCGTGGTAATGTTGCCTACCCAATATTATAATACCGTTAAATAAAACCGTAGACCGAAAGTTTTTTAAAAGAAAAGTAGTATTTTATAATTACAATTGCATTCTAATGGATTTATTATTCTATTGAGCAAATCAAAATAACTACAAAGATGGTACGTATGGATACAAAGATGGTAAAAGTAATATAAGCCCATAGTCGTCAAAGACCATCGCTAAGAATAAAGTATGTTCGTGCATGATTTTACGCGCAAGGAATTCAAATCTACTCTTATAAAGAAAATAAGATCTGAAATAAGTAAAAAACCACAAGTTTAAAATGAAACTTCTTCATTCTAAACATAATAACAACTGGTGATTTGAGGATAATGAAAACGATTATTTATATTTATCACTATTTTAATAGTTAGCTTTATTTACATATCTTAAAAATAATAATGTACGTTCAATATAACTAAAACGCCAACTGAAAACAGTTAATTTTGGATTTAAAAACGTAGCATGCCGTTTCTTAGTCTCCCTGCTTTGTTTTCCATCAGACTTTAAGCCGATAGTTTAAGCCGTACAAGGGATAAAAAAAATTCCCCCCCAAAAAAGATAGGGTAAATGTATTTTTCTTAATTCTATTCTAACTACTTTTATTCATTATAATTTAAATTATATGCATAAAATTGAAACAAACAAGTTAATGGGGAGATTTCGAAAGCACAACATCGACAAATATAAAATGGCTAAATGTGAGTTTTATCACAATTTAACGTACGATTTATTAACTTTTTATTATTATTTTCTTCTTTATTTCAAGAGAAGTAGAAATTGTTTTTTCGCAAGTTGACAGCAAGTGTAAGGAAGTACCAAAACCAAATAAGTTTTCAGAAATGTATGTGCCGTTTAAAATGCCTACCGTACCATTTATACACTCTGAGTGAATCAGGTAAATGCGGAAATTTAGTTTTATGTTGTCATACAGCTGTATTATTTGAAGTATAAATCCTGAAGTATATTTACTTCAAATTTGTATAATACAAAGTTATTTTTGTACAGTGCAATTTATAAAAGGTAACACCATTTTCTATCCCTCATGAACTACAAAATATTATCTTTTGGCATTTAATTTCATAGTTAACCTTCATTTTTTGTAATTGTAAGAATTATTCGTAATGTATACAATTTTCTCAAATGCTAAACAGTACATACCATTGGATAAAGATTACAATTTTCTCAAATGCTAAAACAGTACATACCATTGGATAAAGATTTAAATGAAGTAAAGAAGAAAATAATAATGAAAAGTTAATAAATCGTACGGTGAATTGTGGTAAAACTAACATTTCGCCATTTTGTGTTTGTCGATGTTTTGCTTCCGTAATCTCCCCAGTAACTTGTTTGTTTCAATTTTATGTAAACAATTTATAATTAAAAAAGTAGTCACAGTTACAATAAATTAAAAAAACTTACATTTACCAGATCTTTCTAGACGGAATTTTTTATTGCTTGTACGACTTAAATGATTCAGACAATACCGATAAGTCTAATGGAAAACAAAGTAGGGAAAGTAAAAAACAGCGTGCTACGTTTTTAAACCCAAAATTAACTATTTTCAGTTATTATTTTTAAGAGATAAAATAGTGAGAAATATAAATAAACTTAACGGTTTTCATTTTCCTCACATCACCAGTAGTTATTATATTTAGAATGAAGAAGTTTTCTTTTAAACAGGTAATTTTTCACCTACTTCTTGCTCTTTAAGTAGGTAATATTAAGAAGTAAAAACCTATTAAAAGAATACCGTGAAAATTTTAATGTCAAATTCTAATTTTAAAAAATTATCATGAGGTGGAAAAACACCTATTAAGTATTTACACACATTTTGCTTTCAATGGCTAAGACAGTTTCACAATCACAATATTTTCGCTTGCGAAAAAAATTGTCAGAGTAGTTTAAAAAATAAATTTTTGAACTTCCAATGGAACCCAGCAACGTCGACACTTCCTTCAATAATTCCTACAGTAGTTTCGATGATATTTTCCACATTAGAATAGTGTTTATTAAATTTTTTTTTTTCCATTCTTGACTTATGAGTACGTCATTTATATCAAAACTGCTTACTGTAAAACTAATTCAGACTATATTCGACTTTATTGCATACGCATAATATCATGCGCGAACATACTTCATCTTAGCGACGGCCTTTGTTGACTATGAGTTTTTATTACTTTTCGCATTATACACACCGTAACATCTTAGTAGTTATTTTTATAAAAATAAGTAAATAATTATTAGTTATTATTTATTCAGTATAATAATAATAATAAATGCACTAGAATACAGTTATAATTGTAAATTACTGCTTTTCTATTAAAAACTTTTGATCTACTGTTTTGTTTAATGGTATTATAATATCACCACGATTTAACATGCATATAAGTGACGAAGTACTCTATAAGAAGGGTGCGGGGTATCGTTCGACAAATTCACTTTTTTTTAGGAATGAAAAATTAAGTACAAATAGAACTAAGGCTAAAGTGTTCCATACACATTTAAGTAGCTATAGAAATATATTTATATTGCTTCTCAACAAGTAAATATATTAATACGTCATTCAAAGGGGTAACAATATCGAAAATTACCCCAAAAATATGGGATATGTTTTATAAACATTAAGACTTTTGCAACAATATTTCTAAAACGATTTATATATTATACACATATAATTCACCCTCTCAATTAATACCCCACATGGCTGAAAGCAAAATCATTTCTATACCAAACTTATTTTACTCACTGATTCACAAACATTTTTTTCGATTCTAAATATTCTAAAATTTCTATTTTCTATGTTAAATGATCTATGCGTTGTCAATGTTTTGCAATATAATATATTAATTGTATGTGTGTGAACAAGAAGCAAACAAAATTTTATAATTCATCTGTTTTCCTGTCCGTCCGTGTGTTTGTATCTTTGCCTATTTATTTGTACCTTAGAACACTAAGCAATACCAAATCGATTTAAATAAGATCATCACTAAAAGCATTCAAACTTAAGATTCAGATTAAAACTTACATTGCATTTTGTCTCAGTCGAGTAAGCCGAAAAGGGATTCGAAATTAAATTATTGGCGCTCATATAGTAAAAACCGAGTATTTGGACTTAAGTAGTGTTGAATATAAATTATCGAGAAAATCACAGCTTAAAATTCAAGTCCAATACATAAATTATTTTTATATTTTCAAGGCGCAAGTATAAATTACTACACGAATTTTACGAGGAACACCCGTATAATAAAATTATAATATATTCAACAAAGAATTTCTCGAATGTTCATTTCAATATTTCTTTAGTTTTTTTTTCTTGATTCAATAACCTATATTGTGATTTTGTGGTTAAATCGAAAAAAACTAAAGAAAAACTTCTCCGCGTGTGGTTATGCACAGGTAAACTATAATTTACACACTGCCCATCACACATACTGCTTCAATTACTGCCTCAGTTAAATTGAAGATATATTTTATTTAAATCACTTCTGTTATAAAGGAGAAGCATTGGCTAAATCTAACACGATAAATCTTTATGATATCGCAGTGAAATTATTTTATTTTTGGGTTTTTTTAAGATATTTGTCATTTTATCGCCGTAGTCACCCGCCACACCTTAGCCTCGCTGTACGGACACGGGAATTTGTTTCAATTATGAGGAAATCCAAAGCGTAAAATATGGACGTTCAAAAACGAGATTTTTGCTTTGGGAGTATGATGTTTTTATTAATTCGTTTATAAAATAGGCCACCGTGATTAAAAACATGAATTAATTTCCTTCAAAAGTTTAACATAAACATAAGTGAATATGATCAAAGGTGATGCCTATATATTATCACATATGATTGCTTCGCGAAAAATCGAGTAGTTTATTTCAATTGTTATATTAAAGTTACTTTTTCAACAAATAAATTTACATATAAGAATCTAATATTTCTTTACCTTTTTTTTGTTGAATTAAATAGTGGAAAGTATGGAAAAAGTGAATGATAGTTAGATGGAGGGAAAACAGGTTTATCAGTGAAACAGGTTTGTTATTACTGCACTATTAAATTAACATTTTTCTTTTTCTTTTCATAATAAAAATATGTAAAACAATGTCATATTTAATAAGCGCGAAGGTAAAAATTATGAAAGTAGTACGTCAACATCCAGGAGAGAGAAACAGGGAAGGGAAGAAAAGGGTTTGCAAAAAAAATGTTAAAACAACCCCGAATCGTTAAAAAACACAGTAATCTGGGTTTATTCACCAAAATTTATTTTGTCACCTTCAAAATAATATCCATTGTTTGCATTGAAACTATTATAACGCCGGATACACACCTCCATACATTTCTCATAGGCCAAAAGTGATATGACCTTTACTTCCCGTTGTAAATTTCGTTTCATGCCTTTAATCGAGTCTTCCATCGATCAATCGAACTATCAATCGATCGATTCATTGAATTCATTTGATTCAATCGATATCTTCAATCGATGCTCTTTTTGCAAGAAATTAAGCTCTTTCGGAACCAGTCTTGCGGCTACGCATCTATGTGCAAAATATTGGTTAAAATCCCATGAACGGTCATTTTATCAATGTTCAACTCTCGAGTCAACTCTCTGATACTGAAATGATGAATAAATTATAATAATAATTTTCAAGCACTGACTATTTGCTTTTTTTCGATGTCAATCCTCAGTAGTAGACGTTAAAGGCCGTCCGGAGAGTAACTTTGAGGTCGACCTATTCCGACAAGTGGTGTAAACACACTAGTTGACAGCTCGCGCTCAAGTTTTTTTGGTAATTAAGGAAGGTTCTACCACTACTTCACAAAAATTTTACTGATTTTCTTTTGAACGGTTCAATTTTTTTAAAGTAGCTTTTATACAAAAGATATGTATGCGCAGTTGTTAAAATAATTTAACCTAGGTTTTAATTCAGACTTAGTTTAACTTGGTTCCAATAATTTCAAAACCCATTTACGTTCAATAGAAACATCACGATCCGCCTGGAACCATATTCGGAATTGATAACTCGGAATACTTGTTATCATATGCTAAAATCAAACTTACAGAATTTTCCTTAAATACAATACTACGTACTCAAGGAGGAAGGTAAAGAACATCATAAAATATGAATGAAATCCCCTAGTAATCATGTCATATTACAAGATGTTTGTTAATGTTTGTTAATCCAGGCTAAAACGAATTGGTGTACCAAATTTAGTGTAGGTCCGTTCAAAAATTAAGGAAAATGAAAAAAAACCAATATGCATCCGTACATCCAAACTTTCGCATAAAAACATTAGTCAAGTTATAAAGTTCCATCTTATGCTTTTTCAAAAATAATCTTTTTTGACTTCTATGATCCGATCGATATAAATATAATTCGAAATTGTGCACTCAACCCACACACACACACACACATAAACACACACACATATATATATATATATATATATATATATATATATATATATACATACCATATACATTAAATATCAGAATAATTCGTTTTCAACATTCATTAACATAAACTTGAATTTATGACCAAGCGATATAGGATTGCTCGTTTTCTTTCTATTGTGTTATATCCCAGACATATTTAGGTTAAGTTGAGATGTTTTAAGCAAAATAAATGCCCTCTTCCGTTTTCCTGTAAGCGTTTATAATATTTTTATTTTCATATCTTTTTCCTCTCATGAAATTTAATTTTCATTACACCGCTCTGTTTCTCGTGGCCTTGGCTTTAATTTTTAAGATTTGTTTCCTCAAAAATTAAAACGAGTACCTTATGATATAAGTACATTGTTTGTTATAATTTTACTTGATTTGAATAATTTGATATACAGACAGTTATTAATGCGTGACCTGGATAAACTGAACTTAGCAAATAATCAGCAATTTTGCTACTAAGTTTATGCATTTACATACTTCATATTTACCTAAAAATATACTTCATAATTATCTATAAAGTATGATATTTATATTAAAGTAAATTTGTTATCATAACTTTAGATGATGGTCGAAGAAAATTTCTAAGAATTTAAAGTAATATATTGTTTAGAAAATTTATTTTATTTCTGAAAATAACAGAAAAAAAACAAAGAAATATTTAATCGAATCATATTACATTAATCTTTATGAAGCAGAATCTTCTTTATCAGCATTGTACATTAGCATACGCAATAATGGACAAATTAACTAGTTAAACAGTAAGTGGATTTATATAATGCAGCAAATGCGTATTTTTTTTTTAAATTAATGTAATTTTCCTTCACTCAAAATATAATGACTTAAGATGAAAAAAGTTCAAAATACTCTCAACGTAGGGCTTATATTGGGAAAACTAATTGGTTAAACGATAAGAGGATTTACATAATACGGAGAGTACGTATTTTTCATAAAACTAGTGGATTTTTTCTTAAGTTAAATTATAATGACTTAAGATGAAAAAAAGGTCAAAACACTCACAAGGTTAAGCTCAAATTTCACAAATTTAAGGACGGGTTGATCATTTCAAATCTTAATATTCGGCAAACACAAATCATTTACACCCTCGCTCTATATATATGGGAAGATAAATACATTAAAAATTAGTTTTAATTACTTTCCTACATGTTAAAAAAATTGCATGCAGCATATGCTTTTAACATTAAATTTATATTAGTCTAAATTTAAATTATAGAAACTAAAATTTCAGAATCAGAATTTTAATCTCAGAAACTAAATTTTATCGAGCAGATACTGATCGAGAGCTTCGAAGGATATTTTATTCTTATTTCATACAATAAATAAATCCCAGCCATAATATATTAATTACTTGAAAAATATTCATTAAAACTATTTATATGAAGGCATCTCGAATTTAATTTACTATTCCTAAAATTACGCGTCATTGTACAATAACATCTTAAACTATTATTAAAATATCTTCCCTTTAATCATAATTTGCTATAATTCTTTCTTTTAATCACAAAATATAATTTGACTAAGATATATTCGTCAGACCTCCAAAGACAAGTGTAGGTTTACGAGATATAATACATTAAATAGCGTCACTACTAAAAATCTGTGAAAAACATGATAAGCTGGTATTTATTGAATTGGAGTAGTTTACTTTAAAATCGTGTGTAATATTGAAGTACTATTTATAATACTTTTTCTCGGTTTAAAGAACCATAGCTTTAATTCTTTTTGCTCTTACGTTCCACAGCCGATTTCCCGCCAAGGCTGTCTTAGTCAGATTCCACCTTTTTGACCTGTCCCACGCCACGGTTCTGCATCTGTTGACGCCTATATTCTTTAGCCATTTTCCACGTTTTCCAGCCATCTTGTGCGCGGTCTGCTTCTCCTTCTCTTCCTTTCCGGTTCTTGGAAAGTTATTATTTTCACTAAGTTCTTATCGTGATACCTGTAAATATGGTCCAGCCATCTCAGTTGAGAGGCTTAGATTACCTTAACTATATTTGGTACCCAGAATTTATATTCCAATTCATCATTAAATCTTACTCTCCAAACTCCATTCTCCCTCACTGCACCAACAATTATTTTCAAGGTTTTTCGTTCAAAAATCATTAGTTTATCTTCGTCTGATTTACTCATTGTCCAAACTTCACTTCCATAAAGTCTTACTAATATCTTGTATTCTAGTACTTTTGTTGCACTGCTTAAATATTTTGATCTGAACTGCTTTCGCATTCCAAAGTAGCATCTGTTCACCGTGTTGAAATTATTTTTAATTTCAGTTGTAATATCATTATTGTTATACACTATTGTACCCAAATATTGAAATAGTTCCACCTTCTCAAAGATGTGATCATTTATTTTTCTTGGTAAAAGGTACCTATAGGTCCTTTATAGGTTTTCAGACCATTCTAAAGAAGTTTTAATTGCTAAATATAATGTTAATCGAATAATATTGATAATAAAAGCTCGGCAACTAAAGCCTTTGTGTAAAATTCTGAATTGTTATAGAAACTTCTCAAACGCCTCTGGAAGTATGTATAAAGAGCACGGAGTTCGACATTCTTTTCAATTAGCTAATGAGTTTAAATGAATAGAGAACAAAGAAAATATCAAAACGGGAATGCCCACGTCTCTATTGTATCCGGTATCATATCAAAAAGGGTTATGCAATAACGAAACTTATTTTATTTTTATTGTATTTAGTCAACATGTTGAATATAAATCAATATTATCCCAATGTAAGTTACGCGGATAACTAAATACTAAGAATTGAAATTGATCACTACATATAGCATAGTCATTAAAATCTAAAACTATGAACATTAAGGAACAAACATAAGCTGATAACTATAACGCTTTCGAAATATCGAACAACTTCTAAGACCTAATGTCTTAGAAGTTGTTCTTGTTTCCGTTTACTCAATTCGGTCTAAATTACTCTCAAGATTATTGTGACAAATGTCAGGCATATTAATATAAGGAATTAAAATAACACATAAAATATATAAATAAACACATATTTAATGCTAACATGTTTTGAATATTTATATATAACATATATAAATAAACACTATATTAACTGCTAACATATTTTTGAATATATGTTTTTAAAGATATTCTTAATATACCATAATAATCTTTTATCTGTTCTTTAAACTATACTGTTAAGTACGTCGTATCGGGTTCTTACAATGACGACTATACTTTTAACAGAATCAGGATTCATAATAATATTAAAGAAAATTTATTAAACCAAATCAAAATACAGCCGCAAAGCAAAAAAAACGATTATGAGAACAATATTTCGACAAAAACAATATTTCGAGAACAATATTTCGACAAAAACAATATTTCGGGAACAATATTTCGACATCGAGTTGACTCTATAAGCGTGTCATTTTTATTAATTTTTATAAAGAACTCTAGAAAGTAGTTACGAAGGAACTAGAAACTTGTTTAAAAGTATACATATTACGAAAATAGATGCTCTGGAAATGACATTTCTTATTCAACTTATTCAACAAATATCTGAAGTTTGTAAATTGATAAACTTGGTCCAATAAAGATGGTTCAACTTCAAAAAAATTGCAGAAAATTTGTCTTAAAACAAAACTACATAGATAGTTCATCGTTAAAGTAACTTTTATAACAGGAAAATTTTTTAATTTTTTTTCGATCAATATGGAAAAAACTGCAAACAAATTATAGCCTAAACCATAAATGAACCTACCAATATAATTTCACTTTGATAAATATTTTTTTGATAAATGGTACTTTGATTCTATAGTTTAACGCATTCGTTAATGAAAATCTGACTATTTATTTTTTCACATAGGACGTAGGTAAGCATGCCATCTAAACTAGATACGTAAATAACATCGTTAAACAAAATGAACTTATTATCATTTTTTTTTAGAATTAGACGCTGTATTATTTATGTAATAAATTTAAATGAAAATTCAATTGAAAAAAGCAATTAAGTTTCCATAAAAAATCAATTAGATGGTACTGTATTTTAAAAAGTAATAAGTTCCTTTTCAGAACACTTTTTAAGCAAATTAAAGTGCTGATTCAAATTTTTAGATTTCTTAAATACCAAATATTTATCCTTCGTAAATTTATCACTTTATTATCCTTAATTTAATACATTGTAAATATTAAAAACTCTACGAAATTCCCCTTTTCGTCTGGCGCTTGCCACCGGCGTTATCTTTAATAATTCGTAAAATAAGGAAGCATGGCTTCTAAATTTATATTCGCAAACTGTAGCAGACTTTAAGTTGATGGTACTTTTATTCTATTGAGTCAAAAATTCTTATTATTTAAATTTTGATGATACGAATAATATATAAATACCAGACACCCCATGCCATCCCACCCCCTAAATTTACTGGATAATTACATTTCCCCATTGTAACGATATACATCGTACGCCATAATGTTTTAATCGTTGAGAGAAGATGGAATGTCGAATATAACATATTATATAAATACAGACTAAATAAGTAATTAATTGCTCAATTACAAAAATACAAGGAAAAACATTTGGTTTTTTAGCAAAAACCTAAGGAATCAAGAAGTATTCAGTTTACAAACTACTTAAATTTAAAATCGTTTTTCTTTTTGTGAAATTATAAAGTAACACTTTTAGGCCACGTTCAATCCATGTTAATACTATTAGGTCACGTTTGTATTAATTTTTTCCGCACACCACACACGAGATTTTATGGAATATGTTTTGTATTAAGTGGTTTACACAGAAACCATGCTGTAAAATCCCGTATTCAGTGAAAAAAACGAATGAACTGATCGAATTTTTGACTAAATTTCTAGAAAGCTCGGGACGATTTAATAGAATAGGTGATGTAGTGGTGCTTATTTTTATATTACATCATTCACATGATGAAATGTTTCCCCCAAACGATCACGTAGTCATCCACCGAAGCTAGCCCAAAAACTTCTCGTTACCACTTGTCAAAAACGGAGGGCGACCTCGAGAATATGACAAGAAAAAAGTTTGTTATGACAAAAAATTACATACATTTATTATACCACAATTTAAACACCCTCAATAAATACAAAGTAATCAATAAATTTTGAGCAAATATCATCGTATTAAAAGTCCACGTGGCCTTCGTTAATTTCGCAAATTGGTCATTGCTGGCATTGTATTTGAAACGCCAAAATAATAAATGTCATGTTCACAGACAAAATTGTGAAATACAGTTAAGTAAGCCCTTATCATTTCAACGATTAAATAATTTGAAAAGTCGATGCCCTTTTTAAAATCTTCTGTTTTACCGCCGCATGTATTCGACATATCTTCTGGCATGCATTTGACATATTGCCAATACGCATTCGACATATCTTCTTGCGTGCATTTGACATATTGCCAATACGTATTCGACATATCTCCTTGCATACATTCGACATATAATCTAGCATGCATTCGTCATATTGCCAATACGCTTTCGACAAATCTTTCGATTATCACTCGACTCGAGTGTACCCAAATGGACGTTATAGATTATTATGCAATGCAAATATTAATGACCTCTTACTTATCCAAAGGGCCCACAATCTCCAGATTCAGTTAGTGGTTCGGGTTCAGTTATTAGCAATTAAATACAATTAAATGAAACTACGTGATGTAGAATTATTTCTACTTTCTTTAAATTCTTTACAATCTAGTTTTTGTTGTATTACAACAACTTCAGGTAGGCTGTTAGCAAAGATTAAGTCTTAGGAACATCCAACAGCATTTATATGTTTAAAAACAATAGCGGAAACCGGGTTTGTGTGGTTTTTCCCACTGATTATATTATTGAGTTTATTGTAGGGGAGCGGTGTAGGTTTTAATATACTTCCGAGAGTTATACGAAACTAACGCCAAATATATTCAAAATAAGCAATTAACTATTCAAAATGTAAGAGGCGCAATTTTTTCGCAAGAACCCACGTCTATATAAATACAACAAATACAACTCTACTTTTGTATCCATTGTAATTAATGTAAATATCCGCTGTGTCCGCATTTTCTAATACGCATATCTTTTCAATTAATGGCAACTATACGAAATGGGAAATTTTTTTCTCCTTTTGGTTTAAAGCCCTTTGCAATTTCTTTCACTTATGTTCGTAGTTAGTGGACATTCTTCACGTAAGACAAAATTATGGGCTGAAATTAAATAAATAGCCGACGTAGAGAGCAAGAGAGTATTTATTGACACAACGTAGGCATTGCTTAAGTACTACTTGGTACGTACGTCATGAATATTGAACAATTTAAAAAATTAGTACTAAGTATGGTAATTCCTAAGATATTAGTGTTTTTGTAGTAAAAAAGCAATACAGCGGCTGAATGATCATTTGGAATTTATACAAAGAAACGAGGTGTTATCTTTCGCAGAGGTCGATTGCAAAGACAGAGGTCAAGACTCGTAGAAATTTTCGGGAAGCATTTTAAGTGCACGCTGCGCAAAGCATACAAATTAATGAAAAAAGGATTAAAAATCAGTGGTACGAGCATTAATCACTACCCGAATGTCACTAGATTAAAACTAAGTTCAATTTTAAAACTAAATTTTTTCTAGAGTTTCTATTTCGTACACTCTTATTCTGTTGGTTGCAAAAAGACTAACTTACAATTTCATTAATTCTTATATATTAATATCTTATTAACTTAACGACCCACTATTTTTTACGAAATAATACTATAACAATTTAAAAATAGATGTTCCCGGAACCAAACTGCGAAACGAATTTCAATTATAAACTTTCCTTCACAAAATAAAAATATCTGTTGCAGGTTAGCGGACCTCACTGAGGTTGGCTGAAACTTCATCACTATTTCCTTCGCAATCCCCTTGTTGTCGTTTCCGAAAGTTTTTTTCGTGAAAATGAAAATATAAACAAACTTTTCACCAATCTACGACCGGAACTAATCCCTATTTACGGACCATCGTGTTAAACATATTTTTTATTGAACGTAAATACTGTCCTAAATAAACTCTGCCCTTTTTATGCCCCTAAGTTAAAAGGTTATTACGCCACTATGATAAGCGACTTTTGGTATATAATTATTGGGTTGATTTTTTTAATTTTTATGCTGTACTGTATTTTACTAAAGGTTCTCTTTAAGTAAATTTTGGGTGTTAAAACAAATCATTAATTTTGCAGAAAAAAGAAACAATGTGGGTTTCTTCTTTCAACATAATATTTAATTCATTTAAAAGCTTATATATAACCTATTAACATCTGGGATCACATTTCATATATTATTTTTAAACAAAATAACACTAAATCACATTTTTACCCTTAATCACTGTAGTCAAACAAGTCTTATATCTAAAAAAACAAATAGCCTGGCAAAACGTCCTTAAAATATTCAAAATAGTATATTCTAGTAATTTATTAAAGAACATCTTCAAGGTGTAAATACCTGTTTTTATAGATAGAGAATATTTAATTCGTTACCTAAGTTTATGGTAAATAAGGCATGTTATTTATTATATTATTATGCAATCAATTTATTTCTTTATAGGATAAATACAAACAACTCTCTCGTTTGAGATTTCAATTAATTCGAATTTTTAATAATTCTAGTTCTCCAAGTAATCCATAGTAATCCAAGGTTCAATGTTGGGAAGAACTTAAATTATACTACAAGCATAAATACAGATATTCTCAAGTGAAGTACTTACATGTTTGTTGAGTTCACTCCAAATCTAGTTGAAAGGACAAGTCTAACTGGATTTCGCCCATCAAGTATGTATGTACACACTCGGTTACCTAACTAAAAGGTACTTCAAATTCTTTCTTGTACATTCATGCTACAGTCGACAAATAAAATCAGAGAAACGTTTTGCTCTACTTCGTTAATTAGCTTTGTGCACTAAACTTCACAATTTAAGTATTTTCAAGAAAAGTAAAGGATTTTTCTTAGCTGTTAAGTTGTAAGAAAAAGAAAGCCCTGTTTGTAATTATTTTTACATTATTGATTATATTTGTAATATTACCCGATTCTAAAAATTTATCCCATTTTTTAATCACAATTAAATGAAACTACGTGATGTAGAAATATTTCTACTTTCTTTAAGTTCTTTACCACGTCCTAGATTTCGTTTCCTTTAACCCATTTTTAATGTTTAATATCAAAAGGGGAAGACTTACTGAAACATCTATCTGTTTTTGTGAGATGAGAGTACACAGAGAGTTGAATTTTAACATAAATAGGAAATAAAGTACTAAAATTTTAATTCAATTTTATTTTTAAGGATAATTTAGGGATAAAATATAATCCATGTATAATGTTAGATATAATGTCGAGCGATCGAACGAATCACAATTGTTTTCTTTTTGTTTTCAACGCCATTGTGTAGGATATTAAATAAATACTGATAAAATGGAAAATCCGAAAATACATGATTCAGAGAAACAAAAAAAAACTGGGAGCAAAGTTTCCAAAAAACTGTAAAATGTAATTGATCTAAGAAATTAAAAAAAACAGTGAAAGCAATAGAAAAAATCTAAATTGATTAAAAACTGGAGACAATACAAGTAATATAAGTGTAAACATGTGGCAGCAAAAATTTCATAACTTCTGGCGTCAAAATAGAAACCATTAAGAACCCACTTGTTCCTTTTTTGATACTTGCACTTCGGACCATGTATAGCGTTTACATGAAATCTATGGTAAATTCTTTGGGCTCATTAAGTCAACAAGAGTGTGAATACGATATGTGTACTGGGAAAAACCTAAAAAGTTCCGTAAAAAAAAGAACATGTACATATATATATATATATATATATATATATATATATACTAGCTGACCCGGCGAACTTCGTACCGCCTTAGCGTTGCAATGATGCACTACTTTATTTTGTATAGCTGACCTATGTTAGGTATGAGTACCTATTCAATTTGAACTGAATCCTCCATATAAAAATGAATCCATAATTCCCTGGTCTCGCTATACCTGAAAATGACTTTACTAATTTTTAATTAAATAAAAAACAAAATATATATTTTCATAATAGTGTTTATTTCTTAGGATTCAATAATTTCACTAATATTTTTACAAATCGCTATTGAACAACTTTGCATTTTTATTTAAACACTAAGCTCAATACCACGCGCGCTCTAGAAAGCAACTAATAGTCTCTGTACTCTTCACTGCTTCTCTCTACTCTAATGCTTTTTGATAAACTATATTTTTAGTTTTATGTTCTGGCGCGTAAATAAATAATGTTGTTGGTTTTCCGACACGGGAACAGGCGAAATATAATTGGCCATGTGAAAAACATGGATCTTCTAGGTTGATGCCACATACACTTAGCGACTGCCCTTGCGATTTATTTATTGACATTGCAAATGCAAGCCGCACTGGAAACTGTAAACGCTTAAAGCTGAATGGCATGTCGTTCGGTATCATAGGGATGCGTGGGATTAAAACATCTTTGCCTTTGTACTTCCCTTTTAAAATTGTTGCTTCGATGACATTGTTCAATAATTTCTTCACCGCAAGCCGGGTGCCATTACACAGACGTGGCTGGTTTATGTTCCGTAACATAATAATTACTGATCCGATTTTTACTTGCAGATTATGAGTTGGTAAGCCGGGTAATTCCAGCGAATTTAAAAATTCTGTTGGATAATTGACAACATCATCATCATTAGTAACGGAATCAACTGATTTGTAATTCTTCAATTCGCCAGCTATTTTCTCTTGAATCTGAAAATTCATTTCGTTCACATCAACATTGTTTGCGGCCAATATAACACGTTCGCTTAACCAATCGTGATTTACGTAATTTTGAGCTATGTTTGGGAAAACCATCTCCATGAGTTCGGTCTTTGATTCACAAAAGTTACAAAAATTGGTAGGGAATGTAATGTATCCCGATGATGTATCAACAGCAATATTACCATTACCAATATCGAGCAGTTGTTTGGAAAACACTTCTCCAGACTGGTCTTCCTGCAATTCGACTCTCATGTTTATACTCAATTTAAGTATTTTAATGTATTTCCATAAAATGGACGACTTCAAACATGCATTTAGTTCATCAGCTGGCGTTGAGCGTGGAACAACTGGCAATATTTGTCGAAAATCACCTGCCAATAGTATCATTGCACCACCAAACCGGTTTCTGTTTTTTTTTCTAAATCTTGCATTGAGCGATCTAATGCCTCTAAAGATTTTTTGTGTGCCATCGTGCATTCATCCCAAATGATCAATCTGGTTTGCTGCAGCACTTTGGCCATGGCAGAATTCCTCGAAACTTTGCAAGTTGGAGTTTCATTTATTTGAAGGTTCAACGGCAACTTGAGAGCTGAATGAGCTGTTCAACCGCCTTCCAACAACGTAGCTGCAATACCTGATGAAGCTAGGGCTAGTACAATTCCATTTTGCGATCGAATCGTGGCCAAAATCAATGATAACAAAAACGTTTTCCCAGTTCCACCAGGAGCATCTAAAAAATAAAATCCGCCAGTTCCATCGTTCACTACTTTCATGAGCGTATCGTAGGCATATTTTTGTTGTTGATTCAAAAGGGGTACTGTTCTATCAACCATTTCTCTTAATGTTTCGGAATCGTATTGGGCTTCGCGTCTCAATTCTTGATCAAATGAGTTGTGCATTGGGCGATTGGGTGCTATCATTCCTATTTGTATTAATACTTTGTTGGTAAGCATCAAGCACATGTCCTCAATTAAAATTAATGCTTCATTGTGAATTTCTTCGTTCATTTGTAAATCTGCATTCGATGTTCTAAGACACATCTGATGCAATATATCTTCCGCCATATGATCTTTGTATTTATGCCATAAATCAATCGGTGTTGATGGGAAGCATGTAGACAAAATTATAGAAAATAATGTTCGTATTTGTTTAGGATTTGAATAAATCACAGCATCTTCGAGAGTGTGGTCCCAATGTGTGTCATTCTCTAACAATCCCAAATGTTGACAGGCTTCTCTGTATGTGCCACACAATACACCATTAACTGTTCGCAGATGTTGGAATGATGTTGGACCACGAACATTGACTAACAGTAAACGCAAATAGAAACATTCGTCTTGACTGGGATGGACTGCATAAAGACGGCCTAGTGCATCGGTGGAAAATACTTGTGGATAACCTGTAACTGGTTGTCCTCGTTTTCGTCGTTGGAATTTTTTTGATGATTGATTCCAGGTATAATATCTTGGCATTTCTGAATAAAGTAGCGTTCTGGCAAAATCATCATTCTGGCACATTTCAAAGAAGCTGGTTAATGTTGTCGATGGTGGCCTGTCAACTCGTTGTAATACGTTTCTGTAAAATGTAATACATCTACGTGTAATACATCTGTAAAATACACCCGTTGACCATTTTCCAAATGTACGGCCAAGTGAAAAACAGTAGGGTGTCGTTCATGTATAGGAAACGAAAATATACGCCACATGCCTTCGTTACTACTAACATAGCGGCCCATTTGATATTGAGTGACTTCATCATTTTAATTTTCGGCAGCAACTCCGAAGACAGCCATATCACTACCTTTGTTCACATACTTGCAAATGTATTTTATGGATTTTACGGAATGGCAAAATTCGACGTTTATGTGTGCTTTATATGCCTTGCAGAGTAATGGCGAAAACGGAACAACCCAACGATTATCAACTTCAATGTCCTGTCGATTTACTTTGACTATTGTTGACTTTCCATTGTCATCAATGGATCGGCGGTGATAAAGTGGATATCCATCATTTCCAGTAATAGTTTCTGCTACTAATTGTCTTGGGTAGCGTTTTGAACATTTTCCTTCAACCATACACGGAGAAATGGGATTTAATATTCCACATGGACCATGTATCATATTTTTTGTAATAACCTCATGTAACAGTGGGTCTTCATTATAATCGGGAATTTCTGCTGATATCACATGATCAATATCATTCGGTCTTATCCTCTCAACCAACCAAATGAGGATATGTGCATGTGGTAATCCGCGTTTTTGCCACTCAACTGAGTACATCCAACAGCGCGTCTCGCCGAACACGCGATGCTTAACAATAAAATCCATGAGTGATTTTAATTTCATTTTGAACACCCTTGCAGTGATATCGTGGCGATCAATGGGTGATTGGCTAGTAAATAATTCTTGTTGAATTTCTGTCCACTTTGGAATGCATGTGAATGTGATAAACAAATCTGGTGTGCCATAATGTCTTACATAGCACATAGCATCTTGAGCATATTCATGCATATGACGCGGACTTCCAACGTATGTTGCTGGGAGAATAGTTGTTCTGCCAACATTCTGTGCATTTCCATCAGCATTAATGGCATCCCGAAGATGAATGTATTCCTCGGAACGGAGTTTTGCCTGGTTCAACCTAATAAATGTCAAACGTTCAGTTTCAACTTTCACATACATATCCACAGCATACTGGTGAAATAGACGCCGACATTTTAAGATGTGATTGTCCTCATTTTCCCGAGCCATCAGTCTGTATGAATAATAATTCATTGAACTAATTTTTTTGTTCGTGTCAGCACCTGTAAACAATTTTTTGTGTTATGATAATAATATAAATTTTATGTTAGTAAACATATATTTTAATGTAGTAAACATATTGTTAATAATTTACCTGTAACTGAACTTATCATCTTCATTGAAAAATTATAGCCGTCTTCACCTTGCTAAAATAAGATAGGATATTGTAAGGCATCATATGATCGATGTGTTTCAGACACACGCTGAAGCTGATCGTACCGCCGATGCAAAACAATGTCTCGGTTTTCTAAATTTTCACCCACAACGACAATAGCCACTTCATCAATTGTTGGCACATTAAAACGTCCAGCATGTTGTCCTGCAGGCGCCTTACCGGCTCTGATGACAATTTTGTGATTATCAGATGGCATGCGGTCTAATGCAGTTGTGAATAATGCAACTAATTCATTGTGTTGATGGAAAAATGTTTGAAGTTGTTCCACAATGTATCTTTTCACTGAGTTGTTGTGTGCGCAACGCTGATCGACTTCTCTTGCTGAATTGCCCATAAAATATATTTGCAAAAATTTATAGTCTTGATCAGGCACTGGCAATAAGGAACCTGTTCGATGATATATTTGACCCTGAATCTGCAAGAATATAAATATATATACAGGTAATTGTATAGCAAATTTTACCACCATGTGGCTCGCAAAATACTGCCACAATACTTTACATCATTTCAAATTAAAACTACTTTAAACCTCGACATTGAACAGCCTTCCATGACAGCTATAGGTAGTAGACCTAAAAAACTTATTTGCCATAGGTAGTAAAACTAAAAAAATTGTTTACCATTATAATTACTTACTTTGAAAGTAGGCATAAAATTGTCTCGAATAACCTTTGTTGCCCCAAATGATGTCATTTGAAAGCAATTATTGTACTGCTGGATATGAGTCAAAAAATGATAAGAATCTGGACCAATTCCAGATACCAATGAATGTAGTGGCTCTGGTGGCGGTACCAATGGCGTCAATTTGACTTGGCCGCCGGCGCAACACAATCCAGGGGCTTCATTTTTGAATTTCAATGCCTTGTAATGTGGACACACAATACTCATTTGTCCAATAGCAACAATTTTCGCTGAACTGTAATCAATTGCCACATTATAACTGAATGCAGCTCTGTGGGGATTAAACACAAAATTTCTATCTTGATATCGATTCCGTTCAAGTTCATTTCACGCTTCGCATTGCTCATCAGTTTGATTTGCTCTTATATTTCTTTGACTTGCCGTATTTCGAGTTCTGCGGCCTAAGCTTGTACGTCTGGTTGGTGGCATTGTTAAAAACGAAAATCCAACTGAAAATGAAAAGCTCTCATACATTTTCTGTATAACCATGTATACCAAATTGTATTATTGTGTAATCAGCAAAAGTTACTAAAAATCAATATGAAGCTGTGAACTTACCGTGATTAACAAACACTTCACTTCACTTCTTTTTATTCAATGGCTTTCCCATTAGGATTCTATGCCAATATCAAGTAATATAATTTAACAATTATAAACGAATGGCGATACGCCAATATCAAGTAGAGATAACTTTAAAGTGGATAATTCTTCTGGCTGTCCTCAAAAACGTGTATTCAAGATGGCAGCCAGAATAAAAAATTAGCAAACAACAATCAAAACAAACGTTGACGGCCAAACAAACGATGACAGCAAAACAAACGATGCTCTTTCATCAATATAATCTATGGCTGTGAATGACATTGACATTTGTTACTCGCGTTTTTTAAAATATGCAAAATTAAATGTAAATTTTTCAATATTTCTGAGAGATTTTCTTAATATTTTTTTCCGTAAGAACCTTCTCCTAATAATAACAAATACAACAAAAAAAGAATCAGTGAAATCGGTCCAGCCATTCACGCGTGATGCCGTGACCAAGGAAAACGGGTTTCATTTTTATATATATAGATATATATATATATATATATATATATATATAAATATATATATGTATATATATATATATATATATATATATATATATGTATATATATATATTTATATATATATATATATATATATATATATATATATATATATATATATATATATATATATATATTAGTTACTTCAGACCATACTAATTTTTGCAGCTCTTACTAGTTTTAATAGTATTACACAGTGAAATAACGTTCAGTCGCCAGCAAAGACATATGAAAAAATTTCCATATCATGGAGGGTAAATGAATAGAGTTTCAATATTTAAACAGGTACATTTTCAAATATAAAGGAAAACGGCTTAATGGCTTATTTGTCAAGCCCGTTTCACCATTCTGACCATTCTGATGTAAAAATAAATAATTGACAAACCACATATACAAAAGTGACGAAAATTGAGTCCAAGAAAAACAATAATTTCAGACTCTATTTATTTAGAATTATATTCACTAACAGAATGTTATACAGGCGCCGAAGTGAATTAGTTCTAAGAAAGTATGTTAAAATTGTGCCTAAAAAAATTAATTAGGAAAATTTTATCTATTTGAAATAATGCTCTAAAAATGTCGATCGTTTATTTCTTTTAATATCAGAATATCATAAATAATTTAACTTTACTAAATATCTTTTAAAACTATGTGGCTAACTATGTATTTATATAACCTTTTGCTCTTTCACCAATAACATAGTCACAGAGTCCTACGACGCTAAAACGAAATACACGGTTCAATAAAACCATGTATTATAAAACAATCGAGTTTAAACTGAATTTCGATTCTAAAAATAGAAACTCTAAACAGAACCTATAGAATGTTACGAGTGCTATTTGCTCTATTGAATTTTTTACCACTTACAGCGGCTTACCAATTTGATATCGTCTGTGCAGGCTTCTGATGTGTTTCACAATAATGATTACTATTTTAACAATGTTTCATCCACGTTCGCTTATTCGTCTATGTTAATATTTGTATTTATTTATACCTCTGTGTGTTTGAATCCACCTGTTGTTAAATCGGTACTCGGTACTGCATCAGTTCTGAATGTTAACTCTACACCATACCGATCATGTTTCTATTCATTTTTTTCTTAAAGGTAATTCCTTCCAGAATGTCATGGTAAAAAATAAGCTTTACAACCTGATAAAGTAAGGAACTTTGGACAAGGACAGCTTTGGAATGGAAGAGAAGAGAGGGATGTCACATGATACACCGCCAGTCATCAAAGAAAAGTTAGTATATATTAACTTTTAGAGAAACAGTTTTGCGTTAAGAAAATGTAATAGAAATCCTGTTGTTGTTTCAATTTATAATGCCGGTCTGCTTGATCACCCAAATCTAAGTTATAGCGAGGATCCTCACACATAAATATTTATAGATCACATTTTTTCTTATTGTATTAAATTCTATATTTGCTAAATATATTAATCTGTCAATGAGTTTATTTTTGGTTTCTTCACTCATAGCGCAAGTATGTCGTCCGTCACGGTGTTTAGTTAAGTGTCGAGAACAACCCTCCTAGGATGAAGTTTTACTTCATCCTAGGAGGGAGTAAGATGTAGAATATTGTAAAAAACAATCCACTCTTCGTAAAATAATTCCTATGGATTGAAGTTTCTTTACAGCTTCATTCTTTTTTTATTACACACCACGATTCTTTATTTGACTCTCTTTAATGCCTTGACACCACCTGCATATAAATAACTATTCCATCTAAACTTATTAAATAATTTATTTATAAAATATATCCATGTCCAATTAACCTCGCACGAAGAAATCCTATTAATCCAAAGTCCAAGGGTTTTAAAAAGGTTATTTTTTCTTGAAATATTATGAACTAACAATCATCAAGACACAAAATTACACAAAATGACACCGGGGGCTCCTCAGCATCAATGATGCTAAATTGCAACATACTTCGTCATTCGTTTTAGTGGTGACACACAAGGATCAACTGCCTACTATATTAGGTACCGAGAAGAGGTAAAGCAACATGGCAGATGGGTGTTTTATTTCAAACTGCCGTATTTCAATAATACCTCGGTATGCCCAAAATAACCATCTAATATCTAGGCACAAACCATGTAATTATATATTATAATTTTATGTTTTCCTATCCGTTTATTTGTCTCTTTTTTGTTTCACAATTTTTTAACACATTTAATAACCCAAGAACCGAAACGAGCTTTTTTCAACGCATTTAATAACCCAGAACGTGTTGCAATTTCATGAAAGACAACAGGAGATGCAAATGTGCAACTAAAATGCTTCTTAATTAACGGAGATCTATTTGATTACTATGTGATTGAAATTAACTTCACGATTAAGGGGGTTTACCATTAAACAGTTAAACATTGATGGTAATCCTGAATATGTGACCAACATATTCAGGATTACCAAGACATGTATTTTTGTTTATTTAATTATTAGAAAAGAGACTTTCTTACTATTTACAAAATTATAAACCTCAACATTACTAACAATATTTTATAGCGTTTCTATAAAATTTTGTTAAGCTTCGTTAGAATTTTATATCCAGTTTGATGTGCGGCTGCTTAAGCTAATATTGGACTCGGTGTTAAATATCAAAGTTTGCATTTCGTTTCAAGACAAGGCTTTGAATTACGGTCATGGAATTACTAAGTGGCTCATCGTACGTTTGCGATTTACAATTCACGTTTTTTGTCTTTCACTTTTTATAAAATACTTCTTTCTCTTTGCCCTTCTCAAATTGACTTGCATTGTCCTGGTCTTAAATTCATTAACTTAACGTTCCCGTATTAAGGTGAAAATAGAAAAGTTTTTAAGAAAATGACTGAAATTAACGTACAATGAAACAGTGGTAGACGTGTATAAAAAAATATCTGATGTATGCTTATGACCACACGATAGAAGTTGAAACTTTCAATTTTAATATACATCTGTGTGTATATATACATATATATATATATATATATATATATATATATATATATATATATATATATATATATACACGTTAATTTTATATGATGGATATTAGTTCGACAAATCAGGAACAATGTTTTACAACGTATTATATCAAACTACTCTCAAATAAAATATAAATCAAAAATAGAACATAATTCTTGAAACAATCCACTCCATGTTAGACAGTGAACTCGCTTGGCCGATGCCGAAGGGAGCCGAGTTAACCGTAAGAATTCAACAACAGGTTTATGGAAACTGAAATATATTATAAATATTTTAGATGCAATTTTAATTAAATATACAAAAAAGTGCACGTCATATCAAATGAACTACTTTTTAGGCGCATTATGCGCCTCAAAAAGTAATTCACTTGATATTAAAAAAAATGTGCGCCTAAAGAAGTAGTTCACTTGACCGATACCGAAAGGAATCGAATTTACCCGATTCAGCGTCACCGACCCGAGCGTGTCGGCTCTGTTTCGTTCACTGTTCACAAAAAATGCGCATAGTGCGCCTAAAGAACATTTCACTTAAAAAATATCGTCAAATGCTATTTAGACGACAAATATTTCATCTCTATATTAAATATGTCTACATCAAAACTGCGTTATCTCAAGAAAAAATCTCAGAATTAATAGGAAAAGGATATAAATGTATTAAAAATCTTACTAAAGAAGCTAATACCTAATTTTTTTCATGTAATCTCTAACGTTAAGTAAATCGAATAGTATATTATGGTTATTTAGTTGGAAATCCATATTATTATTATAAAATACGATATTATTTAAAAGACCAGGGTTTCATCACATCTCTAGATTTCATAGACTCATTAATATCATAATTTCATGCATTATATGTAATACTTTTTAAACCTTATCGTAACCTCTTATATCTATATTTCATCGTACCCTCTTATATCTATACTTATCGTAACCTCGTATATCTATATTCATTGTAAATGTTACTGCTTATTTCAACTATCTTCGTGAAATTTTTATAATTAACATTTGTTTTGAAATTTCTATAATCTATATTGACTTTCTTTCGACGTTTATCGTTGAAATTAACGACGGTGGCTAAAAATTTTAATTTCTGTTTGAAAAGTGAATACTCTCACGTTAATGATATGGCAGACTTTAAATGGTTCCATTATTTCACTCGTACTCTTCCATATTTAGCTGATGAATGCCTGAAAACTGTGTTTTATGCATATCTTAAAAATAAAGATATTGCACTGGTATTGGACAAGCGCATAACCAAAATTCTTATGTATATTACTTATAGCGTTGTGAACGATTTAAAGCGATCTCTTTGTTTCTTGCAAAGTTCACGTATCTATTGATAAAATATTATTTGAATTTATGAATCAATTTTACGACAAATAAATTGAAACGCCTGTTGCTGTGCCTAGCATCAACAAAACTTAAATCAGAGATAATCATTTTTGTTATTATTGTAGACAAGTTCATTTTCTGAAAAAATCGTCAATGGAAGCCTTTTCGAGCTTTATAAGCTAAATATACCTAAACTCAAGGTCGGCAAATCCTTGTGTATAAATCGTTACATCTGCTGTTAATAACTTATTTGTTTTTTCAATAACATTTTTATGAAAATAATTATATTTTCAACTACTGAAAAAATAATTTTGTATCAGAAGTCAAATACTAAATTTTAACGTATACTTAGATTTTATTAAATGCCTTTTATAGTTAAAAAACCTATTTCTAAGGCCATGACATTTCTTCCAAAATTAATTGGAATTAACACGGTATTTTTTGAAAAGCTTCAGTTTTTATTATAGCCGGGTTAAGGTGAGAAAACTTTTTATATAGTAGTATTTATCAAAACTCTGTTGGCTATAAACTAGAATGTCCCATCTTATAAATAAACATATTTTGTATTTAAATCCACGCAAAGTTTGTTACTTTTCCTATTGCAGTTGAAGTTTTTCTTGATAATTTGATAAAAACATATTACCACATTTTTATGTTTGTCAATTCAATATTTTCAGAAATAAAATCAGAATGAAATGACACTTATGAGTCTCTTAGATTTTTTCCTTTTAATCTCATACAGCGGTAGGAGAACGGCAGATAAGCGAACGAAATTATTTCTTGCAAAAATGCATATTATCGATCTGCTTATCTGTAAATGAGTTTTTAATAAGACAATTGTGATTTTAATAAAACTTGAACAATTGAAGGTGTAATATTAATATTATAATATGAGTAAGCCTATATATTGTGATAAACTTTATCATTAATGTATCAGTACAGTGTTATATCATTTTGATAAATATTGTCTTAAGAAATGGTATATTTAATACTCTATCCTAATGCATTCTTAAATAAAATCTCGTTAAGTAATTACGCCATCTTAACCAGATATCTGGATAATGTAAAATAAAATCCAATGAAACATAAATATATAAAACTAATGCTCGAATAATATTTGAATAATAAAATTAAATATTAATTTTATCAAAAATATCTCTTAAGCACGAGTTGAACTCACACTACGAGGGTTCAGTACACATTTAGCTATTTACAAAAATTTGATGATTTCTAATATTCCTATTAAACTGTTTACAAAATTTTAGTTTTTAGAATGAAAATATATTGCCTACTATATCTTTTACAAGCGCATATTTAAAAAAAACATTTTTTTATGTGACATAACTATATTCATAAAAAAATGTTTTATGTATATAACTTTTTTTCTTTTACTTATGCTATGAGGCCTTGTTTCTAGCCAAATTATATGATTCTAAGCCTTATTTCTAAGTTTTTTTATTGCGTTGGCTTAGAAGTTTGTTCTGCTGTTTTTTTTCTACAGCTCCAGAAGACCGTAGACCTAAGTATTTAATATAAATTTCAACTTGATACCTTCACGCGATCATGATAAAAAGGGTGTTGACAGAAATAAAAACAGACAGAAAACTAAAAGATCCTATAAGCGTTCCTTTTTTTCCTTTTGAGGTACGGAACCCTAAAAACCAATTAAATTTTTACTAGAAATCAAGTAGACGGCGCTGTTTTTGTTACCAGGAACAGTGAAATTATTTTCATGAAGTATCATTTGAAAATAAAAGTACTCATTCAAAAGTGGATTTCTGGATAACTTAAATGCAATTGTTATAGTATTTGTCCCTCGTACACCTTTATATTTTAATTAACGCTAGTAACAATATACATAATTAAAACCTCTACAAAATTCACCTTTTCTACTCGCTCTGGCTTTCATATTAAAACTCATGTACAAATAAGCATATGAATATCGGTATTATTTAAACTTGCTATGGCAATGCTTTATGTTACTTCATGTAAATCGATTTCATTATGTACATTGGTCTCCTCGTTACTTGCGACCTTTTGTACTCGCCATGGTAATTTGATTTTGATAACTAGTCCTTCGGCTTTGAGAAACCTATTTTGTTTTGTAAGTAATTTAAAAATCTATGGTATTGTACGGTTTGATTTAAAATATCTAAATTATTTCTCAAGTTCCATTGAACAAAATTTTGTCTTTAAGGAAGCTATTGATTCATGTAGTTATACTCTTAAAGTATGAGAATTAAAAAATATCTATCTACTATGAATGATTTTATAGAAGAAGAATCCGAGTTTTTAGACCGCGACGGTACTTATCGTGACAAGCCATGGGTCATAATCGGAAGTGCTGAATACATTATACATTTATGTAGCCAAATCAAATAATTTCATTGACAAGAGTTTTAGATTTACAATACTAACGAAGGCAGTTAAAATTATCTCAAAATAGGTAAATACCGTAAATGGCTAATGCGACCATGCAGTTGATAGCATTCAACGGGTTGAATAATCTGATAAAAAAAAGGGAAAATGATACATAAAAAGTTAATATCCAGACAGAAGATTAATATTATGAAATCTTGACTAGTTTCAGACCTTCACAAAACTCGACAAATCTTATTAAAATTATTACTATAAATAGAAAGGAACTTATCTAAAAGTTAGTCGCAAAAAGTAGTGAGATTAAAGTAGTCAAGTTCTTCCAGAGTTTGCTAGAGACATGTAGATGATTAAGTTAGAAGTTTGCATCTAGATTTGTTGGATATTATATTTATCATACATATTGAAATTTGAGAGTAGTCTACTATCAGTATTCTTAATCACAATTCAACTTTATTCCTCTTTTTTTTACTTTCGTGTTCAATTTCTTCATGAAGTGGCGTATTTTCAATTTTTGTAATTATTTATTTTGCCGTAACATTTTTGATAACTTAATATTTATGTGAAGGCTTTGCGACACTCTCACCCCGCAAAGGACAAATCCCACCATTAATTGTAAATTCATGCTAGCTAATCCATAGCTTTTATCTTTTATTCATGCAAATTGAACATATCCCACAACTAAATTATCTAAATCCATTGATCTAAATTATCTTGAATGGAGTCTTTATTTTGTATATCCTTCGTCACTTTTCACATCTGGCCGCTGGAAAATATCGCTGTGTAGTTTATGCTTTTAAATTTTATGACGATATTGAGGCTGATAACACAAGTGATATTTCTTCGTGAATTACTCAATTATATAACCACACGCCAAAGTAACCGAAAAAATAAGACTTGCAATAAGACCGTGATTAAGATTGCTATCAAGAATTGTACGTTATTTAGGATAAACATACTTTATTAGCGCAATAAATATGCTGCACTCAGTAAATGGTACTTTTAAAGAAATGGAACAAATCAATGAGTAAACTAATGTCCTCAAATTTCTCAAAAGTAACGAACTTTTTTTAAATAAAACAATGTTACAATAAGTAATTTTCTTTTTTTCTTGATTACCCTATTTCTTTCCCAAAAATGCATTTATGTTTTAACCTCAAAAAAGTGGCAAGCCTAGCTGTGACCAAATCCTGTAATCCAGGATACAGGATTCCACTCCATATGTGAGTGGCCTTCTGGACAATGCGCCTCGTAGGGCCCTATCGTAATCTATGTTACCGTATCGTAATACACGCTGTATTCATAGTTTCAATCACTTATTGAACTTAAACAAGATTTCAGTTTTATGAAAGGCCCAATTTCTTAAAGTAATTTGTTTGATACTGCTTCTCTGTTTCTAGTTTTTATTATTTTATTTGGCTTGCTATTTTTTATTTCATGCCTATAGTAGTTACATGTTCTTTTTCTTAAAGCTTCTGTTTTGGATAATGATATCGCATCTAGATGCAATATGCAAGTTATTCGAAAATATCTCTGTACAGTACTATTCTCGTTCCTTTCGTTTGTTTTTTTATCTATCTGTAACATTATTTTCTGTTCGAAACATTCAATCAGAATGCTTGTAAAGCTCCATCCACACTATAGATTTGGTCTCGACACGCTATTCATTCGCTCTCGGTTCGATGAAATCTCCCCATGCACATTATGGCATTCAGATTTCGGCCATATTTAGTCTTTTTCTCAACATTATAAATTAGGTGCAAATGGTGAAAGTTGTATATAATGCGGCGCAAACTTCGACTAAAGATTTAGTTATGAGAGATACTCTTTTTATATTATGACTCAACAAAAGTCGAAAAGCGAAGAAAAAATGTGGGTTCATTCAATTTTATGAGCACAATAAAGCGAAGATGAATATTATACCCTATATTACCATTTTATTTATGACAAAGAAAAACTTATAAAGAAATTTTAAATGGAATCTGTCACATTTTTAACGATGCTCGCCAAAATAGAACCAAAAGTCACGGGAAGTCCGATCACAGTCCAGTCAAATATTCTTCGAATCAGTACTAGAATATGATTTGGCCGAAGCCAGGCTGGAAGAAATAGTATAATTTAAATCATTGTTTCTTGTTTAAAAATATTTTACCGGACCGAGTTTGGATCCAGAACGAACTGTGAACTGCACTATAGTGAGGATAGAACCTAGAGGAGACTCACCTCGCCATTGGTTAAACAAATGCCATTAATAACTCGATAGAGTTTAGATTACGAAGTTAATAAAACGGATGAACGTTAAGAATCATTATGATTCACGTTTCTGAACATAGTTTTTTTGTAAAATAGTTTTTTTTATTGTAAGCCAAAACTCCATCCGAGCAGACTTGAGCTTTTTCATAGCATGATTTGCTTGTGAACTTAATGTGTGCTGAATTCATTTTGCTTAGAATGAATTAGGAACACACGTTTTTTCTCAAATAGAAACTTAATTAAAAATAAAAAGTTTAAATTAAAAATATTATTTAGATATTGCGTCGTATTGAAGTAATTTTGTGTTTAGAATCAATTCAAATTTTCAATAATTTAAAAATACTAAAACAGTTCATAATTCTCTTTTCCAAACTCCAGATATGGAAATTATATTAAAAAGTTTATAAATGTAAAAATATATATATTACCTTTAATAAAATCCATTCCGTAAATTTCAGTGAAACAACTAAGAAATATCTCTGAGAAATGGCAAAATTTTGCATTGTTCGCTTGTACAGAAATCTATTTTCGACAGATTTACTCTGTAGAAGAGATCTACTCTGTACTAGTCCTAGCACCAGCGATGCAGGTGCAACAAGAGATCAGGGAATAATTGCACAGGAACCGCGGGTCAATAACTTGCTGATATTACTGTTCTCTAACTTACTTCACTTCCACTCTTGGTCTTGATGTTGATCTGAAAATAGCGTCCCCTCCAACGCACTTTCATAAATCTTATATTTTGAATACATAACACAAACTTTAAATCGTTTATGTTTACCCCAATTTCAATGACTTTATTACATAATCTTCATACTGACTTATACAAATTTTATTCAACGACTATAAATACGGTAAAAAATATTAACAGAAATTGATTCCAAATGAAAAAAATTTATTTAAATATACATCAAATTTGGATAAAGTAATTTTATTTTGGCTAGTCCTGTACAGTTTTTCGATTACAAAACAGAAAAACAACCTCAGATTTATTCTATAAACATAAAATTCGTTAAGAAAACTACTATTAACAGTAAACTAATCAATAATTTTAATTAGTAATACTCTAAAATTATTGACGAAAATCGCGAAATTATTTATTGTAAAACTATTGATTAATTTATCATAAAACATAGTTTCACATTTTATTATTCCTAAAAACAAGTTTGGGAAACTTTTGCGATCTTAATGTGGTAAAATACTATAAACGGTAAATTAATCAATAATTTTACATTAGTAGTACGCCACAATTATTGACGAAAGTAACGAAATTATTTATTGTAAAACTATTGATTCATTTATCATAAAACATAGTTTCACATTTGATTATTCCTAAAAACAAGTTTGGGAAACACTTGCTACCTTAATGTGGTAAAATACTATAAACAGTAAATTAGTCAATAATTTTACATTAGTACTAATTGTTGTACTAATTTTTAATATTTATCTCTTTATTTACATATTGTTTACTACGAATCGTTATCCTATGTAGATTATTAATAAAACGCGTTCTCGCTTTCATCGAAGTTTATTTTTTTCTTATTTATCCCATACATTACGGAAGAATCACAGAAATTTAAATTTTAGTAACATCTATATAATGTACTATATGGCGCTAAAAGTATTATATATTTTTTGGTTATTCAGTGGTTAAACTTAATACCAGAACTTATCAAAATAATCCATAAATATCAAAAATTTAACAATCGTTATTAAACTCTTTAAATTTTATTATCCCCAATTTGGCAAACAAATTTTGAGCTTTGTGTCACACAACTTTTATTTAAAATATTCGCTGGTAATTCTGAAGTACTCAATTCTACTGTTTTAACTAATTTGCAACTGTCTGTCTTGTAAAATGAAATCGCACATCTATGTCTGTATTTGTTCAGTGACACGCACAGTTTTCAGACAGTTTTTACGCAATTAGGTTATTGTTATACAATATAATAGACGTATTATTTCTCATCTCAAATTCTATTAACAAGACTCTCAATAAAATTGCTTTAATAATCTTACAAATAGCCTTGAATTCAGCCTCTATACTAGCAAAGCCACCGTCTGCTGCTATCCGACATTCAGAAGTCGGCTGGTCGGCAACCATACAAGTGTTAACATACCAATCAGTTTTATTGATTATTCTTTAATAATTGGGAACAAATATATTTTAGCACTAATGGATATTTCACCGCATATTAATTTAAAAAAATAAGGTTGAAGTAAATTAAAATGAATATAAAAACTATCCATCAATTCTAAAAAATATAAACTTTGAAATAATTGAAATACATTGTAAACATGAACTCCAATTTACACTAAAAAAGCAAGTTGAAACAATTAAAATTATTGTAAATAAAACACGAATTTATGAAGAAAAACAGAAAGCTTTTATAATCAATTTTTAAATTCGGCTGAGTAGAGTGTTTTCGTTGATATTAAATTAAATGTATGTCTAATTATTTATCTTCTGTAATACCTTATAAATTATAGTTTTTCTCTGTTTAAACTTTTGTTATAAAACATTTTTATTTATATGTTTGTTGAGCACATAATTATAAACTTAAAGAAAAAATGCTGAAAAACACTTAAGCGATAAAAAAATGTAGATTGTTATTTTTTCTTAGAATTTTTAATTAAAATAATCATACCCGAGCCCAGTTTTTCCAAAACCTTGTTTTTAGTGTATATTTTTTCATTTAAAAGAAAAAAGAGATTGAAATTCGCATTTTTATACGAAAAAAATGCACTGAACACAGTATTTTTTTCATTTTCAGTCTTAGTTTTTTTAGTATTTCACTTAATTATATTTATACATAATTTACAGTGCTGCCAAATGATATATCTGCAGTGCTGCCAACTTTACACACTGTTTCCTTACACTGCCTACTAAGCTTTCTGTAAAAAGTTCTATAAATTCCAATATTGACAATCTATACAGTAATATATAATAACTTGACTTCAATCGCTCCTGTACTAACTGAAAATTCTATATCTATCATTATTAAGGCAAACTTTTCTATTATCATCAGTGCAGGAGTAATTTAAAAATCTCTTTTAGTCTATCACAAATTTAAAAGCCTGTCTACCTTAACCATCAAAAGTTTTTTAAACGGAACCAGACATTTTAAATTATTTTCCCGTTTTTTATATGATCATTGTGATCAGCTTAGCTTTAGCTTTTTCAGCATTCAGACCCACGATGTTATGCAGTGCCGTCGATGTTTCTTGTTTTTTTCTTGATGTCTAAACTTTTCATAATAAGAAAGTTTTGTGCAAGTAAACAATCGTGCAATAAAATCACACGGGACCCATAAGCTAATAAAATATATTTACTTATTTGTATAAAATTGTACTATTTTTTTTTAACGAATATCCTTATCGCATGCTACACACTTGGCGAATGTGAGCTAGTCCGAAAAAGTGTATGATTTCTACCGACACTTTTTCTATAGTATAAAAATATAAGATTTCGACTGACACCTTTGCTACAAAAGCGTTTTGTGTGTTTACAAGCGTATATCAATGTATAGCTATATTACTACAATATACACGCGCGGTGTACGCATCAGCTATATTCGTTTAAGTGTAGATGTTTAGCAATCCGTGCGCGCCATAATACTCATAACCTCTCTTCGCTATTTTCAAACCCGTGTTATTATTATCAATAAAGAATTAATTGTGAAAGTGATTCATTAGACGTTGAGGATGGTAATGATGAAGTCAGATAAGTACCGGTATTAAAGTCACAATAAATGGACATTTTATTTTAAACTCAAATTTTGGTATCATTTTTTATTTGCATCGACAAAAGTTTACACATATACTAACTGATAACAAAATTAAATCATGTAATACTGTTCACGAATTATGCAAGTTAAGTTCAATTAAAAGATGTTACTCGGATCGCTTCCTTGATATTATTATTTTTTCATATCTTACAATCAACAATATTATATTAATAATAAAGAATATAAAGATATGATATAATATAATATTTTTATTCCTGCAGACAATATATATATATATATATATATATATATATATATATATTTAGAGATTTGATCGCACATACAAAACCAGCCACACACGAGCAAGCAGACCAATTAATGGAAGTCGAGGATCAGAGTTTTGTGACTGTTCCGGAATATTTACGCATATCAAATACTGCAAGAAGTTGCATATTCCAAAACTGCAGAAACATGGTTGTGCATAGCGTACTATTGCATGCCAAGTTTCATCAATTACATAATTATAATTTATTTATACCAGAGCTTACTCGAGTTTTCCGGCTTCATTTAGTGATAAATATTTGGAATAAACTATTAAATGCTCAGACAATGCGTGAAAAGTTTAAGGTACAAATGTAGTTGCTTTAATCAACTTATACAGATGCAGATTGAAACAAAGAAGTCAAATGAACTTTGAAAATATTGAAGATATAGATGATGATGAACTACATAAATCAAACATGAATAGAGAGAATAAGTTGGTGCCGTATGTGACAGATCTTAACTTGAATAAGCAAAGAGTAGTATTCCTGCCATTGAATGAAGAGAGTTCAGATTTCAAAGATTTCCCACAGTTGAGTAACAATGATTTAATATTATTCACGTTGGGTACTTCCAACATAAGAATAGCCAAATTGTATTGTTACGAGCACGAATAACCAATTGGTATCTACTTAACAGAACTACATCGACACTCAAAGATGCTGGATAATAAAATATTAATAAGTGAAAAAATCCAATCGCAAAATTTCAGAACAAAACAATTCTATTCATATATTTTAATAAACTCAACACGACAAGGCAGCGAAAACAACGAGGATTGCTACTGTTCATGTACACGCGACCTCCGTACTATTAGAAGGTGTGCAAATATCCCCATTAAAATAAATTTTTTGTCGTAAGGCAAACATCAAGATTGACAGACACACCTGCAATATTTTAATTTGGACCTATATCATATATTAAATTTTGTCAACATATTTGATTTTATTTGTATGAATATTAGATATCTAATTGTGGGTGTAGCTGTCCTTTGCTTAGCTATTAATATTTGTTTTTAAACGATATCAAGAATATAAACAAAACAAATACTAAAATCCTACTTTGCTTAACTCCTCTACGGTTTTGCTCATATATTAATATAAGTGATATCTCAATAAATTAAATCGTCTCTGGAGTTTATAAATGTTAAATATTTTATGTAAAAGAAAATATAATTATAATTCTGAGTTGAGATCTCCAATTCAAAATGAGGAAGGGAGATGAAACGAAACGAGGGAGGGAGATGAAATATAATTAAAATATAAAATAATCCCAACAGTATGCAAATTATGCTTCATCACTTTAGCTCTTACTACCATAGCTCTTCATAGTGATGCAAAACCTGCTCCCTCTCAATTTTGTTTACTAATCATATCTGATTTTTTCTTTATTTATTTTTTATCGTGCATCTATCGATACATTATACATCATTATGTAACGTGAAATAGCACTAGAAGCCGATACGCATATCTCAATTACGCGACTGTAAAATGTATTCATGATACACGAGTAGACTCTTCCTATAGAGGAACAAAACAACAGTCTCAAGCAATAAATACCAACAATTTAACTCAATAAGATTCAATTGAATGAGAATATATATCATTCGTCACAAATATATCTATCACATTATGGCGTTCTTGATACCCGCGAGTTAAAATATCCGTACTACTATATAACGGGATGCATAGATCGATTCTTAACTCATATTTATCTGCAAAAAAGTATATCTAATATTACACAAGGCTAACAAAATTTCCGCTCAGTAGTCTGAAATTGAAAATATGTGATATAATCTTCCATTCAAACTCAAATAGGACAAAGAAGTAGAAAAAAGCAAAGTCTTCGCAATAGAATCTTAAAAAAGTTTTTTGAATTCTTTCAAATGTGAATACAGTACTTTACTTTTCGCCTTCTTAGTCTTTATATAATTCAGGATGATTTATCATAAACTGCCTCCTTGTCACTTAGCCTGTTTATTTGTTTGTGTACGTATGTATGTGTTTGTGTGTGTGTTTATATACATATGAGTGTATATGTGCGTTTGAGAAATTTCATATAAGATGGCCATGATTTCGTCGATGCGAAATAGGGCCTAATACAATATACAAGCCAAGTTTCGCCACTACATTTAGTCACGAACCATAAAGTGAACGAAATCATTAAATGTTCGTAAAACGTAAAATCTCTTTTTAATTGTAAAAAACCGAATTATAATAATTTAATTTTGTGTATTAATGTGTAGTTTACAGATTTAATCATTATGTTCTTAATTTAGTTTTCGTAAATATGAAATTTAAAACGATTGGAACGTAGAAGTTTCAAATTTCATATTTAAGTGTAACTATGTGAATATAATGATGAAATGTATAAATTACATATTCACTTCCTTCAGGTCGTTTATTCCAATAAAATTGTCTAAAAATGAAGGTTCATATCGTCGTCGTTCTAAGTAATTTGCGAAATGATGCGGCCTGAGAGATTATACTAATTTTTACAAAATTTTGGAACCATTCAATTTTCTATAATTTTCTTCATGAAGCTATTCTCATACAACCTGCCATTTTATGTATTTCCAATTATCCCAATCATGTATTTATCAGACATAAAAGTGTGAAATTAATTTTTTTATATTTTCCATTTAAAACTTTCTTTTGTAGTAGCAAAAGCTTATGACACACAGTTTGTATCATAAAAATAAGCGTTTGTATATAACTACGTACGTACGTATATAACTACGTACTTTGTATATAACTGTAACTGAAAGTATGTGAAAAGTGACTCTATAGACCCTACTCTCCTACAATTTTCCACTGATTACTCTCAAATTTTTCCCACTTCCTCTTTAAAATCTTGCAACAAATATTAAAGCTGTGGCGATTCCTATCCCAGAAGCTCAGTCATAATCACAAGTAAGGCGTGACGTGATTTTTAATTAAAAATAGATAATTATTTAAATCAATGTTTGTAAACACCAAGTGTTTATAAAATAATGCTAAGAAACGGAAAAATATCTAAGAATACATGCCGTATTGAAAAATATTGCTTTAAATATTTCAAGTGGTAATTGGCTCATGAGATATTTAGCACAAATATTGTTTTTTAAATCTTCGATGCTTTGTTTCCAGTAAATTATTAATTTTACAAAATAGAGTTCATGCCAAAAATTATAGAAAATAGAATGCTACACAAAACTGCTTTTTGACATTTTAACGTTTGATGGATGGGTAGTTTATTAAATAATAAGAAATATGTAATATTTGTAAATGTTAACTCAATATAACTGGTAAACAGCAGATTATACGAGGCTAGCTTGGTGAAGGAAATTAAAGAAAATTGAATGATTCCTAAGATATCTAGCTTTAGTTTTTCTTAGAATGGTTATTTTTACAAATTCATTTCATTGAAATTGCAAAGTTTAATTTCATGTAAGCATGCCTGCTCTACTAATTCAAAAATTAAATTATATATATATATATATATATATATATATATATATATATATATATATGTATATTTGTAACTGAAGAATATGTTTTGAGCTGAAAAGGTTAGGCTTGTTAACAGGTGCTTCTGTTCTATTTCAGCAGCTCGAAAGGTCAATTTACATTATTCAAAATGAAGGCGTGCGTTGTGATTTGTGTTTATTGTCACGTGATATACAGATAAAAATCTATGTTTTGTGTGTTAAAATATCTGAATTAAATTATTTATATTCCCGAAAAATTAATTATATTGGGAAAAATACATCCTTAACTCTTATGCTAATCCAGTTTCAATTTATTTCAACAATTGTCAAATACCATATTAAAAAATAAAACAGCCATTTTTGCAATATCATCTCCGAAACCCTGTCGCTGAGATCATTAACTAAATATTTATAGTGTAATAATCATAGACCGTAATTTTATTTACTTATTGCACATACTTTATTTCCCTATGACATTTCCAAAATATAAACATTATTTAAAATATTTACGTACGAAACAATAATACTCAATTTTTTCATGCACGATAATGTTTTTTTTAATATTTTTGTCGATACTTATATAAACTGAGCCACAGATGGGATTAGAATAACATTACATGACGATAAAGTATTGTGAACTCCTTGATATTTAATATATCAATGCAAAAAAGTTTCACGAAAAAAATATTTTCAAATGTAATAATAAACGAGTTTTTAAAAGGTATAAACTTGGTTTTTTAACAAATTCTATGGTTTATTGGTTACTTTTATCGATACTTATATAAACTGAGCTACAGATGGGATTGGAATAGCATTATATGGCGATAAAGTATTGTGTACTCCTTGATATTTAATCTATCAATGCAAAAAAATTTCACGAAAAAAATATTTTCAAATGTAATAATAAACGAGATGTTAAAAGGTATAAATTTAGTTTTTTAACAAATTCTATGGTTTATTGGTTATTTTTATCGATACTTATACAAACTGAGCTACAGATGGGATTAGAATAACATTACATGACGATAAAGTATTGTGTACTCCTTGATATTTAATATATCAATGCAAAAAAGTTTCACGAAAAAAATATTTTCAAATGTAATAATAAACGAGTTGTTAAAAGGTATAAACTTGTTTTTTAACAAAATCTATGGTTTATTGGTTACTTTTATCGATACTTATATAAACTGAGCTACAGATGGGATTAGAATAGCATTATATGGCGATAAAGTATTGTGCATTCCTTGATATTTAATATATCAATGCAAAAAAGTTTCACGAAAAAAATATTTTCAAATGTAATAATAAACGAGATGTTAAAAGGTATAAATTTAGTTTTTTAACAAATTCTATGGTTTATTGGTTATTTTTATCGATACTTATACAAACTGAGCTACAGATGGGATTAGAATAACATTACATGACGATAAAGTATTGTGTACTCCTTGATATTTAATATATCAATGCAAAAAAGTTTCACGAAAAAAATATTTTCAAATGTAATAATAAACGAGTTGTTAAAAGGTATAAACTTGTTTTTTAACAAAATCTATGGTTTATTGGTTACTTTTATCGATACTTATATAAACTGAGCTACAGATGGGATTAGAATAGCATTATATGGCGATAAAGTATTGTGCATTCCTTGATATTTAATATATCAATGCAAAAAAGTTTCACGAAAAAAATATTTTCAAATGTAATAATAAACGAGATGTTAAAAGGTATAAATTTAGTTTTTTAACAAATTCTATGGTTTATTGGTTATTTTTATCGATACTTATACAAACTGAGCTACAGATGGGATTAGAATAACATTACATGACGATAAAGTATTGTGTACTCCTTGATATTTAATATATCAATGCAAAAAAGTTTCGCGAAAAAAATATTTTCAAATGTAATAATAAACGAGATGTCAAAAGGTATAAATTTAGTTTTTTAACAAATTCTATGGTTTATTGGTTATTGTTATCTATACTTATACAAACTGAGCTACAGATGGGATTAGAATAGCATTACATGACAATAAAGTATTGTGTACTCCTTGATATTTAATATATCAATGCAAAAAAGTTTCACGAAAAAAATATTTTCAAATGTAATAATAAACAAGTTGTTAAATGATATAAACTAGTTTTTTTAACAAATTCTACGGTTTATTGGTTATTTTTATCGATACATATATAAACTGAGCTACAGATGGGATTAGAATAGCATTACATGACGATAAAGTATTGTGTAATTTCTCCTTGTTATTTAATATGTCAGTGGTGAATGTCAGAATGAGGTGTCAGTATTGAAAGGTTTAAACTTGTTTTTTATTAAATTCTATGGTTATTAAAGATTTTACTGGACACTTGTCTGTTCAACACAACATCTCTAGATTCATTAAATACATTTTAATAAGATTTTATTTCATTTTTAATTTAATTTTTTCGTATCTATCATATAGAACCTAAATAACGCTAAATTATTTTAATTATATATAATAATATGAAATGTGAACCAATAATATTATATTTATGAATTCGTCAGGTTTTGTTCTCTTAGCAAAAAAACAGATCAATATGAGGAGACAAATCTTGGAGGAGACAAATCCAACAAGAAGTTGAAAAAGTACAGTTGAAAGCACAATTGCCAATTTGAACACACACAATTGCAGATCGCACTCTGACATTTCTACGTCAAGATGATTGGGAAACCTAAATTTACAATCTCGCCTTAACGTAACAAATCTACTGGCTTCAATACGTATGACTTATCAATTTAAGAAAAACTAAAGCCAAATCAACTCCCTTCGAACTATTTATAAATATCCCCAATAATATAAGAAATGAGTAACATAATGTTGAAAGAACGATCAGAAAAAGGACTAATTTTACAGGTAGACGAATTTCTTAAACTTCCCAGGCATTTAATTTCTGAAAGGCGAAATAATTAATGTTGGCCACTTTCTAAGCATTACGTGTATTTTTATATCAATACACTCTGTTATACAATGAAAGAACAATACAAATCTGAAAAAAAGTAAGTTTCACGAAGGTTACCTCTGAAATAATTAAACATTGTCTAAACAACTATTATATTAAATATCACCTGCAACGATTGACATCTCTGGAGAAGTCAAAGAAATTGAAAACTACGTTAATTTCCGGTTTCTACTTGAAGAAACGCATCGCATGCCTTTCTAAAGAATAACTGAAATCTCGGCTAAAGAGGCATTCACATTGAAACCCCACTTGCTGCGGTTGGAACATCTATAAAATTGCCACAGTAAAGTAAAGAAGGTCAACACGTCCGTCAATGTGCCCGTCTGTATATCACAGCCTCATAGGTCTACAGTTGAAGATCTAAGTAAATAAAATTTTATCCGTTTATATACCCGTTTTATAAAGAGTTCCAAGCATGTAGCGAAATGTTGAAAATAAATTTTAATATAGTGTAAAAATATCCCTACAATGTAAAGTGAAAACGAAACAAATTTTCCGCGTAATCTATTGATTGGAAATTTAAGTTTTTGCAATAGGAGACCTCTCTAATTTTCTAAAAATCAAAAACAATAATTTTTTAAAAAACAGAAAAAAAAATATTTCTAGCATTCGATTATAACTTTTAAACAAAACCATTTCGGCCAAATTAAGTCAAGAATTTCACGAGATACAGACAATTGTGAAACCCTTCTTTGTAAGTGATCGCCATCTTTTATTAACCGTCTTTAGAAAAAAAAATAAAGCACAGAATAGAAAAAGATAAAGGAAAAAATAATATAATTTTTATCCTGCGCAAGACACGTATTAATATTTAATTCCCTTTGTAGATTTAAACTGGAAAAACTTACTTTGCTTCGGAACAAACTTTTATGCTTATAAATTAACAAAGAACCATAGACAAATTGCTAGCTTTCATAAAAGATTAGCTAATTTAATTTAGTAAATCTATTGAAAAATACTCTTGAATGGAGCCTCGGGTACGACATATGTATATATAAAATAAACCCTGCTAGGCCGAAGCTTTCATAAGCTGTGGCCAAATAAATATAAACAACCACTCTTCTGTTTCTCAACTGCTAACGATCGAGACTAAGGCATTAATCAACGCGCAAGCGACACAATGAAAATGCAATGAAAGTAATGTAAAAATGGATACGATCGAAGGGATTCTGCCCAGGCGGCGAGCGAATTCTCTTGTTTTGCGAGGCACCCCGTGGCGGCTTTCACGGCTTTCACACTAACGACATCAGTTCACTACGTCTGCCATGAAAAGCTGCTTTGTAGCCCGCAGCAATATTAATCTCGTGTTATTAAAAAAAAAGGCATTGTTTGGTAAATCCCCGGTTGGTAACGCAGCAGACTTTGCTAGGGATTAGACTGTTTATTAATTTTGTAATCCTTATTTATAGTACGTAAGAGATGAGGTAGCAGCGCGGCAGGTTTGAGCACGTTTTCGTGGTTTTAGTAGGATGTCTTATTTTGTAATTACTCGGTCTGGTAAACATGGAACATAATTTTAATAGTGGATTTAGCCTAGTATGTAATTTTCTTTTGAACAATATTCAAGTTTATCGGTTTTTGCTGAAAGCTTGTCCTTTGAACTTTTAAAGGGAGTAATCGCTAACAAATTATGTTTTTGCTATTAACTATAATTTTTACGGTGTATTTTCATTTAACTTGTTCAAAGAAGATTCAAGTAGAGAAAACAACATAAAAAAGTAAGAAACCCAAATTTTAATTCTTTATTACTTAATAATTTTACAGCCAAGTAACTAATCGATATTGAATTATTTTTTCGCTCAACTCAAAGATTGATAATCTCTGATTAGAATTCAGCGAGGGAAAAAAATATTTTTCCTCTACGATTAATGGTCAATCCCACGCTAAAAAAGGCACATGTCAAATTTTAATACTAATACATAATTTAGAGGCTACGCGTAACGCAAATTAATCACTAAACTTACTAATTTTATTTACTAATTCAAAACACAAATAATGTCGACATATTAACTTTTCTTTTCATTCCAATTTTTAAAATATCAAGTGCTTTGATATTTTAAATATTTCTACTGTATTTAAGCATTACATATACACTCATTGGTTTCACTACCTACTTAGTCAAGATTTGATCACATAAGGTTGGGCTCGTCACTATATTTTTAGCCATAATTAGTAGACATAATTCCTAAAATTAAAAAAAATGGTTCCCCTTAGTATATTGAGTATAACAATTAAAATAAGTATTGCCGACATATGATATCTAGAAATATAATAAAATTGTAACCGAATTCTGTACCTTGAAAATATTTTTAAAAGAGTGATTGCTTTAGCGTATAAAATGGTAACAGTAGCCAAAAAAACTCTAATAGACAAATTTTGATGAAAATTGGTATGGTAATAGTATATACCATATAAAGGAAAAAAACAACATTTTTTTTCCTAATTACACGCGAACAAAGTCGTAGGCATAACTAGTTATGAAATATTAATTAGGGATAAGAAATAATTTAAACTAGATTAACAAAATAAGCACTCATCCTTTAAGAAAATATGTGAAATTATAACTACTGACGTCTAAAAACTATGGGAAAAAACACATTTTCATAATGTACTACCGTACTATCCTATTCTTGCTAAACTAATTAATTTCGATACAATATTATAACGAATACAAAAATATGAAAAAATACAAAACATATTAAAAAAAAGAGTTTTTGACCCTTCTAACAAATTTATGTATGTAAATTTATTTCCAGCAAAAAACGTAAATTTTTGCATCTAAAAAACCTTCGTAAGAAGTAATATTTCTAAAAGGCCAAAGAAAAGTCCAATAAACTACATCGAACCTTCGTAAAGCACTTAAAATATTGAACAAAAATAATTCGTAAAAAACTAAACACTCCAAACGCATAGAAATCTGCAATTACAGTAAAAGGTCTATATATATATATATATATATATATATATATATATATATATATATATATATATATATATATATAATGATTACATTAAACGCATCACAATCATATATTCGTATCGCGTACGCGATACTGGATTGAAACAAATACACTAAGATTTACAAATATTTCGATAAACGAAACATTAATATATTAATTTTATTTCGTTGGGTGCAAAGACAAAACTTTAATTTTTCCTACGTTAAAAACTTTAAAATATCTCTAAACTATTAGTGAAGAGCACATTTCATTAATTTCTAAGCAAACATCTAATTATATCACATTATCATTATCATCATTGCTTTCTTCTTCCGATCATCCCGAAATGTCTTACAATCACCACTGGAAAAGAATATCAATCGTCTTTAATTGGACAATTAGGAATGATAGTACATCAATAAATATAGAGTCAAAACTATTTGTACAGTATTTGGGGAAGAAGATAATAGAGTTTGAATTAATAGACACCGATCTGCCTAATGTCGATATGGATTTACTAAGCACTAACTAAAAATATTTATGTTGAATGTATTCAGCTGTATGTCAACAGATTATTTCATTCAGTTTAGTTAACAAAATCTTGTAAAATTATCTCACCCTCAACGCCCTAATAGAATCCGTTGTGTATATGTGAAACCGCAAATCAACTGCACAACTTAAAACATTTATAAATTTACGTTACAAAACGTTACATTCCTAAATAATTTGACATTAAAACTGAACAGAAAATATATTGAATATATTTAGCGTTAATTTTACAGAAATCATTATTCACAATTAAATGAAACTACGTGATGTAGTATTATTTCTACTTTCTTTAAGTTCTTTACGACGACCTAGGTTTCGTTGTATTACAACATCTTCAGGTGTGTTGTTAGCAAAGATCTTTGCTAATACAACGAAACCTAGGTCGTGGTAAAGAACTTAAAGAAAGTAGAAATAATACTACATCACGTAGTTTCATTTAATTGTGAGATAATATATTGTTGACTATGCTTCAAAATGGGCAACGAGGTAAGAGAAAATTTTCTCTTTCAAATATTTTAAAAACATCAGAGCAGGATGTGGGGAAGAAAGTGTACGAATTTACAACTCCGCAATTGCAGTTTAAAGCATTCAACTGGTCAGAAATTATCTCACAAAGAAATACAAAAAGGAAAATTTAAATGAATTGCTCTCATCTAAAAACGATTTAAGGCACTATATACAGTATCCTTGTCACACCCAGGCAATAGAATGATGTATAGAACATATCACACCAAGGCTTCGTTATCTCAACATCTTCTTAGACTTCGTTAGTTTCGTTTATAGACTGAGGCAAGAAATAAAAAATCAAGAATAATGTTGAGACGAACTTTGTCATTTATCAAAACAAAATTCCATAATTTCAGCAGTTAAAAGATTGCTGCACAGTCGGTTGATAGAGATTAAATTTATAGTTGTAGTTTTAGTTTTTGTACCGCTGTAAGTCAATATTCTGTAATTGATTACTTGAACTCTATTTTACAATTATTATTAAAATGTTCAATGAAAGACATCACCTGGAGATGATGACTAAGTTTCGCAGTTTTACATGTTACCCACTACGTTAGTGAATGTTAAATCACGAGCCAAACAAAGATGTGAGTCTATATACATAGATATAAAAATGTTTAAATATTTTATTTCTTCTATATATTTAATTGTTGATGTAGTGGATAACATGTAAAACTGTAAAATTTAGAAATACGTCAACAATTAAGTAAATACAAATAATTAAATCACTAAAAAAACTTTTATATATGTACATAGAATATTAATCGCTTCTTTGTTTAGGTCAAACACTAATACCATGAAATATGTTGAGATGTTTATTACTCAGTTATATCTAAATAGCAAGACAGACTTTCATGGAGTTCCATGGACAAAACATGGTTTTCTAACCCGAGAAATAGCATAATTCCTTTGGATGAAAACCAGTATTTTGTTTTCTGATATATTTACTACAAACACGTATCAAAGTGTACATTACGTCTGTCGCTCACGCATTTGGAGAGCCCAAAACATTCGTTTAAATTCTTCTGCCACAGTCCAAACCACTTCCAAGTCCAGGCAAGACAAAGTAAATCGCTCATAAAAATGCACATTGGAATATTAGAACTATGTTAACCATAGAAAGCCAAGAAAAATGGGCGGAAATAAAAATAGAAGCATGTCTGTCTAAGAACATGGTAATGAATGTTTAATTACGTGATGAAAAATGGGTCTGTATGGAAGGAAGTGTAATAATTAGAATATCGACGGGGTTATATCTGAAAGGAAGAGTAGGTAATTGTTTGATCGTTGTTTACTCTATGCATGAAGCATGAAGGTATAGCTAGACTGATGACGTTGTTACATATTATATTGTGATTCGACTAAATAATTAAAGAATAATGGGCTATATTTAGACCACACATACATCATAATATATATGTGAGCACGCATATATTACATACGAGAATATCACAATATCCAAAAAAATTATAAAGTCGCAAAAATATTTGATTTTTTAAATTCTATATCGTATGGGCTATAAATTAAATAAGCAAGTTATAAAGACTTCAAAATTATTTATTTTAGAATTTTCAGTAAATTAATTCCAGAGACTTGCCAAAAATGTCCACATAATTTTTTTCAGAAGTAGTTTGACGTTGAAATTTTTTGGCAATATTCACAAAAATATGTAAGAATTATAAAATAAAATAAGTCAAATATCTATAATAATCAGCAATATGTATAGTTACACTTTTTTTTGTAAATGTAAACAATTATGGTAACCATTTAGTCGTTTTGATAATAATGTCTGGAATAATATATGTGGTGACATCAGAAGGCCCATATTCGATGGACGGCCAATGGCACCAAGATGTCTTTTGTCAAGGATTTAGAAATGAAAACTAGGTTATTCGCCATATTCCTGCAATGGATACTCGCATTCTTCAGCCACATAGCTAAAAGAGAGCAGGACAATCTGGAAAAGCTCATAATAATAAGTCAAGCACAATTAAAAAGACCGTGAAGATTTATCCAAAACGGTAGTCTGACCAAGTCTGAGAAATCATTTAACGCTACTCTACGATATGCCCCAGATCATGTTGAATGGAGAAAAGTACCAAACAACTACGCACAAGCTACCTCCAAAGAGACACGACTCTCAAACATGTGGTCACGTCTTTGAAAAAGAAGATGTGTAATCAGTGCAGTGGGTTTTTTTAGAACTATGCAGATTTAGTCAGCATTACGTAAGAAATTATGCCTCAGTAATAATTAAATTACCAAAAAATGGAGAAATGATCTGAAACATATTTAAGACACTTTGTTTGTCTGACTCAAAATATAAATAAAAAATTGAGTGGTTTATTTATATTCAGAGACAGACCTGGTCTGTATATATGGTTTTAAAAAGCGGAAATACTTTTTGTTAAGTTGTAATATTTTTTTGAAGAACGTATCTGCAAATATGGGAATAGTCAGGTGTTATTCTTAGGATGTGGTCTTCTTGGTGGCCCCATCTTCCTTTAAATTGGACCAATCTTTCCGCTATCGGTACCACTGCAAAATATATTTAACTCTTTCAAATAGAAGCGTAGATAAGAGTCACTATTGAGGGCTTTTAAAACCAAACAGTCTTTATGACAAGTATTAATTATCGGACAACCAACAGACTCTAACATCCACTTACTCTAATTAAATTCTCATCAACTTACAACAGCTGGGATAAACTATTTTTTACTCTGGGAACAATTTATTATTTCCTAACTATCAAGCGAGACAGCATATTTAGAAGACGGGAGCGATAAATTGATTAAACGTTAAAAAAATGATTTTCTAAAACTTGGAGAAATATTCGCAATCAATCATCAATACGTCAACCGCAACAGACATGAAGTACTGGATAACAAGAGTATATAGAGGTTTAAACGTGCAGTTAATTAATTGTCGCTTAAAAATATTATTAAAATTCTGAAAATCACTTTTATATCAGTGTCATCTACATTAAGATGCAGAACAATATACACAAAAAGAATCTCTTTATAACTAAGGAACTCTTATTGAATATATTTGGCGTTAATTTTGTAGAAATTCATTATTCACGATTAAATGAAACTACGTGATAGCAAAGATCTTTGCTAATATCCCACCTGAAGATGTTGTAATACAACGAAACCTAGGTCTTGGTAAAGAAATTAAAGAAAGTAGAAATAATACTACATCACGTAGTTTCATTTAATTGTGACTAAGGAACTCGTCAACTTAGAATTTCTGATTTCCACTCGTACCTAGCTTGGGTATTCAGAATGATGTCGCTAAATATCATACCGGAAATATATCTGGTCTGGCAATCTGGCCGGGAAATAGGCTCTCGGTCTCCTTTCCGCTATTTTGTCCACTTCGAATAGTTTTTCTATACTATCATCTTCACATTGAGTTATATAGCCGAAATATGCGAGTACTCTTTATAGACAAGTAATACGGTCTTACTTTTAGTTTCAGCTCCATTTGAACAATATAAACCAAGATAATACTTTATTTAGCAATTCACGGTTTCCGTGACATTCTACGTCAGCACCACATTTTAAATACATCGATCTACTTTTTTCCAGCTTTTTTTTATAGTCCACACTCGACTCCATATAATAAAATCGAAAATACCAATGGTATAAAATGGTACTATGGAATTTTTGTATTCTTAGAGATGTTTTTGTTATACTAGTAGTAACTTGTGGATCTCAACAGTATCTAAATAGTACCACAGTACTAGGCGGTACGACTCGATGATATACGACTTGACAGTGCAACTAAAAATATCTACAAATCTATGATTAGGGTTTAGAGGAAATGTGAATAATATATATGTTTCTAGGACAAAAGACTAGTTTTACCTTAATTCCTAACCGTCGTAGAAATTGTAGTTTATTAACAATATAGTATTAAGAATAAGAAAGTGTGTTTGTTTGGCATCTAATAACTCAACAGCTAGTCAACCAGCTAGTTCCCTAATTTTGTACAAGTGAAAAATGTTAATGGTTTCAGTATAAATTTAATAGTTGCTTTAAAAATAGTATAGAACTGCAATATATCTAATTATTTTACTTTTATGTTGTTCAATAGCTTCTAATATCCAACAGTTATGATTGCTTCTTTACAATCAATATTCCTTAAAATCTTAATTTAAATATTAAATACACATGCACATAGCTTACAAATAAAATTTAAACATGCCGTGTTTTTTTTACATAATTACTTAATATATACTCATGACGAGAAACCTGTTGTGTATATTAAACATACATAATATATATATATATATATATATATATATATATATATATATATATATATATATATGGGTGCATGGGAAAAATAACACATTATTTTCAGATACAACATAAAAAATCTGTTAAGCCGATAATTAAACACATTGTCGAAATAGAGTTTTTACGATGGTAAAACGGGGATGTCAGAATTTGCAAAAAAAAATGTCACAAGCCTACTAACCTAAAACACGACATAAATAATGTACTATTCAAATCATAAGTGCGCCAAGTTTACCTTTTTATGAATTGTATGCTTTAAAACTATCTTTTATAGTTATGTTTGTGGTGCTGTATTCTGATACTGTATTTATTTTAATTTAACGGGTATTTTTTTATGTACACGAAATATAATCTTTAGCAAATGGCTGTTATTATTGAAAGAAAAAAAATTGCATAACTAATTTATACAAAATGGTTTTTAAAATATTATAATAAACTTAATTAAATAATTAAATCTACACCAACATACGGAGCGAAAATGTCTGTTTATTTGTTTGTTTAATCTCTTAAACTAAACCGATTTCATAAATATTTTATATTAGAGAGCTCATACTATGAGGAAGATTACAGAATATCACACATGATAAGCTATATAATAATAGAACAGTGATGAGAAAAATGTAACAGAAACAGGGAAAATTGCTTAAACAATACATGGTAGGGAGAAACCGCCTTATTTATTGACTGATCCTCTCGAAAATTTCCACTTATAAACTCTCGACCACAGAAGAGAGACGTATAGAATGGATATAAATCGCAATAAGTGCTTAATGAACAAGAAACTCAATGGAAGGCATTACGCCTTCCATGGTGACAGAAACCTTAGTAAACTCCGTTTACGACATAAAAGCAAAATTGAGTTAGTAGAGAAGAATATTTTATAGGTAACTTAATATGTTACCATTATAAACATAAAATACCTTTTCTGTAGAACAAAACTATCTGCTGTTTTTACTTAAAATAACTTTATTTATAAAATCAGTATTCTTAGAGCAGCCATGCTGCAATTTCTTTATTTTCTAGGGAAAAGTTTACATCTTTTTATAGAAAAAAGGTTTTAATTTTCATTGAAACATTCCTTTTTGTAAAATCAAACTTTTAGAGTGATTGCGCTAAAAATTTCAATTGTTCTATGAAGAAAATTTGTTTAAGTATCCATAATTTTATTTAAATATCCTTATTTCTTATAGGCATGCCTACAAACGATCTTCTTCTCATTATTTTTCATACACCTCTTATTCTCACTTCTTTATATTTTAACATTATTTTAAATATAAACAGATCAACGTCCTGAATCGTTGCTACGTATATAATCATAGCTACGCACTACGCATATAATCCCATACAAAAAACGCGTTAGGATGTTTCATAATTCATTCAAACTGTCGCTGTCAAAGTTACGCCCCCCTCCCCCCTCTCCGCGACTCACCACTCCTGACCAGAGTGTCGTGTGTAATCATTAATAATGCCCATAGATGGCGCAATGTCTTACTAACTATCGCTCGTAGATGGCATTATCAAAGAAAAAAAACATTTTCATTTTTATATATTTATTAAAACTGTTATAATAAAAATATTTCAGAACTGTCAAAACAACATTACTATACAATTTAAGTTATTAAAATATCATTACTATAAAAAAAATTCCAAGAAAGTTTAAATAAATTTAAAAATATAGTCTTAAATATCATTAGGTTTCAGCAAAAAACTATCTAGCATCACCAGGTGGTATTTGCATTTACAAATGTGGACAACTTATACTATGAAATATACTTATACTAGGAAATATCTATTAGGGCATGAGGTATATTTTCAAACCTTTGTTAAAACCCCACACTTGGCTAACAACGAGTGATATTCTGTGACGCGAAATATTTCAAAATCCCGCATATCAGTGTTATTACTCAGTGCAAACCGCGGGAAAATAGTCGGTATCTTCCATCGGGATTGGAAAGGAAGAGAAAATGGTTGGGTTAAACAAATGGGACATAATTTAGTAAAAACATAATACAATATATAAAACATAATACATATACGTAATGGCATAACCAGCATTTTTCTAGGAAAAAATAGCGGGAGCCGGCACAGCCAAGAAAATTACTTTGTTCCGAATCATCTAATGTTTTAAATTGACATAATATAAAAAAAACACGTAGCACCAAATATTTGCTTTAATCTTGAATCCACAAAAATATCAATACTTATAATTTTCTATTAGTATGAATTGAATTATTTTGGAAAATTTTTTAAAATTTTCATTAATGTCTTCTACCAACTCTACGTTTATGACTAAGGAGGATTTTTATGTCAACTGCCAATTACTGCCCGCCACACATTTTCGGCTACACTTTTTCTCTTCAAAAAAAGCAAAATGTTAAGTAGATACAATAATTTCAATGTGTATAATAGATACGAGTCAGCTTAGCAATAGTAAATCAATTCTTTCTTTCTTCTATGTGGATAAAAACTTACAACCAACAACGTTTTGAATAACTAACTATAAATGCCTCCCGCAACATTATTTAGGAAAACTTATAATTTTGAAAAACCCTTTTGCTACTAGCGAATACACCCAACTCTCTGAAATAATTTCGAGACATTTTCTTGCAAAAAACTTCATCACAAAACTGTAATTTGTATGGTAAACCTTTTAAGATCCATTTTGTGTTAAATTATGTCGTAACACGCGCCATTGCTTAGTTTCAGTTTTCTTTCAAATAACAGTAGAAATTCCTGTTAACTAAAATACACTGATTATATGGAATATTATTTTTACAGTCATGTTATTTTAAAACATTACAAGAGGATTCCATTTTAGCAATAAACATATTTACAAAATTGCAAGAACCAACAACCATATTTTATATCGTTAGGTATAAAATTTACATTAACTTTGAACGACACAAATATACAACACCCTTATTATTTAATTAACATACAAGACTTTCAATATTAAATATCTTAAATATGATATATTTTTGCGCAGTAAATCTTTTCTGACAAGTGTTTGAGGACTCGTTTTGCGTTGTGTGGTTTACGTCTGAATTTTGTAGGTTTAGTTGCCTAGACGCTTTGTTCATTGCGACATGTAGGTATTAGATGTCGCTGTATATATTTATATTCATCGTCATTTGGATTCACAGACGTTGCCATGAACCTGAAACCCGCGTGACCACCTCTGCTCCCGACCCTCAAGAACAGAGTTATTACCCCGTAGGGTGAGCAACAGCGTGATCAAAATAATTCTACGCGGGCGGACCGCGAGTACAACTAGTATATTACAAAGTTCTTTCGAATTCTTTGAAAGCTTGTTTTTAACGAGTTTACTTATGTGCGCTAGTTACGCCTTCCAGCTTCGAGATCCTGTAATAGTAGCAATGATGTTAATATTCAACTTGTCTTGATATCGTTGTTCCAAATGGAACCACTTCGCCTGTTCCTCACTAAAAGCACCAAGATTTCGCGGAGAATAACACAAATATAATTTCGGAAATTGGACTTTCAAACTCACATCACATCTCCAATTTCTAAAAATTCACTGCATATTTTAACGAACTGAATATAACTGTGACTTTTGTTATTACCATGGAAATGTATAACTACATTTCTAAAAGTAATTCGAGCTTCATTATAGCATCAGCGTATTTATTTTTCATAAATACTCAAATATAATATAAAAATTGACCTATGAAAATATATATTATAACAGCAAAAGTAACATTCGTTGTAATAATTACTTTATTCCGTTAATATTATTGGAATTCTGAATGGAAAACATCTTATCTTCTCCTTAAACCACAGACTCTTCCACGCAAATCAAACACACCTGAATAAACATTTTCAACAAAGCGTTTAATTATATTCCTCTAAAATTATATTCTTTCTTCACTTTAAATAGTCCACAGATCTAATGAAAGTTGTTGAGTGTATTGTTTCAATTTCTTGAACTTGAAGCCATTTTCCAACTTCTAAAAGCAAATTAATTTCTTACAGAAAAGAAGCAACGTCGAGTTTATGACGTTCAAATATTGAATAATAATCCTAATGACGATGTTTCACCTTTTATTACATTTTGTTTTTATTAGTTTAGTTTTAATTATTTTTAATTTTGTTAATATTTTTTCATTAATTAGTACTTCGAAATCTCTAAAAGCGTGATCCAACTTCAAATAATTTTACCGACGCCGATCAGTGTGTATTAAATGGATTGTTGAAATTCAACCCCTAACCCGGTGGAAACGGATGTCAACAAATCCTCCCTCTATTCGACTACCTTTAACGACTTTCTCCAGATTTATTAATTGTTGTTATCGTTATTATTGCTTATCTTATTTAATCTAATAATCTCTCAATATTCATTTTTTTATCAGCGAAAAAAATTAAAGAATCTTTATTTTTTGTAGCATTTTCACATTTAATTTTCAGAAAAAATATACTTCTATTTTCTGAGTCATTCATTATATGTGTAATATTACAAAAAGGTACCCATCACTTCCGGCATAAATAACATATATTTTCTGTTTATTAAGGAACCAGGCTATAATTTATTTTTTTAATTTATTGACTCACACTAGGACCAAATTTAACCCTGTTTTAAAATCCTCCTTTAACATAGTTAAAAACTATCAGTATGTATGCTAACTTTTAAAAAAAAATTTTTTTTGCTGAAATTTGAAAATTAAACAAAAATAAGAAGCGCGAAATATAATCATATATATGATACATGTTTCTTAAGGTTTTTTAAGTATTTTTCGAGGAAAATGCTTAAAAATCGCTACCCCCATCTTTCTTACCAGGAGAATCGCTCAAAAACATCTGAAACAAAGCATCGACACTGGAAATTAGATACAAAATTGAACGAGAATTATCAGGATCTAAAAATGTCAACTCAATAAATTTCTAAAAACAATTTAAGTGCTTATTTTCTTATAACTGCCAAATCATTATTTTCATTAAAAAATATATCTCACGATCTAAGGAACTTTTGTCCTCATATGTTTATAAAAATCTTTAATTTGACTGAATTGAAACGCTACCCACTCAGCCCGCGCATCCACAATGGGATGGGGCGGTGGGCGGTGAGTAACGCGGCAGATGGCCCCCCTTTAAGCACAAAATTGGAGTGTATTACTAGTAATATTTAAGTGGGGAACTAATGGCGCCGAACATTTATTATGCAAGTGTAATTTGCATTTGACCGATGTTTTTCATTTGAGTTAGGGAATTGGTAGTGGCAATTGCTTACGTAACATTTTAGTTTGAAACTGACGTACTGACACATCTACTTCCTAGAAACTACATACGTTCGAATTCTGTTACAAATTGACCTCGGAGCGTACAAGTACGGATGCGCTATACGAGAACCCTCACATCTCGTATTCTTCCTCTCAACCGACTCACAAAAAACAATTGTGCGTATCAGTTCCAAAGCCCGACTGAAGTTTATTTCATAAGTACAATTGTTTTGGAATGTATAAAATAGGTAACGCTCTTTTTTTTAACGCTCTGAACTTTGTGCGATCGGAACCTAACGGTTACACTCTTTTAACGCTCTGAACTTCTTATCCCCTGAACTTCTGAGTTTACTCCTCATAAATCTTCATACCGGGCGCTATATAATAAAATCGATTCTTGAGGAGTAAACTCCAAAAATACAAGCGAATTATTAGTAGGATTCAATCAAATCAGGGTCGAAATTTCTAGTTTGCTGTGTATGTTCCTTTCGTTTGTCTTGTTTGTAAATTGCCAATATAATAAGAAGTTTTTTATTATTATGTATTATTTATTATGAAGATACCATACCTCAAAAAAATAACGGAACCCTTACATATTGATCACACACGTCTAGAACAACCGTTTTAAGCGCTTAGAAACTGGTTGCCGTACTAACTGAAATTTGGCATAGTAATAAAACTTATTAACTCGCACATATTTGAATGGCGAAATCTCCATACCTAACACCCAAAAATATTTATGTGGAAATTTTAATATATATATATATATATATATATATATATATATATATATATATAGTGTTGATTATAGTTTGGAAAGGCTTCTAAAGACATCAAAATATTTTGTGTATAATGTAGTATATCTTCACAGTTATAATAAAAAACATGTAAAAAATATATTCTGCCCTTAATTCCAAAAAACATTGAGACTGAGTTGAAACTCCCCCCTCCCCACGCCTCAATAGACTAGTTTTATGTGTGTTATGTTACTTTTTCTTTAAAAAATACTGAAAACACTATTTCTTGATAGCGCTAACTTATACAACCCCCTAATACTGTTATAAATGAAAATACTGATATATTAAATTCCGACTTTAGTGCAGGGAAAGTCACAACCCCCTAATACTCTTAGAAATGAAAATAATGAAATATCAAATTCCGACTTTGATATGGGGGAAATGACAACCTCCTAATGCTCTTATAAATGAAAATACTAATATACTAAATTCGGTCTTGCAGGGGAAGTCACAACTCCCTGATACTCTTATAAATGAAAATACTATTATACCAAATACCGACTTTAGTGCAGAGGAAGTCACGAGCTGCTTTAGTATGGGACAACATATATCAACTTCATCCTAAACTCTAACTAATAAAATAACTTAAATTCCCGTCAACCGATTCTGTAATTGACTATTTAATATATAATTTTGAGATAATATTTGCTTGATTTTAAAGATACACAATATATATATTTTTAATTTTTATAGAAATTCTTACGTGATGCGCATATAAAGAAAAACACAAAATTTAAAAAAACCGACCATTGCTTCTCTATAGTGTATCACAAACTTATTTATAATTTAATTTGTTTGAAAATATTTTTAATAAATAGACTTTTATATTAACAATTTTATTACAAATGCTTATAAATTAATTGTTTTAAGATTGTGACCCCAATTGAAGAGTTGGAAAATTCTTTTACACATTTTTTTTTTCATTGAAAGAGCGGTGTTCCAAAAAAACGTTTAGCCTCGTTAAAATTACGTCCCTATTTTTAGCAAATGAAAATGGATCACCTTTGGTTTCAAGAATTTCACTTCGCATTTGTCGTGAAACAGCTCATATATGTACTTGTTAGATAACGACTTAATGAAAGTTGTATGTAACCCGTCCTACAATTATCTAATAATAATAGTATATATTATCCTCTAATAGTATATATTAACTCTAATATTATCCTGCTCGTATATCCTCTAATAGTATATATTAACTCTAATATTATCCTGCTCGTATATAATATTATCCTGCTCGGATATTATCCTGCTCGTATATTCTCTGAAAATTTTCATTTTAAAATTTTATCTTTATTGTCAATAAATCATTTATATTTTTCATAATAATGACCTTTTGGTTCGTTTTAAATGAGTAGCAAGTTCTGAAAAAATAGATATCTTACTCGTAAATCCACTAAAATCTTTATTTTGGACATTGCATCTTTATAATATATCATATTATTGATAACATTGTACCTTTCCATTAAGATTGATTTAAATTCATAATGTACTATAAAGTTCTTAAACATTTAGTTCATATTCTCATCATATAATTCTTATTCTCATCATTATTTCTTGTTTACATCATGATGTACAATATATATTCACATCGTGATGTACAATATATAAATTAGAGTAAACAAGAAATAACTAAACATTTCTTTTTGTATTCTTATACCAATTTTAAATAGTTTACTTAAACATAATTTAGACAGATTTAGAATGAATGGATTTCTAGGAAGCTAAATAAAAAAGAAAACGTAAACAAATTAAAAAGTCTTACGACTTGCGGCAAAATCGAACATTATAATTAAAGTAATTGGAATTGTTATAGATAAGATAAACAAAAACAATCACTAATGAGCAAGACATTTAGAAAAATTCCCTTATTTAGGAAAACTTGTGATTTTTTATTGTTTTATTTTCCCTTTAAATTTTTTTACACGTTTCCGTACATAATGACAATATAACTTAACGTATTGTGGGACTAACTTTATCTCGACAATAGAAATTTAAACACGTGTTAAGAAATTTGTTTAATAATGGTGATAGAGTTACAGTTAATAAATTCAACAGTATATTTTTAAAAGAACTGTTTTAATGCATCTTTTCCATACAAATCACGGAATTCTTACTGCTAATTATATACTTACGGTTTGTTATATTATGTATTGACACAAAGTTCACATTTTCGAAGTGAGAATCAGTTCGCGTTTAACAGAATATTGTTTTTTTTAATAAATTATATTGTTACTATATTTTAAACAAAAAAGTTAAACATAGTTGAATCATTTAATTTCAAAAAATGTTTTAAATGGTATATATATATATATATATATATATATATATATATATATATATATATATATATATATATACTTGTTATTTAGTTTATAGTTTGAAACTGACCAAAAGTTATATCAATATTGTGTATAATACAAACATATTTAGTAAACGATATTGTTCGATAATTTACAATTTATAATATAGAAATACAAACAACATGTAATTTATACATTTAAAAAAAAATAAAACCGCCCAAGTGAGGATAGTGACTCACACAAAATTGGGTTCTGTAGTTGTTCGCACCTATTAAAATTTTCGACGCAATTTTCCCAAACAAAAATTTATTTCAAAAACGTAATTAATCATTTAAAAATTAATCAAATTAAAAGGTAATCATATTTTAAAATCATTTAAAGTTTTTTAAACCCACGATTAAAAAATTAGAATGCTTACGTACCATATGACACGTCACTTTGAAAGTTAACACCAAGAAACTCAAAAAAAAGTTTCCCAGTACTCATAAAATGAAGTATCAAATTTTATATTAATATCGTAATATTATAAATAATTACTATCGAAAAGGAAGTCGAAACGGATTGTGTAGAGTCGGAAGTCAAAAATTATGAATATTGATCGAACGGAACGCATTCCCTATATTTATCGTATATATTTTTATCAGTTTTTGTATCGCAAAAACTGATAAAAATAAATACGATGTATGTAGAGAAGTTACGTGGGAAAGAAATTCTTGAAACAAGTAATTGTCGTGGAAATAACCTAAATTAAACATGTATAAAATTGAAACAAGCTACTTACGTACACATATATTTCGGAAATTGACAAATAAAACCTAACCTAACCTATTTTGTGTATTTTTTCCAAGAATGTATATTGTTTTCATGAGCGTAGTAGTATGTTATTAAAAATTAAACTTATTGATTCGTATGATAATTTTTGAAGTGAAACTTCCTTGGGCGATATGAGAATGTAATGTGAAGGTCGCAACGTCTTTCATTCAACGTTTTGCAACGTCTAAATTTCACGAATATATCGCAAGAAGGACGGAAAATAGGCACTTAGCTAATAACAGAGAGAGATTAACAAAAATAATGCTCACTGCTGCTATCAGCTGTTTTGTATGTTGTGTGTCAAAAGTAAACTGTCAAAATGTTATCGATTTGTTTATCTATTTATGATTGACTTATTACTAATTTTGTGTGTACTTCAACCGCTATAAGAGTAACAACATTTGTACTGAATTTAATTATAAATCTGCAATGAATCCGCAGATATATGAGATATGTGTTGTCGCACATATACACGCATTTAGCCGTGTTCTATGTGTTGTCGCACATATACACGCATTTAGCCGTGTTTTAGTAAGGGCTATTAATCATGGCTATTTTTCTTTTTTTTTAATGGTTTACTTAACGTGATTAATAGGAATTTTTCATTTATTTCATAGGCTAATTTAAGTGACAATTTTCTATGTAAATTGACATAAACATTTTATTTTTTCATAATTATACACATAAATAAATATATATATATATATATATATATATATATATATATGTATATATATATATATATATATAAATATATATATATATATATATTACTAATTTATAAATTTTTTAATTAATTGAAAATCTTTATTATAAATTAAATTCAATAATTTTATATATCTCTGGTTTCGAAAATTTTTCTTCAAGGCCTTTAGAATTTTCCTCTTTGTGTCTTTCTCTTTCTCTCTATTGTTTTGCTCCTTCCTATATACTTGCAAATCGAGATTTGGATTACAAAGGAAGTTTTACTTGCCACGTGTACTGAGTTGCACGCGTTCAAAGTTTTTGCATCCCTCAGTTACAGATATTGAATGCCACCCCTAATATTATCTTTTTTTCCTAATTCCACTATCGCATTGTCTAGCAGTTCATAGAATATATTTTACCTACCATCCAAATTCCATCTATGTAGTGCCAATAATCCCTGAGTAAAATGGCTGTGATATACGGGCAGAAAGACGGACAGTCAGACGAACAAACAGATGTCACGAAATTACAACTGTTCCGTTTTCGCTATTTCGCTACGGAACCCTAATAAAAATGCAAATGTACCTATGAAAATCATTAAAAAATGTTGTTAACTTAATATCATATATTCTAATATATAATATATTTGATAAATTTAACTTCATTTTTAAATTCTTCAGGGTCATCTTCAAAACTAGAAGAAAAAAGTATTTTATTCTAAATTAATATAAAGAACAATATCACTAAAGAAAATTATTGACATGGAACTTATTTAACAAGGGTATAAGAAAATTCTAGTAATCTTGTGAAAAAACTTTTCCCGCCTTATTTCATTTCTGTGTCAATTATACAAAAGCAAAAAAATACCGGTAGATAGACAGATAATTTTTCCACGATACACTGCCTAAAATATAATTTTTCCTCTTGCACCGTAAACATATGCCTCATTTACGAAAGTCATTCCGATCTTTAATATGATAATAATGTACACAAATTGAAACACATTTATAGCAAGAATTATTTGTACAGTAGGTAAAACCCTACTCAAACCTGAGACCCACTTCAAAGTACACAGAATCCATTCATTCCAAAACAGTAAATTTATTAATAAACCTGTCATAATAACACACCACAAATTTCTCACCTTGCTCGGCTTTAATCTTCAACTGCCTCCCAGTTAATTAATGGGCGTCGCCTTATTCGTCTCCAAATTTACAATTACACTCCAGCAACAACAGTCGAAGCTGTTCACCGGCAATTATCTCCCTCATAACTACTCGATGGCTTAAATTTGACCAAACGAGGCGTACCTCTTCTCGAATACAGTTAAGTGTTACACTAAACGTCTCACATAAATTATGGTGGATTTAATGGAAAGGGGAACATAAGACAGGAGCAGGAGCGAGTCCTTGGCCCAAATAGATGAAGTCAGTCGTCGTTATGCGTATCAGGCCAAAAGTAATATAAATTGCAACCATTTGGATGTATTTGCGCCGCATTTCCGGCTTGTATTTGTCGCTTTCGATACGCGGGAACGTGCTGAGGGGCTTCAAGCTTTTACTACTTATCGGGGAGCTTTTGAAAGCTTCGTTCGGCAAAGCAAGTGCTGCGTCGGGGTATCGCGATGAAGTCGTAAACACTTACAAAGTGAGTCTTCCATGACAATATATTACACTTGTGTCGGTTTAACGTACGAGTTAGGTTTATATTCGATGCATGCTTGTTTATTGCGTTTGTTTTGATTTTCTCATTTTGTTTACTTGCAATTTAGCTTTATGGTATGCTAGTATTATGTCATAACAAAGTTTTAATCAAATATTGACGGAATATACTGTGTACTTTTTGTATAACTGTTATGTTTTTAAATTTTGATTTTTTGTTTGGTTCTGTGATAATTAAAAATTAAAGGTAAGTATCAAATCCAAGGCTATCATTATGGTTAGAAACTTTTGATTACTTTAAGTAATTAGTCCACTAACACAACGTATACTTTTCAACTATAAAATACCTGGGCTATTTATTCGGCGGTCTCAGTTAAGGGAAGTTCCGATTTCTTGCCAAGATAATGTAGCTGCTTTTTAAGAATTACTGAGAAATAACACTAATAATGGTAGAATAATGAGAGTAAAGAAGTATTATATACGCAAGGGGAACTGACTCAATGAAACGCATGGATCGCGACTAGGTAAGCAAACGTTAGAAGTTCTAGAAACTTCGAAAAATTATTTAAAATTTAAAAAACCGATCGTGTGTATTGTATTTTGTTAATATGTATCCAAAAAGTGAAAGTACTAAAAAAATATAACGAACTTTTTGTAAAAAAGAAAATGTCATTGATTTTTCCAATTTTGTAACTGTTGTAACTCATTCAAAACATTTAAATATGTTTTTTACACATATCTTTGTACACACACGTTTACAAAACATGAAAATGAACGATTTTTTTAATATTAGATTATTTTTTCACCGTCTGCTTACCTGAACTGCGGTATGACATGATTCCCCAAGTATTTTGTGATTTTAAAAATTTCGTAATTAATTTTTTATTTCGTCAAATTGTAATAAAATATGTACCAATATTTACCATCACTATCTCCTTTTTCAAATCCAGATTTCCAACGTTTTGGGCATTTAGGCTCAAAGTACTCTCTAAAATGATACTTTCTTTTGTATACTCCTGTGGTCTATTTGTGTCTTTAATTGCAGTTTGAGTTTGTGAGGTCGAAAAATATCTACGAATAGAATTATTAACCCGCACATGTTTTAATGTTTTATTATTATACATATAGCTAACACCCCAAAATTGCTAAAATGCCACTTATAATATGGGGTATCGTTCGAAATGGCTAGTGTATGAATCTCAAACATATTTTTTCCATAATATCAGATATTACCTCTGTAGTGCTCCTTGTCACTAGAGGCACGTTTAATTGGCTCATTACTACACCAGTATGCAGGCAGACATCCGCTCTCGCCCGTGGCTCTCACATGACTGACTCCCCCCCTAACTGTGTACTGGAGACAACATTATATCTAAGTGGGTACTAGAATATAGATTACAAACACTACATCTTCAAAATATACTTGAAAAAACATATCTACCTTAAGGAGGTGGATTCGAAATTACCGGAGTTAAATTTATGAATAATGATTTTTATAAAGAGAATACATCACCACTAAATTAAATTACGTGATGTAGTATTATTTCCACTTTCTTTAAGTTCTTTACCACGACCTAGGTTTCGTTGTATTACAACATCTTCAGGTGGGCTATTAGCAAAGATTGTAAAAAATAAAGAAAGTAGAAATAATACTACATCACGTAGTTTCATTTAATTGTGAATAATGAATTTCTACAAAATTAACGCCAAATATATTCAATAAGAGAAAACATCTTTAAAGATAATTCAAAATGTCATCGTTTTATATCATAGTTTTTTTTAATATTCACCAAAATGTAAAGAACCCCCCTTGACTTGTTTACATTAAGTATTATTAATATTTATTACGCTACGATGCCCAATATGGGCATTCTGACTGATGTCTGAATGATGACCTATGGTAAATTACGTAATTTCGCTTTAAACGAATCGTTTTTTTTTCTTATTCTTGTGAGAGAAATACCACGAAATATATTTAAATGACGTAAAATATTAACAACGTTAAAAATATTGTAATAGAAATATTATGCATCCTTAAAGATTTAAACTTTTATTTAAACCAAAATTTATGCGCTTATTTTCACTTAGCTATAGTGCGAGTTTTACTCGTACTTCATTGTTTATATGTGTATATATTTAATATTCTACTTAATAAATCTACTAATTTAGGCAACTATGTTTACTAGGAAGTACTTCCCTTGCCGCATTAAATTAACTTAATTTCTTTATACTCTAAAGATAATTAATAATAAATTAACTAATAAGTTTAATCAATATATAAAACCTTAATAAAATACTTTTCGACCAATAATAAAAAATAATGGTCTAATATAAAAAACTTAAGATATTTACTCACATTCCTCTATGTGTTCATTTGATTTTAAATCTACATGACAAAAGCAACGATGCTGTTAATGAAACATTGCTAATGAAACACTATGGTTTTTTCCTGTGCCGTCGAACTATTCGGTTGCGTGTAATTTACAATAAATCTAGTATATTTCACATTTCGTTCAGTACTAACTTTTAATGATCTGGCTGGAAGTTGAATTATAAATAAAATGTTTCTTAACTTAGAACTTAAATTTATTAAATATTTAGTTGAAGTAAGATTTGAAACTTTATATATATATATATATATATATATATATATATATATATATATATATATATACCTATGAGGCCTATATATATATACCTATGAGGCTTACCTCCTATCAGTACGTGTCTTAACTTTTTTATGCCATCGATATTTTTTTTATAATTTTCTTTTAACACGACCTCATTTTTCCTTAAAAGAGTTAATAACGGAATCTCAAAAACTTCTGTGCATGGATAAACAATATTTTAGTAACGTCTTAAATAATTAAACCCTGTCCCACCCCTTAGTTTAAACAACAACACACAAACATTTTTAAATACATTTTATATTTTCTTATTAAAAATTTGCTAATACCTCATTTTAATAAACAATAAATCACTTCACGTTTTTCTGTATATAAACATTGGCGAGATAAATTTACATTTATGTATTCTCGATCTCATTAACTCTAAACAAACAAAAGACAAACAAACAGTCAAGAATATGATTAAAAACGTCGAATAAAATCTCTTTGATAAGATTTTATCTAATTTTTTATGATTTGACTTTAAAAGAAAGTTTTATGGTCTCTATATTTATATATATATATATATATATATATATATATATATATATATATATATATATATATATATATATATATATATAAATATATATATATGTCTATATATTTTCTGTGAAACTTTGCATATACTACACTGTCTTATCGCCCGGGTGTCACTGTTTAACAAAATGATTTAATACCTATCTCAAATAACCTAATATTTTAAGGAAATTCCACCTTAACATACGTTCAAGGAAATAAACAAAACCACACTCTAACACGTGCACGCGTTCCGAAACATTAAGGGTCAAAATGGTATATAGCGTGATATGAAAATCAGATAAGAGAATGTAAATTGGACCCAAGGCTGTAGTAACGATAACATCACCGCAGTCACGCATGAAAAGCGTTGAAGAGTTTTCCTGCTTCGTGTTCTAGAATCGATAGTGAAAAGTTATCCTTAAATATAGTGATTATATAACGATCGTGATAATTTCTTTAGTAAGGCTTTTTCGTGATGATTTCTTTAGTAAGGCTTTTCTTTCCGGATATAATGTAATAAAGTATGCAAAGTATCCATGGCTTCAAATGCCAATATTAATATGTGAATATAATGGATTTGATACAGTAAAATAATAATATAGAATTTATGTACATGTTTAAGATTTTCCTATATTTAAATTCGAGTATAAATACGTTGTTCTTCGAATGAATTAAAGTATTTCAGCGATATTCACATTTTTACATGAGATATTTTATTCCTCGATAAATTCATCTTATTAAAATTCAACATAAGTTATTAGGCAACCTACTGCTCTCGCCTTTCTACCTATCCACTTTTGTTTCTCGTAGCTATTTTCTAGCTTCTAAACTTTAAATACTATAACCGTATGGCGTATATATCTTTTATAAAGAGTCAACCATGTGCAAACCTGGCTCACTCATTGAGGATTTATTAATATGGGCGATATAGCACAATAAATATTTAATAGTACCTATTTTCCTAGACCTTTTAACTAACTGTTAAAAGGTCTAGGAAATGATACCCCATAGTATATATGAAATGAAATATTTTAAAGTTGACCATACAACCCCACGCACCCCACCCCTTCCTCGCGCCATAAAATTTCCCTCCGAATACATTTTTGAATGTTAGCTGTTGAAACATGTATGGTCTAATGTGCTTTATTGTTGCGCGAAACTTTAAGTTTCTGCGCCAAAAGGTTTCTGAAAAAACCAATTATGACCTTTTATTTGTATTTTATACAATTTTTTTTAAATTAAGGGTTCTTTTATTTTTTCGTTCTGCTCTCTTTAATTTTTGCAATTATGTAGAAATGTTGAGAAACACTATTTTTTCCCAAATGTATATTGTCGTACATCGTATTCCATTCGCAAAAATCTACTGAACAAGGATCGACCATTTTTATGTAATCGATCTGCACCACCTCTTAAAATTAAATTTGATGCGTTGTACTCGTAAATTATGAAAACTCTAAAAATGGTTAAAATAAATTTTTGGAGCAATATATACTCGAATGTAAAATTTGGATCATTCTACTTTTGTAATCATATATTTATATCCAACAAATAAAGCAAAATATTTACACATATTTTGGGTATTTTGTCCACTTTTTGTTTCACATAACTTCTATTAATAATAATCTTCTTTCATATAACAAAAATCACAATAATTTAATTTGTACTTTACGACAATCAAATTGTTATGGCAAAACTGCCACTTTATTACCAGTCCAAAGTACCATTATCAAAATGACGGTTCTATAACTACAATTATTTGAAGATTAAGCTTAACACAATTAGCTGCATTGCAAAAAACGCATTATCCTAAGCTGACAGTGGAACATATCCAGCAATTCAGAAATCCAGCACAATTATTTAACATCATAAATAAATAATTTAAAACAAATGGATAAAATATATTGCATAATATTATTTAAAATTAAACCAAGATAGTTTCATTTAAATTGGCCATCATTAAAATCGGAAACTTGATTCCCGCAAATTAAATAGAAAAAGTGGATGAAATTTAATTGTAGTAAATTTAATGGTGGTGTATATATCCTATAAAGTATTCGGCTTATATTTTTTTACAACATAGAAAGGACACATAATTTAAAATAAACAAAAATACCTACATAAGTAAAGGAGGGATCAAACAAATGTATTCACATCCCATGGAGTAAGATATCGGCAACGTCATTCTTTAAAATCATGACTTACATTTATTTTCATATATTCAAAAAATCATTATAACATACTGGTCCCTTGCTATGAACTTTAAGAAATTAATATACACCACAGCCTTGCACGACATGGGGCTGTATCAATTTATAATCCTATGGCTCTGAATTACGTAACTATCAGGCTTAGAAAAATAAAAAATCACACCTAATAACAATCCCCGCCTGTGGCTAGTCAAATTTTATTTTTGGCACCCCAGTTAATCCGATAATCAGTTGGTAATTTTATCGCAACAATTATAAAAGTTTATAAATTCGATTCGTAATTACGAATTTACATCACATAATACTTCTGTATTCGTAGTTAAGTAATTAATTAAGAAATGTATAAGAAACGATGAATTAATTATTGAGTTCCAAAAACTAATTAGCAATTACTGTTGTTGCAAATACTATGCCTAAAACCAATTAAAAACGTCGTCACTGATGTATACATAAAAACAAACAAATTAAAACTTCTATAAATCAACTATAGCTGAAGCTGACCTTATATCACAAAGGTGATAAGTTATATAAATACAATTAACGAAATTTCCGTGGAAATAAACGGTGGAATCTAACAGGAAGATCCTAAAACCTAGCAGCTTTCACTCTGTTGAGTAGATAAAAGTTATTTATCTGAGCCTCTGCAAATAAAACAATGTAAATACTTAAACGTAACGTATATTACTTGCCGCAGGTTGGCTTCCACGTGTCTAGTTTGAACGAATCTAAGTATGTAATAAAGTATAAGGGTACATGGTAGATGGTAGTGTACACTCGAGCGTTTAGTTCAGGGAGGTGTTCAAAAGCTTAGAGAGATTTGTAAATAAACTTGGTGACATTTTTTTTCAATACACGAGTTTCATTTTTGATAACTGTAAAGATGTAGATAATATAAAGTTTCTATGACACATGCAAGTTACCTTTTGTTTTGAAATCAGACCAACTTTGGATTTAGAAAAATGTGATATTGAATTTAGGTTGAAAGTAATCAACGAGAAATGAGTGGCTTCCATTCGCTCTTAGTTTCATTACGAGAAAAGTAAAAATAGAATACAATACATGCGTCTCTGTCACATGCATTTTTGTTAAAAAGCCGTTTGAAAAGTGGATATTTTGGACAATTTTTAAGAGTGATGGCCCAATTAAAGAAAAACAATCATGAATATTATTGTGTGAAGTGAAAACTTGTGACAAAGTGTGTTAACAAATACTTAATTTTTTAATGCCAATTTATGTGAATTTATTTAAGTAAAAACTTACAAGATACCTTACAAGTGACCTATCATGAAAAATATCACTTGAAAAATTTAAAAAAAAACAAATATTTGTGATGACATCTACGTATGTGGGACAGTTCTTTTGTTACCAAAACATAAAGTTATTTATGTTTAAATTACTGTCGAAAAAAATTTAAAAAAAAAACAGAAATATTTGTGATGACGTCTACGTATCTGGGACAGGTATTTGGTTACAAAAAATAAAGTTATTTATTACAGAAATAGTAATGATGGCAAATAAATTAAAACTTATATAAAATCTTCATATTTAAATGCATAAAATATATTTGCGCCTTTTTTTTATATTCACATAATATATCAAGTTTCAACAATATTAACCTATCACGGTACATGTAAGAACATCGTATACTTGAAGGTTGCGCATGCAACGTAGGCGAGTAGTATGAGCTTCGACTATATGCCTTTTTATGTCTACACAATTGTATAGTACACTAATTGCGAAATTTCGACTTGCATTTTTTTTTACAAACTGAATATTAGATAAATGAAGTAAATTTATATATAAAATTCTAAATACCTGCAATGTCACTATTACTATTCTGATACCCAACTTTTCACTCATGTATATTTATCAGCTAACATAAGAAACCTTTAGAAAAGGCATTTTAGCTTTAAGACAATAAAAATTCAATTGGAATTTTATAACTGATATTTTTTCATTACAATATTCTTTTGAAATTATAAATCTGTCATTTGTTTAGTATTTTTGATGGCAATTTCACAATCGTGTGTTTCCAAAAAAATGAGATCAACACAGGAACCAATTTTTTTATAAATTTCGCTGTGGTCTCAATCAGCAAGAAAGTTGTGATACATTTTAAGTAACATTTTATCATAAATCTCATCTCTTATCATTATTTAAAAACGATTTGATGAATTTAAACGTTACGATTATGTTTAAATTCATCAAATCATTTATATTATCACCTTAATGACAATGACAATATTTAAGAAGAACTACCTGTGATAACAATGTCCAATGATGATACCAGTACCGTGTCACATAGACAAAAGAACTATCTTTAAATGAAAAACATGCAGAAAAACCTCCCAAGGGTAGATGTGAGCTTTAAACATGAGTTAGGTAATAAAAGCTTTACTCAAATATCTCTGGATCAAGGTCTGCCACGCTAATTTCATTTGTGCTCGAAGGATGCTCCGCAATTTAAGAAAGACCGTTAATACCATCGTATAGACTGGTGGCGCCAAACGAAATAAGAATTTAAAGAAATATTCGTTAAACGCTTTATTCAGTATTTTAAAATGAAACAAGATCTGAAAATAAGTTTGCACCTGACATAGAAAGGAAATCTGTGGAATAGATTTTTCCTGACAAAAAGTTGTCAAAAGAAGGGTGTGAGTGGTGGGAAAAATATGATAGTAGGCTTATTTAAAATATCGGGTCGCAAAGCTACTATTTCCTTAGAGAACATCATTTTTCATAACTTTATTTTAGAGGTTATTTTTTGATGTGGCTTTATTTTTGTTCTCTTTTTTGGAAAAACCCCAGAAAAACAATACGCAATAGAACAATCCCTCGCCACAAAAATGCTCCAGCCTTTTCCACGAGATAAAATATAATTTATATTTAAACGTAGATTTTTTAAATCGTACACCCGACAACTTCCGGCCTCGGACCCGGTGATTTTTTTGTTTTACGAGCTTGAAATTAGGATTATCTGAAGAAAGGCAAAAGGAAAAAAAAATGTCTAATGATTTACTCAATATTTTCCGGCGAATGAAAAATTGTAGCAAAGACTACTTACTTGAAAAAAATAGCAAAGTAATAACAAACTTTATACTCAGTTTTATTTTTAAAAATCTGAAAACTTTAAAAATTTAACTCATAATAAAAAAACTGTCAAGCACGAATATTTAGGCTCTTATAAACATTTAACTGTACACGTAATAGGTACTGTTAAACTATTTGTATATATCTTATAAACTTTTAAATGTACATGTAATAGGTGCTTACTCTTATTTGGAACCCAGATCTGGTACGTATTTAAAACAGCATGCTTGTAGGCTTTTTCTTATTTTACTGTTTTGGGAAATTTTTACATCAAAAGTTAGTTCCTTACGTAAGCAGAATTTAAGCTAATAACTAGCAAGATGATAATAAAATCAAATTCCTCTCATACTACGACTAAGTTTATTTATTTCCTACAAACCTCATATTCGACTATCAATTTGATCTAAAATTCACAGGTGGGACAGAAAGTTATTTAACGTTAGTATCAATACAATATTGGCATAATCGTGGCTAATTTCGAAAATTTAATAAAAATACGCCCGAATCTTGAAACTTTAAATCCAATCGGTTTAATTCAATCTTACCGTCGACGTCAGCCATTGATATAGACACCGAATGAATGCTCACACGAAACGTGCATTGAAATGTATATCACGCTGGTAAACACAAAAATAAAGAGATCCTAAAGATATCAATTGCCTATAACCAAAAACAGATCCTGCATAATAACCATAAACTCTCGGTGGTATATAAACTATTTGGTTCCCCTTTTATAGCAAAACAGTATGTTTTAGTTGTAATAGTACATTTAGAATATAAACTTATATTTCGGTTGCACTAAATTAAAGTTTTTATATGTACAAAATATTAATTATCCCTTTCTTACAAGTATTTTGAGAATAAATTATTATTAAGTTCATTTAAATATTATTACAATAAATTATAAATATTAATAAAACATATAAACAAACGAGTGAATGTAATATTATTCGTATGGTTAAGAAATATGAACCAAATTGAATCCAGAGCAGAATCTCTTCGGCTTAAATGGTACACCTTAATCACTGAGTCTTATGGACGTTTGAATAAAGTTTTTTGACCTTAAAGTCTTATTAAATAGAGGGATGTTGTTGTGAAGTGTGGTTTTGCGTAGTTGGCTTCTACCTTTTATGTTTCGCAGTGGCGCAGTTAGTGGTGGCGTAGCAAGGCTACGTTTTTCATTACGTTGCTGTCTCAAACCGTGTTTCGCCTTATTGGCAAGTTAATTGGTTTAATGTATTATAACGATGAAAAGTCTAATTAACACTTTGAGAAAATTATATTAATTTGTATGTAGCTTGCAGTATTATGAGCTGTAGCGTATTAGATACAGTACTTCTAAAACAAAATTTTATCTAAAAATGTAGTTTTAAAATTTCAAATTCAAATATTTCAAGATTTTACATTAAAAAACCCTATCTTCCAAATATGTAAATTTTATCATTTTAAATTAAAAACAAACTATAATCAATTTAAAACATTATAATCAATTTGTGTTTTTTTTTCAAGATAAATAAGAATCTTGACGGTATAAAATCAATATAATATGCTGCAACAAAACACTACAAAAACTGAAAGAAACGTGCATGACATTAAATATTATGGGCAAACAAAAAAAGCATGAATAAATATAAGTTGAACACCTACTTTTTCATATATATGTGTAACATCCTGAGGAGAGACATTTCCGAAAGTAGACTCAAGATGAGGTACACTGATCGAATGTGCAAATGATCTTCTGTAGCATGCGACCGTAATGGACCAAGTTGTACTTCTACATGAAATTCGGAGACATTGCAAGTGTTTGACTGAAGTTTAGATGAATTAGTAAGACTAAGTAGGCGTATGGTAATCCGTAAGGACTGTGATAATAGTAACTTGAGGTTCATTTTCAGATAGTGACTCTTTTTAACCCGAAGAGTGCGGTTGTTTCTAAATAAAAGGGTGAGTGTCAGTTTGTATGTCTATAGATCGTGGATTGACATGATCTGAGGCGAGAAATTAGGGTCGTTATTAAATTAAATGTTTGTTGTTACAGCAACTAAAAACTCTGCCTCCGAAAAATTATTCCAACTGTTTGGCCAGATACTATACTTCTTGAATGCATTAATTGCTGTGGTAATTGTGGCTGCCAGAGCACATGCTTGTCCAAATATCTCGATTATTTAGAACACAAATAATATACGACCTGGATGTGTCGCAACCAAGTTGTAGCAATATGGTCGTAATATGTACTCAAGGACTCATGAATGCAACATATGTAGGTTGTAATCTGTAGGTACCATGAGGAGTAAAACCAAAATTATATTTGCATGAGCCAGATTGATAACTTTCATATCTGATGTGACTAATACTGCCGTCGAAAAGAAGCAAAACCTTATCATTAAGAGAAGCTCCTGCCAACTGAATAATTTGTTTGAAGTAAATGTTTTAGTAATTAACGAGCCCCGTGTACTGCATGCTGCTGTCATTCCTGGTGAAGCATGATCTAGTAATTTTCAGTACGATGTCTGGAGAATATGATAACTTATAGCATATAGGTTTCAACAGCATTAAATCAAATGTCTACAGTGACAATCTGATCTCTTTCTGTGGATGAAAAGTAATTTATTTATTTTTTTCCTTTTATAACTATTATCTTGCTCTTTGTTTTAGAAACTACAGATATTCCTGCTTCATCACAGTTGTAATCAAATTATGTTTATTATTATATATTATATTTATAATTGGTAGAACTTTCCCTCAGCAACCTTGTTGAATCTCCTTGTACATGCTGCTAAAGTAGCTTCTTTAGGTTTACGAGTTGATAAAATTATAAGACATTTCAGAAAGACTGTAAACAAATTGATACCTGCCGTTTCCTTCTTCATACGAAAATTGCGTTTCTCATTATTTTTACGACCAACGGATATTCCATCCATCTCAGATCTAGGTTGTTAAGTCAAAAAGTCGTTCTTCCAGATGCTTAAAATATGCTGCTATCTCTTCTTTGTTATAAACAACAGATTTTAAAGAACCCAATGGTACTCCGATCCTCACTACTCCCCCCTGTTTCATTTTTTAACATGTCACTCTAAAGGTATATGTGGTATACCATGCTCTGCAGCAACTTTCCTGAACTCTATTTTTAGTAAAACTCTTTTCTATAACCTATCTCGTTGCTTATATTAAGCGTTCCTCTCTTTCCTTTATCTTTTTATAAATTCTAACCATGGTAGTTACTTGAAAGGACAAGATAATAATTGTTTTTGTTATGATTTAACGCATCTTGCCCGATGCGTATAATCCATCCTTGCTGTGATCTTCGTCATTGTACGGAAAAACATTTAGTAATAAACATATTAACCTTAAAGTTATTTTACATATACCACAATAATACATATACCAAATAATCAATATAATCTATAATAATAAAAAAAATAGCAACAAGTGGACTTCTTTTAATTTCTGTAACAATATATTTGATCACCAAATAATAAGTCGACTTGATACGTAATCACTTTTACGCTTGTGTTCAATAGACACTTGCCCTCTCTCCTCCTTTCTCCATGGCACTAAAGGATGTTCAAAAATGGCTTCCTCATAGGTATCATTACACTACTCTTTATTACTACTATGAATATAGGAACAGAGCAGTAATAAAGCTGAATATTTTCGTTTCCTTTATTCCAATCCGTGGAACCACATATCCAAAACTTCTTTTAGCGCCAGAACGCCCATTCCTTAGGAATGTAATACGCTATTTATTATTACACTACGATTTATTGGCGCAGTGATTAACAATTAACAAAAGTCAGAGAACACTGCGTAAACGGCGCAGGTTAGAGAAAGACGGACATATTCATTACTTGACAGATTTATAGGTACGCATGGAGAGGAAGAAGGGTTGGTAAGTTGCTGAACTCCTTAAGTGTCTTGCAATGTTTTCGAAAGCCTATCTGTTCCCTGTTTCGCACCGTTTTTGTGTTTGTTCCGAGACTGGCTGCAATCAAGCTAGAACCAGGTGGCAATTAATTTCACATTTCAAACTTTATTAAATAATCTATTGTTTTGCAGGCCTGTGACAGATATTAATTTTTTGCCACTTTCTTCCACGTTTTCCAAGAACTATTTTTAGCCAAGTTAGTGTGTGTGCGTGTGCGTGTGCGTGTGCGTGTGCGTGTGCGTGTGCGTGTGCGTGTGCGTGTGCGTGTGCGTGTGCGTGTGCGTGTACGTGTGCGTGTGCGTGTGCGTGTGCGTGTGCGTGGGTGCGTGTGCGCGTGCGTGTGAGCGCGCGCGTGTGTGCGCGCGTGTGTGTGCGCCCGTGTGTGTGCGCGCGTGCGTGTGCGTGCGTGTGTGTGCGTGCGTGTGTGTGCGTGCGTGTGTGTGCGTGCGTGTGTGCGTGTGCGTGCGTGTGTGTGTGTATGTGTGTTTGTGTGTTTGTGTGTGTGTGTGTGTGTGTGTGCGCGTGTGTGTGTGTGTGTATTTGTGTGTGTGTGTGTGTGTTTGTGTGTGTGTGCGCGTGTGTGTGTGGATAAATTTTCAAGCGATAACACCATTTTTAGAGATTATTTGCTAATAAGGGCGAAGCTACGGACAAATACTAGTTTAAGATCTGAGGTCACACATTATAAATTTCTTTCCTATACTCTTTATCGTTTCGCTTATTTTAAATAAAAATATTTTTAATTTAAAAATTATATGCTTTGTTTAACCTACATTTTAGAACATTCGTTAATTTTTTTTAATTAACTTAAAATAATTTAACTTTAAAGTAATTAAGTAATAACTAAACTAAGAAATACATTATTTCGGGTTTCGTAATAAAAGAATAAACCCTTATAATTTCATCATTTCCGCCCTTCTGTCCGTCTGTTATAGCCTCGCAGTTTCTATAGTTTTAGATCTGTGGGCATAAAATTTTGTAAATTATGGAAATCTCAATTAAGAAAAACATGTATAGTAAATATTAAAAAAACAAATCGAATTAACATGCCCATACGTAAAAGAAGCATGGCATTGTTGTGTTCATCTCATCGAATAATTTTTTATTTGATTGATATTTTAAAATAAAATTTGGTTCCAATTAAAGTTTTTTTTTATATTTAAGTCTCGTTTGCAGAAAGTTAAATTTCAAAATTATGCACAATATGTATAAAAAATTGTGCAATAAAAATCCTATGTATAAAACAATTTTCTTCCGAATAAAACTATGATAACAAATTACTTTTCTTTAAAAAGAAATCACAAACTTGAACACCTATTTGGTTTTTAAGTTAAAGCGAAAATAATCCGAGTCCAGTTATTTATCACGAGATTTACTCTCTGGCAGCGAGGACTCTGTTGCGGTTTTACCGCTTTGGTGTCAACCCTCGTCATGAGGCAAGGTTGCTGAAAATTACATGGCAATAAACAAGCTCTAACCGTCCAGAGGTGTCGCGTGTCTTTATTATTTACTCTTTTAATATTCTTTTATAATTAAACAGCCTTAAACTAAATTTTAGGGTATGACGAAAATAAATTTTAAATAAATTTCCCACTCCTTCAGAAAATTTCTTTATTTTGAGTTTTCGGGTCAGATAATTAGATTAATGCAGCTGAAAGGCGTAATCAAGAATTTAGTCAAATCACAAACAAGGTGAAACATTAATAGAAAGGAAAAAAACAAAAAACCCGACTATATTGTTAAAAAAAATTAATAGTAAAATTAAAATACATGTATAAATACACCAAGTAGCCTTGCTTATAATATTACCTTTCTTTTATTTTAAATGTAATAAGCGGTATTTATTTGAAATAGTAATTTTATTTTCGTTAATTATTAGATCATATTCGTTTCGCTTCGAAATAATAAAGCCATATTTATTATACTTAATGTAATTATCTAAATTACATACATTAGTGATAATCAGACAGTTAAAGAAAATCTTAATAGTATTATTGGATAAAAATTAACAGTTTAAAAGCAGTCATCCAGTATATATAAAGCTGTTCAGTGAAAAAATGTAGGGTATTGATAACAACAGGTAGAGTTTATACTGGTAGAATAGACAATCGCACGTATATAAACACACGAATAACCTATGAACTTTTATAATAATTTAAACCCAAGCTACATAGATGGTGTAAGTAAAACAGCGGGCGGAAAAAAGTAAATAAATAGGAGTAAAAATCGGAGCGAATGCAAAACCAAAAATAACAGCCTATGTTCCTAAATTTGAAGAATGGGCTGTCTAAACCTCTTAAAATGGAAGCTCTGTTTTACTAAATGGCTGACTCCTGAATTTGTACGTATTTTCCGTAAGTAAATATAGAAAACTTAAGAAATTGTTTTTATGTAGCTTATCGCTTTTAAAGTTTCTCCTACAATGCTCTTACAATGGGACGACCTTGAAATGCATATTTTTAAAGTTTTTGTTTATCTACCTAAAACAAATATTTTCAGGCCTGTTAAACAAATTTCTTGTTTTTTTTTATTATCCGGAAGTATATTCATTTATTTGTTTACTTATCTACAGAATTATTAACAATACATTTATAACACTTGTCAACATAATATTTCGATCTCGATAAACACAAACATTCACAGTTGTTTTATTAAGGAATATTAAAAAGACGCAACGCGTTAAGTCTAATCCCTAGACATATTTCAAAGTTATTTTGTCACTATATTTTAGTCTGACAGACTATTTAAATGAGAAAACAATTTTATTTCTATATTGTATTATTTTGAAACAGAAACAAACTATCAAATAATCTTAATTCAATTTACCTATTAACTAAGATAAAAGGGAAAAAATACATCCTTACATGCATTAAAGAAATTGGAACTCCGTGTTCACCAAAAATGGCCTTGTTGCAGCAGTGACATGAGAATTTGGTCATCCCGTGCTACGACAAAATACACAAATTTTGTGTTTTTCTGACCTTGCGTGAGATGTGCTAGGCATATCACTTTCAATTTATATATATATATATATATATATATATGTATATGTATATATATATATATAAAACTATATTTCTGGTACTGCGCTCTCCTGTCGGTAAACAATAATACTTATGTATTTCATAGACAACACTGTGAGTAATCAGGTCAGCAAGGCAGGTTAGTTTTAGTTGCAAAGAACTCACGATTGTTGTTCAGATTGTTTGTTTATATTAAAAGAATTGTATAAAAAGGAATTGAGAGTTTTAATAATAAACTTTAACTGCAACTATTTAAGTTAAATTACGTAATTATCATCGTGCGTATATAAGTACTAAAATAAACAAAATTTGTTTTCAACGCAATTGTTTAATTGAATTTTCCTAATAAGTTCGAAGAAATTATCTTATATATATTTAAAGACTGAAAGTGCTATGCATTTCTTTTTATATAAGATATTTATTAGCTTTGATATCCCTCCTCAAGGTGATAGTATCAAAACGATCCTACACCAATTTTACTAATCTATGCACAAATACTTTAGCTTTCAAGCTTTTTTTCGTAGTCTTATTCCTTTAAAAACATAAATTACGTACAATTTTAATGGTAAACATGGTCAACAGATTCAGAATATCGTAAAATACGCATCGAAGCCGTGTATCAGTTTTGCGATTGAAACACATGTCTGAGCAAATCTGGTTCACAGTATCTACATCACCTTTAGTACAATTGTAGAAATGTATAACTTCAAGTTTTTGATAGTATTGTCTATGACCAGCTGTTTGTGAGTTATGGAAAGCAAACATACTATTACAACTTTGTTAGACTTTAGTTCACATAACACCATAGTATTCTCAAAGTCATAATAAAATATTGAACGGTTGAATGATTGAATTTTTTTTTTTATTTTTTCATGTCTTGCGGAATTTTTCGTGCCGACTAGTTTTAATGTGCAAGGAGACTCCAGCAGTTCTGAAACTAATAGCATCACGTTGGAACAGCTATCCGTCGTTATGTTTCAGTTCTTTCTATACACAGACTCATAAATTTGTTTCCAGAGATTTATTGCAATAGACATGTTTCCTGTTTTTGTCCCTTTAATTAAATATGGAGCACCATTATAAATATCACCTGAGTTTGAATCAGCGATCATCACAATCGTAATGCCGTATTTATTAGCTTTACATAAGATAAGAAATGTTCAGTGTACATTCAGATAAGCAATGGGTTTATATCATTTCTTGCTAGTGTCGATAAATTTTTCCCAAAATTCTCTTATTGGCTCAAATTAATCTGACGCTCTCCTCTCTTGTCTATTAGATCTTTCGTCAAACCGACAATATCGACTTAAGAAATAAAATCTTTTAGCCCTCATATATGCCTTGAAAGTATTACAATTTCAATTAAAATAGAAAAATATTCTGTTAGGCAAACCATTAATTTTTACGGTCAATGATTGAAGAAGAAAACCAAACCGTGCTTCCATTTCATTTGCTGATATGCCAGAAATTTTATAATTATTTACTTTGTATTTTCACGTCGATTTCAGGATTGATGTGTACCAGAATATTGTTAGTCTCTTTATCAGATATAAACAAATAAAAAAAGAGAAATCACATCTATCATATCCCTTGCATCATTTACAGGTCCAGTTATAAAATGAACAATATTACGAGCTAATGTACGAGTGCAAGTACTTGGGCTGCGTGAATTGGTTTTGTTCTTATTTTTGCTGGGAAGCTGGGAAGAATCATCATCAGATTCTATAATCACATTCCTGTTATATTTGCCCTTGATGACATTCACATCCTCGTCAAATGATAGCAAGGATACTTCTCCATTTTCATCAGTGTTTGCCTGTAGGTATTCCTTCAAGTTGTCGTCGTCTCCTGAGTCCGAGATTCTACCACGTTGCCGCACGAACACTTTGTTATCCTCATGGTCAAATTCTTTCAAATCTGTAACATTTTGTCTTGATTTCTACTTAAATCCGTCTAACACAAAAAAAACGGCTTTATCAAGCAGGAAATACACGAAAAATATACACGTAAACCTTTGTTGGTTAGTAATGGCTACAAAAACGCTAAAATCCAACTAAAATAATTTATTGATATGTAATTTACACAAAAACATCCATAAATATTTAAAATAACATACCTTGGGTTACTCGCCGTACATAATCACTAATCATTAGTTTATAAAGCTAATATTTTGCAGAATCTCCAAAATTGCTTACGCGTGAATCTTCAAAAGTGCGTAAAAGATTTTAAATGACAATTAGGTACTTACAATTATTTATTACGATTATCGATCCAAAACTTTGCTACAAGTAGACTAAAAGTGTAAAACAGAGCCAGATATATTTAGATTCAAGTTTTTTTTCAGTTTTTCAGTTTAGATTCAAGTGGTAAAGCTCCTACACATCCCGGGAATAACGGAGAAGAACTTCAAGTTCAACCTGCTTGCATTCAAATTGAGCATAGCTTTTTGTTTTAACCTGAAGACGAAGCACCTTGAACCTGATCTGCTCAAATCGATATGGACAGTCGACAAGCCCCGTTATTAACTTGAATAGAAAACAAAAACCTAGTATCATGAGTATTGAGGATTCCATATGGTACAGCAGTATTCTAAACAATTTCTCCAATACTTATTATAAAGTAGCAGTTGTTGTGCAAAGTATATGTAGAATTAAAATAGGTTTGAAAAAGAACAAACAAATACATATCCTTTGTTTAATAGTATTTGACGTACATTTTTTTTTTATTTTTATGCAATATCGATAAAAGATGTATATTTGTGATTGAACTAATATTTTTTTAACAACAGTTTTCTTCAAAACGCGAAAAAATAATCAAGCCATAGTTTTGTTTTTCTTCCCAAAGTTGAAAAATATTTGTGTACGTATATTTATGTACTTATTTATCAACTTTAATAGTAAAGTAAACAATATGAATGAAAATTTATCAGGTTCACATATTAATTACAATATAAATAATAATAACGTTAACTATTATTTAGGAATATACCATATATACCATATTATTAATAAATATCGAAAAAAAAGATGAAAGTGTAAATATAGTAATAAAGGCCATTAATTAGATTAACAAAATGATTTAATTATGTTTTTTTTTCATTTACTATTTAGTAATTTTTTCTCGATATTTTAGTCGAAAATCAGCTTAGATTGGGCATTCGAAATCAGTAGAATTGTTTATACCCAAAAAGCACTTATTCAATTTTAATTTAAATATTGAACTTAGGTTCACTTAGAGACCCAAAATAAAAGCAATACAACACAGAAAAATAAATAAAATCCATTTGAATTAATGTTGTATTATAGCTAATATTTGTGTTCATTATATTTCAACTAAATCAAACATATATCAAATAACATTTCGTTTACTGTCTGCGGTTTTCAAATACATATATAAACTGTAACAGCTTACATTATATAACTGATATTCAATATTTATTGCATTCCTGGACGTGTCTTTGTCTTTTGCCGAAATTATTTCAATAATGACTTTACGGACATTTATATAACTTTATTATTAACTAACTTTTTTATATATATTTTATTATCTATTATATATATTTTATTATCTTCATAGGTTATAGAAGATAATTTTAATCGCAATCGAACTGCTTTATCTCTATATTACAAAAGATTCCACGGTAGCAGCACATAATATTGTTAAACTTATGTAATAGTATACAATTTAATTAATTTTATAAATTTATTTCTGTTATAAATTTCGTAATATTAAATTGTGTAGCCTAATCGAAATAAAACGACACGAAAAATACTTGTAGCGGCAAGAAAAGCAAATCAAATCTTTTTGTTTAATTTGATACTCAGAAACGTACATTAAACTATCCTAATAAATATTATGATATCTGAATTGTTTCTGAGAAAGAAAATGATATCTTTGTTAACTTTCTGTGAAAAACTACAAAAACAGAGAATCTACGTAACACTTTTAATTTTCATCGAAATTAAACTGCTGTTTGTAAAAAAAATAAACCTGGATTTAACCACTAAAATTCTACGGTCGCTGAACTGTAAGTCTTCCGAGAATACTGTAACCTCTAGTCAGTAAACTAACTCTTTTCAAATGGAGGAATAGAAGCGGGTTTAAATCTCTCTAATAGTGTTAAAATAACAGCTTAATATGGCAAAAGTTGCGATATGCTAATGATAGCCGCAGTGGATTATATTACCACTCGGCATATGATATTTTGAATCCATCCAAAACTATATGTTAACCCATACTTTGTCTGCAAACTTAAAGTATCCACTATTTCATATTCTAGATTCATAGAAACTTGTATTAAATATTTAAAATCGAGGTTATGCTCTCCCAGGTCGTTATCTGTACTATATGTTTAAATATTTCTTCACAGGTTCACTTGTTTTTATGATTCTGTGACTCAAAAGGATCCCCAAGCGTTGTCTGTAGATAAGTCTTATATATTTAAATATTTCGTCACATATTAATTTGTTTTTATGGTTGTGTAACTCAAAAGGATCCCCAAATCGTTGTCTGTAGATAAATACAATATGTTTAAATATTTCTTCACAGATTCACTTATTTTTATGATTCTGTAACTCAAAAGGATCCCCAAGTCGTTGTCTGCAGATAAGTACTGTATGTATAAATATTTCTTTACAGATTCGTTTGTTTTTATGATTCTGTAACTCAAAAGGATCCCCAAGTTGTTGTCTGTAGATAAGTACTGTATGTTTAAAAATTTCTTCACGGATTCACTTGTTTATATGATTTTGTAACTGAAAAAGATTCCCCAAGTCGTCATTTGTAAATAATTACTATATGTTTAAATATTTCTTCCGTGGTTCATTTCTTTTTTTTGGTTCTGTAACTCATAAGGATCCCCAAGTCGTTGTATGTAAATAAGAACTATATGTTTAAATATTTCTTCAGAGATACACTTGTTTTTATGCATCTGTAACTCGAAAGGATCCCCAAGTCGTGGTCTGTAGATAAGTGTGATATGTTTAAATATTTCTTCACAGATTCACTTGTTTAAATGGTTCTGTAACTCAAAAGGAAAGATCGAAATCTTTATATATCACTCACGTGTTCATCTATCCGTTTGTCACAGCCATTTTTCTCAGAAACTGCTTTACGTAGAAACTTGTATTTTGACAAAGTCATAAAGCTTATGAAGGTGCATATAAGCAGAAGGCTTTAACAATTTTCATGCGGAAATTTTAGGGGAACCTATCAACCTATCGTCATTGAAAAAGCGATCGGTAAGTATTCCGCAACAATTTATTTTCAAATTTTATATAAGCGGAAAGTTATGTAAGACAGTTCGAAGTGTCGCTAAAAACGTCCACAATTTTTTTTTCAGAAACCGTTTGACGTAGAAACTCAGAATTTGGCGTGATGGTAAATTAGGTTAACTTAAGTATATCTCGTTACTTAAAAATATTCATATTTATGTATATACATTTATATATATATATATATATATATATATATGTATATATATATATATATATATATATATATATATATTATATATATATATATATATATGTATATATATATATATATATATATATATATATATATATATATATATATATATATATATTCAAATTTATAAGGGGCAAGTGAAGTATTCCATTTTTTTCGTTTCATATATCATGTGAGACCTCAATTGAAAAAGCAAGCAATAAAGATCCTATAAATATTACTGTGAAAGTCAAAATTACGAAAAATATTCCGCTATTATCGTCATTGATTGCTACAATACGTTTACATAAAGTTTACTGGAAAACTATAGCGATGACATGTTTACGCCAGTTAAAGATATTTTATGCAATATTAGTATATTTACGTGGTGAAAAATAATATTAATATTTTTTTAAACAGTTGAATAAAATAGATAAGTAGTTTATTTATTTTCATAATTCAGCGATTAATAATAGTAATTACTAATTTAAAAAAAAATCGAAGTCGAGTATTATTCGTTTAATCAAAACACATTAATTCAACATATTAATAATTGACCTAGAGTCGTAAACTAATATCAAGTACTTGTGGATAAGAATAAGTGTCACCCTGTTTAGTTCACTTACGAGTATATTGATAACATATATCATATCAAAAGTTCGCTGTCATTCATTCGTTCTTATTTGTACGTTATTAATTATTAATTACTAATAATCTTAATCGAAATATTTGGAGATATTTTCGTAACTCAATTATTAGATTAGTATTATTCAAAATGGTCCACCGACAGTTTACATTTGCCAAGTACCGAATTGTGATTACTCTTATTAATAAAATAAGCACATTAGTTTAAAGTAAAAATTAAATCGCGTGAAATAATCAAATACAGCGAACAATGCCTTATCAAAATTATCACATAACCAAAATTTAACTTCAAGAACCTGAACTGTTGGACAATATAGCTATAGCACTGACATCGATGCAATAGTCATTTTTCTTTTGCAAGCGTGTAACCTACCAGCCACATTCGATTGTAAGAAAAAATAATTAATTTTTTTTGCCAACTTTCCGGAAGAGCTTTATCAATTTTAAGGAAAAGCAATATTCGCAATCTATATACAAAAAAGGCCTAATTCGAATTCAATAAGTTTTATTTAAAATTACATAGATTTAAATCATTAAATTTATGCAGATTTAAACTTTAATGGAAAACGGTACGATTTTCTGAATCCAGATATATAGTCGTATAAGTACGGAATACATCATTATGTACTCGCTGCTATGAAATAAACCAAGTCCGGAGGCAGTCGGACGCTCCGTTCAAGTTTGATAAAGTTTTGAAAGCGTACGAATATTACACATATAAGTACCTATAGACATACATACCAACAGATTCGAATATAGTTCGTGCTTACCCATAATCAATATGCCCTAAAATACCCCATTCCTTAATTTTCATAGACTTCTTACTGAAGGTTAACGAGAACTATCGTTTTAATGTAAGTAAAAAGAAGAAAATCAGGTCCTTATATACGGTAACGTTTAATTGTTATAATATACCTTCCTAATATACGGTAATATTTAATTGTTATTATATATAATTTAGCACATCACTCGCAAATATTGAACCTATAAACAGAGTTGCCTCCTTCGTTATAAAAAAGTAACGTAACTGCGTATATTTTATTATTACATTTATAAAATTGTTTTCATTATCAATTAATTTATCAATAATTAAACACAGTACGTTATACTGAAAGGCACGTTTCAATACAAAAAACAGAATTCTTTTTATCTCTATTTTTCATTTAGATGATGTACAATAAAAACAACAAAACTCATTCACCTAGATTAAAAATTAAAATTTAACTTACTAATTAAAATTAAAGATTTGGTATGTTAATTGTGTAAAATAAAATACACACGCAGTAATAAGTCAACATGTCATCAAAGGTAATGTTTTATATTCATGTTACTATTAGGTCTTCTTGAGTACTTGTAACTACTCTATCAAATAAATCATTTTTTAATAAACCCTTTCGTATTTCCTATTATACTGTAGCAAAATAATTTTTCTAACCGCATTTACTTTCAATTAATTTTTCCCAACCACTTGACTCGCGCGATTTTTTTATTAAGGCAGCGGAATTTATTGTGCATGCAGGTTTTAAACTATAGATTTAATATACACATAGCGTCATCTATTGATGTATTGTAGTACTAAAATTTTATTATTGAAAACTAACACCGATTTTCATTCATCCTACAGGAATTATATATTTTTCCGATTACGAAATAAACTATACATGATCTACGTCTATACCAAGTTTCTCTACAATCAATTGAGCAGTTTGGACGTGATTGAGTAACAAATATTCAAACAAACTTTTGCTTATAATATCTTCTAAATTATATTAATCCTATAGTTCATGAAATACTTCTAATTTCACGAACTATACGGTTGCTATATTTGGTAATGATTCTTTCAATTATTAGGTTACACAAGAAAAACATTTCAATATTTCAAAAATGTTAGTTATGATTTGCTCTCTTTTATTTTTTTAGCCATTTAGTGCTTGTAAAAAGCAGCTATAAATAGTTATGATATGGCTTGGAATCATAACACATTGAGTCCGGACACAAGCGTCGAACAAAGAAAGACGTTATTCCTTGACTGAAAAATAGTTGATTGTCGCTAAAGTAAAATTTAAAAGATTACTTTTTTCAGAAAATTGAAAATAATATTCATAATTATTTTTCATTTTGGTACATACGATACTTACTTGTTCAGCACCGTTCGGGGGAATAACCCACATAGCTGGGAAGACATCGCCACTGCGAGTAAACACCGTGCTACAGGCAAGTATTAAGTGTGTTAAAAAGAGTTACGTGTAATATTTCTTTTTTGCACTCAATTAGAAAAAATACGTGCTTTATTTCAACGACAATTTATTCCTTTGTAGCCAACAAATAGCGTCTTTCTTTGTTTGACATGTACTCCGGCTTTATTGTGAACATAGATGGAGTCGATCTTGACAACCGTCGGAGTAGCCCTTATTATTTTTTCACTTTATGGGTTCTTTCACTTATTTTTTCACTTTATGAGTTCTTTCACTTATTTTTTCACTTTATGGGTTCTTTCACTTATTTTTTCACTTTATGGGTTCTTTCCCTTATTTTTTCACTTTATGGGTTCTTTCACTTATTTTTTCACTTTATGGGTTCTTTCACTTATTTTTTCACTTTATGGGTTCTTTCACTTATTTTTTCACTTTATGGGTTCTTTCACTTATTTTTTCACTTTATGGGTTCTTTCACTTATTTTTTCACTTTATGGGTTCTTTCACTTATTTTTTCACTTTATGGGTTCTTTCACTTATTTTTTCACTTTATGGGTTCTTTCACTTATTTTTTCACTTTATGGGTTCTTAACGATCATACCAATATTAAATAACCGATAAAATTTATTTGCTCATATGTAAATAAGTAGTTTAATCAGGTTACTTTCACTCTAGATGATGAAAAAGATAAAGTGAGAAAATACGAAAGAGAGCGGTATAAAGGAAGTTAAGAGACCATATGGCGGATTATATGATTTCCTATTCATGAGCACTTCCCCGCCGTGTTTCCCACCGTGCACCTCACTGTTCATCTAGGAATGATCAAAGAAGATGTTTTGATAAGGAAAATTCGCCAATAAACTGATCAGTCCACAATAAACTATATTTCTGTCCTTTTTTAAACTAGATAATGTCTTTAAACCCCGATTTTGTATATACCGAATTACTGATATATTACGTTTCAAACAATTGTAGATTCCTAGAAGGAAAAAAGGAGAGATGTCAAGAAGGAAAGTACTCTAGACAGGTTATACAAGGAATTCCCAAATAATATGATGTGTTTCCATTTTTGTATGTTTCTACATGAAATGCTGGGCCCAACATTATCTGAGGTGTTAAACACAGTTGATAGTGTAGTATATCCTACCTTTCAACCTATTCTCAAGATTTCAGAGTTACTCTAAAATGATCAACACTAGAGTCATCCATATGTGTAATTTAGGACTCAGAGAATGAGATATAAATTAGTTATCTCTACTGTTTAGTTTTAAATAGGGTGGTGTTTAAAGGTAGTTTAACATTAGAAAAAATAAATATTCTTTTGTTCTGCTGAGTTTCCTGTGCTAGGCTTATACTGCATGCGCTTCTGCTCAGATATTAGAAGTCACCGAAGCATTGTAATGTAATCATCACCGGTCACCATTCTAAGTGGATAAGCTCAGGTTGCACCGAATATTCATTTCATTGATTCAAATTACCTTCATTATGTTTCTCCTCAAAATGTTTGTTTTTGTTAATAATAAATTTCACAAATTTGCAAAAATTAACTTGGGCCTGAACTATTTCTACCAAGGTCAGTTTTACATGATGTACTCGCGTTTAGGCTCACCCAGGAGCCTGGATATTTAGGATGCTACCTCCTGAAATGGTAAAAATATTTTTTTATAAAAAAAATAATACAAAAAGCCTACCTTACATAATTACAAAAAATTTTTGCAATTACTTTGATGGAGGGAGAAATTTTGACAAGATTTCGGCATGATTTCTAATTACAATATATAGAAGCTTAATAATGTTTGTGCTACTGCACTCACGAATACGAGACATTATTGCTCACACACCTCTGGGTATAATTACAAATGTATGCAATGTTGGAATTTACTCAAGCCCCTTCCCTGGACCAGACTAAGTGTTTGGAACAAGCTATACCCCATTTATTAACCCATTTTTCAACCCCATCATAAACAAAACACGCGACCTACCCTAATTTAAAGCTATACTTACGTATAAAGCCTTAGACTTTTATTGCGTGGAGTTTAATAGATTTACGTGTGAAGGTTGTGTAAACAAATATTTTCTAATTCTGAAATGGGTAGTTTCCTAGCGGTATTTCCATTACAATCACGCTAATAATTTTTATATTGATATCTTGGCTAAGTTGAGTTTATAAGGTTTCCGTAAAAATTACCATTACTGCTAGGAGTACGAACTAGTGACGAAATGCCAGTTGTTTATAATTAACATAACAAACGCAAAAGTGACTTAATTTTTTTCATTTTTTTATTTTTTATTCCTCTTTTACAGCTCAGCTATTTAACCGATATACGTGAATTTAGTTTAACCTGTAATATGCAAATAAAAATAGAGTACTATTTTTTCTAAGAAAAATTAATCCTTTGCGGTGGGAAACGGTTGGTATGAAGTATATAGAAAACGCATGGAAGTGATGTTAACTCTTTGATATCAGCCAATCTAGGAGATGTATGAAAAATAATAAGTATACTATTTAAATGATAGTTAAATTTTCCTTCGGCATACACAATAATTCTACTTCCCATATCATTCACACTCTGCCAGCTTTCCGCTACTTAATAATACTATCTGACCCGTGCGAATATTACGCAGAGTACCGTAATCAAATATCGAATAGTAATAATAAAACCGCATATTACTTGAATATATTTTATTAGGAATGTCATCAACAGATTGCATTGCTAATGAATTGTGAAGTTTTTATCAATTTTTTAACAAAAATATTAATTTTAAACTATTTGTCTATTTTTCGTCAATAACGGGGAACTTAAGCTTTAAAATTATGTTTGAATCATTAATTTTGATGAAGAATTAAAGGAGATGTGTCGTTGCCACAAAAAACATCTATGAGATATAATACATATGGTATTCAATACATATACATAGTAATAATAAAACCGCATATTAGTAGAATATATTTTTACTAGGAATGTCAACAACAGATTGCATTGCTAATGAATCATGATGTTTTTATCAATTTTTTAACAAAAATATTAATTTTAAACTATTTGTCTATTTTTCGTCAATAACGGGGAACTTAAGCTTTAAAATTATGTTTGAATCATTAATTTTGGTGAAGAATTAAAGGAGATGTGGCGTTGCCACAAAAAACATCTATGAGATATAATACATATGGTATTCAATACATATACATACGTCGTATAATTTATAAAATCTTACTGAATAAATTTCAACTAATAAAAATATTACCATAGTTTATACACATATATTATAAATCAATTTGTTTAACATATGATGGTAATACGAAGCCTGAAAAAATATACGCACTCTTACTTAAAATAAAACCAATCAATTACTATAATATTTAAAAGAAAACAATTTCATACAGTTAAAAAGAACATGAAAAGTGTGAAAAATTGAGTTGTAAAAGATTGTGATTACGTAATTTACAACGAAAATTGGAAAAAATATTATCATTGATAATGACTGATTGTAGTGCCATAAATGTTCATCCCTGAGTTTCATTTTATTATTCATCATAGGTTTATTAAATTCAGCGTTAAATTTTCAATTAAGAATTAATCGTTTACTGCGCCATCGATACCCATCCCGACATCTGCGTCCGGTATGTCACACATCCAATCCGTCATTTGTTGGCAACTGACGCTGCATCTGTCGAACCCTACTAACAAGTGAATATATTTCCACGTCTCCGCTCTTCGAGATTCGTTTTCAATGAAAGGTTTACAGCTCCACACAAATGAAAGGCGTCCGTAGGGGTCTCGGAAAACCGATCAATGCCAATATAATGTCTGCAATTTTTTGAGCTGCAAATACTTCGCAAGTTTGATACGTTCATAGCATTGTTTGAGTTTAAGTATGTGACTGAATTTATCGAAATGAAAGTGTAGGGTTATCGATTAAATACCGGGATATTTCACCCTATCAGAGTTTTTCTTTAAGAATGTGTAATATTTTGTACACGTGTGTGCATGCTTGGTGAAAAATTTAATCACAAGCTCAAAACCTTCAGGGTATAATAATGATGTAGACCTAATATCCAGGATAATAACAAAACCATCAGTCCTAATTAATGGCTGCGAACCCCGAATTTAGATTTAATACTTAGTTTGATGGTACTTAAATATTGTTAGCAGTGGAAGGAGGAAAATTGTTTGAACATGGCTTGATTGTTACAACATTACCAAAATTGTTTAAAAATAAGTCAAAATGTATCACAATACATGCGTCTACTATAAAACATTCAACGATAGGTTACAAGATATTCAATGTATACGCAGATATTGGGTTTGTCCTATCATCGTATATGACATTGCATATTATGTTAGTAAACGGTACAATAAATAAAAAGACTTACGTGGTACGTAATTAGAACAATAATTTACTACTTACCAATTAAAAAAATGTGTATATGCATATTAATATATATATATATATATATATATGTGTGTGTGTATATGTATATTGATATATATATATATATATATATATATATATATGTGTGTGTAAGTGTGTGTGTTTGTATAACACGAAAGTAAAAATTCATTTTTACCATCAAAAAACCATTGAAATGATATAGTTAAACATATCCGAAAGTCTATATGCTATGCCGATTATGAAACAAATTATTGGTACGTGAAAAATACGTCTTGTAAGCTTTTTAAGACTAAAATATTAATTAATATAAAACCATAATAAACAAACAGAAAAACCTGAAACCACTTACTTATATATCTTAACACCAATTGAACCAAACGAACACGTAACATGAAATAAACCTGACTAAACATGGTAATTAATTAAAAATAAAAAACCTGTCAAGCACAAGTGGAACTCAAAAGAGTTTTGTTGCATTTAGTTCGTACATCATAACTTTTAATTCCATACCAAACATTTTATGTGGTTTTATTTACTTTTTCTTAAATATGAGTGGGACGTGGTCTACCGCAAAATGCCAACAAGTGAAGAAATCGACATCATAACTGTTAATTCCATACCCACCTTTTTATGTGTTTTATGTCTTTATTCTTAAATGTAAATGTGATGTGGCCTACCTCAAAATATCAACATGTAAATAAATTTACATCATACCTATTAATTCCATACCAAACTTTTTCTTAAGTGTAAATAGGACATAGCCTACCGTAAAATATTAACATGGAAAGAAATCGAATGAATACGTGAGAAAATCAATTGAAAAACTGGATACTTATATTTATCATCTGAGAATTTTCCCGTCTAGATTTGCTTTCTTTTCACCCCCGTATATCCTATGTTTCCAGAAAGAACTACTAGAAATTTAATCTAAAAAGAAATATTGTGAACAGAACATAATGGTTGTTGAAATAACATATTAGTTTATTAATATCTTCAACCATATCTCGAGTCCCAAGAAGACGAAGTAGCGACACAACCAGTATCTTAGAAATAACATGAGCTTAAAATGTTAAGATGGTTTATTGATATTGCACGGCCTTGAATAGCAAATTGAATGAATATCAGTAATTTTATATGATGTATAAATAGTGTACTATGAATAAGAAAGTCATGAAGATTCTTTAATAATATATAAAACTTGTATAGATTCAGAATTAACTGAAATCAATAATATAGCGTAGAAGGAAAGTAGATATTTCAAAATTAGATGAGACGATGATTAACTTGACACCAAACGGTGAAAATATTTAAACGTAATAAAGGTGCATAATTTATTTATAAGATTTCTTGATCTCCATAAAATTTTAATCTTAAATGTTGTTCTGCACCAAGCGTACAGAGATTAATCTGTTTCTGAGTGAAATTCAATTAAATTGGATATTATTTTGTAATTCATAAGAAAAAAATTTATTAAATCTGTGAGAGACGTCCCTAAATTGAGCTGTGAAAACAAGAGAAGGAAACAAAAGCAATGAATGACTTAAAAGGTAACTTTAATAAAAAAAATAATAACATTGTTATGTTGAGTTAAGAAACTCAGTTGTGAAATTTTAGCAATTTTTTGCCTGAAAGTCACATTCAATTGTCCTAGTGTTGTCAACAACAGTCTACAGACATTAAGTATGAAAAAAACATTTGTTTATTTATTTATACTGACACTTCTTTAACAAACACTAGTTTTTGAAATAATATTTGCAACTAACAAACATTAAAAATGAAAACACTACGATATCTTCACCGAATCGCCTATATGTGTATTCACGTAAACTTTACGTTCTATGGAAAATACGATACGGAAAATTTTACAAAAATTATTCTAGTTAATGTCGCACATCATATTAACTAGCATCAAAAAACAAGATATACGAGCACAATACATAACAGTATATCTTGAATTTTTTATAAACGTGTTAAATTCACAATAAAATGCAAGACAATTTAAGTGTCAAAACATGTATAAAACTTGCATATACATTATTTAGAACCAAAGGAAACCCTATATTTTATTTATATTCCAGATATTTTATAATGATGACAAAAAAATTAAATGCAAAATACCCGATTGCAAAAAAAACTGAAACTATAAATATATTTGGAGCAATAATTTGAAAGCAAATTCCCATAATCTATCGCCGATTTTCATTGGTTTATTACTCGTAATCGAATTCCGACTGCAAATGATTTTTTTTAATTGTTAGCGAAACATGTTTTTTCTTTTCGGTTTTTCATGTAGTCAGTTTATCGTTTTTTAATAATATTTTTTTTTATTTCATACCTTTTACTTATAAAACAACTTATGCGTCTAGGTTGAGTGTACAACGTATGCATGCACGTTGTGATCCATACTTTGTTGCAACGTGATAACACCTTCTAAACTCTATATGAGAATATATAAATGTATGTATATATATACATGAGGACAGAAAACATTGGCCTCACCGCAGTTCACCAAAAAAATTATTTTAATTAAATTTGCTGAGATATTTCTTTTTTCGAAAAATAACAAATAAATACCAGTATCAGATTAATAAGGGCATAGTAATAACATTATTTCTAAACGATTAACAAACTATTCTTCGAAATTGTTTTTGCCCATAAAAGTTACATCTAGTAGTAGTGGCCTTACTTTTTAGAATAATTGACTCCTGTTTCGAATGCTGACGTGTTGGTTAATTATTGAGAATCACAATTTTTTACAGATTTATTGCTAAATAATCTGTAAAAATCGAAATCAAATACCTACCCGAAACCTAGAGTTCTTCATTCGTCAATCCATTTATTTGTATTTGATACGATTAAGCTAAAAATTTTCTCCTAAATGATTTCAAGTCTACACAATGAAAAATCATAAAAAACCAAAACTTTAACTTTAACATCCGCCACTCTACTGTCGCAAAGTTCATTCAAGCCTGTTTTTATACTTCGAAAATACAGAAAAATTAAAAAAAATTTGAAGGCACCCAAGATAAAACAGGTGAAATAAATTTAACCAGAAGGTATTTTCTAAAAACTACTGAATACTTTTGGCGTAACGCGGAATTTTTTTCAAGTTAATTTAATTTCCTTAAACTAACAGGACGTTCACAAGAACTAACAGGAATACAAGTACTAATTTACAAACTATAATTTGATATTTATCATATAATTTTAACTGTTCTTATGAATATTAAAATCGCGCTAATAACTATTTAGAAACAACGTTGACAGTTACAAGTTGAGCCATGCCATTACAAATTGAATCCAATCTCAAAACTAACCGTCTACCTTTTCAGTACACATAACATCTTTGAATTAAGAAATATTTAACGGCATACTTATTATATGTCTCTCAAATATAAAGGAAATATTGTCAAGCATCCAAACATAAAAATGATATTAAAATCAACTTTGATTAGACTTTTTTAAACTTTCGCGATTCGAACTCATATTTTATTTGATTTGAATCGGGTTTTTTCGCGGTAATTTTCTATTTAATGAGTAAACCTAGATATTATAAACTAAGTGAGTCTTCTCGTGACCACAGGCTGTGCCAGTCTGAAACGTCGGAATATAGTGAGTACTTAGTTTATAATATCTAGGTTTACTCATTAAATAGAAAATTACCGTGAAAAAAACCAGATTCAAATCAAATAAAACTTTGATTAGATCTTGTGAGAAAAGAGAAATATTCGAAAATCTGTATATTTTTTCAAACGTGATTCGATAACATATCAAAAAGTAATATCACTGTTTGGTCTAATCTTTAAATTGTAGTATTATCTTAGGAAAAAAAAGTAATTTGGAAAAAACACACAAGAGATTAAATTTAGAAAATTAAGTGCAAATTCGATGACGTTTTCATAACTAGACGTAAAATAAGCATTAATTGTCAACATAAACAATTCGAAATCACGAAATATACCTTTGAACGCCACTTTAATCCATTTTAAAGTCAGTTATGCACTAACTCGAAAAATATGAATGCCATCAAATATCACTGCAGCGTTAAATTAATATATATAATTAACTTTCTTAATCTTAACTGTCACATCTAATTTAATGTACTATCTTAATCGCCATACTCATTATTATCTTCTTCGACATGAAAGAAATTCCAACAGATAAAAGGCTTCGTGATTAGAAAATGTTAATTGAAGCTGAGTAGTTTCAAAAAATCGGTTTTAAAACAAGGTATCCGAGGAATATTTACCAAGGAATATTTTTTGTAGAATTTTCCGGCTGTTTAAATATTTTTTTCATATGCATTTGTAAAATAATTACTGCGGAATGCATTGCTTGAACCAACTTTTTTCGCGTAATCTGTGATGTAATAATTACTCGTAAAATATAAAAAGTTTTCCAATAAAGATATTACAACCTATTGCGACATCTAATAGAGATATACAACCTATTAAGATAAATATAAATTCGAAAATAAGTCAATTTTTAACACACAAAACGGTCAAATCATAATACGATCTAATCCTAACTGATAAATCGGCGAAATAAAATATAATTATTAATAAACTTTTTAATAAACCAGAATAATATTGTTAATAATAACTAGTAAGTACTTTATGTACTTACTCACTTGAGTCCAAGTTTATCTACGTAGAGAAAGCAAATCGGCTGCCTAAAGCTGGAAAGAAGCATCGTTAAAACTTCTGGATTCGATATTTAGATAATATTAAAAAACATGTTCTTTCAACGATATTCAAGAAAAACTTTTCAATTAACTGTTTTTACCCGCCTGCGCCGGAAACTATTATTTTCACCACTGGCTGTGAATGAATATAGGTAAAGCGGCTAAACCATTTTTGATAAATTCGGTATTATTGCATTTATTTCAATGTCAATACTAGCCATACAATATTTATAAAAAAAAACTCATGACTATGTATTTATAAAAAGTTACATTTTTAAGAAGAAAATAATTTAAATTTTCAAAATTTTTCGAATGCGTGGTATCAAATCAAAGAGCTCAGAAAATTATTTGCAAATATGTCACGTTTAAAAAAATATAAACAAATGGAATTCTCTACTTTTGCTAACTCGATATTTTACAATCTTAATAATGATATTTTCTATTGTTCAGCTTTTGAAAGCACTGACTAAGTAGTGAAGAACAATAAAGAACAATTGGCCACGTCTCTGAATATAGTTCTAGTTATTGAAATATTATAGGGGTGCACAATACTTTTTGGCAAGGTTATATACAAAAGTTTTCTTAATAATGTATTTTAAACTAAACTGACCGATCGATGATTTATTGCGTTGTTCATTTCTCTTGTAATACACACCAAATTTTATATTCACTTAAGTAGGTAAAATAATGTTACGGACACGATTACAGTGCATTCGTGATTCGATTACTGCTATCGACTTAGCTTGCGATGTTTAGTGATTTTTATTTTGTTATCGAAGACGAAGTTAGATACACTAACTCTTGTAATGTTTTACTGTAATTTATCAACGTATCCGTCCATGAGAAGGAAAGTATCAATTGCAAATTTAGAAATTACCGTAAATTGTATAAATATATGTATTAGTATCATAATAGCGCACTTTATGAAAATCTAACTTATATTTTTGTTTGATCGAGGGATCAACGTATCTGTCATAAACTGATCAACGTATCCGTCCATGTGAAGGAAAGTGCAAATTTCGAAGTGGTAATGTTACTGTATGTAATAAATATAGTAATATCATTATAGCACACTTTACGAAAAGCTAACTTATATTTTTGTTTAATTGAGGAAATTTTGCAGAAACGAACCTGTCGCAAAGACCTAGACTTCTAAATTTCAATGTGATTTCACTACATCTTATTTGATAGGGATGAAAATGCGCGTATAAGAAGCTTAGATTAAAATCTATGTTAACTTGTAGCTATGAGCGATTCGAAATTAAAAAAATGGGCATGAATACGATAAAAGTCCACAAATGATACATCGTTGAAAAAAAAATTGTTTTAAAGGTAATAACTTTCATGTGAAATGTTTCCCATCCCTTATTGGAGAAAACAAAACCGCCCAAAGCTGTACATCAACTTATACGTCCATGATTTTTTTCTCACAAACCCCACCAAATGGGATGTTATTAGACAATCATAAATTCAAATATTAGCTATATTTTTCAAATATATACACAAGAGAAATGAGCCTCAAAATTGCTTTACATTAAACCCCCCCCCCTTCGTCAATCTTGACCTTCCCTTTTCATTTTACTTTATTTTTAGTGTTACATATTCGAAAAGCCCGAAAATAACCCTTATTATTGCGGTGTCGTCATTTATCTGTCCGTCTGTCTGTCAGAAGCTTCTACGTTTTAAACTATATAAATTATAGACTTCAAATTTACACATAATTACTTTGCTTAAAATTAAAAATTTAAATTTAAATATAAAATTGAAATTACAAAAGAACATGAAATGGGGACGGAAAAATGTTTTTCTGTTTAATCTTATCGTTAAGCACAAATTTTGTTGAGCTGAAACTGAAAAACGATGATACTAATAAACAGATCTGTTTCAAAAAGGCTGTAATCGGGTCTAATATTTATTAGATCCAATTACAATCTATATTAAATTACAAATATTAGTACTCAAAATCGGATACATCATATTGAAAGGTTTGCAAATATATATTTTATCGACTAGTAAGGAAAATGTAAACGTGTAGTCTTTGATTATAATTTTACTAATAAAAAGCGATCGTAATTATGTAAGTGAATAATTATGGAAAAAATAAAAATCAGTGAATGTGCAGACGAGAAACGTTGCCATCTGAAAAATTGTAACCAGTTAGCTCTATGAGCTACACCTCTCTCTCTCTTTCTTTCTGTCTCTCTCTCTCTCACACTCGATCCGTGAAGACACAAGGGAAGCAAAACAGCGAGCATTTATTCAATCAGCTGTCTCACATCTCTCATAAGTAATTAGTATGATCAGTTTTAAGGTTCTGCAATTCAAAAGCAAAAAACAGAATCATTATAGATTCACTTACGTGTCCATACGTTTTTCTCAGAGTTCGTTTGACATCGAATGTGAAAGTGACATTTGTTCGCTTAGAGTGAAGTTTATTAACTGCACATATTTCGCAATAGTAAAAATCTAAAAAAAATATTTTACTGAAAAATTTAAGGAAATTTGAAGTGAAGTTAAAATTATTATAATTTTATCTAAAATTTACTAACTATAGCTCTGATTCCAAATCGAAGTTTTGGAGAATTTAATAATATTTTTGTAGGCTTCTTCTTCTTAGTCATTACACGTGTATGATATGCCAGTGGAAATGCCGCCATTCCTCTATTACCTATGCTCCGAGTGCACTCGTGTAGGAGGGCGTCCACGGCTGCCTTGACCTGATCTATCCATCTCATCGGTACTCTTCCACATAGTCCCACCTTCCACCTTGCCCTGTAGTGCCAGGCGTTCAACACTATCAATCCTAGGCCACGACACATGTCTGAAGAGTTTCATTATGGGCATATTCTTTTGTCTATAGAGATGCATCTGAACAGATGGGTTTCATAAAAGGTAAATGTACCCGCAAACCAATCCTAATGGTGGGTCAAATTATTGGAAATTCTCCGGTCAGCATACCTGAAGTAGATCTATTTTTTATCGGGGTCATAGAGGAGTACCTACCCACTATTCTACATGAAAGATACACTAAGCATTATATTTATATGAAGAACAATTTTATTATAATTTGTATTTACAAATGGTTTTGAAGAAATCCTCTGCATCCTTAAATGTTTCAACTTTTCTATTTATCTAAATGTATGTGTAACTTTTATAGTGTTAGGTAGATCTGTTGTCAACATGAAATTGATCAAAATGAAATCATTGTTTATATTTAAAATCCCATAATAACAAACATGCATTAAATCCATCTAAATTTTCTAAATTGTTAAATTACAAAGACACAAACATTAAAAAAACAATTTTTAAACGTTATATCATATATTTTTTTATACTCATGAATAAAAGCACATTACTGTTGATTGTATCGCATCCCGGCTGATATTATAGCCGTCACGATAATTGCATCAATCACGAAACTACCACGTGGGACTGAAAATCAATGTACGCTCTGGACTAACAAAGGACATGATCCTCGGTTCGTAGAAACACTCAGTCTGCTAATGATATTCAAACCGCTTTCTACGTTGCATCTGTTACAACCAAACATTTTAGGCGCTATGAGTGTAATATTACGATTTAAAGTGAACAAAATATTGCCTTGTGTAGATCTTTCTTGAAATTTAACAGTTTAAAACGTAAGTACATAATTTTTTTTTAAATCTTGGTATGTGTATAGATATGTAGATACATACATTATTGAAATCATTCTTAATGACCAATATCTTTCTATATTATTACGACTACGTTTTTATGGGTTCCGCAGATAACCAAAGAAACCTTTTAACTTCCTCGTGTCCATCCATTCGACCAACCATTTATCGGCTATAGCCCCACAGTTTCTGCTATTTCAGACTATGTGCATGAAATTTTGCAAGTAGATATTTCAGATAAAATGCTATTGAAATAATCCCCATGTTTTTACGCCTACGCAAGACATTGTAGGCAATATATTTACATTTTTCTTTTTTCAAAGACGATTTTCTAAGTAATTATGATATGTAGAAACTTAAGAATTGGAAGAGAGGTATATATTAGTAACTCACATATTTGACGATACCAGCTTTTTTAAAAATATTCGTGTAATAATTAAAAAGGACGTAAATAACGGTCCTAAATATTTTTTCTCAACTCTTATACCATTTGATGCATCGTTTGAAAAGGTATGTTATGAGGAATATAAAAATATTCTTTTTGTATTTTAAATTGTTTATTTAAAATGACATATTAAAAAATATGGGACAGAATAAAATTCGGCGCCCTTACTTCAGAAACTACTGAGTTATAAATTGTGAAAAAACGGACTTAGTAAAAAAATTATGAAAAAAATGGGATTAGTAAAATCTGACTTGAAAATTACAGAAAAACTATAGCAATTATCGTAGATCCTATAATTTTTAATATATGCACCATGTTTTTATGCCTGTGAAAGTTATAGTACATAAATATGTTGCAATATATTTACGTTGTGAAAAATTATTATTTGTAAGAATTTTAATGGAAATATAATGTACGCTCAAAGGTTTATAAGTGCCGAAACGTATACGAAACCTTCGTAGTGCGAGCCTCATACATGCTTTTTTGTCATACCACCATATAGAACATAATTACACTAGAACTTCAACATTCAACCTACCCTGTCTGGAACTAGAGTTTAGATTGTTTGTGATGAATGAAAATAAATTAAATAAAATCTTTTATTGTCATTTGTCTCTGATTTTAAATCATCACTTTTGCTTTTTACCAAACGGCTTCGTGCGAATGGACTACAGTAACGGAGGCTCCATTACTGTGGGGTTCCATATTTCACAAAATTCGTTCGCGTTTAGTAGTAACATTGCAAGATAGACAATTTTGAATACACGGAAATCTAATTCAGATTTGAAAATTCTGTATCACGGTATGAGTTAATATATGCTAAAATCGAACTTACTACATTTTCCTTACTGACTTAGTGCAATATGAAACTTACTGCATATTCCTTACGTTTGTAAGGAATATGCAGTATGTTTGTAAGGAATATGCATATATGTGTATGAATTACTCTATTTTCCTTACAGACTTACTGCAAAATCAAACTTACTACACTTTCTTTTAGATTTAGTGCAATATCGAAGTTACTGCATACTTCTTACAAACTTACTCTATTTTTCTTACAGACTTACTGCAAAATCAAACTTACTGCATTTTCCTTACAGACATAGTGCAATGTCAAACTTACTACATATTTCTTACAGCATTTTCTTTACAGACTTACTACAAAATCAAACTTAATGCATTTTCCTCACAGGTTTACTACGAAATCAAACTTACTGCATTTTCCTTACAGACTTATTACAAAATTAAACTTACTGCATGTTCTTTACAACCTTACTACAAAATAAAAGTTTATTATCCTTACAGACTTACTACAAAATCAAACTTACTGCATTTTCCTTATAGACTCACTGCAAAATCAAACTTAGTGCATTTTCTTTACAGAATTAGTGCAATATCAAAGTTACTGCAAACTCCTTACAAACCTACTCTATTTTCCTTACGGACTTACTGCAAAACAAAACTTACTGCATTTTCCTTACAGACTTACTACAAAACAAAACCAACTGCATTTTCCTTACAGTCTTACTACAAAATCAAACTTACTGAATTTTCCTAAAAGACTTACTACAAAATCAAACTTAATGTATTTTCCTCACAGACTTACTACAAAATCAAACTTACTGTATTTTTCTTACAGACTTAGTGCAATATCAACCTTACTCTATTTTACTTACAGACTTACTACAAAGTCAAACTTACTACATTTTCCTTACAGATTTAGTGCAAAATTAAACTTACCGTATTTTCCTTACAGACTTACTGCAAAATCAGACTTATTGCATTTTGCTCACAGACTTACCGCAATATCAAACTTACTGCATATTCCTTACAAACTTACTCTATTTTCCATACTGATTCACTGCAAAATCAAACTTCCTTCATTTTCCTTAGACTTACTGCAAAATCCGACTTACTGAGAGGGAGACTATTATCTATGTATAGACTAAGTTTCATGTAGGTCCATTCACAAATTATGGATTAACAACTATTCATCCATCCATACAGACATAACTTTCGCATTTATGGTATTAGTGAGGATTATTAAAACGCTTAGATGTTCAACAGTGTGTGTTTTCTAATAGCAATAATGTACGTTTAGAAAAAAATAAATAAAACTGCGCGTCGCAATAAAATTAAGGAATCCAGCAAATTGCATTTACATTTTAAAAGTTTCTGATGGTAAATTGTTGTTTCTTTTAAATTATAATCATTAGTAAAAACATTAGATTTTTTTTTATTTTTTTTATATTGATGTAGTCAAAAGTTCACTATTTAATTGGCTCTTTATATGACGAAACAAATTATTAAAAATACAGAAATTAAACTAAAGTACAGGGTTATCCAATCAAATTCCAGTAAAAACGTCATTAGTTTATTTAATGAACTTTAAATTTAATTTTATTATGTAAATAATATAGCCCCATCTTCTACCATAAACTTGACATAAATTACGTAATAATTATTTAACGAAATTTTCGTTAACAAATGCATTCAAATGTAGAATCAAATGTATCATGTTTAAAAAAAAATGTAAGAAAATGAAATGGTGTTTGCCATCATTTATAGTCTAAAATCCGAAGAATTATTATAAATGGAGAGAGGGAGGCACAATCAAGCGACAGCAAAACAATACGATTTTCTCCCTTTCGAGTTCTTTGGGTAGGAAACCTTAGGATTTGTTGTTTGTATACAGGGAGTTGTTTGTATACAAACAACCTTATATTTACAACACAACACTCCATTACTTTAAACGTAAATCAAAGATTGGCGCCAACTCTTTAATGTATTTAGAAATATTGTTCATCATAGTATTGCGAGGCGTGCCAAATCTTGACATTTTCACTGCTCCTGTATTTTCAATGGGATGGGAGTTGCTTGTTGGTTCACAGCTGATTGCTAGTTAGAGTGATGTTTAATCGAATAGCTGTGTGTGTTTCGATCTTATCCGTTATTGTTTGTACTTCCTGACCAAATCTTATTGTACATACGTCCAACGCTTTAAGCAAATCTGGAAGTTGGGTTTTTAAGATGTAAATGGAAAAGACTAAATTAACACTTATTCATATGTTCATTCATATGTACGTCCTTTAAGTTACGATAAAACTACTAAACTAATCGTTATGAAATTTTATGAAATTTTACAGAGTAAACGTTCGACTACTCCATCCTGGATCGATATAGATTAAACAGAATTGCAATTTTATGAGCAATGTTCTTGTAAAAATATGGCAATGGAAATATCTCTATTTCTCCGTAAACTCTCCTCTATAGTCGATGTGACGTCGAGAAGCCCCGATTCCTATATTCCGACTTCGTTTCAATTTTATTTGTTTTTATTTTTTCTACATTTATGATTCCTTACCGTTCTTAATTTGGTCCGACCATATCTTTTTAATCTCTTATCTTTTCGTTCAGCCCTTACTTTTTTTTACAAACATTGCTAATAATGTTATCAAATGGTCGTAAGATTACTTTCTTTATATTTTCAAGACTACTCTCTTCAACTACGCAGTAAAATAATATACACAGTTTTACGCAATCTTCAATAAATATTAGGTTTTACTTACTACATTTAGTAAAAGCGAAAGACTGTCTGAGCATTAATATAATATAATGATAAGTGATCAGGCTTTTACGTTGTTCCACTGGGCGGTAACGACAACGGCACGGCGCCGATATATATTTTTCCACAAAATGGCGCGGCCGCGACTCACCGTCGCCGAGTTATCCTGTTTCTAAGAAAGTTAGGGACACGTAATTAACTTATAGTTCGTTATAGTTAGAAGAAATAAACCTATTAAAATATACCATTGCTAGAAGAAATAAACCTATTAAAATAAACCATAGTTAGAAGAAATAAACCTATTAAAATAAACCATAGCTAGAAGAAATAAACCTATTAAAATAAATCATAACTAGAAGAAATAAACCTATTAAAATAAACCATAGCTAGAAGAAATAAACCTATTAAAATAGACCATAGCTAGAAGAAATAAACCTATTAAAATAAACCTTAGCTAAAAGAAATAAACCTATTAAAATAGACCATAGCTAGAAGAAATAAACCTATTAAAATAAAGTTATTAAAATAAACTATAGCTAGAAGAAATAAACCTATTAAAATAAACCATTGCTAGAAGAAATAAACCTATTAAAATAAACCATACCTAGAAGAAATAAACCTGTACACACATAAATATATTCATGTTTTATACTTTTGGGCAATTCAGTTCGTATTAATATAAAAATAATTTCCCTGGAGTATTAACCAAAGACATCTTACCATTTGACTGTAAATTAAGATAACAATTTGTATCTGCTAAACAGCTAAACCAATTTTTATAAAATAAATATGTAGGCACTATAAATATAACTAAAATATCTTTATTGCAGAATTCACCATAAGATTATTATAACATAGAAATATAAAATAAAAAAAACATAATTAGGGTTCCGTACCTCAAAAGGAAAAAAAGATACCTTATAGGATCACTTCGTTGGCCGTCTGACTGTCAACCGTGATTAAAAAGAGCAAAGAAATATAAAATGTTATATTATAAATACGCCATTATAAATCTATTTTATTATTGGGAGTACATTAGAAGTTATAGTTTTAAACTTTCATTAGAAATTAAATTAAAAATTTGTTTAAGTTGGTCAATAATGTTGGTACCGACTTCCAAAATAAGTAACTTAGTTATTTATTGCGAATAAGTGGGTACCTATTTTGAGTTAATTATTTTTTACTTTTTATTACTTTTTTGAAGTCGGATTTTCCTTGTTCTTAAAGTACTTCCCTCTAGAGTGCATCCAAAAGCTTGCCCTAGAGTCTAATAGAAAATAACTTTAGTGCAGTTAGTAATACGTAAATATAAATGTATTATTAAATTAAAATAGTTATTGGAAGTAAAATGAATACCCTCAACTAGTAGAAAATCACAAATATTAGATATATTTGGCGGAATATAATTTTGTAGAAATTCATTATCACTTAATTTTTATTCACAACTAAATGAAACTACGTGATGAAGTATTATTTCTACTTTATTTAACTTCTTTACCACGACCTAGGTTTCGTTGTATTACAACATCTTCAGGTGAGCTATTTGTAAAGATCAAATCAATCTTTACAAATAGCCAACCTGAAGATGTTGTAATACAACAAAACCTAGGTCGTGGTAAAGAATTTATGTAAAGTAGATATAGTACCACATCACGTAATTTCATTTAGTTTTGAATAAAAATTAAGGAAAAATTGTAACATAAATTATTAGCAACTTTTTACATTCTTAATTATTACTTATAAAATAAACAAATCTCGCTGTTAATTAATCAACATTAAATAATAATTTAAATAGTGACCATGCTTGGATCATCAGAAACAATAATGATCATACTTGGATCATCAAAAACTAAAGCATCTAAATTCATCTATCCATTGTGACAGAGATTGCAACACACAAAACACACACATAAAAAAAATTACGCGGGTGCATTCATACCCAAGCACATACATACGCACGAACGCACACGCTTATATAATCGCGTTTGTGTGAATGCATATGTGTATCCATCTGAGTACTGTAAGCTATAAAATGTTGAATGATTCATGTGTATCGGATAAACCGTTTTTGTACCAAATTAAAAAAAAAACAACGAAAAATTCACCTATTTATAAAATTAATATTATAAGACCAATAATTTGATGTAGTCATTTTTCAATACCAACAACGTTATATAGTCGTTTTTTAATACCAACAATATTATGTAGTCGTTTTTTAATACCAACAACATTATGTAGTCGTTTTTTAATACCAACAACATTATGTAGTCATTTTTTAATACCAACAATATTATGTAGTCGTTTTTAATACCAGTAATATTATATACTCCTTTTTCAAGGCCCAAGAGACAATGAGTTCTCCTTGAGTTTTATATTGTATGGTTATTCAATAAATTAGTAACCCATTGACTGCTTAGAACAAAAGTAATATAAAATGGAAAATACAATCTTAAGCGATATTTCTTTACATCAATTTGTCCTTTACGAAAAATGCCTCAAATTCACTATGAATAGAATCGAGTCAAGCGACATTGAAAGCGCTTTGTTAAAGGGTTATTTAGTAAAGAATATCGTCCTTGGTAAGATGAAAATGAGTACTCCACGAATTCTATACAACGAAGGATAATTAATTATATTTAATTTCATTTAGGTTAGAAACAATTCAAGCACGGTTTTAAATTATCACTGACCGGGATCAAAAATTATATGAAAATATCAGTATACTAATTTGACTTTTAACGAATACTTAACTTTTAACGAATTTTTAAGATCTACAAATATTTCATTCTAAATAACAAAAGAAACGTTATAGTCCTAGAATATTCACAAATCATTCAGGTATCTCGCTTTGGAACAAGCCAAAAACCGTATTATATTAAATTCGTCGATTTATATCACAAAAAATTCACATTAAATAGTTTATTAATTTCTTTACTAACGAAAGAGGATTAAATGGTAGGCAGGTAGGTAGGTATTTTAAGATTAAATGTTAGGTAGGTATTTTTGTAAGTTATTAAGTTTAAAATTTCTTTAACGCGTCGAGATTAATAATGAATGTTTTGCGTGTGATATCGTTCCAAAAGTTGAAATTGCAAAAAGATTTATTCTATACTATCTATGCTTCACAGTTTTATTCGCGTAAAATTCGAGATATGACAAATTTTTACTTTTTTTCTCTTAATGTTGCTCTTGGATTTAAACTATTACCATAGCAAATTTCATTAAAATTCGTCCAGTAAATTTTGCATGATTGACGAGCAAATTAACATGCAGACAACAATTCTAAAAACAGGTTTTCTGGCTTCTATTATGGCTTCTTTATCGTTTTTTTTTTAATATTTTCCATGTACAGAATTCACAGTGTTACAATTGTATTAATAATTGATTGATTGATTGACAAAAAAATTGACGTGCAGACAGACAGCAATTCTAAAAACAGGTTTTCCGGCTTCTATCTTGGCTTCTTTATCGTTTTTTTTAAATATTTTCCATGTACAGAATTCACTGTGTTACAATTGTATTAATAATTGATTGATTGATTGACAAACAAATTAACGTGCAGACAGACAACAATTCTAAAAACAGGTTTTCTGGCTTCTATTTTGGTTTCTTTATCGTTTTTTTTAAATATTTTCCATGTACAGAACTGTGTTACAATTTTATTAATAATTTATTAATTGATTGACAAACAAATTAACGTGCAGACAGACAACAATTCTAAAAACATCATTCCTTACGCTTCAGTTACTCGTTTTAAAATATTTTCCATGTACAGAATTCACTGTGTTGCAATTCTATTAATAGTATAGTTGAATAAATATATTCATGAATAAATATAATTTAGATAGCTAGTTGCTAAATAAAAAGAAGCGGGAAACATCAGAATAAGAATTAATTTTTATTATGTTTCTTGCGAAGTAATATAAAAACAGAAGTAAAAATTTATAGTTACGAGTTCATACAGCCTATTTATAGAAATAGTGACGTACCAAGAAATCGGTCATTTATGTACATAGTTCAAGTCTATAATACGATTAAAATCCTGTAGATAATATATGTTTTGCAGCTCAGGGTCTTTTAAACCAATTTTCTTCCTAAAATATTCGAATATTTTCACTTACGATTTTTGTCTTTGGATACTTTATGTACGCCCAAGTCAGCTATTCAAACATAAACATCGTACTACTTATTCCACAATTTTCTTTTACCCTCACATGCTTACTCTTTTTCGCGGATTCTTATATGTACATTAAAAGTAATATTTGAATATTAATTTTATTTCAATCTATGCTTTTTCTCGTTTTTCCATGTTCGTTGCTGCTTAAATTCCTTGTTTCAGATTATCTTAAATTTGATTCACTAATTTATTTAATTGCCCTTCGTGCCTTCTATTTCCACTTCTTCTTTCATACGTGTATATTCTTTTATTGTCTTTTAATGTCCACAAGTTCAGCATGACAAAACTGCTTATCTCATCACAATACGGTATATTGTGAAATATAAGTTAATTAAAAACCAGTCTTGAAAAAAATTCAAATATTGATTGAAAAATAAGCCAGTCGTAGGCTTCTAAATTTGAAGATATGGATAGATTTGGGTATATCCCTGTCTCTTGTAAATAGTGCAATAATAAAAATGACCTCACAACACAGTATTGCCTCCTTCTCTAAAGGTTAAATTTAAACTTTTATAACTTTTATAATTATTAAAAAAAATTTTCACTCTTCATCAGCTTGTACCTTGAAATTATGGTTAAAGAAATTAAAAAAAATTAGTCAAATACCCAATTGTTTACTTGCACAATTGTTTACTTAACTCGTTGTGTATGTACACATTCTCAGTTATTGCTTTCTCGTTGAATAACTGTAATACCTCAATTTCGAGTCACTCCATTTACAATGTTGATGTATAAATAAATACCAAGGTAGTTAAAAATATAAAATCACTAAAAATAGTTACATTATTAATTTTCAATGAAATCACGAATACCACCAACAAAAACATATTAGATAATGAGAATAAAGGGAATTTTGCCGAAATACTATTTTAATCTGATTGATAATCATCATCATATATATTAATACGCTAAGGTTAAGATGTTACGCTCCCTTTTTAGAAAAAACCTCACAACTAATCCACATAAATTATATATCATTTTATAGATAATTGCTTGCTCTACCGGTAACTAAAAAATTTATTATTGCTATTGTTTTTGCAAATTAATTAATTATTAAAATTATATACACAAAACAGCAATGCTGCCATCTAACGGCTCAACGTCAATATGATTGACGGTCGGTAAAATTTTTGTTTAATTTCAAATCCACTCACGTATAAATAAAGTGGCGCTTTAGCTCAATGCTTTTGATACTTGCGCCTCTATATGTCAATTTTAGTAAAATATTTGTTTGATCTGTCATCTGAGCTTCATAATGGAATAAATAATGCGAAGACTTCGCACGGGTCACGCTAGTTATATTCTTATTGTATAACGTCAGTTATTACGTTCGTATATCGTAAATCATTACATTCTTATTGAATTACATTATCAATGAATAACTACAATATCTCAATTTTGAAATACTCCATATACAGTATTCGTGTATTGATAAAAATGGTAACTGACATTTATTAATTGAATTTATTTAATTATATTATCAATAGTTATATCATTAAATTTCAGTGAAACTAAATAAATTCTATCAAGACATAAATGTATTAATAAGGATAAAGGAAATTACGCTGAAATTTTAATCTGATTGGCAACATGAACAGTATCGTAAATAAAAATCTGGATAAATATAATAAATTAGAAAAAATAAAATTGGGTTTCCTTTGCCAGTTTTTAAAATAAACAAAAAAGACAAACACGGACTAAGAAATAAAAATAAATAAACAGTTCAAAAATACTTCACCCTTAACGCAAATATCGCGATTATTGTCCTTTCCGCTTATTGTCGTGATTTTGAATGGGTGTTCTTGATTTTCATAAAGTTGACTAAAGACGAGCACCCATAAAATTTGGGGCTACAACGTGAAAATAAAAGGGCGTCCAAGAATATGGCTGAGTCAAACAATTATTTGATATACCCTAAAATGCATATTTATCGATCCTTGACCGTTTCGTAATTCGTTACGGTAAAGAGAATAAACAACCGCACAAATACGAAAAAAAATTTGCCGAACTAACATGAATTTAGTGCAATAAGACTTAAACATATTCTAATTTACTATAAATATCTCACATTGGGTTTGTTTGTGAATAGTTTACAAGATCTATATCGTGGCAGCCCACTGCGCTGTACGCAACGGACTGCCACGATATCGATCGGTTCAGGACAGAGGTAGGACAAACAATTTGTACTCGTAAGCACTCGTATATTTATTTGTGCCAAAAAAATCTGTGATACGTTTAGGGCAGAAAATCTTCCCACACAACAATTTGAAAATGAACATGGGCTACGTTAAATCTCTTCGAAATTCGAAAGAATAAAAAATTATCATACCGGACATGGAAGAAGTAGAAAAGAGATACCGAAAATAATCATATTGTCTTCTATATAAGCATCTTCAAAAAGTTTTTTGAACTCTTCCAAGCGTAAAAGAGTACTCACCTCTTCAAATACTCCACATAATGCATGATAACTTTATTTTACTGCCAACTAATGTCTTGTACAGAAGACAAATAGAAGTAACGTGATAAATTCGGGTGGATTTCGCAGAAGGATGTGCGAAATACTTCAGAGATGGGATCTCTCGAGGTTGACTGTTTGTTGAATTTTAGATCGAAATCCATTGTGTAGATATATACATATATTTATAAATATATATGTATATATATATATATATATATATATATATATATATATATGTGTGTGTGTGTGTGTGTGTGTGTGTGTGTGTGTGTGTATACATATTCTGCCTGTCCGACTTTCTATCTGTGTATTTTGGGTAGGCAGCGCTTTTATTTTTTTATATTGTTTGTGATTATAATTTGATTTTTCAATCATTAACAATTCAAAATAACTAATAATCAAATAAATATAAAATTATGGACATTTTAACGACAAATAAGCGTTATTTACTTTTGCCACACATTGAAATGCAGTACAACCCATGCAAATAGAAATAAATTTTAAAAATCAGCATGTCAAAATCTCCATCTTAAAATGCCCTGCAAAAACACTGATGTTCTTTTTTCATAAAATTAAAATTAAAGATTATAGTACCCTAAAATGTTTTTACGCAATTTTTATTTCCTCCAGGTCGTAAGATTTTAATAATCGATTATATGTGAACAATTTTTTACTAAAATATTTAGGGTTACCGAGATATTAACTACTAAATTAAATTCAATTATCATAATTTTTCTTCAGAATAGTGGGCAAACCTATCGAATTGAAATGTAGAAAATTCGATTTCACACTACCAACTAATCCATCTACACATCGAAATAAAAAAATCGCTGGCTACCCAAAATAAAAGCTAGTAAGAAATTGGAGGAACCAGATTCCCGCAAAATGAGCAAGAGGGATAAAAAACCACCACACAATGCTGCCACCGAGCCGGTTTCGTGTTCCCGCTTCCACTCCGCCGGGGTTTTTGACGAGCGACCTTAGTCTGTGTTACCCTTTCTTAGCACGTGTGACCCTTTTTTCTGTTTACATTTTTGGTAAGATATTTTAGGAATTACTATGAGTACCCTTAAAATACCTTAAGAGATTCGAATTTTTGGTAAGATATTTTTAGTAATCACTATCAGTACCCTTAAATACCTCAAGAATACCCTTAAAATATCTCATGAAATTTGTTTACGGTTACATTACATTTTTTCTAGCAGTTTTAAGAAGTTCTTTGTAGTTTATACCCAACTATACTGCATGTAAAGCATAATTCGCATTAATATCTCATAATGTCGAAGAGAAAGTTTATATCTCCCGATAGTTTACGAAAGCAGCAAACCGAGGTGTTTAAATCAGTCACCGGAAGTTGAACTAAGGAAAAATGTAGACATCGATGAACACAAAATAAATATCAGGGTATTTACGTAAGAGATATATACTTTTATCGAATGCAGCGTGAACACGACTTATAATCGAAACTTTCGAGCCACAGATGCTACTTTGGTTTATCATATAGTCAAAAGTTATTAAACTACTCAACAACATTTTATAAATTTATCCATCCGAATTATAAATTGAAAAATATGTAACTTATTCCCGCACAGAAAGTGAAGCTAATTAAAAAAACAGTAACCACCTCCGCAATACGCAATAAATACGATGACAAATATAAAATAGCATAATCCGGCCAGAACACAAAAATGTTTCAAGACAACATTCAATCCCGGACCTTAGTAAGCATTTCCAGTAACCATATATATTTAGTCAAGAAAATGTTAACTATGAGAATGTTATTCCATACTTTATAAAGTAGCTGAATATCTTCTTGCGATTCCAGGCCATAACGCCAACATACAAAAGTATTTTTCTTTCATAAACGTTCGATGGACAAAAGAACGCAATAAATTATAATAGACAGATACAATTGGGTATTTGACTAAAATTTTTTTTATTTATTTAAACACGATTTCAAGGTACAAGCTGATGAAGAGTGAAAAAATTGTTAAATAATCTTAAAAATTGACCAAGTTATAAAAGTTTAAATACCTTCAGACAAGGACGGCAATACTGTGTTGTGAGGTCATTTTTAATATTGCACATTATATTCTACAAGAGGAAAAGAGACAGGGATATACCCAACACTATTCGTATCTTCAAATTTAGAAGTCTGTAACTGGCTTATTTTTCAATCAATTTTTGAATTTTTTTCAAGACTTTTTTTTAATTAACTTTTATTTCACAATATTGTACGAAAAATATAAAAATTTAGAATGAGTCAACTACCGTATTGAAAGACGATGCTTTTATTGTGTATTTTAAAATTAACTGGCCTACAGTTTTAAGATCAGACTTCCAAGGAAAATGACATTTTAGTAAAATCGGTTCAAGTGCCAAGTATAATTAATGTATAATATTAATTTCCATTATATATCATACATCATATTTTGTAATTTATCTGATGGAAAATAACAATACGATTAATTTTGGTTATTTTTAGTATTCCAGCCCTCAAAAGGAAAAACGGAATCATGTCTGTCTGTCAATTACAACCGTTTTTCTCATAAAACCGCTTGATAAAGAAATTTTAAATTTGACATAGTAATAAAACATATTAATCAACGCATATCGTATTCACGTGGAAATTTTAAAGGAAGGATAAATGAAGTATTTAAATTTTTTTTTAAATTATATTTATAGTGTTTAGTGTTACATGTATTGTTTTGAAAGAGCTAGTTATAAAGGTCTCGAAGATATTCATAATTTTAGGTATTATATTTTTCAAGATTTGATGAAAAATATGCAAACAAGTTGTCAAGTTCCTCCCCCAATTTCTGAGTCTACTGAAACTAAAATTATGAAAAAAAACAGAGTTTTTAGAGGTCAACAGAAAGATTTTAGGAACATTGTAAAATGATTCTAGATGTCATAACTTTTTAAATGTTTTTTACACCTGTTACAAGATATAGTAGCCAATATTTTCACGTTGTAGAAAATTAATATTTGCAAATAGTTTAATAAAGATATAGTTTTATAGATAGTAAAGACCATATATCCTTGTATATGGAATAGTCGTAATGTGAGTTTTACTGGTACTTAACAGTTTTTTTTAATTCAGTAAAGAAGACTGAAAACTTTTTCTTTCACTAGTTCGAGAAAGAATTTTTTATTGTTTCTTGTTATAAAGATAATTTTATAATTGTATAATAAAAAGTAGAAAGATATGTCAACATATGTAGAGCTCATAAGCTTATAAACAGTCACAAGTACTTAAGGATTTTTATATACATAATAGTGTAATCAGGTTTTTAGAACAAAATATCCGGCTAAATTCAGTGCCAAACCCGGTTTTTCTATTTTTAGATATGGCCAAGCTAATCGCATCGCACCCTGCTTTCGCCCTACGGACGACGCAACTTAATTAAGGTTTTTGTAAAAGGTACCATTAATAAATTTTTCCAGGAAAATAACTTATAGAATATTTTAAGCTTATAAAGCAATAAAATAATGTGAAAAATTTTAAAAATTTTATTAAATCGACTTAGAAAAAAAGAAAGTTCAACAATTTAAAAAAAAATAACCAAATACCAAATTCCATTTAGGACAAACAATTTGTGTAGACATTAGGCCTCCGAACAGATATCGTCATATATAAAAATATGTACGAGATATATATCGTAGCTCTTTGAGCCATAAACAATTTATTTACTTAAAATCGCCAATCAGAGTAAAGAACACAAAGTTGCAGGCAAAGAACACTCAGATTAACCAATCGACGATCGCCATTTGCATTCATCCTGAAAAAAGTGTAAAATATTGTAAGAAACCTAAAATTGCCTAAAATAAATGTAATTTTTTTTATTGCTTGACGGTCGTAGGTTTATTTACAATTTTCCTAGAATTATGATAAGGGTTCTATTTTTCTAACTATCCTACGATGTATACATTTTTTTTATTACATTCTTTGAGACACCATTAATGTAATATCAGCTTCTTATCAAGGAAATTGCTATACTTCTTTCACACAAGAATATGAAATGAACAAAACTGACCAATATTGAATATATTTGGGGTTAATTTTGTAGAAATTCATTATTCACAATTAAATGAAAATACGTGATGTGGTATTATTTCTACTTTATTTAAATTCTTGACCACGACCTAGGTTCCATTATATTACATCTTCAGGCGGGCAATTAGTAAAGATCTTTGCAAACAACATCTTCAGGTGAGTAATTAGCAAAGATCTTTGTTAATATCCCACCTGAAGATATTGTAATACAACGTAACCTAGGTTGTGGTAAAGACTTTAAATAAAGTAGAAATAATACTACATGACATATTTTCATTTAATTGTGAAAACTTTCCAATTTAAAACGGGTCTTAAATATATCGATTTCAAAAATGGAATATATAGTACCACTGAATACTGTAATAAACAAACAAAATATAGATTTTGAATTCACTAAAATTACTTCAGTAGATTTAAAAAAAAATGTAAAATACAGTAAGAATAATATATAAAAATAAATCAGAGATGAATATCTCTGATTTCAATAACTTATCTTTAGTATATTGATAAAACCTGCAAATTGCCGAAAGCGTAGCGTAAATTGTCTCATCAGTCTTTTTCTTAAAGAAATCTTTTTCCTTTTGCCTTCTGGTAAAGAAACAATATTATATACAAAAGAGTTCTTTTGGTTCACTGACAGGCAGGGAGTCAATTAAATATGAAATCATACCATAATAAAATCACTCCGCCTTTTCTTGTTTACTGTTGTCTCAAGTTAAAAAAATATTCGTTTCAAACCAATAAAAATGTTCGTTTACGAAAATATTCGTTTACGTATATTCATATACGAATATTCTTTATGAACATACGTTTGTTTAATGTTACGAATATCCTTTATGAAACTGCGCACCAGCAAGGAAAGAGACCCAAACAAATTGATGTTTTATCAATGCAAACATATTTGCTTACAGCATTAGAAAAGCGGTCGGAAAATATTCTGCAATGGCGTTTGTTTACAACTTCTGCTTCTGGTTTTCTCTTCGCCTCGGTGCCATCATAATTGGATGCCTTTCGATGGTAAATATTGTAATTTTAATATTTATTTGGTATTTTATTATGTTTACTGGGATTGCTAATGAAATAAATTTGAGAAACTATTCAATGCATTTATCAGAAGTTGAGCTTGATTGAGCGTAATGACGTATCTCAATAGGCACATGGGAAAAATGACGATATCCGTGTTATCATATTATCATTGTATTTGGTTCTTGTTTTTTGTTAGATATACCCGCGACTTCCTATATATATAGGGTCCTGAAAAACGTATAAATATTTTTTTTATAAATATACTGCCACACTTCCATACTTCAAATTGTGCCATGTTCAATTCGCCAAGTATGTAAATACGGGTGGAAAAGTTTTTTGCGCAAATTAAAATACACATGGCGCTATCTATTGGTGTATATGTGTATACTATACATTGGTGTAATTACAACATGCCAAGTTACATATTTGTTATTGTTTTACTGATGGAATACAAACGGATTTTTGAAAATTTTAAATTCCCATTTCTTCTCATTGAGTAGACCCGATGGTGGTGCAATAAAAAACTACATAGTGATCGAGTTGACTATTCTGTTTTTTTTTAAACTTTATTACAATATATTTGTAGTTTTTACATAATGAGCGCACAAACAAAAATACAGACAAAAATTCAAAAACTTATCTTGATGTATTCTAACATTTGTCTTTCATGTCTCCTGCTATTTCTTTGCAAATATTTTCAATATAAGACTGAGAAATATTTTCAGTTACTAGATAGAAAATTCACGAAATGCCCCGACACCCCAAAACTAATGACACATTAAAATAAAAATGCTTAACTTTTTTAAAATTTAATTTGATTACTATGATATTTCCACATAAGGAGTGTTAATTATTGATATATATATATATATATATATATATATATATATATATATATATATATATATATAAAGATTAACATACTTTATCTACAACTTCCAAATTTCGATTTCTCAAAAAAAATGATCAGACTATACGGAAACTAAAAAAGTTAAATATATTTTAAAAACCATTAAATATATTTTCGAGAAAATGAATTCGGAATATAGAAAAGAAATCAGCAGTTTTCCAATTTTTTCCTAATCTATGTTTGTGCGATTTTTTACGCATTACTGAAAAAAAATATTAACAGGACTTCAGTAAAATATTTTATATTATATTACTTAAAATCGTGGAAATACAATCAAATACGCATCATTAATACAGTATTGGAAATGTGATAAATATTGATAAATGTAGTGAAAACGTTAGTCCATAAACAAAATTTAATTGCTGAAAGTTACTGCGAGAAAACTACCTCCCTAAATTTTTTTATTGACTTTTAAGTTCTTATCTCTAAGCCGGTCTAAGGAAAACTAAATTAAAATTAAAAAAATATCAGTGTATACGTACTTTAATATCACTCCCGACTAGCTCCAACAGATGGCGCCACATGTAAGTTAACGCGCGGAATCGGTACGAAATGAATAAACCACGCGAATGTAGTCACCTGAAAAAGATTACATAACCAGTACACTATAAAAACACATAGCTATGATTATTCCAAAGACGTAATCATTTGAAAAAAAAACTAATCAGATCTTTATATATAAAGGAAACATTAAAGAAGTAAATTATAAGTCTCGTTATTTGTTCAAATTATACACATTGTATGTGTAAACATATAATCGTACATATGTGTAAACATATAATCGTACATATGTGTAAACATATAATCGTACATATGTGTAAACATATAATCGTACATATGTGTAAACATATAATCGTACATATGTGTAAACATATAATCGTACATATGTGTAAACATATAATCGTTCTAACTAGTCTATAATCTTTCTCTCTTATCATTTAATAACTTCGTCCATCATAGTACCTATCAACAATATAAAACATTCCTTGGTTCATTCACACACCATTGTCTGTAAAATTGTTTTTAATCAAGTAAATTTTTCTAAAATTCCTTTTTGTTACGTTACACGCAAATGCTACGTACGTTTTTTTCTTCCTTTCACAGATTAATTTCGTTTAGAAACCGTTCAGTGTTTCTTCTATCACATTCTATCCGCCTACTCACATTTTCATCGCGCAGTCTTGAAAAAAAATATAATAAAACGTGAATACTATGCCTGATTTCTCATTATGCTCATTCGAGTTCAGATAGAAACATCATACAAAAAAAGCGCCGTAGCGACCACGGGTCATCACGGAGCCTTACATTTTTTTTGTATTCTTTGATTTATTCGATACACTCATTTTCACAGCATTTATACGCCCACCGGCTTACAGAAATAATCTTATATTTAACCCCAGTGACGTGCGCGTATTTAGGTAATGATATATTTTAAAAATTCCAAATCTTTCAAATATATACTCTGTTTTCGACTTAGTTAAAAGGTCTTATACTTAGATATGAAGAAATAGAGGCAAAATCGAAAATCAAATTTTGTCAACAAATATTCGCGACTACGAACGAAAAAATTATACATAATGAGAGTTAAGTTACATCATTGCTTAAAAAAATACAATACCGTATCTGAAAAAACGACCCGACTTAAGTAATTGTAAATTTGTGATCGACTTCACTTTTTTATGATCAGATTATTAAAACTAAATAAAGAACTTGAGCGTTCACAATATTTATTTTCTCTTAGTATCAATTTAATAATCGACCTGATAGGAAGTGTTATTCAGTTTAACAATTTATAAATATAAACTAATGAATTCGTTCAAAATCATATGGCTTGTTTAGTACCTAATCGGTATACACTCACACACAAAAGGTGTTTTCAAAAATTATCAAACCTTAGATTAGGAAAAATGTATTTATTTACTTACAAATGTCTAACGCTCATCTTTTTCAATTAGAATACACACATGTACTTCTTCCAGTGGTCCTGCTACTTTTGGAATCATTTCGGAAAATGTATCTTTCTTTTTTCTTTTTTGTCGTTTTTTGCCTGGAATGCCATCGCCAATTGGCATTTTCAATACTTGAATTAGTCAATGGAGTGGCGTCAGTAGTTTTATAGGTTTTTTAAAAAAATCGGTGACTAAAAAAATGTTAATTAATTTTTTTTATATATATAGTTATAATATATTGAGTTAAAAAGAAGAGACATTTTAAATTAGTAATTTTGTTTCAATAATATTGTAAAATGTATAATTATATACCTATGCACAAACTGAAACGACCATCCTCCCAAACTGATAACACAAAAATATATGCTGGTGTAAAAAAAATACAGGTCACAACTTACATATGCGCGTCTGGTTTAATTTTTTTTTTGCAAAAAAAAATTAATTTGAAACTATTTACCAGACTAACAAAAAGAGAGAACCGGTTGTGAAACAACCTCTTGAGAAAAAGATACCACTATCTTTTTCACTCATATTTCGGTATACCTACTAGCGGGAGCGTTTAGCGGAAAGAAAAAAGTACCTGCTCCATAGATCTTTTCATCTGCCTTCAAAATAGGAAATTTTCTATTTGACCCGTTTGTATGTAATATTGTTGGAAATTCGTTATATTCGTAATTGTTGCCTACATAAACTTCTGAACCAGTATTTATAATAAATTTAGTAAGTGTATGTATGTGTATATTTCTCATAAACTACGAATCTGATTACGATCAGTCTGTATTGGTTTAAGTACGTTTCATTACTTTAAAAGATGTAAACATTTAACTGCTACCAGTAATGTTACCTTCATTTCATATGCTCTGCCCCGTTTATGGGACAAAATATATCCATAATGCTTTGTAATATTAATCGATCCCAAGTATTATGTACCGCTTCACTATAAGCTTTACAGATGTTCTCCAATTCTGCCTGAACAATCCGTCGCCAAGTCTACTTAGAACGTCCATACTTCTTCATCCCTCAATGATTTTAATCCAGAGCATATGGACATATACTTCTCTAAAATATGTTACAAACTGATTACTTTTCTTTTAAAATATAACATTAAAATCATATGGGCAAAGTATTTTATACTGTTAAACAAGGCAAAATACGTAATTTTGAATACAAAACTGCTTTAAAAATATTAAGCGCCACAAAAAGACGCCGATATAACCTCAACTATCTAATAAATTAATTTTGATCTACTAAATATAATTTTTTTCTGTATCACTCAATTTTTGTGTAATAATATCCTGTAAAATCTATGACAGATACGGATATAGAAAATTCGACTTCCGTTACCAAGGACTAAGACGTTCTGCGTAAACTATACGAGATGATAGGTCAATCTAATCTAATATTCCACTATTAACTACACTAACTTAGTCGAAAGTATAAATCGTTACACTACCGCCCTTCAATAAACCCTGGTAAATTAGGCCAACGAACGGGTAAGCCAAAGTAATCCACGTTCACTCACAAGACCGATATAAAGGCAGTATAAAGGAAAATTACCATATTATTGAAAGACCGTAAACATCATAACGGATATAAAAATAAATTTACAAAACGGGCCATAAATTACGGACGACGCCACTGGCTCCCGCCCACGTACGCGCACCTTATTACGATAACGTTAAGTTTACGTAAAAAAAATGTGTTCTTTTTTCACGTGGATCCGCGGTTCGCTGAACTCGAGGGAGCGTGATATATTTTTCTATTATGCAATCGCCGCGCGCTTGTTATCGCGGTTTCGCCGGAATCCCGCCTGGGAATCACAGGCGGATGAATCCGCACGAAAACAAACTCACATCAAACATCATAGAAATGTGCTTACCTTTCCTTGCCGACTTTCGAATATCGCTTTCGCGGAGATCGAATTAGTATTTCAATGGAAGAAGTCTTTTAAGTTGTGGTAATGCCTCGAGTTTTATATTTAGCTCATACATTTACGTCGTTTTGAGACTAGATAGGTAAGACTGTCGAACGTACGGGATACGGGACCCTCTTTTATATGACGTAATAAAAAGGGTGGCCAACCTCATGTCGACTGTTATTTACACTAAGTATATCTTGACCTACTTTAGTATTAACTGTAGTCATGACATAACCTCTTATAATTTAGACTGTTGGTAGTGATGCAGGCTGGAATGATAGCAAACAATGTCTTATATTTTGACGATTCGACTCCATAAAATTTACGAATAGACACAATTTCTTCCATAAAAAACCATAAAAAATATATCTTCTTAGCTTTATGACTACATATATTAGAATAAGAATGTAGTGCTCTACGGAGTAATGAGGGGAAGGGAGTGTGAGTTGGAGGTGGCCAGAATGAAGTTTGGATTTAGCTGGTGGTCAAAGTCGATGCACAACTGCGACTGAAAGTTTCATCGGATTTAAATGAAACGTTAATTAATTAGTTTTATTTCGTAAGGTTATGCAAGTTTCAGTTTGGATGTGATAGAAGTTAAAGCTACTTTCATAATTTTGAACTTTTAATGAAAACTGAATCAATGTATCAATTCATTGAACTCAAAATGATATTTCGCTTTAAGAAACGTCGATAAAATCCTTCATGACCGAAACCGGATGTTTTAGAGTATGGAGAGATTGTTATAAAGCAGAGTGCGAAGAAAACACTGCTCTAGCAGGTTACTTATATACCTACATTATTCATACAATTATCTACTGGGAACTCAATATTATCAATTGACAATACGTCATGTTTCTAAGCCAAAATATCAAAAATTTGTCGACAGCATAAATAAATAAGTAAACCATCCAACAGGAACAACTTAGGTAAACTGAAACAAAAGTAAAATACAGCACCTTTTTAATAATAATATAGTTAATGCCAAATAACAAATATTTATACTAAATTATATAAACGTTAACATAACGTAAATGTCATTATCGTGTAAATTTACAATTTAGACAAAAGTGTCGTCAAATTTAAACCATATTATCAGTCACACAGAATGAATAATGCTAATAGTGTAAATAATATTTTAAATTTCAACTAATAAAACTATATTACTGTAAAATAATAATAATAATACAAAATGTCGAATTTGAAAAATCACAGTGATAATACCAATGATAATAATGAAATTAATCATAATATTAATTGAATATATTTGGCGTTAATTTTGTAGAAATTCATTATCCACAATTAAATGAATTACGTGATGTGTATTGTTTCTATTCTCTTTAAGTTCTTTACCATGATCTAGGTCTAATAGCCCACCTGAAGATGTTGTAATATAACGAAACCTACTCGTAGGTCGTGGTGGTGGTGGGCTATTAGCAAATATCTTTACTAATAGCCCGCCTGAAGATGTTGTAATACAACGAAACCTACTCGTAGGCTGTGGTGGTGGTGGGCTATTAGCAAAGATCTATATTTTATTAATTTAATTGTGAATAATATTAATTGTAAAATATTTATCAGTTAATTCTTTGTTCGCTGTATAATAAGCTTTTTCCACAAGCATATCCTTCACTCATCATCAGACTATCATCGATGACTACAGATGACTTTAAAAAAGATTCCAAAAGCTATAAGTTGTAAAACGACCGACCAGACGTAAAGCTCTCGACTGCTCAACGTTTTCATACTTGTAATGAAAAATGTAACAGGGTTTTTAGTGTGTGCGTGAGTGTGGGCGTGTATATATACATGTACGTGTGTAGTCATATGTGGAAAAGTGAAAATACAATAAAAATATATAAACATCTAGAATTATGAATTTAAAGTAGAGTCATATGATTATTCATGAATATTTCCACTATTTTTCACACAATTAAAGTCGCTAGATTTGGTCTAAAATAGTTTAATACAGTAAATATTACAATATATTGCAATTTCTAGAAAAAAATATTAAAAATATATAAAACCGTGATGTGGAGTCGACAGATAATAAACTACCGTTATAAGGGTTTTTCATTTTGTTTTAGGCTACGCCCTTATTAAAATATGTAAATCGTTGAATTTTACTTCTTAGGTTTTATTATTTCAAATGTGTTTCGTTTTCGAGTAGTTATTCGTGTGTTACACGTTCCTTCTAGCAAAAAGCTAAATTTTTTTCTACGAGGAATATCTAAAGCAGTTTTGTTTTCCAACAGATTCAGTTCATAGCTATCACCACTTACTTCACCATTGGATATTTCAATCCGGCCGAAGTGACCGAACGAATGATCGCCATCGACACAAATTACGTGATTCCCTACGGGAAACCATTATTGCACGGCGTAGCGGAAGGTAAGTGGAAAAGGAAAAATGTCATTCAAAGAGAACAGTCATAAATATGATGAATAGATCACTCACCACCGGTCTTAATCGATTCCCGTTCCCTTTAACCTTAATGCTAATAATATTTTCTAAAAGTCCACATGTGAATTAAGACGCGGGCATAGTTAATAACAAATCTATGTCAATGAAAAATAAGAGAAAAAGCATTCACTGTTTCTTTCTTTCTAAAATTTTCATTTGCGCCTGAATTTTTCTTCGAAAGTGTTAATTTGCTGAACTGAACACTTTTCGACTTGAACGTTTTCTACTTTTTTATGAAGTACACAATAAATCGACAGATTTTCAACTATATTTTCTATATTTCAGGACAAAAAGAAATGCATGTATACTAATCGCAAATATGCTTCTTTCTTTATAGTATAAATCATTTTCCAGACCGTGCGCTCAGTCCAGACTACATGTATGTTGGCGACTTTAGCTATGAGATAGAATTCTCTTTAGCTATGAGATAGAATTCTTAGATAGTGTGAACGCAAGGTAGAACTATTTCTCTGCTTAATAATTTATAACTGTACTGAAATTTACTCTTCAAGAAGTTTTTCAATTGTTTTGGTGATATTTTCTTTACACTCGCATTCTTCTATATCCATATGTTTTACTTTATCTTTCAAAATCATACCACAGTTTCTCAATAATATAATGTTGCTAACAAAATAACCTCCGCTATTAAAGTTGATTAGTTTGATACTTCATTCAAAATAATAGAAAAAATAAGCCCTTTTTAGGAAATCACAACCTAGGCATCGAAATACATTTAAAGCAGATGAAGACAAAGTATTCATTGTTTTTATTTTTACATAAAAAATATTGTGTTGCATATTTGTAATTTATGTGTAATACGTAAAAAATTCTTGTTACCTTCTTAACATTTTTATTGTACTACTTTCTTTATTAAAAAAAATATTTTTGAAATAAAAAATTACGGTTATGTTAGAAAAACGAGTGTGCTTTAAACCACACGACTGAAGTAAAACTTCAAATTCACAAAATATGAACTTTAAAATGAATTTACAATTTTATTCACTTTAAACGTAGAATATTTAATGTATTGAACAAAATAATAATTTATAAAATTGTTCAAGAACGAAATGAAATTAAAAAATAATAAAAAAATCACCGTTCACGTATATATATATATATATATATATATATATATATATATATATATATTTCATGCACTGGTTATGAGAGGAAGAGAGAAAGAAAATGCGCGTGGACACTGCTCTCTCTTGCACCTACAGAGTAATACAGACAATATGCTTGCACTGTGTCTTAGATATACGAAACATAACTGGCTATGAGAGAAAGAGAGAAAGAAAATGTGTGCTCGCACCTCTCTCTCTCTTGTCCCTATAGTAATATACGAAACGTAACTCTCTCTCTTTCTGTCTTCACTAACTTATATCTTCCTCTCAACTTCCGTTCGCCTCGCCCGATCACACTTTTCGTAACGCTCTCGTCACGCATTCACCAGCTTACTCCCCAAGTCAAGCGTGCGTAAAGAAGTTTTACTTCAAAAAAATTTATTATAAAAAGATTTTAATGCTGGATGTTGTACAAATAAAGTAAAACGACAATTATCCGAACGTTAGTTTTTCAAACCGATTCCAAAACCAAATTTAGATTGACTTTTCAGATGTACATGCATATCGATGTTTGGTCAGGACAAATTTAATAAACAATTAAATACTTGCCCTGTTTCGGTGATGAATATGGCCCTATTTGACGGACACCTACTGTTTTCTAACAATCGTGTCGGCCAGCGCACGTTTATCGATGGTCACACAAAGTAGATAGACATCGCGACGCATCACTATTATACAAACTTGATCCAATTGATTCGTATAATCGACTATCTACTTTAACTATTAGTTTCTACACTTGGTTGTCAGGTATTTACCTGAATGTTTTTAAGGGTCAATAATTATACTTATACTAATATATATTTTTACTAATTTCTCAAGATTTTTTTTAATAAAGAAAATATTGGATACATCATTCTTTTAAACCCAAATAAATTAAAATTATGTAATCAACAAACTCGGTTTTACCAATCTGCATACACAATTTTGTGACTTATTTGTAACTGTAATTTTGCTACAGTCGGTATTTGTATGCAGCCTCTTACTTGGGCTTGAAAATAATGATTTAACTGGGTCAGAATGCGTCCAGTTTCCGAAACTTGTTAACTTTTATTTTAAACTATTTACAAGATAAGTCTTATAAAATTTTACTAGAAACAGCTTACCTCTTGTAAATAACTGGCAAAATTTACGCTTAAGAGGGTCTTTTGAATAGAAAATCTTTAAATCATATTTTTTGTAATAAAAATCTTCGAAAAAGTCTTAAAAGATCCTAAAATTTCCCGCAATAAAAAGTAAATACAATAAATAAAATAATATAATGTTCCTTGGTGTCTAGTAACATTTCGAATTGTCAAGTATTTTTCGTAAAAATTTATCAAAAAATATTGTACTCTCTGAAACATTTAAGCATAATAAAACCGTCCAAGTGCATATCAACTTGCAAAATCTTTGTTCCATATTATTGTGTAGGCTCATGCAGGCATCGAAGCATATATGTAGTCTACACCAACCGAAGGTGATACGTTCGAAACCTTTTCAGTATACTATATTCATGTTGCAATAACTTAAAAATAATTAAAATTTAAAAAAATTGCAATATTGCATCGCAATAAGAACTTATATTAATCATATTTTTACTGGAATTAATATTTTGAACGAAATTCAAATTTAATTTTATTTTAAGATTTTTGAGATCTTTTTGTAAAAGTTACATGGAGATAACCAATTACATTTTTAAATTAAGATTTTAATGAGACTTTATTTAACAACCAAAGCGATTATTTTGAAATAAAAATTTACGCTGTTTCTCAAGACTGTTCCCCAAAATAAAAATATTAATTAAATATTTATACGTAACCTTTGTAATTGAACCACTAGGTTCTGTAAGAATATCTAACTTCAGTTTTCTACGTCCAACGTCTCCGAAAGACAGACAGGCATACTATGATATGACACGGAAGTGATTCCATAAAAGTTTCATTTTCCCAATTTCAGCATGGAAAATCAATACTAAAATAATTAAAAATTTCCACATCATACTGCCTTAAAAAATACAAATAATTTTTCAATTGTTTACCATTTCATTATTATAATTGACTCCTGAACAAAGGAAACGGCGTTTCCGGACAAACGTTGAAAAGAAAAGTTTAATTAAAACTCCCCCTCCTTCAGGTTAGAACTTCGCGTTATTCCACATCGATCAAGTTAAATATATGTATTGCAACCTTGAAGTACAATGGGGCGTACGGCACTTCCGCCTCGACATGGTGAAACGCTACTGCAAGTAGGTCACGGTATTTCCTCCCAAGACACTTGACCCTTATTTAAATTCCTCTTTAAATTAAATAACAAAATTACTTAATTCAACCACCCTCACGAATTGTGTTAAAATGCACGTATCATTAATGCCGACAAAATTCACGCTTAAGAGGGTTGTTAAAACGAGAAGTTACGATCAGGTTAACGTTAATTTGTTAGGAAGTATAATTATATTCGTGTGAAATAAAATTTACATTAATTATGCTACAAAATGTTTTCTTTGAGTACTTTTTATAACACGTTATCAAAAGTTAATGTTTATATATATATATATATATATATATATATATATATATATATATACATATGTATATATATATAAATATATATATATAAATCTTATCGTCATAAAAATTACTTATAGCGGGCAATTTCATATAATTCCACGTGCAATAAATATATAAGAACATATGAGGTTTAAAACAAGACACTAGGTTCGTGGCAATATTGCCAAAATAGAACACTAATACAATCAAGTCGGTGTCCGTCCGTCCATCTGTCACAGGCAATTTTCTCAGAAACTATTCGATGTAAAGTTTATCTCAAAGATATGAAGTATTAAGAGGAAATTTGATTCTGGGGTTTAATTTTAGGAATAAATTTTGAAATATAAGAAAAATTCTTTCAAGGTTATCTGTAGGAAATTAAACAAATTAAAGCACAAATTCAATTGTATATAACATGTATTACTTTTTAATTTTTTTTAACATTTTTAGGGAAAAACTATTAAAAATTGCTGTCACCCATCCTTATCACCAGAAGGATTGCTCATAAAAATCTGTTAGGTTCTGTTTAAGTCATGAATATTGGGAATTAGGTGTGGATTAAACGAATATTATCAGAATAGAAAAATACCGGCGCAACTAATTTCTGTAAACAATTTAATTGTTTATTTCCTAGTAAATGGTGAACCACTGGTTTTAGAGAAAAAGCTTTTCGACAAAAAATATTTCTCACGATATAAGAAACAACTTTGAAAAAATATTTTTAATTTGGCTTAGTCGAAACGCTCCCCATACAACTCCGCGCGTACGCAATGTGATACGTCATTGGTGCGGTCGGAGGCGAGTAGCGCGTCAGATGGGCCGCTTTCAACCACAAAGTCAGAGTGCATTACTATTAATATTTGTGGTTCGTGGTGGGCTGATGGCACGAACATTAATTATGCAGGTATAGCTTGCACTTAACCGATTTTTTATTTATCAAAATTGTTTAATCTCTGTAAAAGTCAATATTTAACATTGGAATATATCTCTTGAAACATTAAAACGAGATAATAAAATGCATAAATCCCAAATTCATGAACTATTGAATATGAACGGGTGTAATATTTGTTTCGTGAATAGATCAATCTGAGAAAGTTTAATGACTCCAAATACTGCATAAGGATGAATTAAAAGTCGTTTATTTTATTGGCTTCCAGATCCAAGAACATGGCTGGGCGCTGCCATCATCATGTGCTCCTTCATGGGATTCTGTTGCATTTTACTTGTTTATGGCGCGTATACAGTTAGTATTTTCCTTAAGGCTAAGTTTATATATCTTTTCAATAGGTTGCTAGTAATCTCTTCACCAGCTACTTATTAAATAGTGATATGTATCATCTCTAGACATTTTGATGTGAGACCTTTAATAGCACATTTAGACGGGAGTTAAAATGTTCTGATAGCACGTCCCGTCTTGCCATTCAACCCGCTTCGTTTCTCGTCGGTTCCTCGTCGATTCTTTTCGACTTAACCCTTCCCATTCTACTACACTACGCATACGTTCCTTTACGTGTATGTTAGTGTATCAGCATTGTTTCTTATTTATTAACGTTTCCAACTTTACTTATTTATATCGGTGTATTGCATTAACTGTCTTAAAACGTTAACAGTGTTTATTAATTTAAAATATAAGTTACAGTGATATAAAGGGGATAGTGAAAAAAAAAATTAGATGTATCACATCTGTCAGGCGTCCATTGACGGCCTGGTCTTCATTTTTATCTTAAATATTTATAATCGAATCCTTCGAAAAAATCAAAACTTGAAACCTTCATCGCTGAACACTATTTGTACTACTCAATTTTTTTTATTTTCTGTTATTGTTAAATCTACATCCATTAAAAAGATTTTTTTAGATTCCTTACCTTAAAAAGAAAAGATTGCAATCCTTATAGAATAAATTAAGTGTCCGTCCATCTGTCAAAGCCTATTTTCTCAGAAACCGTTTGAGGTAGAAACTTTAAATTTGGCATACGATAAATACTATTGACCCACATATATTTCACATTAAACATACAAAAATATTTATATAACAATTTTAAAGGAACAAGCAAGTAATTTTTTGTTTAGATATGTATCCCAGAAATTAAAAAAAAATTTGAAAGAAGTTTTAAGTACCCACTCCAAAAATTTTTCGGAAAGTTTGGATGGAAAGGTAAGATAAGGTTTACAAGGGTAAGAGTTCTGGAAATGTCCACGAAAAGTAATCTCGAAAGAATTGGCTGAAAAATCCTAATTTTTTTCAGAAATTTGCTACATTTTTACCCTGCCTTCTATAAAATGTGCCAATAGTATATTGAGAAATCTACGTAACCTTAGTTAAAAAAATGTTACATGTAATGTATACTTACGTCAAATTTCACTTCTTTTTTCCTTAAATACATTGTGGATGTCAAAGTTCAAATGAATAAACGCATTTCCGTTTTCAGTTTTTAACTTTTCATAACCAAAAACATGTCTGTAAATATTATCTTAGTCCATAACTTTTTTAAAAATTATTAGGGTAAGAGGAGGTTATTTCGTGATGCACGTAAAGTCGTGATACCACAGCTTTGCTTCATAGTCACACGAGATAGTAGTATCAAAATCAGTTACGTAGCGTTTGAAGCTAACTTTTCCTCAAACTTTGAATTGCGCGCGGACGTGAATGGCTATCAGCTGAATGAGTTCAGACGGGTAAGAAGAAAAAACGCAATTTTATCAAGAAATGAGATAAATTATGCTGGTATTTATGCAATACGCGTTAGTGTAATTAAAAACAAATCGGGCAAAGTATCAATGTGACAAAATTTCTGTAACTTTTCATACAAAACTTTTTAGTTTTGTGGACAATATTTTTAGATTGTTTTCGAAATATTTCTTAGTGATTGAGGTGAGTGAGGTGTTTTGTTGGCCGATTTTGATCATCTTATCGACAATTCTTTGTGTTAAATATATATCCTTAAGAATACTTCATCCTAAAGAATACTTAAGAAAAGATACAATCTAACACTTCGTATAACTAAAAACCTCCTGCTTGCAGAGCTTCAGTGGCTAATCCTTTATTAATTGCTGATTATTATAAGTTAGAGATTTTATTAGACAAATTAGGCATCAAAAACTACGCAGACCGGATCTTGAACTGGGATGAAACGAGGTTAACTTATGTAACCAACAAATATATAATGGTTACATCTATTGGCAGACGCTACATATGCAACAGCACTTATGCTGAAAAAGGAACAAACACAACAGTAATGGGCTGCATATGTGCAGATGGCACATGGTAATATTTAAAGAAGTGAGATGGTCAGACGCTAAAACTGCTAAGGATGCTTTGCCAAATGCGATGGTGAAATTATCTCTAAAAGGTTGGATAAATGCTTGTATGATGAAAATATTTTAAAAATTCCCTCATCAACAGCGAAAAAGCAGCGGAAAGCAGAACGAAAAAGATACGTAGATTCTAGATCGAGATGTCTAAATGACAAAGCGATAGCTGGTCCATCATCACAAATAGATAATATAAAAACTGAGATTAAAGAAACTGTGAATAGAGGGAATCCTATACCAACCGTACAGTGAAGAGCGGAACGAAAAAGACACGTAGATTACAGATCGAGATGTCTAAATGATGAAGCGATAGCTGATCCATCATCACAAATAGATAATATAAAAACTGAGACTGAAGAAACTGTGCATAGAGGAAGAATGATAAATGATGATGCAATTGCTGGCCCATCTATACAACTAAAACGTTGTGATGCAGAAAAAAAGAAAAGAAAGAAAGGGAAGAATAAACAAAATATAGCTAGTGATGATGAGTGGGTGTGCTTAGTGTGCGATATAGCATTTTCATACGATACTTGAGAGAAACATGGTAAAACATGGGTCCAATTTTCTTACTGCCATAATTCTTATCATAATATTTGTTTGAATGTTGCCCCTGATGATGATGAGGTATATGTTCAGTGTGATTTATGTGTAGAATTGGGTTAATAAAGTTAATTTTGATATCATTCTATTGTTTATTTTACCTATCACGGTATTACCTCGTTACTATCACAACTTTACCAGTATAACGAATTCACCTATATTTACCATCTGAGTAAAGTATAGTATATTTTCAATAGCCAAAGCTTTTTCAAATATTCTGTGTTAAATATACATAGTAAATTATACGTTCTAAACACATAACCAGTATTAATATAATTTAATTAAGTATAATTCGAGATTTAACTTAAAATATAAAATTTATCACAACGTAACCTCCCATTACCCTACTTCATTTTTATTAATTTTACCATGATTAGTTATACATATAACTATATAAGTATACTTATATTACAAACAAAATCCCCCACTATAACTAAAAATCCAATTTTATTCATACCTCATATTTTATATTTTCATATTAGCTAAGTATTTTTACGTAGCAATTTCTTTTAATTTACGATTCGCGTGTATTGATTTTACCTAAAATGTGAAAATTATTTTTTTAACTATATTAGCGGGCTTAACAAGCAAAGTCGACAGTCTTAGAGAACTTTTGTTGACTGATCTATTTGTCAAGTCACTCGAAAAATTATTGTTATTAAACAACTTAAAGGAATCTTTTCAATAACTCAAACATTTTGTAAGATATAATAACTTTCTCAGAAACGTACTAGCGTTTCCATTGTAACAGACAGCCTTGTAGCTGTATTTGCACGTGCCTCCTAAGCTAAGAGGCTTCAAAAACTCTTTGAACTATAAATTCAACTTAGCAACATATCGATAATAAGCTAATTTAGACATTCATTGTAGTTATCTAAATGAAGGAAATTCCTGAGAATCGGATGCGTAGCAACCTTTACAGTAGCAATTTGTGAGAACTCCAAATGTTTCACAGTTAACCATAAGAGCCCAGTCTCAGTTGACAATTTGGCGTTATTTCCTCAAATTTAGTTGTAGACATACATTTATGTAAATATAGATTTAGGAATGAACCACTTATATAATATGTAGTGTTGCATTATTTTTTTCATATTATTTTCTGTTCTGTCAAAGTTATAAGTAACGTAGCTACTGTTGAAATTGTTGTGCTATACATTTTTTCGTTTCGCTGTTCAATGTTTTCTCGGCCTTTTCATTTTTATTTTTATGGCCATTTAATTTTATTATTAGTTTATCAATTTTTATTTTATTTTTTTTTCATTGAAATAATAGAACTTGTATTTGAATTTCGACTAATTTCTTTCTATTGCATAATAAATAATACATTATCTGCAGTATTTTTAGCGTCATTAAAATTCTCAATTAAATGAAACTACGTGATGTAGTATTATTCCTACTTTATTTAAATTCTTTACCACGACCTAGGTTTCGTTGTATTACAACATCTTCAGATGGGCTATTATCAAAGATTCTATGCTAATAGCCCACCTGAAGATGATGTAATACAACGAAACCTAGATCGTGGTAAAAAACTTAAATAAAGTAGAAATAATACTACATCACATAGTTTAATTTAATTGCGGATAATAAATTTATTAAAATGAAGAGAAACATCTAGATCTAAGAGAGTTTCAAGTATTCATTCACTACAATGCTTAAGTTAAAACTATAATTTAATTTACAGCTAAACACCACTTTATTATACATTTACATTATCATGGAGTTCATCAGGCTGATCATGGTAGGCTTTGTTTTTGTATGGCAGCTGATGGTGGTGAAGGCAAATAGTCTAGATATTGGTCTACTTATCGGCGTGAGTGTGGCAGCTGTGTTTACTATGTGTAAGTTTATTTATAAAAAAATATCAACTTATTTTAATCATGTGAAACATTTAATGGTGCGTTTAGGTGGGCGTGAAAATGTTCTTATGGCGGCTTCGTGTATTGTCGGCTCTTTCCGATTTAATTCGGGCAGGTTCGCATATTGTCGGCTCTTTCCGACTAAATCGGGATCAGTGTTGTTTCTTATTTACTAACACTTGCAACTTTACTTGTTAGATTGGCGTATTGCATTAAACTGTCTTAAAGCGTTATATAATTTGAAATAATAATGTTAATAAATAAACTTAAATATGTATGTATGTATATATATATATATATATATATATATATATATATATATATGTATTTTTTCTTTTTTTTAATAATAATTATTATTTACTTAGTAGCTGTTTACATCTGCAGAGTTAATTTGATTTTTCGTTTTCACTTCCTTCAAATATTTCAATATAAAAATGTTTCACACCAAAAATTTAGATGTTTCACATTTTCCAAGCGTCCCGTGTTGGATCCGTTGGATCCTTCAGTTACGTGAGAACCAGCCTTATATGGTATTCGTCACCAGCGTATATGCAGAGATAACATAATTTTCTTGTAAAATTATTTCCATTAAACATTGAATAAATTTAATATCCAGATGGTCTGAATCTTTAAATTGTGTATCATGTAAGTAATTAAAGAGCCAACGAAATAGATGATAATTAGAGGGAGAATGGTCCGGAGAGTATATCAGGGGAGGAAACAGAACCTGTACAAATGAAAGTACTTGTCCAGGTTTAGGGTAGTTGACTCATCGTAAATTTTGTTATTATTTAATTCGTATAACATAAGTTAATTAAAAACCGTTACTGAAAAAAATTCAAAAATTTATTGAAAAATAAGCCAGTTATAGGCTTCTAAATTTAAAGATACGAACAGAGTTGGGTATATACCTTTCTCTTTCCCTCTTGTAGAATAAAATAAGCAATATTAAAAATGACCTCACAACGCAGTATTGCCGTCCTTGTCTAAAAATTAAATTTAAACTTTTATAACTCGGTCAATTTTTAAGATTAGTAAAAAAATTTTTCACTTCTCGTCAGTTTGTGCCTTGAAATTAAGATTAAAGAATTAAAAAAAAATTTAGTCAAATACCCAATTATCATTTTAAAATACATGGTTTTGTTTGTAAAAAGTTTATTAACGCTTTTACTTAATTGTTCACAGTAAATATTGGCAGTATTTTACTGTTATTTGAAAAGAATTCCCCGTAAACAATTCGATTTATAAGAAAAATCACTCACATAAAATGCTGACCCATTTTGGTGTAACTAAGCCCTTTTCTAAAGCTTTTAGCAACTGATCGTTTACGTGAAAAATTATCATGTATCACATAATTTTTATTTCCTGTAATAAGATACTTTAGCCAACCATTTTTAAGGTGGATTCTCAATTGCCCCTTGCACAAGTCAGCCCTCTTCAAATTCCCTCTTCAAAATCAAATGTAATATTTGAAGTAGCCCTGAATGATAATTATAGGAAAAAACAAAATTTTCCTTTTTAAATCTATGGACGCGATTCTTGACTGTGTCATAAGAGAGGTTCACACACCGTTGCGCATATATATCTTGTTTGCTTGCTTTATGCCCTAAATGGAATTCGCGAAGCGAGAGTACTTAAAATTCTCTTCATGGAATTTCCATATTTTTATTTTTTCTTTACTCGTGGAAACTCAGTTGCTAACCGAAAAAGATCAAATTTTACTCTCTTTATATATACCCTACCAGAGATATTCGATTAGTTTCCATATTATTCCAGAAATCGTTGGAAAAAGCGGCGGATTTACTAGTTGCCAGCCTAAAATAAAATGAAACGGAATTATAACATGTTTTTTCAAGGATTCAATAATAAGTCTAACGAGAAAATTATTTTCCGTGGTTAAACTTAAAGATATTCCGTGTTCTATGAAAGATCATATCTCTGTTCATTTCTATCTTTTGTTGGGAGCAAAATGGACGGTTGGCAATGTATTTATTTTTGTAACAACCTATTTTCTTAAAGTAAACTAAACGGGAAAAATAACAGAAAATAAATGTTTAATAGCATTTTTTTGGGATCTTAGGAATATTAATATCAACACGAAGCTTTTTCAATAGATTTGAATCTATGAATATGTGCTGATTTTTTTTAATTAGAAAGGTTATTCATCAAATGTTCAATTCCTGGTAAGCCTTTTTGGCAAAGGAATACTACAAAGTATAATTATGGGTATCACTTTGTTGATAATTAATATTATATTAATAACACAAAAATAATTAAGGGGGATTAAAATTGGTTATGGTATAAATTTTGAATTTAAATTAAGCAATACTTATTGTACAAGCTTTTTCTGCTTTCTCTGATAGTTAATTTGCTATATTTATTTTAAGAATTAAAATATATAATTTGAATGAAAGCCATTAAATCAAAGCCAAGTATTTAACCATAAAACGTACAGGGACTGAGGTGGATCGTATATTTTACGTTTTGGATACCTAAATCTGAAACATTACCGGACAATTTATTTGATACTATAATATTTCAACTTTATTCTTTGCCATGTTGAAATTAAAAAATAAAAGTAATTTCGCCGAATATTTGATTTCTTTTTCCTTATATAATAGAAGGGACTTTAAAGAGATTGATACTGCAAAATTTTAACCAAACAGGACAATACAATTTCTGTGTCAAAAGATTTCTAAAACATATATGATCGCTGTGAAGTTTTGGAAATTCAAAAAGAGTCCTAAAAATGAAAACAGTCGTAAACCATTACATCGATACTTGCAGTAAACACATGAAGTCAAAATTGTAAATGGATTTTCAACGAAATATCAAAGATTTAAAAGTAATTCGAAATCAACCTCCAAGACATTCAAAAATATCTTTGGCCAGTATCAAAACTTATAATCACTCTTAATCTAATGATAAAAGCACCCGAATATGATTGATATCAAAGGGTTAATAAATAAAAAAAGAGTTGGAACCCGACTCAGACCAAATATTTTTTTTAAGTTTTTAAGATTCTGTACCTCAAAAGAAAAAACGGAACTCTTTTAAGATCACTCACGTGTCTGTCTCTCCGTCCGTCACCGCCAATTTTCTCAAAAACTACACGGCGTAGAAACTGTAACTAGATTAATTTTTCTTTTAAATACCTAAATAAGAATTAAAGAGGAAGTAGGTACAGTAATACAAACAAATTTATAATTTTTATATATAGTTATTTGAAAGAGCTTGTAAAGAGGGATAAAAAAGATATTTTTTCATAATTTAAAAAGATATTCTAAAAAGCCTGTCATGGACGAGTAGAACTCGCATTACAAGAGTTCCTCACAAATTTCGACACTTTTAAATGGCTACACGCGTATATAGCATAGCTATTAAATTATTTAAATATATTAATTTTTCCGACGTATCATATAGTACATCTTTTACAGACGTAAAAGTATGCTGCATATTAAAATAACTATCAGATAATCTTAATAGTTTTCCCTTAATCTTCTAGCCAGGTTTTGCAAACCCTGTTTTCTCCATTATTTTTGGCTCAGTAATTTCGGAAATAAGGGAGCGATATGCCATACTTTTGCATATTTTTTAGAATATCTTTCTAAATATGCAATTTAAAATTGTAAAAATATTCCTCATAATAAGCCTTTTAAAATGATATTCTATATTATATGTTTGTTCCTCTATATGATATTTTTAATTAGAAAAAATACTTTTAAGTCCTTTATTTACCTTCTTTTTAATTTGTTTACAAATATTTTAAGCAAGTTGATAGTGTATAATATATTCTTCAAAATTTATGCATCCGGTGTATCCTTGGCCTCAGAAAATATGATCATATTTCTGATTACAGGTCACTTCTCAAATGGCTGAAGATCCGTGATCGACGCCGACTTCACATACTTACACTTCTTTTAAATATATTAAAAAATCCTCATAGCCCAAATTATCTTACTGGCAAATTTAACGATTTTTCTGCTCACAGCCTTGGGTTACGATCTGAAAGTTCCCTCATCCCACTTATTCCTAAACATAGTTCTACCATTTACGAAAAATCCTCCACTGTCCAAGCACCAAAACTTTAGAATCACCTGGATCCTGACATCAGGAGAATCATGTCCCTAAATATTTTCAAAGATCGAGTGAAAAAGTCTTGCCTCTACTGAAACCTTTTCCTTTGTGCCCTTGTATTTTCCTGTCTTTCCCATCCCAAAGCATATCAATGGTTTGTTTTACTTATACTATAAATAATTTTCATTGTAAAATCTCTTACATTCCATCAACTAAATTTTAATACCAATTGTTATGGTTGAGTGGAAGAGATTGCTCATGTAGCAATAAATCCGTCATATGCACTATACTTAAAGATGATAAATAAATATACAAGTTAATAAAAAATCACTATGCCAACTTTCAAGTTTTTACGCCGTATGTTTTGTGAGAAAATCGGCTCTGAAAATAGAAAAATGTAAATGTATTGCTTACTATGTTTTTCGCAGGCGTAAAAACATGGGAAATATTTAAAAAATTATGAGTAGAATTAACGCTACAATTTTCCTTTGCGTGGGCTTCTGGAAACACATTTTTTTCATAATTTTTAGGTGAGTAGTTTCGAAAATAAGTGGGATACATATGTCAGTGTACCTGAAAAATATACCAAGACATATGTACCCCTCTTAGAGATAATGTCTAAAACTACCCATATGTGAAATTAAAAAATATTCCGCACTGTACGTGGATTTTCCAAATTAATATTTTTGAGTTTTAGCTATTACGATATATGCGGGTTTATGTTTTATTACTCTGTCCAATTTTAAGTTTCTACGTTAAACAGTTTCTGAGAAAAACGGATGTGACGCATAGTCACGTGAGTGATTGCATGAAGGTTCAGTTTTTTCCGTTTAACAAATGGAATCCTAAAAATATGCGATAATACACAATTAACTTCGATTTATTTCCAAAACTAGTGGACTAAAAATCATGAAAAAAAAGATTTGTTAAATTTTGTCTAGAAAATTACAGGATAGTTACAGCGATTAACCTAGAGTTTGTAACTTGAAATGTGCACCGTTTTTCATACCTGTGTACATTAATTTTTCACAACATAAATATACTAGCAATATATTTGCATCATAAAAAATTAATATTTGTATTTGTTATAGTTTAACAAAATTGCCACGTACCCTTAAATGTTTGTAAGTGCCTAAATATCTACTGAAATCTTCATAGTTCTACCTGTATTGGACAGGTTTTTAATGTTTTAAGTGAAATTGAAGTTAACAATTTAAATTAACATCATCAGATTAGATGTAAGACTAAAGATGTTCAGATAAAATCTGAAAGAATGCTTACCAAAGTGCGCCTGTCGCATTGAAACCATCGCCAGGAAGAAAGTGATACGCCAATTCTAGTCCGATTACTATTAAAAACCAAAATTAAAAATGAATCACTTGCATTTCTCAATAAGTCTTTATTATAGACACTTAACACTTATCAACAAAATTTTTGTTACTTTGATACAGTAAGAAAATAAAATTTGGTGGAATATCGCCCCCCTTTTAATTATGTGACAGTATTATTCTTATAAAAAACAGTTTGTAACTAAAATGCTCTGTTTAAAATCATTGAATTTAAAAAAAATCTGAATCAAAAAATTAAATATCTCACAGTTTCTTCACATATAATCAGTCATTGTACACATTTTTCTATCCTTAATTTATCGAACTAAGTGTACCAATATAATAAAAATGATTTCTCTATTTTTTCCTATTTTATATACCTATCAAACTCGCTAAATCAATTTGTATAAGAAAACGATATTAATACGACTCGTTTCTAACCTTTTTCATTATTTTTAATTACAGTAGGTCTAATATACTTATGGACATGCGTCGTCAGCCTAGTCCAAGTAATTAAGGAGCTGGAAAGAGAAGACCTCGAAACAACAGTGGTGAATTTGACGCATCTGGTGAATGAACAGAGGAATCTCAACAGACGCCGCTACTTGGACGCTGCATACGATGAAGACACCTACCCTTTATCCAACAATTTCCATAGAAGTATGGGTGGGAGAAAAATGAATCTCCAAAGTTTTCCGACAACAAGAAGGGAGTCCGTGCCTGGTTTACCAATTCTGAGGCGATATTGATATCTATTTTTACTTTTTTGTAAAATGGAAAAGTGTAAGATGATGCTAAAAAAATACATTAATTTAGAATATCATAAAATCAGTTGTTGATATAGATGAGTCAAGAAATTCGGCTAGTAAAATTGTAAATGGAAACCGGTTCAGAAAAACTTGCATCATATTGCGGCTAAGCACCATACTCTAGGGTCACAATTTTGTGTCGTTTTCTGGAAAAGAATTAAATCTATAATCTCCGATTTCTCACAGTATTCGACTCCTTAAATACCTGATGGCATCCGCTCCAATTTTCTTTTTCAATATTGAAAATATTCTTTTCCAATATGCCACATCATCTATACAATTGGGCATTTGACTAATTTTTTTTATTTCATTAATCATAATTTCAAGGTACAAGCCGATGAAGAGCGAAATTTTTTTTTAAAAATCTTAGAAATTGACCGTTTAAAAGTTTAAATTTAACCATTAGAGAAGGACAACAATACTGTGTTGTGAGGTCATTTTTAATATTGCACATTATATTCTACGAGAGAAAAAGAGACAGGGATATACCCAACTCTATCCGTATCTTCAAATTTAGAAGCCTACATCTGGCTAATTTTTCAATCAATTTTTGAATTATTTTCAAGACTGGTTTTTAATTAACTTATATTTCACAATATTGTACGAAAAATATAAAAACTTAAAATGAATCAACTACCGTATTCTACGTTTGGTTTTTATGTATCTATTATTTTATTTTTATTTATTTTTTCCCATGTGGGTGTCAATCCTTTTATCCGAAAGCATTGAGAATGATTTCGGTTTCATTGTGTAGCCTATAATATCAACAGAAAGGAAAGGACAAAATGAAGTCAGCAAACGATCGTAAACGTTTTTGTTATTATAACATCAATACAAATTATTGGAAAACCTGTTTGCCTGTAACGCGTTTCAACTGTAACTTTTTATTTATTTCTAATTTAATATATGAATATGTAAGTAAATGTAAACTAATTTATAATAAATATATAAATAGTTCAAATTTCATTATTAATTTTGTGAACAATAGAGATAGAATTATAAAGAAACGTATTTGAATCTACCGACAGATGGCGGTAGAATAGTGTTATATGTCAGTGAAATGCTATGAAATTAATCCTCAATATTTAAACGATACTGTGCAATTTTTTTCATTATTAATTACTTATTTACACATAATTTTAATTTAATATACTTTTATAATATAATTTAATATATATAATATAATTTTAATATATATTCAATCATTAACCCGGTGTAAACACTAAAAAAGACGCGATGTTATAATTCCTTTAATTTATTTAATTTTACCATCACTTTTGAACCCCTTATTTAGAGTGTCATAACTAAATGGTAAAAACGAAACTCTTGTAATTTCGTTGGGTTCATCTGTATATCTGTCCGTCCTTGAAGTTTCTACAGTTATGGACTGTGTCTGAAATTTAACATAAATATGTTTCATAGAGAAGTCTCAGTTCATTTTTAATCATATTTTAAAATAACATTTTTTTAATGTAGCTCTGGAAGCACATTTTTTTCGCACATTCTATCCAATGGAAATCATTAAATAAGACTTTTGTCAATGGTACTGAGGTTTTATTTTTTTTTACTATTTTTCATATTTAACTTCTGTTTGCAAAATAGCAATATTCAAAGTAACGTGCAGAATGTGACCCGCCACCACCCTCTAGCTTTGAAATAAAATGATTTTAAGACATTTAGGCTATACAGCCCATGAATAAAAGACCTCACATAGAACCAAGCTATAAACGCCAGTCTTTAGATAAAAAGTCTACTATTGTCTATCATGAATACTACATCTTTGTCGATACTACAATACATATTTTTTAATTATGGTATTTCTACAACTATATAAATATATATATATATATATATATATATATATATATACATATATGTAAAATCTTTTTCGTCCTAGCTACTCCTTGACTGAAAAATAGCCGATTGTCGTTAAAATAAAATTTAAAAGGTGACTTTTTCAGAAAATTGAAAATTTTATTCATAATTATTTGTCGTCTTTTTCGTACACACGATACCTGAACACATTTTACAGCGCCGCTCGGGGGAATAACCCGCTAATAGCTGCGAAAACATTGCCACTGCTGGTAAAAGTCGCACTCCGGGCAAATATTGGGTGTGTTAAAGAGTTATGTGTAATATTTGTTTTGCACTCAATTAAAAAAAGGGAGTGTTTTACGTTTTATTTCAACGAAAATTTAATCCTTTATAGCCAACGCATAACGTCTTTTTTTGGTTGACATCTATTACCAGACACCGTGTGTGTATGTTTTCACTTATAGCGCGTGGTCAGAAGCACATACCAGTGTTTTTTTTAATACATTTTATTGAAATTTCAATTTACAATATCTTTTTCTTAATTTGTACATTTTATAAATCTTCACTTCATGTTTTGGTTTGCTGGACAACAACGACGGAATCGAATGCAAACTCGCGACTTCTGTTTAAATATAATTGCACGATAGGATATTTGAGAACTTTTTGAAAGTGACTTAAATCACATATTGGAGGTAAGTGAGACACGTTCACATAGAAAGTGTTATTGTTTGTGAATAATACGTTTTTTTACTTTCTGACGCTCAGTCACAGCTACGTGTCAAGCTTGACCTCATTTCTATGTAAACACCAAGGATATCTGTGAGGGTATCAATGAAATAAATAAAAAGAGTCACTTTCACGTAAAAAGTGTTATTGTTTGTGAATAATAATACGTTTTTTACTTTCTGACGCTCAGTCACTGCTACGTGTCAAGCTTGACCTCATTTCTATGTAAACACCAAGCTCATCTGTGAGGGTATCGATGAAATAAATAAAAAGAGTCACTTTCACGTAAAAAGTGTTATTGTTTGTGAATAATAATACGTTTTTTACTTTTTGACGCTCAGTCACAGCTACGTGTCAAGCTTGACCTCATTTCTATGTAAACACCAAGCATATCTGTGAGGGTATCAATGAAATAAATAAAAAGAGTCACTTTCACGTAAAAAGTGTTATTGTTTGTGAATAATAATACGTTTTTTACTTTCTGACGCTCAGTCACTGCTACGTGTCAAGCTTGACCTCATTGCTACGTAAACACCAAGCATGTATCTGAGTGTTTCAAAGAAATAAATAATTTAGATTTTGAGTTTTCGGTGCTTCAAAACAGATAGGAAACCGTATCATTAGTACATCGTTGTATAATACACATTAAAACTGCATCAGGGAGACTATTCAGTTTGTGTGCCATATAGAAAAGAAATGAGAAGGTGTAGTAACTGAAACTTGCAAAAGGAAAGATGCAGTAGATATAATGCAATACAAACTCACCCCTTTTACTTTTGTGAAAGTCATTTTGATGTAAATATTAATTAACCCTTCAGTGTAAACCGAAATGAAATGAGAAAAAAATTTAAGTCAGAATTACACAAAGGCAGTATGTGTCTGAGTTTCTGTGATGATTATAATAAATTTTTGTTTATTCTGAACCAATTTTCGTAGTGTGAGCATCAAAAAGTTTTTAACTAATTTTTTTAAGTGCAAATTTTTTAAATATTTCTTAATTATACTTTACATTGTTTGTGCTTGTGCTAATTATAACATTCCACTCAATTCTCGGGCGGGATAGGCCAAGCCCCCTAGAAAGTGTTGGCCGCCCACCAACAACGCTCAGAACCAATTTTTGACATTTAAAAAATGCAAAACCGTCGTCAAAGATCGCCAGCTATGGAAGAAGAACGATAATGAGGCTCTGGACCGCGCACCACCAACGGCAACCTATTTTCTAAGGACAAACTCTCCATCAGCAGTCATTACCTAGGAAACAACAAAAGAAGAAAGACGTAATTATAGGCTACTTCTAAACCACTCCAATGTCAATGGTAATGATGTGGGTGTATCCATGAAAAATAATAATGCGAAATATATTTTTGGTATAAAGTAATTAAACAAATTATTTCATATATTTTTTTAAAATAAAAAAAGTATTGTAAAAAACAAATACCTACTTAAGGTACTTGTTTTTTTACAATAATTTTCTTTTATTTTTACTAATAACTACAGATTCGAAAGGGTGGTGGGACGGTGAAAAAGAAAGTGAGAGATCAGTGGAAGCAATAAAAATAGCACCAAAAACGCAATAAAAGTGTCCTAATGTAATACTTCCCCAAGACATTACCGAAAGTAAAATAAATTATCGGTAATATCGAGCAATATTTTAAATAAACATTTCGAAAATTTACCATCTTGATATCGGGGGAGTCAATCATTCACAGAAATTACAGGTTCTGGTTATGTGTTTGGGTCAATGGTCACGTATGCTAAATGGATAGAGAGGTAATCAATGATGAAGTTTTTGAAGTTACCTTGTCATTCTTACTTATATATTTTTACGTAAGCTTGCTTTGAATTCGTACATATCGATATTTTAAAATTACTTTTCTATTTTAGACAACTCTTTAAGTCAAAAAGTATCATAAATGACCCAGTAGATATTAAATAATTGCAAAAAGTATCATAAATGACCCAGTAGATATTAAATAATTGCAAAAAGTGTCATAAATGACCCAGTAAATATTTAATTTCGATTAAACAGAAATACATATTTCGGAAGCTCGTCCACTGACCATGCATATATGATTACTTAAGACTACAACTAAACACTATCCCTTTTAATATTGACGTCAACCTTTCTAACACTGGATAAATTAAATCAAGTTCATAATTTCACATGCAGATAATCAAAATAAAATATCGCCTTACACAAGATTTAACTGGTTTATTAACCAATTTATTACTGTTGAAACACAAGAGTGTTTTATGTTTACTTTCGAGTACGGTATTTCTTGGAATTCTCGTGTAAACAACAGCAATTTACGTCACATTATCCGAAATATATTTCTTACTTTAATTATTAGTTGTAATTTCAACCAATTATATCGTGTTTGAATGTAAAGTAATTTTTGGACCATATTAATACCTACAAACGTCAAGAGGGCAGATTGCTCTGTATCAAGCGCCTCGCTTACTAATCAATTAATAGCTTAATTATTGTACTTCTCTTTCAAAATATGATGGCTACGTACAAAAGAGGTACGGAAAGGGATGGAATGTCGTTGGAAATTATGTTATAGTTTCTGACATCTCCAACGAGAAAAACAATTAAAAAGAGATGACAAAACAGTATGAATTATTCACAGATACTCCTGGAAGGCAGAGTTTAGAAGAACTGAAAAAAATTAACCAAAAATTTGAAATTATTTAAAATTTGCTTGGATTATTAAGAAACTCATCAGAAAACACAAGCACATTTGTTCGAGTAAGTTACATGACTAGTTTGTTTCAGGAAACTCTAGTGCCGACTTTTCTGATAAAGATACAATTGATATTAACACACCAAAGCGCATTTCGAATTAAAATATAATTTAGAAGGAATCCTCTAAGCTTACACTTCTTTAGCGATTTCGGCGGGCAATGAGTTGCAAAAAGCCGATTTTTATGGAATAAATATATGAAAGTAATAAAAAGTAATCAATATGAATCATAGATGAGGGTTTGATTTATTTTATATCAAAATATTTATACTACATATTCCCAGAATTTAGAGTAAACTTGACAAAAATGGAAGTTTTTGGTCAAAAATATGAACACGCTCTTAGACAAGAACGGATGGTCACCCGTTCATGTTGTATGCGTAAGAAAATAATAACAAGGCCACTTAGTTTGTTGAAGTGTGAGATATTTATCTTTCAGTTTTTACTTGTAAGAGTTTCTTAAAATTTCAAGGTAATAAACGTTTATTAAGATGGATACAGTGAATGATATTGTTAAACTTCTTGAAATTTATAAAAGTAAAGTAACTGTGAAACTTGTTCGCGCAACGCAGTTTTATATAAAATACGAGGGTCATCGTACTTACGTTTCACATTTTTCAAAAAGACGACTTTACTTTAACAGATCTTTTTAACACAGAAAGAAGCATCTCGTTAAGAATTGCTTAAGAAAGTATATGTAACAATATCCATCAAAATGACTTCTCTCTCTCTCTCTCTCTCCCTCTTCTGACGTTTTTGAGGTGCGAGCCACCTAAAACATTTGTGTTTTCTAATAAAGTAGATGGCGCTTCCTTTCATATTTCTGATATACTTAGCTATGGAATTGTCAGGTCAATCAAAAGAAAAAAGTTCATTCAAAAGAAATACTAATAAAACAGTTTCTGTCTTTCAGTTCGAAATCAATCTATCTAATATTTACTTTTTTTTTTATTTTCATTTGATTAGAAACAAAATCTGATTAACTAACACTAGGTCAAAATAATGTCAATTAATTTCTTTTTGTTCTTAAAATAGTAAGATTTACTTTGTTGGTTGTTTTTGGATCATTTTTATTTATTTGATTAAAACTTATTGTTTTTTATTATTTCTTTGTGTCTTTTCGTTATTTGTTTTTTTAGGATAGATTGTGAAGTTGATATATAGAGCACAGAACTTAAATGTTATTCTGTGATGTAGAAAATGAATAAACAGTAGGTCTACTCATAGTGTCAGATATTATTGTGGAGAATATAACGTAGATAGGATTGTATATGATATGTATCAATTTCTAAAATAAGACAAATATAATAGTTCACTATTCTGTATTGTTTCTTTAATTCTTCAAATTCGATTATCTCGTCTCTCTCATTGATTACAGAGTGTGTTCACGTAATACAAAAAATGTCGTCTATAGTTCGAACTACTACGAAAGTTCCCTTATATTTGATATTGACATATATAAAACTACCAAGCAGCAAAATAAAATAGTTCTTGTCCTTTCTGTATTGCAGAAAACATTTAATTTTTTGCGTAACATTTCCGAACGCCTACGTAATCACGAAACGATAATCCGTTCCTGTGCATTAAAATATTTTAAAATTGACCCAAGCCTAGCTTGCTTACACTTCACAATAAAAACATTCTATTTTATCAATTTACATAAGGCATTAGGTTAATATAAATATAAATGACCTTGTAATTTATATTCTACAAACCCTAGTCACGTGTACATTTTTAGGAGACACATGATTATATTAATACGATGATTTGATATAAGATGGCGCTAACACAAAAATAATTAATCAATAAATTAAAATAGTTTTAATCTATTAATTTTGACTATTAATGTCATTTAAATGAATGTTCTATTATCAGAATAAATATATGTTAATAAAAAATAAATATCATTGGTAAATAATATTTGTTTATTATAAACTCGTTAATGTGGCGTTTGAACCATTGAACTAAAGTTATTTTTTTTTATATAATAAATGTACTATTTCTATCAATGTATTACCAATTGCATTGTTTACTTTTTATAATAAAGTACTGAATCGCAATTTAATTTTAAATTATTCATTAGTTTTTACTTACTGTATCCAAGAATGTAAACATTGCATGCATAAGTAATACATAAATTGTAATCATAGTGTAACAAATTCAATTTGTATTATATTTAATTGTTGAGATTGCGTAATTGACGCATTTGATTTGATGGCTTTATAAAGAATAATTTAAGCTAATAGAACCATATCTTTTAGGATTTTGTAAGTTTTCATTTATAATCATATGTGGAAATTGAAATCTTTCGTATCAATATTCATATTCATCTCGAGATGGCCACTCAACTAAAAATAAATAAATAATAACTAATTAGTCAATTATTTAGTTCTTTTTCTAGCTATGCTCAATTTTTCTGCTTCTAGACATATATGAATCAAGGCAATAAAACTTAATATTTTTAAAGGTTTTTTTATTTTGTTCATATATATATTTTTTAACATCTATATCAATAGTGAGAGAGGCGCAACGAACGACCACGTTTTCACATTAATTTATCACTTTTAGGTAATGATAGAGTAAAACCGCTGGAATACAACACATTACTTTAATAAAATTAGATATATTATACAATCATATTAATAATGCGGCAACATATTTAAATTTGGCGTAACTCAAATTTGTGTTTCTTTTTGAGTTTACATTACCCATAGGCAATAACATTTAAAGAAAAAACTGAAAACACTGTAAGAATACTGCTAAATGAAGAAAATTGAAATATTTGATTGGCCATCTTACCAAAGAAATAATGTTACTCTGATGCCCAACTTATTAGAAACTAAACATATAGATAAACGAATATGTATCCAAAATAGTGTTTAGTATTTTAATGTTGACAGCTACATATTTTGACATTTGTAGGTGATAATATAATCATTACATTACATACCGAAAAAATGTACCAATCGGTTTGATTAGCAATTAGTGTGCTTATAGCATGAAACTAAAATTCTTGTTTGATATTAGTAGATGTTATAAAAATTGATTATACATAAAACGCTGTAAAGCAAACTCTGTTTTCGTTGGATTGTTTGTTTATTCCGGAGAACATGTCGGCAAAAGCGCCCGTCGAAATTGGGCAGTTACCTCCCGAAGTCATAGAAAACATATTGATTTTCGCCGATTTATCAACACTAGACCTGTTAAGATTCAGCTCAACATGCCGTCAGTTCAGAGATATAGTTATGCGCAGTCAGGTGATTTGGAAGTACAATCTTAAAAATACGTAAGTACATTGTTCTGGAAATGCTCTACGGGATATTTGAATAAACAATTATTTACCTTGTAAACATAACTTTCTTGCATCTGTATTGAAAATTTCGAATTATTATTTAAGTATTAATACGATAAAGCCTCAATTAAATATTAGGTACCACTTTAAATATTAGAAAACAGTTTTAGATTAAGCTCGATATGATTTCTTTTAAATGTAGTTAAAACAGTTAGTGTGTAGTTAAAATATTTTACTTAAAACATTGCATTGGACACTGATTAAGTTAATGACGAACTATAACATTTATAAGTTACACACATAAATTATAATCATTTTATTTTCATTCAGTATCTTTTTCAATATCACAATCAATAAAACTCAACAAATCTAATAAAAATTATATCACATGAGATTTCCATCATATTTTACAAGGTACAAGCAATTATCTAGACTTTACATTATTAAGATAATAGTATGTATATTGAAATTTAGTAATTAACTGAGAAATTTGCATTAGTATATATAACAAAATTGATTTACGAAATTGTTTAATAATCCATTTGCATCATTATTTATAAATGAATGTAGATTCAATATGAAAGAAATTATAGCATTTTATATAAGTTTTGAATATTGAATATATTTGGCGTTAATTTTGTAGAAATTCATTATTCACAATTAAATGAAACTACGTGATGTAGTATTATTTCTACTTTCTTTAAGTTCTTTACAACGACCTAGGTTTTGTTGTATTACAACACCTTCAGGTGGGCTATTAGCAAAGATCTATTTGCTATTAGCAAAGATCTATTTGCTAATAGCCCACCTGAAGATGAATTTGGTTATACCATAATATTCTAAAATTAACAATATTTTCTGTTGTGATTTTTCTCTTTTCCAATTTAAGAACTGGATGTTTGTATTATACTATTGCTATTTATATTATTGGATTTAAAAGTATTCTACATAAATATGTTATATTTAAGTAGGCCAGAAGTTATGTAATTTTTTTATAATACTGAAAAACCAAGGGAAAATGTCTTGTTGGGGAAGTGACCATCGATGCAGGATAGGAATCTTTAAATCCAGGGCAGTGATGTTTCACAAGTTGCAAGTAATTTAATAAACTATTTTGAAATAAAATTATGTATAAATGATATCTATTGTAAATTTTTATTACTAACACTGTATTATAGTAAACAATCTTAGTTTTAAATATTTAATACCAATATTAAACTGTTTTAATCAAATTTTATAATCATATTTAGTCTTGTTAAATTAACTAAAACTTTTCTAAAGCGATAATATAATTCCTTGCACAAAATATTAACAAACTAGTGATCCACCCCGACTTCGCATGGGTGCAATTAAATTATTTGATTATATATGTATTGTTTTTTTGTTTAACAAAGTCTTGTTCTTTATTTTACTCTTAACAAGAAGTAATATTGTCCCGCGACATGATGCATTTGCGATATTCCTTTATCAAGTGTGCCTGTTTCTCCTCTGCATGCACGAATACATCGTACCGAACATCATAAAAATGTATTCGAAATCCTTTTAATTTGAACATTGTCAATTTCTCCTAAACTACTGATACGAATTCTAAAGTTGCTGGTTGCTATTTTTTGGTATAAAGCGGCATGTCCCAACTTTACATGGATGTAATTAAGTTATGTAATTAGGTTCTTTGATGTATATATATATATATTTTTTTATGAATATAGTCCTGTGTTTTATTTTCATTGATATTTTTGTAAGCATTTGCAGACTTTTCTTTAGGCCTTTTTATAATTGTTTTATTCGCCCATGCATAGTATTAGTATATCTATTATAGTACTGCCAGCATTCTTCACGAAAACGTCCAGACTGGCGGCTTTTTCTCCAACTATGTTCATATTATTAACTATATGCAACATATGTATATATAATAAAAAAACTATAAACGTATATTTCAACAAAACTTAAAAACCTCTTTTTGCACGTGTCTCTAATAGAGGAATAATATGAAATAATCAAGTAGAATACCATTTTTCAAAAATATTAATAGGATTTTAAACTTATAAAATATATTATTTCCCTGAAGAATAATAGTAGGTTGAAGTAATTTCTCCCAAATCTGTTCGACTAGAGCATGAGAAACGTCATTGTCATCGAACCTTTGGCATTCCAGGTTTTAAAAAAATAACAATTATATCTTCATGTCAGAACAACGTACACCAACATATCTTTATTGAGTCTTTTTGTTTTGAAATCTCGTAAGAAGTTTTTGCATCAGTATAAATTTCACCGACATCTTTCATATTGGTATCCCAGATAGCATAAATGTCAAATATTTAATTTGGTGTAATGTCTAGGATAAATAATTTGCATAAGTTCTAGCACAGACAAAACTTGATAAAAGAAAACTTTGAAAAACTTATAAAAGCAGCTTAATCTCTTTAATTTTCATTTTAAGTAACATTAAAAGGGTAATTCAAATTTATTGTATTTTTAATCTAATAATGTGATCAGCGTTTTTCACACCCTTATGACAAAATATTTTTCATTATATGACTTTAGTTTCATAATCAGTTACAACAAGTTTTTGTAAATTAAAATAAAATTTCACATTATATACATTTTTCTAACTTATGGGTTATTCACAAGAAAAAATTAAGATTGTATTCAGATTGAACTGATCCTTAGTTTTAATGTAGATTAAGCTTTATTTTTTTTATGCAAAAAGCAATCAAAGAAACTGAAGAAAAACTTAAAAAATATGCGACTCTGCTCTATCTAATGGAATGGTTTATGTAAATTTCATAGTCAAAACAGGACCCCCATACTAAACAAATAATTAACTTACTAATGGACCACCAAATTATTAATGCTACTAAAAAAATAATGAACTTGGAAGTGTATTGGAAAACCTTTAAATTACAATTTACAAGATAGTCAATATTGTGAACAACTTGAAAGTATTTTTTATATTTTGCATGAACATTTAAATTTAAAAAGCTATCAGCAAGATGGTGCCATGTTTATTGAGAAACCAAAAACTACATTTTGTAACCAAAAACTATATTTTGTGACAGTTTCTCGTTAGTGTTTGGACATGTGTAAGCACAATACAAGTGAATTTTTTCACCGATATATTGATGAGACATAGATTCATCCATACAAACCAAAAATAAAACCAATCAAAAGTGAACGTCAACTGATTAGCGTTCTCTAAAGAAGGCAAATACTGTCAAATCTGCAGACAAAATCAAGGTGACTGTGTTCTGGAACTGCCAGGGTGTTATTTATATTGATTACTTAGAATGGGGAACAATGATAAATGGGGCATCTTATGGTCCTTTGGTGGACAAATGTTATGTTATATGAAAGGAGAAATAACCATATTTAAAGATGAAATAATGAAAGGAGAAATAACCATATTAGAAGATATAAGTCATCTTTCATCACAATAATGCAGCCTGCTCAGTCATGTCATTCAAATTCATGTCCATGTTATTACACTATGAATTTCTACTTCACTATGAGTATTCCCGAGATCTGTTTTTGCTCCTTCCTAATATGGCTCATTAAACGTAAATTTACCCCAAATGTGGATGTTACAGTGCAAACAAGTGCTTATTTATCAGTTTTAGAAAAAATTTTTTTGAGTGGGTTAATGAAGACAGAACATCGTTGGTTGAAGTGTATTCAGATCAAAGATAGTGTTGAAAAATAAATTAATTTGGCTGAAATTATTTTTTTTATTTCGAAGTCACTGACTTATAAACAACCTTATACTTATCATAACAAAAGAATTCATGTTTTGATTGATAGTTTCCGAATATCAAAATATTTACTTGTTCTAAAGAAAGTAAAAGTAGGTTTAAATTAGCATGAATTACACAAAGACCATTTCTTGTTGGTTGACATGCACAGTAGAAAGTTAAAAGTCAAAATGGCTTCATGTGATAGAACGTAGTATAGCTCCATTTGTTGACAAAAACTATGGATAATTTCTCGTTAAGTATCTTTTTGTAAATATTGTTTCTTTTGAAATTGATTTTTTCTAGTACTTTTTACTAGACACAGTCGACTGCTATGATTTTCTTCTTTCAATTTTATAATTGTCTTATTTTCTCTTGTGTTACTTTTTTGTGTTAGCTTAATATTGATGCTATTTGAAATTGAGTAAGACTTCGTGATTCTTCCACTTAATATTCTTCTACCTTTTTTTCACCACAAATAATTTTCACATATTCTTTAATTTGATTCTCCATCATTTTATTGAATAATCATTTTAGTATTATTTGTACATCTATCTATTTCAACTTTTGTATTCAGAGTCCATTTTTAGTTTTTGTGGCAATATTGCCAAAATGCAACACTTATAGATAGAATCACTAAAGTGTCCATTCGTGAGGCGATTTTCTCAGACACTATTCAATGTAAAAATTGAAATTTTGCACAGAAATAGAGTATAGTGTTCCAGTTATAGACGTGAAGTTAAATAAGTTCAACTTTGTCCCTGAGTTTAATTTCAGCGTGTAAATTGGGAAAGAAAATCGTTTTCGAGTGGATTGTGTAGGGTGTCAAATGAAAAGTTATTGAAGCACTAATTCTACAATACATATGACATATTTTTTTATGAATTTGTTTAAACATTTTTCAGGAAAATTGCTTAAAAATTCATCCTAATCAACCTGCAAAAGACAACACATCATAAAAACAACACAAATAGAATAATAGTGCAGCCAGCTTAAATATCCCCAAATGAGGTTCTTAGTCAAAATTAGGTTTTTAAGAAACATGGGGTACGTCTTACAATATTCAAATCTAATATCATAACATTTAGTGTTTATGTACACATCTTACTAATAAAAAATAAATATTGATCCAATTTACAAGCTTCACACATATCTCTTGTTGTTGAAACATGATCATGTCCATTAGATACATTTTTTTCAAACTATTAAATAGGAGTAAAAAGACTAGATGGACCGGAAAAAACACAAGCTAATCTTGACTGGGGTTCTCTTGCATTAGTTCGGCCACCTTTACATGACTTAACCCTCAAATGTAAATAGTCAAGTTAAAATGAAATAAACATATAGACAATTATAAATCATATGAAAGAGAATGAAATAACAAATCCAATGGTAATATAGTCGTCTATAGCGTACAGTTATTCTTGCTCCTATGGTTTTTTGAAAATTGTGTATGATTGTGATTTGTTTTGTGTTTGTGATTGTGAAACAGATGTAAGAGTTATCTATTATTTGATGTGTAGTTATTATTGTTTTAATGTTTCTGTAACAATTTTTTTTTTTCGAAAGCTTACAAAATTTTTTATTCTTTGTATATTTATTTGACATATGCAAAATTTTCTTGCCATTTCCAATGGAACTTTACCCAATTTACATGTATTTTGATTATTTTTTCAATGCAATATATTTATTTTTTAACATTACTGAAATGTAAGATGACATTTTTTGCTGGTTTATAGCAGTATATATTTTGGTGGATTTCCATTAATAAATAAGCAAAATGCGTAATTTGAAAATCTTACTTTTTTCACATTTTCTAAGCTATTGCATTTCAGTCCGTTCTCCAGGCCAGAATTGTAAAAATCCTTTTTTTTTAAGAAGTCAGGACACGATGTATAATTATTAAAATTCTTTGTATTTATTTGATACTGGTATATAAGTCTACATCATGCTCAATAAAAAAAATCAAGTGAATTGATATTACCTTTAATAATTATGTATAACCAGGATTAAGATTGAATGTTGTGGGAAACTCTAATATAAATGTTTTAGATAACGTAAATAACAGTCTAACCAATTATTTTACACAAATTATTAATGATACCAACAGAGACAAAGCCTTAATAGATAACGTATACAGAAAAATTTCCAATTTCTGTAAATATTTATGTCGCAGAAGTTTTTTTTGCAATCGCAAACATATTTCTTTAAGAATGGAAGATGTTGACTTACAACGAATAATAAAAATTACTTCTTTCTTTAAGGATCATTCCGACAATGTGCAATGCTGTGATCATCTTTGCATGCCGATTATTACTTTTGCTGGTATCGAAAGCAATGCTGCACATTGTACTGGACTTTTTATTTTATTTATTTGATTTAATTTTCTCTAGCACTTCTTTATTTTTCGCTTAGTCTTTTAATGTTTTCTATTTTGTTTTATTCTTTATTATTTCTTGTTTTTTTCTTAATTATTTCATTACGCAACCTGTTTCGATTCTCGGCGGAAAGTGCTTTATTATTTTCCCTTTAAGGAAGTAGAGGTAGTGCTCCATTTTCTGAAGAAGGTGGCATAATGGAGCATTTTAGTTACTTTAATGCTTCCAGTGATATCTGTGTTTACTGTTTTTTTTCTACGCCCTCATATTTTTCTGTTTACCATATTATTAGGCTTTGTTGGGCGGTACAATATCTAACTGAAAACCTAAAAAAATTATTATTATATTTTAGGACTAGCTTCAACAATATATTTCCTCTGCCTAAGTGTATCTCCCCGAGCACTAAAACGCCAGGATGGTAGCATTAAAAGTGCACTCCTTTATCTATTATGCCCATCTTTATCTATCTATCTACAAGTGTTACACAAAAAATAAAGTAATTATCCAATAAATTACTTATCACAAGAGTGACCTTTCCTGGTCCACGTCATGAACGGATTGCACAAGCAACTGCCACGTCATTCACACCAAAACTGTTACAATGTGTTATCTGATGCTATTTTTCTAAATAATTATGATGTATATGAAATGAAATATATTCATATGGCCCCTATGAGGGGGTAAATAAAATACTCTAATTTTCTTTTCATTTCATGTGTTTATATATCAATGAAAAGAGTTCCATACTGTATATAAAGGTAGCTTAAAAGAGTCCCAAAACTATTTTTTCACCATTTTAGCTAAAATATTTCTAAGATTATTGTTAAAAGCTTTTACAAAAAATATGTCCACCTATGCCCTTCTATCTGTGAAACTATTCAAATTAATTAGGAAAAATAACGTTATTAGAAATATGCCTACAATTTACCGCATAACTATGGCAACGTTATAAATTTTATAGTTTTTGAAATATTATGGAATGCAATGTATTGCAAACATATGTAGATAATATGCATAGTACGTAATAATGTAGATGTTTTTGAAGTGAAACTTCTTTGAACATGATGAGAGTAAATATATCGAAAGAAGAATAGAAAATAGGTGCTTAGCTGCCAACCCAGGGTGACAGATGAATACAGTAGAATAAGACAAGCAGTGAATGCATGCTAGAAAACAAAAAAAAAAGCTGTTTTGTACATTTTGTGTGTCAAAAGTAAACTGTTGAAATTTTGTCGATTTTTTTATCTATTATTAATTTAAATTGATTTTACATGTACTTCTCCATTACAAGACTAACAATATACATACTAAATTTAATTATAATGAACCTGCATATATAGCTGTCGTACATATAATTTACAATAGGAGCGATACATCCCGATTTCCTTCAGCCATATTTAGCCATGTTCTGGTATGAATACAGTAGAATAAAATTCTAATGTCATTACAACTGCATTGCAGTTGTAATGACATTTTAATAATTTTCCTGAACATATAGTATATATTATTTTAATCCTTACTTATATACTTACAAATTGAGGTTCAGATCGCCAAAGAAGTTTCACTTTTGTCACATGTACTGAGTTGCATGCGGTTTTTTTATGTTTTATTATATAATGATTTTATATAATTGATTATGTATATACAATCAACAATTATAATGCAGTCCATTTATGATTATCATTTGAATAGTTACTTAATCATGTCAGTTGTCGCTGAAAGACTGATTGCAAAATTAAAAAGATATCTAATGTACAGACATTGGTAATGTAGCTCATGTTCCATTAAAAGTATATGAAAATTATGGTATGAATAGAATGAGTAGAATTAAGGTAAAAGAAATAGCTTATCTACTAAAACTAACATATTATGAATCTACGGAAATGGAATAATCTTCCGGTTTTACCTATATTATGTTTTTACTGTTTATTTACCAGCCAACTAATATTTATAATTAAATTTTCAAAATTTAAGTTTGACATGGGCTTCTAATAATGCTAATGACCATATTACCTGCTTAGTAACATAAGATCAATCACATTATATAAAACATAGAAAAATAAAAATACACTAGTTAATTTTAGAACATTAAAATTATGTTTAAATTAGTGTTCAAAACATTAAAATTTGTTTTTTTCATGTCTTTTAGGGCCATTGCTTATTCTTTCCGAGGAATTATTATCTTCTTTATTATATGAAATTGGTAAACAAACATTTAAGATGAAAAATGTAATATTAAGTAGTGAAATCCTTGTGTCGTAGTGAACCTTGATAGCACTAAGGTTGTCAGAAAAGTATGCATTATTCTACTTAAGTATGATTTTTTTTGTTCATGTTTTTTATAAAAACCATAATAAGTTTTTTATATAAACAAGTTCCTTGACAATGAACATAATATATAAATAGAACTTTCATTACGTATCTGATGCATGCAATGGTGTTTTCTAATTTACACTAGGTGATATCAAAATACAATGTCTACTGACACAAATATCTGACATATACATGGAAAGAGATATATACCTGTAAATATTGTTAAGTATAAAATGATAGTCATTCAAAACAATATATCCATAATTATATTTAAAGATTGTCAACACAGTTATAGTTTTGTGAATGAGTTTGTTCATTCCAGAAATTATTCATTGAAGAATGCTAAAACAATTGTGAAATCAATAAAACGTGTTATAGAATGAATGATGCCCTTATAAAAATAATAAAGAACGAAAAGTCACGAGTCTCGTGTAATGCGAATAACCAAATTAATTTTCGTAAGAGGATTGAAAATCAGAATACCAAGAAGGAAATTAAAATTCCAAGAAATGCATGGGTAAACTTGAGTAAATAATGTTAATACTAAAATTTCAGGAGTCACATGAGAATGATAAGTTGCCATTCCTCTCTTGCAGCCGTTCTCTGCATGCACTCTTGTAGGACGATGGCAATTGCTGCCTTGACCTGATCTTTCATCTTATTTGTGTTCTCCCTTGTTTGATGCCTTCCACTTTGCCTTGTTTCACTGAGTACTATTGTCGCTATGCAGCAACATGTGTCCAAAGAATTTTGTCAATACCATCGTTGCTACAGCGACACGCATCCAAAGAACAACTGTCTGGCGCCGAGTTCTTGGAGAATGGATGCATTAATGCAGAACTCTATCCACGAAACTCCAGTCTTTCTTCTTAAGCACCACATTTCCTCCATATCTTCATCAGTTTGTCTATAACAGACCTATTAATCGTTATAAGTCTTTTGATTTTGACAATGCATCAGCCATTGTTAGAAGTTAATGACTCAAGATAGATGTACAAATGAACCATTTTGCAATATTCTAGTTATTGTTGGCATGGCCAACAATTACCATCTTCGTCTTATTGCTATTCATTTTCAGTCTGAATTTGAGCTTGATGCTTTAAATCCTTTGCAGTAAACTTCCTTTATGATGGATACTTATTGCAAATAAGGTGGTGTCATCGCACATTGAAGATTCAAAATTGTTCGAACCATAATTCTGTCAGCAGATGTTAATTGCGAGATCATACATCCTTGACAAACTCTTATACTGGGCTGGAAATTATTCGACAGCCTGTTCTGAATAAGGTTGTTCCATTTTCATAAAGATGTTTGAGAAGCTGTATAAAATGTTTCAGTCCATCTACATTATCATTACCTATCTACATTAGTGTTTCCGAAAGTGGTTGTCGTTTTTTTCTATGATAACCTGATTTATGGTAACATAAACGTAAATATATGCATAAATGTATTCAACTGAAAATTAAATCAATTCCGAAGCTTTAGGCACTGATTGAAAATGAAATCTACCCAAGCACTGTGACGAATGGCTATTTAAAATGATACTATTTATTAATGTATGTATATAAAGTAAATAAAAAATTTCAGGTGGCCACAACTTTATCCTGTATTTTTGAAATATTCGGATCAAGATTGGTATAGCGATTGTCAGTACTTGAGTGGACTCAGCAAGAAAGTTCATGACCTAATCGCCGGAATGTCTCCAAAATATTTTGGGTAATATTACTTTTCGATGGATCTAAAGATCTCAAAATTTGTGAATTTAATCTATGTTGAAAACAATAAAAATAAAGTTATCTAGATTGTTGACATTGTTTTTTCTTGCAATGGCAACACTAACTTGATCATTGTCAACTTTGTTTTTTTTTTTAGGACGATCTCATTAAAATTGTTTGAGTAAAATAAAATTGTTTGTAAAATTGGTTTTATCCGCACAAGACTTTCGTAACTGTTACATTTTTTTTCTCTTCGTTATAGAATTCCAACATTTTAGCTCCAAATTTACTGCTTTAACTTTGTTGCCTTTTTTGTATTTAGCTATAAAATACTTCTTACATTCCTCATTACGAAAACTTCAGCTACCTTCTATGTATATTTTTTTACAGTATATTCTGCTAAATTGTAGAATAATCTACATGCTGACTTTAAAATTTTTAAGAGGCATATCAAAAAGTATATTTAAATCTTACTTTAAAATTATAGTCTAAGTATAGTTTATATCTTACTTTAAAATTATAGTCTAAGTTCTCATATCGAACCTTAAGGTCAGGAGCATATTTCTTGACATTGTTTTAATTGTTAATATTTTCTTCTGAAAAATCAATGATTTTTTCAACTCTGTAATATTATTATTTGCAATTTAACGGGCAAGTTAAGAAATACAGTTTCAAACACTGTTATGTAAGAGCAAGTGTAACGAATTGTGTAACAGTATATAGCAGTTATATTACTTGGAACAGTGCAAAACAGTCTATAATTAAGGTGTTTAGAGACCTGACCATTATTAACAAGTTGACTCCTGCGAGTCGTGGGAGACCTTCAGCATGAGTTAGTTTTTTGATCTTGGTGCCAACATGTTAAATGTTATACAAATTTCAGAAGATTCCAGGAAGTAATGAACTACGAGTTGATGGACTACGTAAATTTGGCATTGGAAAGAAATATTTCATACAGATGCGTGACCCACATACTTACGGACATAAATGAAAATAGCAAGGCTAAGGTTGTCATGACTACGAAACCATATAAGGGGTAAGATCTTTTAAATATTATACAATATTAACATCATTATAAATTATGTTATGGTTCATAATTGTACGTAATCTTGCTGTATTTCACAATACGTAAACCCTAGTAAAGTAAGAAAACATAGTACCTATACATTAGGGTGGACTGGAAAACAATTTTTTTTTATTATGATATAATATGTGATTCATTTAATAATGACAAAAATATTCTTGGTCTAACTTTATGTTTAGAGGTCTCCTTGATGTCTTAGCTTAAACATATATATGTCTCTAACACAATAATACATAACTACATCTATCTAGACATAATGTTAAATCCTTGATATGTACGCTATCTATTGACATATTACAGTGCTAAAATTTTATTATTGAACAAAAACAAAAGTATTTTTGTTCCCTGTTATCCTGTAAGAATAATTATTTTTATCCTGTAAGAATAGTTATTTTTTAGATTAAAAGTGATCAATGCCTTGGTTTGAATTAAGTACCATGCCTGTGGTAAGTTTTATAAAAATCAGGCATAATTAAATAACGTACAAACATACTTTTTGTGGTATTATCCACATGTGCAAAGCCACATATAATACATGACCTCTACTCTGTTTCCTTATTTAGATTTGGTAGATTAGGTAGCAATACATTGCTTTGTTACATTGCAAAGTTATTAAGTAATGATGTGAAAATACAAATTGGATGTTAAGTAACAGAATGGATGGTAAAATACGAGAAGTAAAAAAATTGTAAGGAGTAACAAACCTTCAAATGAGTAACTTTTTAAATACTTTATTTCGTGAAGATCTAATTAGGCAATATAATTAAAAAATGAGCAGTAAAACAGAAGCTGTTGTTAATTTCATCCATAAAAAATTTACTTATACTTAACTGATTTTCTTTTATTTGATTAAGACTTTACATTTTTCATAATTAACCAAAATATTTAGTAATATTCTAATATGTTTTTCTAGATTTTGACAGAAATGTGCCGAATATGTGAAATGACTTGAAATAAAGTAACTTTCGACTTTTACCTAATGCCGAATTGGAAATCTAATTATCTAAGTAGATATTTTCTGCCATTTCAAAAATTTTTCTACAAAATAGTACTTGTACTGGTATTTATTTAAAATACTGTACAAGCATTCATTGTACTACCACTATGGAAGTAAAAAAACCGACCAAATTCTTTTTTACTACCCCTATTTTTTTCTTTCAACCAATTTACACACTTTTTATTTCATTGTTTTTTGAAAGGGTAAGCAGAATTCTGGGATAATATCCATTATTTTTGGACTTCACGTGGTTGGTCTTTCCGTCAGCCTGGAACTGATACTGCTTTTGTTTAATTTTAATTGATGAACAAAATCTGGAAAATAGTTAATGTGATCATTAATCTTTGTTAATTTTTGCATTATTTTTGGCTCTGCTTGCATTGCTGTTCGCTTACTGACTGGTATCAGAGAGAGTGAACCATGCTACAGGTGCGAAAAACATTTTGCACGTATAACAATAAACCTAAAGTATCTTCAACAGCAATAATATAAAATTTGATGTACGCGATATTTACAAAAAAATACTCAGTTTTGGTTAATACTTGGAATAAATATTTATTAATATGTAAACAGCTTTATTCAGTTTCGCAAATTTTGAAATAATTTTCTCTGCTTACAACCACATACTCAGGTTTCACTCATTATTTAAAAATGTTCTGTGTTGATTTTTCTTCAGTTTTGCTTGATCCTTTTGATTTAAAAATTAATTTATAATTTAGTATAGAAAACGTGTCAACCTTTTCAACTCCTAGGATACACTCCTGTGTTTGAGAAACTTAATCATACTGTATACTTATAAATTCCTGCACTCCCAAGATACTCCACATCCTGTTTTGCATGTGCAAAAAATAATTTTCAGTAAGATCGTATTAGATCCAAATTTACTTGAAAATACAATATTATCGTCATAATTCTTCGTTAATCTCAGTTTTATTGGTTTCTCATCAGGAATATGGTCGGTTATTGACATACTTTTCAATCCATTCATTGAAAACTGGCAGTCATCGTTTTCTTCGATATATTTATAAATCTGCTCCATTGCTGTTACTAGTCTTGCAAAATTTGAGGATGAATTTTTTTGTCCTTCTAAGTTACTTTTACAGTATCTCTTAAAGATATGTAACAATCCATGTGATATTTAGATCCCTGAGCCACTAGATCTAGCACGCCAACAATTCTTTTATGAATGTTAAGATAATATTAACTTTTTTCTGACCTATTAAATTTAGAATGGTTTTCCTGAAAGCAGCGTCAGTTATATAGTTACTTTTTTTCCTTTGTCTCATCCACTTTTTTCACAAAAAAAAACACCTATTAAAAAAAAAAAGTAAAAAAAATTTAGCGTTGCTATTCCTCTCGTTTACTTTTATCACTTCTCCTAAATCGGAGCCCAATCGTGAACTAGATCCGATTTTTTCACAAAGGCGATAAACATTTTGTTCATAATAATCACTATTCAATGATTCAACCATTTTAATACGAGGCTGTAACAACACATATTAGTAATATTAATAACTAACGTTTATTTCATTGATTGATAATTAATATTATTGAATTAAACTGTAAAATTATTATTTTTTAGCATCGATGTATTGCAAAATATACTTTTCCAGTATTCAGAATATTTGTTGTTGTTATAAACGTGTGACATAAATATAAAACAAATACTTTATGTATACCAGTATTTTTAAAAGTTTGTCCATAAACAGTAGAGTAATAAACTTTTTTCGCACTAATTGCACAATAATAAATATACATACTTTCACAATAATCCAAAACCAAAAATTTTTTATCGATACGCACAAAAACAGCTATTTAGCCTGGCTAGTTGCAACATGTACTATTGTGTTGCGGATAATGTCAAACGTCTGTTTTTATCCCTCCTATAATCCCTTCTCCTCACCTTACTATCTGAGGTCCCTTGACGCCCCAAGGTCAGGTTTGTACTAGTTGTCCTATGTAAAATCTAACTTTAAGCGCAAAAATATCTAGTTCTTAATAAAAAATGAATGAAAATTCTGAAAAAATATTTATTATTCATTTTAATAATTAAAAAATTGAGGGTAAATATTTTAATATTTAGTGTTAAAAAACATTCCAAAAGGTTTTACAAAAATCCGTTCAGTGGACCCGGGTTCCGAGGTATAAACCTTATGGCACTCCACTAAATCAAGTTTTCATCGTACTCAATGCTCAATATCTGTTCCCGTCTAAAATGCTATTTTTACGCTAATATAAACATGAAGCATCTGTGAAGTGTAATAAACCCATTATAAAATTTGAAGGAACATGCATGACCATTCTTTCAAGGCATGGCAAACTGCTCGCATGACGCACATTTTTTGTTGAACTCATAATTTGAAAACAGTTATAAGTTTAAACATTTTTGCATGAAATTTTGATGGGATATTTTTTGATAACATTACTATCAAATAAAGCAGAAAAAATATAGATTTTTTTGAACCCTTTAAATCGAACTCTGTCCTTAAATGGTTTAAAACTTTTGTTCCTGTTTTACTGTCTGATCATGTGGAAGACTCGAAATTTTTCATTAAAAAATGACCAATGTTATTTTGATTAACTCACGGGCTTTTTATGGCGACCCAGTACGATGATTGTTTCTTGATTTTAACATATATTTAAATGTTATATTGCGATATTTATTTTGAAAAGTGTTCATGGGCATTGACAAGATCAAGCATTTTTTTTATTGACATAAATGTAATTCTTTTTTTAATAATGGGCCACAAAATATAGCCTAAATTTTGCAGACTTGAAACATGTTTTTTAGTTAAAATTACATACCATAATTCTCTACCAATGCCAAATTCAGTCATTTAAACTATCTAAAAATTATCTAGCGAATTCAATACATCATATCACAAACAACATACAAGTATTATGGTTAGTTGATGTGTAATATCATCCAGGTCTTCGATATACATTAGTGTTTTCCCGCTCCAAAATCATTGCACCATTTGTGGCACTGCATTTGACTCAATTTTGAACATATGCTTTCTGAAATACTTTCAAGTTCCTTTAAAATAACAAAATATAATTTTATAATTTTGTTATAATAACGATTATAAAATTGGTGTATCCAATACACCAACTAAAGAACAAATTATTTCTTCTTCGAGCGAGCATCTTCCAGTACAAGTTATTTTACTTTTTCGACAATATCCAACATGGTGACCCCAATCGGCCATCTTGAGTGGGGTTGTCGTCAATCGAGTCTCGACATTGTTTAAATAGATCACGCCAATTGTAAACCATGGTTTTACCAGGGCAACAATTTCTGTAGACAACTCCCATCTCACTTATGATTGTTTGAGGAGTTTTTCCTTGCTTAGTGAAGAATTTATTCACAGCGTGTAGTTCGATTTGTTCCATGTTTGCAGTTCACTTCCAGATTTACTTTTTTAAGGGACGATTATTCATTAACGAAAGATGTTAGACTTGTATACCTCTGAGTTTCTAATTAGCGAAGTACCGAGAAAGAATGTATACCCTTCCCTTCCCATTCATTCCATGGACTTTTAGACCTCCCCTCTTAAGTGTGAATTGTGTGGTTTTACCAATTTAAAGAAATATTTAATTAAATGATAGAGATAATATCCTGTGAAGAGAAATATATTTTTATTTTCAGCAAAATACATGAATTGACCAAAAATCTCAAAAAAACCTAAAATAAAAATATTTGTCAGAATACTATATTACATGAATCATTGTAAGTTGCAAATATTAAAAAAAATTAGACATTTCACAATGAATATTGATCAATTTAAAAATGATTCTAAAAAAACAATTAAAATCATTTCAAAAATTGACGGACGACATGTAATTGGTATGGTACTTGTTAAAGAATAGGTTTCTGTTGCTAGTACAGAACATTCTATTTCAAAACTTAAAATAATAAACATATTTAATACTGACCTTGGAGAAAACTGACTACGTAACTTGTTATCATCTTAATAGAATTTGATTTATTAAAAGAATTAGATACAGAGGGTTTGATAAAACAATTTGTAACAGAGAGCAAAAAAATTTCATTTTCTTAATTAAAATAATAATAGAAATGCTATATTAATGTTATTCTTTTTTTTAAGATTGTTTTACTCGTTGATTAGGTTCGTTCTATCTGATGCATAACATACAGGTGTTCCAGAAATAAATGTTGAGCCGGAAATGGAGGATAGACCAGCTTGTGACAATTCTCAGAGAAATCAGAAAAAAATTTAGATCATGTGCTTTTAAAATTATAGGTATTTTTAAAAAAATCGAGAAAATTACCACTCTGCGACATTCTTTCAAGTACTGCGAATATGAATTTAAATTTTTCTTGATTCTAATATCTGTTACTTAATCCTAAATAACCACTATATTAACCACAGTCTAAAATAAGAACAAAACTGCCTTAGTTAAAAAAATAATCTTTTTGCCTAATCATGCACTAAAAATGTTCCATCACCTAAATTTAACTGCTCGTACTGACAAAAAAATGTGCTACCCTGTTTTGGCAAGTTACTTTAAATTTGGCGCATTTAGTTCAAATTCCAAAATGGTATAAAACTTGCTGGTTTGTTTCTTTAAAAATATTATAAATGTTTTTGACTTGATATCGCAGGGTGGCAATTTTCTCAATTTTTTTTAACTATCTATGATTTGAAAAATACATGACCTATATTTTTTTTTTTATTTTTCCTAAGACTGCCACAAGCTGGCCATCGCCCGTTTCCAGCTTGCCATAGATTTCTGGGACAGTCTGTATAATCGTTAATTAAATATATTTATGTTCTTGTAGTCAAAAAATACTAATACATCTACTTAGTATATTTTGTAAAATATAAAAATAAAAACGAATTTAACATAAACTTTTTAGGATATTTTTAACCGTGTATAATACAAAATTTTACCTATATTTTTATCCATGCACCAGCATTATAAAAATGGCAGGCAAGATATAATAATACACATAAGGATGCAGGTCTGTGTGTATCCAATTAATTACTTGATGGAATACATGCCGACATTACCTAAATTTCTTTCATTTGTTAATAATGTTAATATATGACCATATGTATAATGTTGTTATAATGATATCAATGACATTTTTCAGACCATACAATTTAACAAAGATGCATTATGCCTCATTGGTTTTAAGATGCTTGAGACATATGTTCCTCAAAATAAAATTTCTAGAAATCATCAAGAAACCTTCAATCGCTGTACCTGAATTTGTTCTTAATCTGTTTGGACAATGGGTCGACACGAACAATGAGTATCCATATGAATCAGTTTGCGAAAAGGTATGAACGTTACAAAGTAATTAAGCTAGCTTCTCATCGTAGATTTGAGTCTTACTTGTGATGATAATACTTTTATAAATATATTTAACCACTGCTAGTTACTTGTGCGAATTTGTATGTTATAATTTTGTTGTGATAGATGTATTCCGTGTTTCTATTTTTGTATGTGATTTATTGCAGTAAAGTCAGGTTAAATTTGCATGCTACAAAAGACGTATTACGACAGAATTTGAATAAGCCATCTTTAAATGATATGCAACACATTCAGTTTCGCGGAATCATTTGAATCAATGTCATATTAAGGTAGTAAATACTGCTCTGATAATAAATTAGTCAATGTCCAATTTGCCAACTAAGGGCTGGACAGGATAGAAAACTATATTCTCTGTTCAACATTCCTGTTATTAACCCAAAATGCCACTTTTTAAAGACACAACTTTGAATAAATGTGGTAAGCTGTGTCGGGACACAGCTGCAAGTTTTAAATGTGAATACATCTGTAAATGGAATTTTATACCTACGGGTGGATCACTATATTAGTAATGTTGTCACGAGGATATTAGATATGTATCCATGTAAAAGTGCACCTTTTTGGAATCAATAACTGTTTTCTTCTTATCAACATTTTTTTTGTAATTCTGTATGTATTCATTTTCCATATGTTTTGACGTAAATTTTTAGTAGTTATTTTTTATATTTTGTTACATAGTTATTACAGTGTGCAGTTTGTTGTGTAGTTCAATATATTCTGCACAAAACTTAATTGGTTTTATTGGAATTGTGTTTTCATTAAAAAAAATCAAAGTACTGGGAAACAAAGAAGCATGTCTATTACTTATTGTGACAATTGTAGTATTTCAAGAACTGTTATTATAGATGTTTGCACAAACTTGGGCTGTACCTGAGTATATACAACTAAACAGTATTGTAAACGGTTAATATTTTATAATGTTTTAAAATCTTTACTCTTTTTGTCCCTCTTTCACTTTTCCAACAAATATTCCAATTTATAAAATATATTTTTGTCCAAATAGCCCCAAAGTTTCATATCAGTTCTGAACTGCCGAAGAAATTTTAATTTTATAGAGTAGATTAAAATGTTTATTTCAATATTATATTAAAATGAATCAGGCAACATTATAATAAACAAGCTTGATATTACTTACTAGCTGTGCCCGTAAAATAGTTCGTGTAGAATTCGGAGTAAGAAAAGTTATTAGGAATTGGTTTGTGTTTTTTTCTTTTTACGAAAAACGCTAATAGATTGCGTTGGCAGCCAAATCTGTTCTGTTCCTTCTGATATTAGTGTGCCCAATGAACGTAAACTAAATATTGACGTATCTTTTTTATTTGATAACCGATTGAAATGAAACTAAACCGAAATGTTATGTCAAGCTAATCTGAATTCATCACTGAAAACAGCAACCAAATTGGTTCAGCCGTTATGGAGATTAGGGTGCACAACGAAGGTGCGGATAGACAGACAAAAATTCTAAAAACTGTTGCTTTAAGCTTAATACCTTATTTTTAGTAGGTAGCAATTAATTTTATTTAAAAATATTCAATGTACAGACTCAGTTTTTTACGATTTTATTTTATGTATAGATTAGGTTTACTGATTGATACGTAATGAATGCTCATTTAATACAGAAGAATTTTCTGCATTAAGACAGTCAATGTATTAAAGATAATATGGTGATATCCAAAACTTATTTTGATAGTACAGTATTAACGTTTTCGCTAAGCATAATATAAATTTCACTTAATGTAAATTGCATATTCCAGATAAAAGATATAGCAAAACAAGTTGAGAATACTCTTCCACCATCGCATCCTCTGTTCCAAATTCCCCAAGAGGATAGAAAGAAATGGGAGTATGAATTTATAGATGATAACATGTATTCGCCGTCTGTCTGTAGGCACTTGCTCTCCACTATTGCGGACGTATTATTCAATGGAGTTCGAATGACCTTAACCGATGTGGCGATGTTAGAATCTATTACGATCCACAATGTGAGTATTCAAATTAGTCTATTGTCAAAGAGTTTAAACTTGTGCGGGTCAAGGTTCGCACATTATTCTTTTATCACATATTATTCTTTTAACATACAATTGTCTGTTTTACGGACATTATCAGAAAATGCTTTGTTATATACAAGGAGTAAGGCTAAGTTTTGATAGTTTATTGAACGCTATATATTGTAACCTTGATTCGTTCAACATTAATTGGTATATCAGCCATATTTTTTCAGATTGTATAAATTAGCTTTTTGTCATAACTAAAATTCTTTGCATATTGTAAAATATAACTTTTTAATAAAACTGCAGGTTCTGCGAGCATATTGTGGTTACACCATTATAGTCTCAGTAATATATACGGTAGTGGCTAAAAGACTCCGTGTACGATTAAATCTTATATCGTTTATATATATATTTGTTAGTTTTGTAAAAATGTTTGTAAGTATATTATGAAATATAACTTTTTAATAACTGCAGGTTCTGCGAGCATATTGTGGTCACACCATTATAGTCTCAGTAATATATGCGGCGGTGGCTAGAAGACTCGGTGTACGATTAGACCTTATATCTTTTCAAAACCACCTTTTCCTCCTTTGGAGAGAAACGTTTATGGAGAGTTGCCAGGAATACTACGTGGACTTCCAGTCTGGATCACTTACAAAGAAAGGGAGGTGTCCATACGCTGGAGTGAAGCGAGTACCTGCTGCAGAGAACTATTCAGCAATTTCTTTGCTGCTATACTTGAATGTAGAAATCAATAATTCACGAGATATACTAAAAGAAAGGTGAGTTTAGATTTTTATAGATAAAAGAAAAATTGAACATATTCAACAGTAATTCTGTGCAATGTTTTCTACCTGTCTAAACTTAATAATAATATAAACTGTTATTTATAATGTATTGTTCCAATTCATTTGAAATATTCTCTGGACCCAGTTGTGTAGCACTTTCAGGTTTTTGCTCTCTGCTCTTAACTCTTGCACTTACCAAACTTTCCTTCATAGATGGAATATCTCAAAAGACTTGACTTTAACGGGCCAAACATATGGAAGATTCCAAAGTCAAGTCTTAATAATCCAGATGCAAACATTGAATTTTTATACGTATATTTTTGGGTACATTTAAATTAAGATTGTTGTGTACATATTTTGATTTTGGGTACATACAAATTAAGGTTGTTGCGTATATATTTTGATTTTGGTTACATATAAATTAAGATTGTCGTGTACATAATTCGATTTTGGGTACATATGAATTAAGGTTTTTGTTGTTATGTTATCTGTTTTTTGAATTAGGGTTTTTGTTGCTGACTTATGTGTTATATTATCTGTCGCTGAGTTATGTGCTAAGTTAATTGAGCATTCTAAAAAAGATAATGTGGTTAAATTCTTGGCCACTTCTTCACTAAGGCCACTTCTAAGAATTTTGAGATATCTTTAGGATTTATTAAAAATGAAATAGTCTGAAATTTGATTGATTTTTTAAAGGTTTTTCATCTATACAGTATATCATACCTTATACAATAGCACTGTTTAATTAAAATAGTTTTTTACCTTTATTTTATTATTGTTTATACCATTTATTTTTTTGAAATTGTGGAAAAGATGTAAATTTGCAAATATTAGGTACCCCTAATATTTTCTGCTGTTTTGAAGTGAAAAATTAAGTCATCATTTGGTTTATTCATCAAATCATAGATCTTCAACTTCTATCAGTTTCTCCCAACGGCTAAGTTATCATTAATAAAAATTTTAGTTTGGCTGAGGATCATTTCTTCCTTTAGCTCATCCTCACTTCTGAACTGTCTGTTTCTTATATGATTATCCAGATTAAGAATCAGATGGTAAAAGGTCAGGCAGGTGTGGTGGGTAGGACAATCCAATTTCATTATCTTTTCATGTGGCATGTTTGCCACACGAAAAAGGGTGAAAAGCACGGGTGTTGTCATGGTCAAAAATTGAGTAAACAAAAAAGTTTTGACAAAACTTTTTTCTGTTTACTAATGCAGTCTGTTTTTGCAGCAATTTCTCCTGAAAATATTTTAGTTAGTTACAATGAATATAAATAGTGATAGTTTCTATCAAATTCAGGAATCCATAATGCATAGGTCGTTCTGAAGTATGTCATAAATACAGTATAACTTTTTTTGGTATCAGTGGCGTTTTGAGATTTTTTCATAAAGGTAGTGCCAACGATCAACGATCAACGGGTCAAACCAATGATGAAAATGTTTAAAAAACATTCATTTAGAATCAAGCAATGTGAGCAGAGCAAATAACAAGTTGTTACAATTTATTTTCGGAAATCAGCTGTTCTTAGCTGATACGAATGTGCACTTATAGTTTCCTCTCTTAAAATAAAAATAATAGAATGTTCTCTACAAATTATCTGTAAATTGTTCTCAATTACAATTCTCAAATCTACATCAGTTAATGACATTGGTCTTCCAAGCGTGGACACATCCTCTAGACTTTAATCACCTGAAAAAAATTTGGAACCAGCCCGAAGCAGTTTGTTCCTTTACTGCGTCTTTCCCGAATGTCATACAAATCTTTTGTCTAATGCATGGAAACCAAATTTAAACTCATTTGAAAAACATGAACAAAAGATTTGTTTCTGCATAGCCGTATTGCAAGGTATAAACACAAAACCAAAATGAATTTCACGCCTCCCAATGTGCTGATTGACTAACTTGGCACCTGTACTTTATAGGTCAGACTGTTTGCCATTTACAATTGCCAGATAGTCATTTTAGCAAATCCAGAAATTCTGCCTTGCAACAGTCAGCAAGAACATTTTAGAATGTTTTCATTATAGTCTTTTTTCTATAAAAAAAACATTTGTTTGAAGCTACAACTTGAGCAATTTTTCAAGGGACCAACAAATTCTGAGAAGGAAGAAATTCAGTTTCCTTGAAAAAATCCCTTGATAAAGTCAACTTTTGATTTCTTCATAAAAAGTGACATCTGCTCAAAAAATTTTGGCTGCATCTGATCGAACAAACGATAAACTGAAAGAGCAATATTTAATAAGACAGTTAGTGAAGTCTAAGTATTTCTAACCGGTTCAGCAACATGTAGTCGGCATTGCCATTTTGGAAAAAAGTGTATATTCTCCTATTCCAGTCGCTTTTCGATCAGAGTTCTTATCAAAGGTATTAATCAAAGTCGCTAATGCTTGCTAGTAATCATTTTGGATGGTTGTAACAGCTCATAATATACTACACCTTACTCGTTCCATCAGATAAACAGTGTAACTTCAATTTGGTTTTGATGTAGACTGGCATGGTTTATCTCTATGCACCCATGCTGATTGTCGTTTAGGATTACTGAAATTACTCAATTTTTTATCTTCAGTCACAATGCGATATAAAAAACTTTTCCCTTTTTATTTCTGAAGCAGCATTTTCCAATTTTTTGATATTCAACGTCTCTTTCAATTGATATGATACCCACTTCGTTGCTTTTGAACCGTTCCCTTTGTGCTTAGATGTCTAGAAGCAGTTGACTTACAAACATATAATTTTTATGTCAATTGTTGGGTAAGCATTTTGCTTGGATCATCATATAACCCGGCTTCAATGTGGTAGTAATTTACTACACTAATTTTTAGGTGGGTCAATATTAACCACAAACTACCATTTTGTTTTATTGATAATTTTTTTAAGAAACGCTTAGTGTATTAGGGATTTAAAATACTTTTAAATTTTGTATTAAACAAATTAATACGTTGGCTCCCATGAGAGCCAACGCTAACCCTAACGTAACGTAACCCCAACAGTGAGCAGAGTAAATTTTTCGTTCTGGAAACGAATGTGTTAAATAATATAAAAGGTAGGGAAGAAACATTTTGCACTATAATATCAAATGAATTTCTTGTTAATTTTTTTCTCAATATTATTTAAAATAACATGGATTTATGAATTATTTTTGAAAATTACAAAGGAAATAAATCTGTCTCATATCATGTTTCATTTTAGCTAATCAAACTAGTCATATTTATATAAAAAAATCACAGCAAAGAATAATAGTCAAAGTCATTTATATAAAAAATCACAGCAAAGAATAATAGTCAAAATCATTTATATAAAATGTCACAGCAAAGAATAATAGTCAAAGTCATTTATATAAAAAATCACAGCAAAGAATAATAGTCAGTCATTTATATAAAAAATCACAGCAAAGAATAATAGTCAAAGTCATTTATATAAAATATCACAGCAAAGAATAATAGTCAAAGTCATTTATATAAAAAATCACAGCAAAGAATAAGAGGCAAAGTAATTAATATAAAAAATCACAGCAAAGAATAATAGTCAGTCATTTATATAAAAAATCACAGCACAGAATAATAGTTAAGGTCAAATATATGTCACACTTGCTTCATGTGTATAGTAGATGTTGCTATTAGGAGAGGAGGGTTTAACTCCTGCCACTGAGAACTTCAGCGATATGTAAAGGCTAGTTAAAAAATAATAAGTTGTGACCCATTCTTAATGGTAAATAATGAATCCAATTCAGAATCTTTAAATTTTTTTGGTGTTTTTTCATGTTCCTTGTCTTCTGTATTGAAATTAATTGTTTTATAATAATCCTTGTTAACTTGCATTCGATAAAATGTGTTCATCTTATATTTATACGAGCAAATGATGCTACTGTGGCAGATTTCTTTGCAATAAAATAATAAAGTAAAATTTCTTACAAAAATTATTCGCAATAAACAAATTGTTTTTTTTACATTCCAAACGAATATCAAAAACTAAGTTTTAAAAGTTATTTATAGTACTTTCAATGAAATATATAACCAATTTAAATCAATAATAAATAGTGTGACTATCAACATCTATTAGAAAAGAATGGAATCATATATAACTATCCTATATTAGTTTATTATATATATGCACATAATATAAACTATAATTAATGAAAAAGCATTTTGTGTTTTCAATTCATAGTCATTCGAAATAAACAAAATACAGAAGATATTCACAATCTTTCGAAATATACAAAATACAGAGGACATCTCTGTTGCAATCAATATGAATTTTTTTATTACACAATTGGCCGGGTGCAGACTGCATAGTGGGGGTAACGAAGTCGACCGCAGCACTCGCCATAGTTCATTAATGTCGTACATAATAGAATTTACTTACGTAAATTGTCATGTTTACTTTTGGAAGTAGTGCAGTTTATCTAAAACACGAATTTCACAGATTTTTTTATTGAAAGAAAATACACAATTAAATGAAACTACGTGATGTAGTATTATTTCTACTTTCTTTAAGTTCTTTACCACTACCTAGGTCTCGTTTGCTATTAGCCCACCTGAAGATGTTGTAATACAACGAAACCTAGGTCGTGGTAAAGAACTTAAAACAAGTAGAAATAATACTACATCACGTAGTTTCATTTAATTGTGAATAATAAATTTCTACAATATTAACGCCAAATATATTCAATATTTGAAAGAAAATAAATAAGAGATGAATAAAAGTTTCAAAAACCATAAATTTTACAGTAAGTAATAAGGATCCATAAAATTACAATTTGAAAAATTTATATATACTATATAATTTATATGAACTAAATACTTAAATATTATAATTATTTACCGTTTTAATACCTTGCATATTTTTGTTTTTCTCTTGTTTAATTTTTGTTATTAACATTTCTGTTTTTATGTATATTCTTTACGTGAAAAAAATCACTAAAACACTAAATAGCATTTTTGCTTTATTGAACCCATGTCTCACTTTTATGCATTAAAAGCAAATTTTCAAAATGTGACACGATAATTATATGTGGTAAATAGTAAAAATAGTTCAAGAAATAGTAAATTCAAGATTTTCAATATCAAATTGAAAATTAGATAAAAGAATAAATGGATGGCTGCTGTAAAAAGCATTCCTTCTGAAATTGGAAGGTTATAATATAGGTAATACGTTACCAAACATACAAAAGATTTTGGGTGCGGACAACTAAAATCTTGTTATTATTTGTTAATAAAAGCTTTTATTTAGATATTTTTACTACTTTACAATAAATAACAAGATACACAATCTAACATAACTTAATATGATTTTATTGAAAACTAAAGTAATACTTTTCTTAGACAAAAATAACATAAAGAAAAAAATATGTATGATGTAAGTCACAATTTATGTTTTTCGTTATTTTTATATTATTCACGTAAACATATGCGAGAACCATTAACTTAAAGTGCAGAAATAAAATTGACGAGCCTTTAGAGTTGCGGATAGTAGGCGGCGCTGAGGTCACACACCCAACCAATACGACTCATAGCAAGAGTTTCTTCAGCAAAACAAATTCATTAAAATTCAAATCATTGCATTTTATATAAAGTGGAAAAGTAGTTAGTAAAATATCTTGAAAATATAGATTAATTAAAACCAGTATGTTAAAAACAATAATATTTATTAAAAAATAAATGAGTTCCAATCTTCAAAATTTAAGAGCCCTACCATTAAATTAGAGTGGAGATATCTCCCTACGTCGTCAGCAGTACTGTCATTTTTAGTAATACAATGAGTATTACTAAAAATGACAGTACTGCTGTCCTTGTCCGAATGTTAAGTTTATAATTCAGTTAATTTATAAAATTCATCAAAAATTTTATCACACCTCATTAGTTTGTACATTAAAATCATTTATTAAATAAAAAAATTAGTCATATGCAAAACCAACATTATTTTGTCTGACTTACAGTTTGTTTTATCGGTGGAATCAAGATGGAAAATATTTGAAAAACATATAATTTTCCTGTAAAATTGGCAATGTCCCCTCGTCCCAAATTTTACGGGAGATGATGTGAACGCATAGATAGGATTCTACAATATTACAATTTCTTTCACGTTAAGCTTATTCTAAATTTTTTTCAGATACATTCACAATTCTGTATACCTTATTAGTTACCTTCGCCTCACTGATCCTGTGTTTGGAAAATATTTACGAAACGATTCACATAAGCCACATGATCCTGACGACGCATGTATGGATCAAATTAATATTGATTCTGTGAGTATTATTACTTTTATAGCATTATGTTTGGCCTTTAGGTGGAATAAAACGGATGAGACTCAGTAAGGTTACCAAATGTCCCAATTTTATTGGGATGGCCTGATTTTCTATTGTCGTATCCAGTATCTCACCAAGAGGCCGTTGAGATGCATTTTTTTCCTATTTTCTTTGATCTGCGATTTCAGTGACACAGACCAAGCCCAAAGCAAGTCACAGTTCTTCCACCCCATTCGCCTATTCATATTTACAGACTATTAATTTCTAATTGGATTATTTTCCAGATTATATAACCATAAGCTTAAAACTGTTTTTAGCTGAGGGTTATATAATCAGACTTCACTCTATCATGTACTTCTATGACTAAAGGACAAACGATTTTTAAAAATTGCAGATTTAAATGAATTTGTTTGAGTAAATTTATATGTTGGTATTAAATACATTATAATTAAATAAAGCACTTTATATGTAAAGTGGCAAAATACAGTAATAATCATAATAACAATATCCCAAATCTATTTCTGCTTTAATTTTAGTATTACTTCGAAATATTTATAATAAAAATAAATTTTATTTTTTTTTAATAATTTTTAGTAATTAATAGTTATTAACACACCTAACTGATTATAAAAGACAATAATTGGATACATTATAAATTTTCAACCCTATTAATTTGATAAATACCTACATTTATGAAAATTAAATAGTTCTTACAAAATTTATAATTTAAAGAAAAAGTTAAGTTTATTTAATCAAAACAATAAATATGTACATAAAATAAAAGATTATAATCTATATTTCAAAATTAATTCCTATGAAAAAACAGACGGGTTTACTTATTTGGATGCCAAGATTGATAATATATTTTATTATACAATCTTGCTTGCTGTTGCTAGAAATCCACAAAGGGATTTCTATGGCAAACTGATGATTTATTGATTATGTAAATATTTGAAATGGAAAGAATAACTAAAACACTACTCAACAATAGTGATTTTCAAACAAAAACACCCATGAAGATGAAAGACACCTTGAAATAGGAAAAAATGCGAAGCAATGTTGATAACATACAAATGAATCATATGGGCAAGGACAAACAAATAGAGAACTTAACAGAGAACATGAGGATTAAAATTCATTAGAATCCAATGAAGTAACTGCTGGCTAGGTAGTGTAAGTAACTACTATAAGAATAAATGTCAGAAGTAGACAGGCATTATTCCTAGATAGGATAAATGCCCTAACCGGCTGAACCTTTCTATCATGATCTAGATATAAAATTCACTTCTCTGAGATAGATCTAATTTCTTTAAAAGTTCAAAATTGAAAGAAAACCAGTCTGAAATATATACTTTTTCTTTGTGTGTTAAAGACAATGTTTATTTTTTCTTTTTTTTTTCTATTAGATTTCTTTTTAATAAACATAACTATTCACAATTAAATGAAACTATGTGATGTAGTATTATTTCTACTTTCGTAAGTTCTTTACCACGACCTAGGTTTCGTTGTATTACAACATCTTCAGGTGGGCTATTAGCAAAGATTGGGTCTTTGCTAACTGCCCACCTGTGTGTTGTAATACAACAAAGCCTAGGTTGTGGTAAAGAACTTAAAGAAAGTAGAAATAATACTACATCACGTAGTTTCATTTAATTGTGAATAATGAATTTCTACAAAATTAACGCCAAATATATTCAATATTTGAAAAGATAACTAAATAACACAACTAAGATATAAATATAAGATCTTCACTTTTTTTAAATATTTTTTAAATTGTAAGAAAAAAAATTAATTTATGTTTAAAATTCGTAGTATTTGTATCTCATTTTGGGGTGAGTTCAATATTATCTATACAAAATTTTTTTTAATTACAGATTTCTGAGCAGCAAAGTAATCTCATGCTGAAAATTTTCAAAATTCACAACAAGCCTGAAAAGATACCTTTAAAGAAACTGGTAATGATTCAATATGTTCGAAATGATATATACCAAAATTAAAATTGTTTTGCTTTGTTTTATGTAGATATGTAAAAATATTAGAATTTTCATGTGTGGGTTTGGTATATTTTATATGGTATTATAATTAAGTGATAAATTTATTATCATTCTATGACAATATTTTTTTGGACCTCAATCAATTAAACAAATCTTATATGAAACTTTGGTAACCTATTATGATTATCAGTCTGTTTTATTGTTAGAATGACAGCAATAAAAATATGGAAAAGTTAACCTATGAAAAAGTTAAGCAAAAAATCTTTTTTCCTAGCATGAATTATTATTCCATAATTTTTGCAGGACCACTGAAAATGCCATAATTAAAATTCAAAAGTATGTGTTAACCAAAATATAATATTTTGATGATCGATGAAAAACAAAAGGGTTTGGGAGCAAAATACCGTTAGTGTAATCACCACATAAAGTCTACGCCCTTTCTTCACAATTTGACTGCAATTTTAGTATTCGGGGAAAAAAATTGTAAACACTTTCTCAGTAATTGAAAAAATACAACAAAAACAATAATAATTGAAAAAATATAACAAAAACAAAAATACAATTAAAATTGTAAACACTTTCTCTGTAAACACTTTCTCTTGTAAACACTTTTTCAGTTTAGAATTATATCTTATCTACACCTCCAAAACTATTGATATTATGATTTATCTATACAAAAATAAATGTAGCACAATTTCCAAATTAATATTTAGTAGTATAGCATAATGTTTAACTATGCTTTGAAACCGCCGTCTGCCAGCTCCATGCATCGCATTGTCTTTTAATAAAATCGCCACACACTTTGCAGTACTTCTTTTAAAATTGAGCTGTTTTGATTAGGCTATGTTTTTCATCGATCATCAAAATATTATATTTCGGTCAACACATACTTTTGAATTTTAATTATGGCATTTTCAGTGGTCCTGCAAAAATTATGGAATAAAAAAAGATTTTTCGCTTAACTTTTCCATATTTTTATTGCTGTCATTCTAACAATAAAACAGACTGATAATCATAATAGGTTACCAAAGTTTCATATAAGATTTGTTTAATTGGTTGAGGTCCAAAAAATATTGTCATAGAAAGATAATAAATTTATCACTTAATTATAATACCATATAAAATATACTAAACCTGTTTAAACATTTGTTATGTACAATAGATTATATGGAAAAAATTAAGTTTTATTATAATTATTGCTTTCAATGTATTTTGTCTTTCACAAGTGTTTAAACATATTATGATGTACAATAGATTATATGGAAACAATCGAGTTTTACTATAATTATTGCTTTCTATGTATTTTGTCTCTCACAAGTGTTTAAACATATTGTGATGTACAATAGATTATATGGGAAAAATTAAGTTTTATTATAATTATTGCTTTCAATGTATTTTGTCTCTCACAAGTGTTTAAACATACTGTGATGTACAATGGATTATATGGAAAAAATTAAGTTTTATTATATAATTGCTTTCTATGTATTTTGTCTCTCACAAGTGTTTAAACATATTGTGATGTACAATAGATTATATGAAAAAAATTAAGTTTCATTATAATTATTGCTTTCTATGTATTTTGTCTCTCACAAGTGTTTAAACATATTGTGATATACAATAGATTATATGGAAAAAATTAAGTTTTATTATAATTATTGCTTTCTATGTATTTTGTCTCTCACAAGTGTTTAAACATATTGTGATATACAATAGATTATATGGAAAAAATTAAGTTTTATTATAATTATTGCTTTCTATGTATTTTGTCTCTCACAAGTGTTTAAACATATTGTGATGTACAATAGATTATATGGAAAAAATTAAGTTTTATTATACTTATTGCCATCAATGTATTTTGTCTCTCACAACTGTTAGTATTTTCAAAACTGCCGATCATAAGCTTGATCGTCATTCTAGTAATAAAACTTTACTAAATAATTTGTTCTTAGCGTTTTTACTTATATATGTTTATTTTTTGCTGTTTTCATTTTAGTGACATGTTATAACGGAGAGAGAAAATCATAATGACACAATGTGCCTTTATATATTTATTTAATTGTGCCCACAATGTGCCTTTTATACAATTTATTATATTCTTTTTATTTTACTTTTCGTTCCCTTAACCATTTTCTAATATCATTCTCCGATAACAATTCCAGTTGGCACCGAAACCCCATCCAGCATATGTTAAGTATGCAGTGGGTATGGTGTGCTACCATCTACGTTATGACTATGTGTGTGTGATCCGGGATTGGGACACCGTGTGCAGTGCTTCCGCACAATGGCAGGAGCACATGGGTGTTGCCTCATTAAAGAACGGAGCCGCTCAACCGTTCTATAACGCCATAGCGCTTGATCAGTCTGAACGTTATGTAGCTCAAGGTAATTTCTTGACATTATATCTTGAAATGAGTACTGGACGAATTCATATAATACTCGCTTACCGAGAGTGTTATATTACATAATTAGTATTATATTCCACATGTAGTTAAGTGGTACTAATTGATTTGAGAAAATGCAAGTACTTTTTGTTTTTTTTACGTAATTATCAATAAGTTTTTGTATATCTGACATAGCTAATGGACTAAACAAAAGATATGATTTTTTAAAATTCTTACCTATATAAGATCACAAAAGTTCCAATAAATATTGTGATGAAATAATGTAAAGCATTGTTTTCCGTAAGACAAAAGAGACTGTATCTTTTATTTTGTGAAGTTAATCTTATTAGTTTCACTGAAGACTGCTGTAGTGTAGTAAGGACTGTCTTATAGCAGGTTTAATGTCATGAAAAGTTAAAGCCTCTTAACAGATATTTATCTATTGTCATTGTCCTTAATTCTTATTAGTTAAAGATATAAAATGGGTGAGTGTCCATAATGTAGGTTTCCTTTTTACAAAAGATTTGAATTTCTTTAAATTATGTTGCGGAAAAAGCTATATAATTTCAAAAAGTTATTTATTAGTGACAGGCATTCATTTAAATAAAACAGATATGATCAAAGCATATAAAATGTGTTAAAATATGGTATCTATCGATAATAATTATTGTATGCAATATTGAATATTGTATGCAATAAAGAAATTAATAGATAACCAAAAAAAACAAATAAAAATCGTAAATAAAATTGAATTGAAATCCTTTTTTTTTAAACTATGTATACTGGTATAGATGGCCAGTGCGAAATAGGAAAAATTTTTATATTATTCTACTTTTTTTTCGCATCACTCTAAACATGTACACGTGTGCTTTATCTTATACATAAAGGACAAAATGTTAAACATGTTGGAACAGTCCATAATATAAAAAATTCTACAATTTTTTTCATATAGACATAAAAAGATAGAAAAAATGTTGAAATAGACAGAAAATTCTAATGTTAGATATAATATATTTATAGCATTAGTAAAAAAGTAAATAACAATAGAAAACAAGAAATATTGTTTAAATCTTAGGAACATGTAGACTAGTGTCAATAAAAGTCTTTAATACAGTTCTGTCGTATTATCAAATTTTTCTTGACTTGTAGGTGGTTTTTCTACAACACTGACACCCATCACTTTGCAAATATATCATTGCGTTAAGGGGACATTATTTAATATATTTATATCTATAATAATGACGGCATTGACGCAGTGCAAACGATGTACAGCAGAGTACCATTTTCAATATTATGCATACAGGCCCAAAAAGTTCTAGCTGGAGAAATCAATAATGGAGATACTTTTATGTGTATATTCTCCCATCAATGCACTTTTGAAGTCCCTTAAGTTCACCAAACATCCTATCGGATTAAGGTTTGGTGAGCATGCTGGCCACCCCAAAACTTCAATTCCTACCTCAGTAAGATACTCCGAAACGACTTCTCTAGTATGAGGTTTAGTATTATCATGCATTAAAAGAAAATCATCTTCAATGAATGGGACAAAAGGTACTAAAATGTCCGTTAAATGCCTTGCTACAGTCAGAAACTGTTTTCTTCGACGTATGTGCTCCTAAGGAAATACCGCCCCATACCACTACAGACTCTCCACCATAAGGCTTTATTGCAACAATGTTATACTAGCGTATCTTTCTCCGGGTTATCTCCATACTCCATACATATTTAACCCTTCCATCATGTGACTTAAGACAAAATCTGGACTCATCAGTAAAGAGTACATTTTCCCTAGCATCATCATCTCAGTTTTGTTGCGAATGAGCAAATTGAACCGAGCTACTCGATGATCTGCATTTAATCAAACTTTGGCGAGAATGTATGCCCCTATTCCAAGCTCCTTTAAGTCTTCTAATGGTTTTGGTACTAACTGTCAGTTGTCGAACTTTCTGAAGCTTGATTCTTACCTCGGAAGAAGTCAAAATACGATTTCTTAAGAGTACGTTCTGCTAGCTGCTCGCATTTACATTTGCTTTTCATATACAATAATATCGATGTTCGAACTGCTTATATTTCTATAGAAGAAACATCCCTATTACGAACTTTTAACACTAAGCTGGCTAGAAATAGCTAACTAGCTATTTTCAGCCAGCTTAGCGTTGTATACATAAAAGTACCTCCGTTATTGATTTATACACAGTATATATTGAGCTTATTCAGTTGATAAATTATTTCATTGTCTCTACTTATTTAGTGTAAAAGATTAAGAAAAGGTAATAAACCTTTTCACGCCAAATACTACGTAATATCAAAGCGATTTATACGTGCCACCGAAATCAACGGAGAAACTAGTTATTGATAGATTTTATATTAATTGGTTTAATTACCGACATTGTAAAATTATTCCATGTCATATTTCAGAAAATTTGATACAACTTTCACCGCCCATCCAATTTGCCAGCATCGATGAGTACATAGCTTCAGAGTTCAGTCATTTCAATGGAAACTACTACGTGCCAAATGAAGAAAAGGAGAGTATCTATCCTGAGGATGGACCTATCAGAGAAGCTTATTTTAACACAAGTAACATTTAGAGATTCGTTCGGAATGAAATCATGCTGCAATATAAACGTGAAATGATCTCTGTACATTTGTCCATCAAACACGAAAAAAGTACTGATGGAGCGTATATTGAAAAATTACTGATAATACAGATGTATTTACGATAACATAAATTTGGATAATGTTGATACTTTTCATATACGATAATGTGAATGCTCGAACTGCTGATATTTCTATAGAAGAAACATCCCTATTACGAGTTAGCCATTTTCAGCCAGCGTAGTGTTTAAATAAATGTAACGAATTATATTTGGGCAATAAAAAGGGTAGATAACTATCAATACATATTTTCACTAGATTTTGTAAGAAAGCAACTATTTTATGAAAAATCCAATGAAAAGAATTAATTAAAATAAATTGAATGTAACAATTTTTTAATCAAAGTTAGCATTACGTCATTAGGCTGAACGGAGTGGTGGTGGACAGAGGACAGCTGTATAAAGTTACTTGTAGAATTTAAGGTGCCACTGACAGGAGGGGACTTATTTATTTTTATAAAGGTTTACCTTAGAGCATTAGTTTTTAAAATGGATATTGCAACCTTTCAAATAGTCATAGTTTCATAGAGGTTAATTTGTGACTCACTTTCAATGAAAATTAATATTATCAAGTAACATACTTTCTGCAAGCAAAGCCGTTGAAAAATAAGATATCAAGTCGGGTTATGCTAAAATCATGTATGAAACAATTATTTACAAGTGAGAAACAAGGAACACATTTCAAACTTTCGGAAGCCTCTATAACTACTAAACAGTGTTTTATAAACTGTTTAATAGTACTGGATACTGTTGATTAAAATAGAAATTCTTAAAGCGTAAGAGTAGCCTGTCTTACTGGATCATTGGTTCGTAAGGAAGATTTTATTTTTAAAAACTAAAAAATCTGAAAATATTCATAGATTTGGAAAATTGTGGGTTATTTCTTAAGTTTTGATGTTAATTAAAAATTACTTTTTTAGTTATAAATTGTTAGAATATGGCAGGGTATATCTCATTAATTTGACATTTTAACTAGTTAATAAACTGAAAATTCTCTTCGTTTATGTAAATATATTTGGTGTATGAACCTAAATTTATTTGATTTTTTTTTTTAAAAGAGTGGTATTTTAAAAATGTTCAGTAAAGAGAATGTTTTAGGTGCAGAACTTATACAGTTCTTATTATATGTCGAGAGCTGCAAGTAGAAAGAAACTTGCCTATATGAAGGTTTTGGGAGTATTGAAAATTGTTTGTGATAACATAAAACAAATTTTTCCGGAAACCAAATATAATTTGGCAGCTACATATTATATTTTGTCCTCTAACGTTGCATTGTAATTAGAAGTAATGCTGCTTACAGTACGCAACTGAACTTATTTTTCAATAATTTTTTTTAAATAACAACAGAATTCTGGAGTTGTTACAATATTTCAATACATATTTTTTAAGCTAATGTTGAGTTTTTTTTTTCTTACAGGGCTAATAAAATTTTTGTACAATTATGCTACTGATTAAATCATAATTTAGTTATATTAAATTATGTTTTGTTATTTATAAAGTTTTATATTATTATAAAATGTGAAACTTATTAATAGCCTAGTGTAATAGCAATATAAATTGTGCAAATTGCTATCAGTGCCAGCTAATGGTTAAAAACTGTTGGTTATACTACTGTCATTTTTCCTACTGTGTGAAAGCGCCATAGCGTACACATTGTAATCAATCAGAATTATAAGGTTGTGTTGTTTTTCAAAAGTCTAATCTCATGTTCACTCGTAACGTAAACTCTATACATTCAATGACGTTTACTATTTTCTGTCCATAAAATGCTGCACTGTCTAACATTTAACTAAAAGTCCTTATTTCCGTCGTTTTCAAGCTATCTCTATTTTTTTTGCACAGTCTCTATTGATGATGTATCTTTAATAAAATATTTTGTCCTATTCCACACCAAAGAAAGAATAAAACAAAATACTGTTTTAAGAGAGAACTCACATATCCAAAGAAATTTTAGATGGAAAATCATTTGATGACAATGGGGAACTCGCATGAAATTTAGATTTTAATATTAATAAAAACAAACAAAAAGAAATGCATTGAGAACAAACTATTGTAGAAATTTATTAAGGTTTTTCCTTTAAAATATTTAATATTAACCGTTTGAGTGCCGACGAGCGCCATCGCGCTCGTGCGCGTACTAATTAAATTTGCCACGAGCGCGATGGCGCTCACAAAATCAGTTGCTGTTTAGCATGCGGTAGGGGAGGTCGCTCGCACGCATCGCTAATTTTTATCTTACGTATTACATAAAGTTCAAATTATAATATTATTAGTAATTACAATATAAAAAGGATCTAGGAAAAGAAAATGTTTAACCCATAATGTCGGAATACGAAAATAATTCGAGTGAAAATTATCGTTTTTCAAGTTGTGAAGAAAGTGATAGTGGGAGTGACATTGTGGTGCGCTCACAATTTGACGTAATGCAAATTTTGAGTGATAGTGATAATAATGACGATAACAATTATTTTATTGATATGGAGGATGTACCGGACTGCGAAAATGACGATGTGACCTTGATTTCAGTTTTTGTTCACAATATATATTTCCATAATTTTCTTTGTATTTTATTAACCTTTGTACAAGTTTTTATTAAGAAAACACCGAAAAAATTATAAAACTTGGATAATTTTTGGAAGAGATACAGTTACAGACTTCAAAAACAAAAGATTTCTTTGGCATTTTTAAGTATATATGAGTAAAAAACAATGGCACTAAAACGGTGAATTATCAATTTCTAATTAGTACAGATAATTATTATGATGAGAACTGGATTCCCAAACTTTTTTGAAGACTTGAGAGGATGCGTGAATGATGAAACCTGGTGTTTTTGCGTGAATTTTGAAGATTTTTTAATAAATGATGCATTTTATTATTTTTTTGTTTAAACTATTTTTATTTCAAGTATAAATCTTTACTATAAGCTAATAAAAATTTAATATGCAAGTGTTCCCCGGTGTACAAAAATTTTATTTCCACTGATATAATTTATTCTCCTAATCTGCATGATATATTTGACAAATTTAAAAACACAAGAATATATTATGAAATTTTAAAATGTTTCAAATTATATACGAGGTGGCGTTTTTAAGTTCACGGAATGAGGGTAAGAAGTGAGGATAAAAATACAAATTTATTTTCATATTTTAATATATTCACCTGCTACCCTAATATGGTTTTCAGATTTTTCAATTAGCATATATATACCTTCTAAAAAAATATTTTATCGTTTTCGGAAAACTATACTGAAACTGTGTCCTTCACTTTTTCATTTGAAAATTGGAAATAGATAATAATCGCTGGAAGCCAGATCAGGACTGTAGGATGCGTATTCCAAAATATCGAAGTCCACCTTATGCAGGGCAGCCAATGCAATACGACTCTTGTGAACAGGCGCCTTGTCGTGCAGAAGGAGGACACCTTTGGTTAATTTTCCCCTTCTTTTTCCTTGATGGATTTCAACTGCTCCAGAACTAAAGCATAGTATTCTCCAATTATGAATACCCCTTTATCTTTATAATCTATTAACAGGATCCCTTCTGAGTCCCAAAAGACTGTTACCATGATTTTTTCAGCCGATTGTGACACGTTACGCTTCTTAGGTGATGATGTGTCTTTTTTATGCTACTGCACTCTAGGACTCTAGTCCTGTTTGGACTCAGGTTCATAATGATGAACCCAAGTTTCGTCCCCAGTAACAATAAGACTCAATAGTTTATCCTGTATTCACTACAGAGGTCTAAAATGTGCAAGAATAGCCTATGCGGTGTTGTTTTCGAGACCGAGTAAGCATTTTCGGCACCAACCTTGTGCTGATCTTACTCATCTCAAGATGATCGTGAAGAATTTTAGAAATGGTTGTGCCTGACACTCCAACTATTTCTGAGAGCTGTTTCTTCTTTAGTTTAACATCGTTTCCAGAGTTTAGCATCTTTTCCATACATTTCCAGAGTAGTCACTTCGATCGGTCGTCCGGGCCGTAGATCATCTTCAAGTGAGTCCCTGCTTTATTTAAAGATACTGGTCTACTTATAAATCATGGTTTTACCTGAGCAAGAGTCCCTGTAAACACATGCTATCTCTTCCATTATGGTTTGAAACGACTTTTCTTGCTTGGTAAGGAAGTTTATAACAGCATGGTACTCGATTTTCTCCATATTTCTCACTTTCTTCCTGGCTGAGTTGTTTAGTCGGCGATAGTTCAAAGACTAACGGCCCGATTAAGATAAAACTTGCTATTTATACTAATAATGGGTCGCTGAACTCTTTACAGCTCATTAAAGTACCCTCACTAATGACCTAATTATCAATTCAGCAAACTTAAACTCTTCCTCATATTCTACCCGATAATGTAATATCTATTAAAGTTAAGAAAAATTTTCATCCAAACAACACAACTTACTGAAACCATTGTGTTGCATTTTATTATGTATTATTATATTTATGTCATTACGAATACATAAATTTTTAGATACGTAATCGAGGTTACTGCTAGAGTTTAAGGATAAAAACCATCTTAATGAAAAAAATTTATTTCTTTTAATAGCGATATCTTGGGCAGATACTATTTTCCTTTACTATATCTTAATTTTATCATTTCAATAAAATTTTATCATTTCAATAAATATTATTTTAGTCAAGTCATTTAAAAAAAATTTGTTTTTTAAATAGATAAAAACATTGTACTGTTTCTTCTATATGAAACTAACAGTCATTTAACATAGAGACGGCTTTGATTTTTAAATTAATTTTTTTAAGGTTCCATAGTGAAATGAAAAACACATTTTTTCATTTGTGTGTTCCTCGCCACCTCCAATTTTTTAATTCCAATTTTTGAACGATTAGAATTTATCAATTAAAATTATTTGCATCAACAATTTCAAGTATTATAGATAATTACGGAACCAAAACTTAATGTATTCCACTGTTTTTTGGTATTTAAACACTGTTTTTATACAAAGAGAATATTTTAAAAACCGTTTTCTGAGATAATTTCGGTTTTTAAGCAGTACTTTTTTATAGTTGTTACATATATGTCAAAACATTTGGTTAAACAAATGAAGTGAGAAAAAAATGTGAGATTTTTATAAATCTTTTTAAATTATAAATTAAGTAGTTTTCTCGTTAATTAACTTGTGCTCCTAAAAAAAGGCATTTTACGATTCGATAGTGACATGCTGACGCTCCCAATTTAATTAAAAAAATGTCTTATATTTAAGATATATATACGGTGATATAACTACCATATTGTCTTAGTTTACATTCTTATGTGTCTCAATGGTGTTCATATTGAAATAGAGAAATCATGACCAAGAAATGAATATTTTGTGCCAACTTTTTGAATTTCATAGTGTTCATGATGTCTTAAATATATTTAATTTATTTTGAAAATGAGATAAAACATATGTATATGCGAGAGTTATTTGTTAAGTCCAGTGGTTACCAAATAAAAAAAATATTTCAGCCAAATTTTTTTATTTTTCAACATAAACTCCTTTCAGCTAACAATGTTTTAACAGCATTGATCAATCCAAAAATATTTTTTCTGAAACTCAATTAAATAAAGATTTGATTACTTTATAACTCCTTCATTTGAGGTAAATTTTTGTCTAGTTAGCCATTTTTTTGTTTTCGAAAAAGAAAAATCACGAAGAGCACGAAGAATTCATAGTGCAATTTTCCCGATGCAATCACTGATGAGTGAACATGCATGTTATTATGATGAAAGAGATCTTTTTTCTTTGCTGAGCGTGGTTCTTTCTCCTTTAATTCAACATCAAATTGTCCAAGAAAGAAGCATAATATACCACAGTTATCGCTTTTTCCCTTTCTGATTAATTAATATGAATTACACTTTGAGAATTCCAAAAAACATTCGTCATAATTTTGTTGGCCATTTTAAAAGTTTTCGTCTCCTTTGGAGCAGGTTTTCCATCAAAGTCCACTACTGTTTTGATTGCACTTTTGTTTCCAGTACGTAGTGAAGAGTCCATATCTCATGAACAATGGTGTATCAATAAAAAAACTCAGTTGTACTGTGCATACTTTTTTTATTCGAGTTGCATCTTAATTAGACGATCTTCTAATACGATACACTTTATTGATCATTTCCTTAGTTGTGACTACAATCCGATATCCTGGGCACTCTACATTATTTGTGGTTCAACCACAACGAAATTCACTAAACCACTTATGAACCATTCCATAAGATGAAGTAAAGTCCCCATAATACACCCCATTGTAATAGTGAGACACGTCCATGCTTCATTTCACACTGCATATAAAACTGTCCATCAATCACAATACAATTTTGAGGATAGTCTTATAAATATTGCAAAATTTAGAAAAAAATATAATTTGAAAGCCAAACCGAATTTGTTTTAAGTCACTGATTTACCAAATCATCCTCGTATATATTTATATATATATAGAGTATGTAACTACCTATGAGCGTGTCATTTCAACCACTTTTGCAATTAATAATGTGTCATATGTCATCGTCATGGTGTGTTGGGTTGATCACAAGGACTTTGAACGTGCAGTGCGCCATGGGGTGTTCGATTCCTGACCGCTCGTCGTGCAGGGCTATACTGGTATTCTAGTTGGCTATAAGAGATAGCTCTCGTAGCAATAAGCCCGCCATATGTATCAATCAAATAAATTAAAGTACATAAATAAATAATATGGCAGAGTTTTTTATGTCGGTTGTTTATAAAGTAATTAAAGTTTCAATTTTGCATGAAACTATAATTATACATCTGTGTAAATAGTGCCAATTATCAGTTTGGCAACGTGTAATATCTAGCGTCATGATGACTGATGATTTGTGATTTAACTGATGGAAAATACATAAAATAAAAACGTATATATATATATATATATATATATATACACATATATATATATATATACACACACATATATACATATATATATACACACACATACACATATAGATATGTTAGTAAAATACAGACGAAAAATTATATGATTAATATCAAAGTGGTGATATAATTACAAAGATAAAAATTATTCTAAGAGGATTTTGGCTACTTGTATAGTACCTATATATAAAGGCTGATTTCAGGGATATATCCGTTTAGATAAAAATCAACTTTATCTGTCAAAAAGCCCAAAATATGGTGAATTGAAGAGTCAATGATGGTGGCATTCCACAATTGCTGCTTACCAGGGTGTAAATGATAATTATAAGTGACGTCTAAATTGTAGAGTTGTGGATCATAGTCTTCACAGAAGGAATGGTGACACAAGATTAATGTCCGATAGTTATCTATTAGTTTGTACTAAATACTTAACTTACCTTCTGTATAAAAACTACCCGGAATCATTAAAAAAACACAAAAATCTAAGTTTATTCATCAAAATTTATTTGTCACCTTCAAAGTGATCCCCGTTGTTTGCAATACAACTGTGATAACACCGGATCCACTTTTCCATACACTTCTCATAGGCCGAAAGTGATTTAACCTTTAATTCCTGCTGCGAATTCCGTTTGATGTTTTCAGTCGAACAATTGATGCACTTTTTGCAAGGCGTAGAGGTAATGGGACAAGGCAAATCTTCAACTATTTCATGCCCCCCTTCAAACAATTTGTACCACTCGTATTCCTGTATATTTAACTTGTCGAATCACCATAGGTCTTTTTAACTAATTTTAATGATTAGGCATGAGAAATATTGTTTGAAACACAAAATTGAAGACAATATCTTTTTTCAACTAATTTATTCATAACAAAATTCGCAGAGCAACTTTGAGGTTAACCTTCTTCGACACCTGCTGTAAATACACTAGTTGACAGTTCATGTTCAATACTGGCTTGGTAATTAAGGAGGCTTTACCAACTATAATTTTTTTTTAATGATACCTAGTAGTTTTTATACAGAAAGTATATTAAGACTGCAGTGTTAATTATTGATTATCCAAAATAATGATAAATTTACAAAATTTCTTATCAGAAGTTTTGAGTTGTGATACTTGTGATTATTCAAATTAGAATTTTGCAATGTGAGACTTGTAGTTTTGTACTCTTGAACTTTCAATGAGTTTTTAATATATACATTATTTCGGAACACATACAGTTTAGCGCTAACGAAAATTTCACTGTTTTACTCTCTTTGAATGAAAGAATATATATATATATATATATGTATATGTATATATATATATATATATATATTTATATATATATAAAATATTGTTTTGGATTGTTTTAAATGCCGCTTACTGTTCATTTAATAAAATAAAATGCAAATGTTCTTATAATTTTTTAAAGGCCGTTTTTTGTATCAATGAACACTGAATATGCAAATACAAACACGGATTGCTAATTTAAAAAACAATCCAAGGAAGTTAAATAGTGAAAAATATATGCATAACGAGACTTTCAATTGTTAGTAGTAATAGCACTTTTTTAATAGTTTTTTTTTTATTGAAAAACCGCAAGCAGACAACATTTTTAATTAAATACTTTGTTTTCTATGTATGTTCTTTCACTGGTGCTAAACCGTAGTTATACCTTTTTTCCACGATTATGTATTAGAGTAAAAATTAGTTAGTTTGCTAATTTAATCGTCATAATTCATTTCAAATTTAGTTTCGGCCAAGGATTTTAATAAGATATAATATATTTTATGTAGATGTTTATAAAACTAAGTTAAAAACATTTTAACCCATTATGTAATATTTCCTTATTTTGTGTCAAATGTAAATAGTTGAAATTAATATATTTAAGAATTGGTCAATGAAAGGCTAAAATAAATTGATATTTTTGTTGTTCAAATAAACTATCTTTTATGGTTGACAGGATGGTTTTTTTTCTAATTTCTTTATTTAATCAATGGTCTATTTTAGGTTGCCAGAATTATAATCATGTACAGAGATATGATGAATTTAAAATATAACAGTTTCAATAATAAGATTAAGTCAATTAATTTAAATAAAAATTGTAAAGTTATTAATATTTACAAATCTTAGGCCTACTCAAGCAAAAAAACAAAATTTTCAAAATTATGGTTATTGAGTACGTAAACTAGTTTTTTTAATTACATTTTATTTATAAACTAGCTGGAGTACCAGGCTTTGCTCAGGGAGTTGATATGAGAGTATGTGGTACTTGGAATAAAAAGATAAACTTTAAAATGTAAGAGGTAAAATTTTTTTAAACATAAATAATTAGAATTAATTATTTATAATACTCGTTTACAAACAATATTTTTCTTTTTGTTATCCAGGGTACTTATATGTACAAATTTTTTGGATTTCCTACTCGAGAGCAAGCTACGTATAGTTGACCGTGTGAAAAGCAGGATTGTTTGAGGTTGATGTCGCAATGTTTTAAAGTTTGTCCTTGCACTTTGTTAATTGTAAAACTATAGGCTAATTTGATTAGAAATTGCAGTCTTTTAAATTGGAATGGCAGTTCAGTAGAGATCAGTGGTATTCTGGGGATAAATACTGCGTGTCCTTTGCCCTTTCCAGCCATAAGTTCGGCTTTGATGATGTTATTCAATAGATGTTTGACAATCATCCTTGTTCTATTACATAGTTTTGGTGAGTTGAGATTTCTGAGTAGTATGATCGGAGATCCATTTTCACTTGAAGGCAGTGTAATGGAATTCCTGGTACTTGCAAAGAGTTTAAAAATTCTGTAGTGATGTTGACACTTTCCTCAACGTTTACCATCGTGTCAATCAATTTGTATATTCTCTCTTCACCATGAATTTCCTTTTGAATATTAAAATTGATATCGTCGACTATATTATTTTTAGTTGCCAAAATTGCCCTCTGAAATAGCCACTCCGGATTAGTATAGTTGTGAACAATGTTTGAATAAATTTGGTCAATGAGTTTGTTCTCAGTAATGAGTGGCTATGCTGCAGAAATCACTGTTGTTCAATGAGGCCGGTCGTCTAGTCAGTGGGATATGTGTCTTAACCTATTTGTAAAAGTTTTTGAGCAAAATGTGCTGTCATTTCGTCTTTCGATAGCTCGACTCTCATATTTTTGTTAGTCGCAGTATTTGTATGTGTGGCCAGAGATGTGATTTTTTAAGCAGGCATCAATTTCATCTGCCGTTGTTGACTTGGGGATAACAGGAAGTGTTTGTCGAAAATCTCCTGAGAGTTTCCTCGTAAGTCTTGTAATGTTCTGTCCATTGTGACTTCGAGTGATTTTTTTGTGCCATTGTGCATTCGTCTCAGAAGATAATTTTAGCTTGTTTTAGAAGTTGACCCCATCCAGATGCTCTTGAGATTTCACATACTGGGAATTGTTCTTCGGCTATATTCAACAGTAGTTGTAGGGCGGAATGGGCAGTTCGTCCTCCTTCCATAACTGGACTGCCGGATGATGCCAGTGCAAGTGCGATGTGTTGTTTGGCACGTATTTCTGCCAGCAATTTATTTATTAGAAACGTTTTCCCGGTACCACATGGTGTGTTGAAGTAAATAATTCCACCAGTGTTATTAATCGGTTCATGATAACGTTATAAATTTTCGTTTAAATTTTTTTTTCTGTTAGATGTTGCACAGTTCGTGTTCGTGTATGGGAAAACCAAAAATCCGCATATATATATATGTGTCGCAATTTCGTTGTTCTTTGGTTTCTCTGCTGATCACAGTGTTCATTCTCGTTTGTTGGGAACGTAAACTTGCTTCATGCTCTTCGACTGTTTCGTTTTTATACTTTTATTTTTGTTTTCGCCATTTTGCGTTAGAACTGGCAAGATCTTCTCTTTTACGTTTGGGCATTGTATAAAATATAAATCAAATCAACTTTTCATAAAGAAATACACTAAGTACACTTTAAACCCTTTTCATAATTTATTTTCGTTTTATATTCAGTCACTGTATCACTTTGATTACTCACACTTCACTGTTTTTATTCACTCACTGTACCGTACTGTGATTGACGTTGGAACCCACGACGGATCTTGTTTATATACCCCTACCACCCCACCCATACAAAAAAGGTCCACAATGTTCCAGAACATTCCACAACATTCGAGAGTGTTTTGAAATGTTCCACAATGATTTGAGATGTTCCAGGTTGTTCCCGAACGTTCAGATTATTCCCAAACATTCCACAACATTCCAGAATGTTCCGGGATGTTCTGGAATATTATGGAATGCTCTCAAATACTCTCGAATGTTTTGGACTGTTCTATAAATTTTTAGAGGGCGTAAATTCCAGATCTTAACCACGCTCCTCAGGTAAAAATGGGAACCTTCTTCATGGATGGGGTATAGAGGGCTACCACACCATATAACTCCCTTGACCGTACCAGAATTTGTTTCTGAGTTTTAGCAGTATGCACATTACACACTTACTTTTATAATATGTATTGATTAATTTCAATTGATCAGTCATTATTTGCTTAATGGGTTAAGAAAAAAATATTATTACCATAAAAATACTTTTTTGACAATTCACTGGAATGTGAATTAATGGTCTTTATAAATACTAATTACGTAAATATAAACCAAATAATTAAACCGAAACCACGTTGCTATAATCAAATGAGGATTAGACAGGCGGATGATATTATTTTTTAAATAAATATATTCAAAAATGATAAAAAAAATGTATAAGATAAGAGTATTGCTAATTCCATATTTGATTTAAAAATGGTAAAAGACGACTGATAAGATAAAAGAGAAGTTTGAAAAGAGAAATCATAATTTTAGACAAATTTTGAAACAAATCTTCATTAAATAAATTGTAAAAGAATTTCAATATTGGTATTATTTAAAACAATCAATAAATTTTTAATAAAACATTTAACTACCTCATACTTTTTCTATTGGGTAAAACTGTTTAAATCTTCATTTGTTTTGAAATATATAAACCTATTTCAGAAAGTTTGTAAAGGATACCTTGAATCCAAAGCTGAGTACAAAATAATTGTATGCAATGTACATAAAAACTACCCTCTGCTTAATAAATACAAAAAACTAATTATAACTTATATCTAATAAACAAGAAATACATCTTAACATATACCATGTTATTCCAACTTTTTGGTAACCATATGTCCCATTATGACATTTGCATCAATTTATTTCACGATAGCAATCTCTATATGACCCACATTAGATTGTAAGCAAGTCACGTACATGCCAGAATAGACATGCATGTGGCTCTCGATGCTTAAGGAAGTAAGGCTCGACCAGTGATTATTAGGTCTATCATAATGAACTTGTGAATTAAGCACATACAATCGTTGTCATGGAAGCTTGGAAACTGATATAACATCTAATAAACATAGTAGGTTTTTATTCCTAATAGGTCATTGCTGTGTGTTTGTGTATGATGACATTGTAGTTATTAATCCATAATCACACCAGGATACTGTGAATTATAATTGTTTTTAAGACATTTATGTGAAAATATTCAGAGAATAGTTTACGTACATCCAAGAAAAAGTTCATTGGCGAAGTCATTTATCATAATGAGAAATAAAGATAGCCTAAATTACTACCTTGAGTGATATGCACTCAGAAACGTAAGGCTGGAATTTGAAATTTCCAAAGTAAATATATTAAAGTCATAAGATACATATTTTTTGTGAAGTAACAAAACCTATAATCATTATCAAATAAATTTTTACAAGTGCATTTTGTACTAAAATTTCAAATTTCCATATATTTTCTAGTGGGTTGATTGCAATGAAACAAAGCTTATACATATATTATCTCTGGTCATCCAGTGACAATCCCTACAATTATTCGGGCTTGAAGTGCGAACAAATGAACATACTTACAAGTAAACTTACAATAATAATATTTTTGTATTCTATTTCTTTGACCATATCCCCAAAATCATTTTACGTACAGACATGCCAATTGTAAAATTCTGTTATTTGTAATGAGTTATTTGTAAAAAGGATAATGTGCACTAGATGATGGCAGGAACTAGCGGTGTAGATCTTGCATTTATTCATCATTATTGAATTTCCTTTTGATTGGCTTTTAAGTTTTGTTTAATTGGGTTTTGTACCTCAAAAGACAAAAAAGGGATTCATTATGTAATCATTTCCGTCTTGGACCGTCTGTCTATGTTTCACAGCTATTTTTTTCATAAACCATTCAACGTAGAAATTTGAAATTTGGCACTGTACTAAATCAAATTACCCCCTATACATCTCACAAGTTAACACTTCAGAACTATTTGTACAGAAATGTTGGAATGACCCAATGGAATTGTAAAATAAGTTATTTTTTAAAGTTTTTTAAATCATCGATATTTATATAATTACAAAATATTTTAGCCTATGGACAATATTTACACAAAAGGCAATATATTTGTATGGTTAAAAATAATATTAATATATGTAAGTAGTTTAATAGGAATACTGTGTATGCTGAGTTTTTTATAAGTACCTAAGTGGATAAAGAACCATTCTAGCTAGAGTTCTACACACACTTAACAAGTTTATTTTTAAATCTAACTTGTTTTCTTCAGTCGTTTGGTAACAGCCAATAATTACCAATATTAAAATAGCACATATAACGTTAAATAAAAATAATAAAATAATTTTTTTTTGTAATCGCAGTCCATTTATAGTTCCAGTAGCATTATTTATGCTTGAAAAATGTTTAATCTCAAAAATTTTGTTCGATGATAATTTTACAATCTTTTTTTCCTAGTAGTACTCATGTGGATTGTAACACATTAAAAAAACTTATGTAAAAAGAAAAAAAACCATTTCACAAGTTGTGGAAAATTTGATACATAACTTTGTATATTGTGTTGCCAATATGTTCTTTCAACGCATCCTGATTACATCACCATATGTTCTATGTATGTATATGTATACATATTAGCAAGGAGGCATTTAATCTAACTATATGATTCAAAGATAAACGGAAAAACAGACACGCAGGCAAACAACTGTGCTGAAGGTTTCGAAGTAGAAACAGGCCACTACTGTATCTTTTTAATAAAGCTTATCAAATTACGAACAGATGACATTAAGTTCATTGGATTGGTGGTACTAGTGTCTTGTGAGTTGGCAGTCAATAAATTTGGAGTTGTTTCTTTTATAGCATAGTGCACAAAATCGTGTGAAATTGAATTAAAATATGCCATACTGGATAATAAATAATTAAATTTAAAATTAAACTGTTTTTAAGAAATGAACTATACATATAAAATATTTGAGGACATTTCTGTTGCTTCACGATCATTAGTTTCCAAAATACGAGGGCTCAAAACGTAAGTAACAGTCACCTTCTTCTAACGCCCTTAGCAAAACACAAGGTCAGAACTCTCAGTCAGTCTTACTGACAGTTAAAAACCTATTTTGTATGGATACTTTAGCAATTGGACCGTGCAATAGGGCACGGTCTGTAAAGTAGACTCTTGTTCTGACTCAACTGGTAGTTAATGAGAAATAGAAATACGTTTTTAACTGTCAATAAGACCAACTGGCAGTCTTGACCGTGTGTGGCGCATACGGGCGTAATATGCGTAAAACGTAGTTCTGCGTTCAAATTGTTGTTTTAACACAGAGGAGAGGTTCAAGAATTTGAGGAAAAACATTTTCCCTTTTACATTACAATTTCCTGTAATCTCAATCCATTTATTAAATTCAATTCTGTAATCCATTAAAAATATTGTTTCCCTTTGCCCTCAAAACAAAGACAATGATTCGTATCCACATGTGAATAGAAGTCATTAGTATTGTTGGTCTAAGTATTGCTTAGCATTCCTTGTCCGATAGTACTGCTCTGGTGAGCCAGTGCGTTTTCTTACAAAAGCAACACGCCTTTGTATATTTTCCTCGCCTTTTCCTTTATAATTTCTTTCAATGTCAATATTGCGTAATACTTTCCAATTATATTCACACCTGTTTCTTTACAATCAATCATCAAAACATGCTCTGAACCCCAAAAAATTATAGCCATCAACTACTCGACAGATTCTGACACCGTAAACTTCTAAAGGGATTGTGCACTCTTCTTGTGCCACTTGACCAACTCCTATTTGGACTCATTTTCAAATTTTGGTCATAAATAGTTTAATTTGTTATTACTCCTGAAACGTTATGTATATACTTGGCATCTATCTCCACCTTGCATTAACTTTTCATCCTAAAATTATTCTGTAGGATCCTTAAAATGGTGGTGTTTGATACTCTTAATAATGCAAAATGCCTTTTCATTTATTGACGGTCATAATTTCTTTTACTTTTTCGTTGATGTCTAATTTCGGCGCATCAACTGCTAGTCCTGTCATGTTTTGAAGAGACCATGCCACTGGTAAATAATGGTATTATAGGGCCTTGACAAACGGCTCCAATCTCACTCATTTTAGTTTGAGGAGTTTTCTTTGCTTAGTAAGGAACTTTATCACGGCGGGATATTCGATTTGTTCCATATTAGCAGCTTCTTTCTGAATTGACTTGGTTTAGGGTAATATCTCGTAAACGTCTCGTATTTGGGATGACACTTGACATATCCACATACTTCTAATGAGTTTCTGATTTGTAGATACCGTACAAAGTAAGCGTAATTAACCCCCACATTCCGCCCTTCTTAGAACTTTATCGTATTATTAGGATACGTAGGATACTAATTATAAGAAATATTCTGTGTGTAGATAGTCCCTTTACGATTTATTACATATCTAGATAAGGGCGATTACGATACAATGAGCTCATATTAAATAGATGCGTTTATAGCCTTATAAAAAGAAAGAAAGACGTGGTCTCACTGACGCCCGTAGCATCATACACGGTCAGGACTCTCAATCAGATTTGCTGACACTTAAAAATATATTTTGTCTGAATACTTTACGGATTTAACCGTACTATAGGGCACGGTTGGTAAAGTAGACTCTTGTTCCGACTCGACTGACCGTTAATGAGAAAGAGAAATGCGTTTTTTACTATCAGTAAGTCTGACTGACAGACTTGACCATGTGGTACATATGGGGGTGAATACGTAAATACTATTAAATATTACACACACTTTCAATTAATAATTGCTAAGTTTATATTCCAAGTTATATACAAAATGATTTGATTCCAAGTTATATACAAAATGATTTGAACAAGGTTAAAATCGAGCGAGGAAGACATTTATAAGTGCAAATTATATAGCGTTGCTTTATGGCAAACCGGATTCACCCATTGGTCATAGATAACGGCAGATATCATCATAAATCCAACTCGCTCACGAAGAGTTCCGTTGCACCTAACAAACTTATAATTTATACAAACCAATTTTCGTTGAAAGTTTATTTTAAATTTTACTACGTTAATTTTATTCTGAACATGTGTAAAACACGTTAGTTGAAAAGTTAGAGGGGATATACAACAATTTGTTCATGGATTAAGGGCATAACCAATAATTAATTAACAAATTATGGTCATAACCAACAATTTGTTCATGGATTAAGATGATATCAGGAGAATTAGTTTGGTCAAAATAGGGTATTTGACTGATGTCGATATTTTTTATAAAAATGTTTTAAAATAGTAGAGAAGGTTTAAAAAATTGTGATGAAAAAAATAATGCATATAACTGACAATTAATCGAAACTTCTAAATAAGAAAAGGTGCAAATTGTTTGGTTCATTAAATTGAAAAAGTTATTATGAATTTAGTTTCCACATAAAAAAGTGAGAAAATTATAATATGCGATATATAACTTAAATGCAATATTTAACGAGATACTAAAGATATTTAACAAACTCCCTTATAATGAATGCTAAATACTGGACAGTGACGTCATAAGCCAGTCGTGTTTTGTATAGGGCGTTTTCGAGTAAATCGTAATTCGTCAGTTTTTATGTCGTCATAACTTTGTAAGGAAAAGTCCTAGGCACTATATACTTATTTTAACCTTTTTTAATGTTATTATTTATTCTATTTGAGTAATAAAAAAAATATAGTCAAATACCCTATCGCTGACACAGTGCAAGCATGATAAGAACAACAACTGTTGCTACCTCACTATTGTTATCTCACTCTTGCTTTTCGGTCAATTCGAATCTAATCAAAAACGAATATCGTAAAAAAATTAAATCAAAAATTGTTTGCATGCACTTAAGAATTACATATTGTTCTAAGTCTTTTGATGGTGGAAGTCGTGTAATGAAAACGCTTTTTCACAATGCAGGAAGACAGTTTGATATAGTTTTCAATTAAACGTTTTAATCTTCATAAGTTTTTTTAAATATTATTTTCTGCGCATAATGAAGTACGCCACGAAGAGGACTTCTTCCTGAATCATTTTAACTAATCGAGATCATTTAGACTAACGTTTGCGTAAATATAGATATTATTCCTAAATTCAACATCAGAAGTAGCCATCATAAAAAGCAAATCACGTAAATATTAGGAAAATATTTCCTAAAACTATTTCATTCATCAACTTCTATTATATTCTATTTACTTCACCAACTACTGACTTTAATAAAAAAAGTTATTTTGGAATATTTACATCATTTTCTTAAGACCTATCTAACGACACCTCACACGTATATGTGCACTGAATTTGTTTTTCATCCCTCTGTTACATGTGTGAAGTGCCACCACTAACATTATTTTTTCATAATTCCACTATTTCTTTATGCAGCGATTCACAGAAGACACCTAGATGGATATTTATATAGTGCCAATAGTATCCGAGTAAAATGGCTGTGACTAACGGAAAGAAAGAGGGATAGACAAATAGATGAACAGACGGAAACAACGAAATGATAAGGGTTCCGTTTTTGCCATTTGGCTACAGAACCCAAAAAATTATATGACCCAGGAATTGATAAGGTATGTCATTATAATCATTAAAGGATTTTTGTAGAGGAAGGTAGATAACTTATTAAAAAAATCATTACGGTCACATAATTGTGTACCACATCACAAAATTCTGAGCGTACTTTTTCGATTATTATTTAATGGTAACATTACTACAAAATTATATCAAGGTTAAAATCGTGAACAGGGTCCACCATTTCTTTGAAATAGCATATTAGAGTGACTCGACTTCAATCGAGATCTGCCTTCCATATCTTCCCCGCACTGACAAGCCCTCGAAATCGCAACTTTGCCAGGTGAACAGAGCTAAAACTAGTCTTGAAAGCACGGAAGACTATGCTGAAATTTTCCTCTTGGTGAAAATATATTTAGACATTAATTCATGTTTCTACCCATGCAATATATATATATATATATATATATATATATATATATATATATATATATAATAATAATAATAATAAAGCTTTATTAAATTCCATACAAAAAGTTACATACATGCAACATGCAATAAAAAGATAAATAATAAATAACAACATTAATTAAAAAGGATGACATCTGTATACATTGTATAAAAAATGAAAATAGAATAGTAAAAGTAATTAATGTTCATGATAATTTACTTTGACAATTATTATATAAAATTTTTATATTATTTATTAATTTAATCTATATGGACCCCCTTAGGGTAAAAAGCCTCCTCCAAAGCTTGCCATTCGTCTCTATCTTTGGCTGTTTGGAGCCACTCACAACCTGCTGTAGCCACGATCTCGTCAGTCCATCTGGCATTGGGTCTGCCTCTCGCTCTGGTACCTTGTGGTCCCGTCCATTAGATGATATTTTTTTTTTTACCTCGCCACGTGACCCGCCCATCTCCATTTTCTTTGAAGAGAGTAGGTATCTGTTATACCCGTTTTTTTGCAGATGGTTTAATTTCTTATTTTATCTTTTAATTTGATACCTAAGTAGCTTCTCTCCATTCTTCTCTGAGTGGTCTGGATTTCGCTACTAGTCTTAAGGTCAAACGTCCAGGTTTGGCAGCCGTAGGTGCGACACGGTAGAATCTCCGAGTCCATGACTGTCTTCTTGGTAGGCAGTGGTAGGTGCGACTTGAATAGGTACAAATATTGAAAATGTTTTTCTTTTTGTATGTTTATATATATATATATATATATATATATATATATGTATGTATATATATGTGTATATATATATATGTATATATATATATATATATATGTATATATATGTGTATATATATATATATATATATATATATATATATATATATATATACTTAAATGAACAATAAAACATTTCCTGTCAGTATTCTAAAGAAAACAGTTCCAATGCTGCGTAGCAACTTCATGGCTACGATTTGCGGAAATGTTTTTTGTATTACACGTTTCCCCTAAAATTACGGAAACGGCACAAAAACAAATGTACAATATCGTGCCTAACCAATTTCACTGGTATGTCCGTAAATTCTCGTTACGAATCTGGAACAGCTGGGCGTTATGAGTGTTCAGAGGAATATTGAACTTATATTATTGGAGATTCGGTAACGTGTAATAGGTTTTCATAAACAAACGAGAACACGAAGTCTGTTCGGGACATCTAATAAAGAGAACTGAGCCTTATTATTTATTTAAATATGTGTACATTTACATGTATTTCCTTAAATATATTATTTTGTTATGTATATATATATATATATATATATATATATATATATATATATGTTTAAAAAACCTGTTAAGCACAATTGAAACTCGATAAACATTTAATGGCACATAATATTCCTATTAAACTATTTATAAATTATTTAATTTTTTTAGAACGAAAATATATTGCCTATTATATCTTTCACAGGCTCATATTTAAAAAACATTATAACGATTTTCTATTTTTTTCCTTTGCTAGTGTTATGAGACTTTGCTACTTGCCAAATTTCATGATTCTAGACCAACGGGAAGTACCCTATAGGTTTTGATTTATTTGCGAGTATCATAATATGCAGCATAAATGGCCGTATTTTTAGGTTTTTTTTTATTGCATTGACTTAGAAGTTTGACTTTTTTACAGCCCGAAGGGAACGTAGACCCTATATAGAACGTAGACCCTATGTAGACCCTGTATAACGTAGAAGTATTTAATAGTAATTTAAATTTGATACGTTCCTTAGAAAAAGAGTCTTGACACACAGACGGACAACGAAGTGATCCTATAAGGGTTCCTTTTTTTCTTTTCATGTACGGACCCTAAAAATGAAAAAGAAATGTATTTACAAATATAGCGAATTATGGGTTCTTCGCCATGTTATGTTAGATTGATTACAAGGCATACGATCTGTGACGGCGTGGCGTGCGGAGGTCCGGGTTCGATTCTCCGTCGCTCGTCGAGCGTGGCTTGACTGTTGTTTTGGTTAGCTGTAAGAGATTGCTCTCGTAGCAATAAGTCCGCCATGTTTATCAGTTGTATACATTAAAATACATAAATAAATAAATACTTTTAAATTCTAATTTTTAAATGGTGTATTATATTGTCAGCTTTATAGTCGATGTTAATATTTTGATGTTTTCTGTACATAGAATAACATAAGAAAATTTAAAAAGAAATAAACAAATGTTATTGAAAGAAGGAATTTGGAGGATTATACGTAAGTTAAGAAAATTAAATTACCCCGTTTTTCACATTTCAGCGTTCTCTTATATCTGTTTGCCTGTTTGTTCGTTTCGATGTACACAATTCAAGAAATTCGAGACGGATTTTGAAGGCGTTTCCAATATTATAAAGTTAAGGGTATCTCTTCGCAAATGCGTGCGTAACACATTAAGCGTATGTTAAAAAGCTTGCTCTTTCATAGCTTCGCACAAGTGTACACATGAGGTCTTTGAGAGTGCGTCTTTAAAGGGTGCGTTTCTTCAAAGTTCGTTCGCTAGAAAATCAATATGATCGACATTCGAAAGTGTATAGACGTATTAATGGAAAAATATATGGCAAAGACACAAAAAATATAATTAATTTTAATTAATAAATTATCCTAACACATTTACCAATTGAACTACCACGAGTCCAACATTATTTTAAAGATTCATTAATAATGAAATACATTTTGAGTTTGCCCTTCCGCATTCATTGCGTCTAGCAGGTCAGATTATACAGGCACACATATTGCCGCATGGGTCACCACAGTGCTGCATGAAACTTGTCTAACGCACATGATAGATTTCTTATACCACAGCCGCATTATTAACGAATATTCGTGGCGTATTGTCGCTATAAAACCTTCGTATTCAGTCACACTTGTACGAATATGCGGCGTGGCCTGTTGTTCCTACAAAAACCTTTGCTGCGAGGTAAACAGCTGACAGCTTTTGTTGTTGTTGTCACCCGTACCCAACGAATGTTCGTAGACGACGAATGATATCAATACTCTCGATATATAACACGAATCTTCGTCGAAACCTAATAATGTGGCCGTAGGGTTACAAATTATGTTATGGGTTTTAAATGCACGCCTCAACGTTCGAAAGCTACACGCACCACACGCACGAGTCTGTGAAGACGTGTCTTTAAGACCCCAGAAGGAAAGTATGTAGTGAGTGTTTTTGGAACTTTTGTTTGTAGGCATGTTCGTATGATTGTTTATTTTTTTTATTTTTATTTCTTAAAAATTGCTGTGCGTATTTACACGAAATTTTTACTTTTTTTATTAAGAGTCTAAGAAAGCAACTGATACATTTGAGATATTTAAGAGTGATTTATTAAGTAATTTGATTTAATATGAAAGAAAACAAATCGAGTGCCGCAACTCACTTTTTTCCGAAAAGGTTTTCTTAGAATTCAAGGAACGTACTGCAACATTATCCGGATTCAAATTTTTTGGCGGAAATAACTTTATTTGAGACCTGCATAATACTCATTTACTTCCGGTATGATTGCTTCGTTTGATTTAAATTTGCGTCCAGTCAGGAAATATTGAAAAACATGGTAATCCGAGAGAGCTAAATCCGGCGAATAGGCTGGAAGCAGGCCAGTAGCCAATGCTGCTCTCCCAGTTTATGCTAAGGGGTACGGCTTAAAAGCTTAGGGTGAAATAACATGTTTGTGTACTATCTTGCCGCTTACCGTATTTTCTTCTCCACCGAATCCCTCACACTCCTACTTAACTGAGTAGCACGTTTTTAAATGTGATCATTGTTTTTATAGAACATAATATAAAAATATTGGTACGCGTAGCTGTAGGAAAATGCTAGTATGATATAAAATTACTCTTAAAACCGGAAAAGCTTATATTAGTACATGAAATATTTATATAGATTATTATGATTTTTATAAATATCTCGATTCAAATTAAGCAAATAAAAATATTCCTCCTATTTTTATGAAAATATAACAACAATCGAGATATTAAAAAAAATGTGTTTGAAAAATATTATTAATCAAATAGAACGCGGCAAAGTTTTTGAACATGTATATAGTGATATGATAGTGTTTCCAAAACGATTCTAATCAGATTCCTTAACGATGTATTATTTCATATTACATGATGAACTTTATTCGCAGTTTCTCAAAAATTTAGGAAATCAAAATTCAAAGATTATGTTGATCTCAAAAGATTTGTTGATTAAATTGAATACTGTTCAAACGACGTTATTGTAGAATAGTTTACGTGATTGAATAAAATTTTGATGAAAATACTATTTTAAAGAAAGTATGACTGGTAAAAGAAAAATACCTAGCCAGCACGAGTGGGACTTGCGTTACGAGGACTCCGTACACATTTAGACACACATAAACATTTAAGGGTAATGTTATGTTCCCTACTAATTTTGCATAGACGTAAAACAGGTTAATTATAAAAATTATATAATTCCACACAGAATTAGATATCATTGATTTCTTAAATTTTACCTTTACTTGTGTTGTAAGAAATGTTACCTTTACTTGTGCTGTAAGACCTCCCATTGTGCCGACTTTCAAGCTGGTATGACAATCGAAAGTGCCCTTTTAGGTTTTGATGATCACTCAGTAAAGATGATCAGTAAGTATGAATAAAACAATACGCTATAAAGATCATATATTTTTGATGCGTGAACCAAATAAAATTAAATATTTTAAAGAAAATTAAGGCTACAGGGTTTCAGTGCATTGGTATATGATATAGGCCTCAAGTATACGATATAGCAACTCGATATCTCGCGTCGTTCTTAAGATAAAATATCTTCTAAAAACCGACTCTAAAAAAAGTAGATACTAAAAATTGAAAACTAATTAACTCAAAAGAAATACCTATTTATTTACAATAAATAACTAAATTAATTATTTTTGAAGTCGGTGCCAGCACTGTCGACTAATTGAAAATTTAAAACTTTAATTTCTAATGTACCTACCTACTCACAATACGAATTGGATTCATAAAGTACGTATTTACTTAGAATTATTAATTAGATCATCATCATATTTATAGTATAGAACGACTCGTAAAGTTCCCTCTTTCAAATAAAAAAGGAATCATCGTATTCGATCCACTTGGTAAGAAATTATAGTTGAACATATATAAAAAAAGGTTCCGAAAAGTTGAGAACCTCCTCCTTTTCTTGAAGTCGGTTAAAAAAGGGCCTTGGCACACAGACGAATGAGTGAACTGATAACCAAGTGATTCAATAAGGGTTCCGTTTTTTATTTTAAGGGAGGGACTCTTGAAAATGATTTTTAATGATTTCCAAGAATTTATATCACTTTTCAAATCATTTAATGAATACACGTGGCACTTTATTATGTTACATTCATACGTATTAATGACACTGTCAAGTCATGCAAAACCTACCTCTCTGATGCTGACCATCTAAGGCGATCTCTATGTGAATGTTGATTTCAAATTTAACGCCAAACAATATGCTCGTACATGCGTTGCTGTAGCCAAGATGACACACCGGAGATGAGGTCAAGCTCACCACCTTACGTGTTGTGCTTGTCAAGATGAAGGGCGAGTTTCTCGGGTCAAACGGTCTTCGATGGACGGTCAGTCGATCGCACATCTCGACGGGGAACGCTCATTTTAAATATTTCTTTGCAAAACTTCGATTATCCGAGAAGATCTGGGCGAGGTTTCCACCCGAGTGGAAAAGCTCTCGAAAGCTTCCAGTTATCGATCGTGATAGCGGTTTACGTAGTGAAATTTAGAGCACCGTTGCAGTTGTTGCAAACCGAATAAGCGTATGTTTTATGTAGTGTTCTAATGAAAAGTTCTAGTGGAGCATTTCAGTTGTAAGTATATCTATATTTATAGTTACCTATTATAGTTGATCGCGACTGTATTTTATGATGTATGAGCTGTATCTTTCATTGTAGCTCATAGTATTTGATAGGCTAGCTCTTAGAATTCCATATAAGTAGACATAACAACGTTACATCTATCATTTGTTTATTTATTCATCAAACTTTTACCATTTTTGATAAAATAACTATGTTATATATTTCCACGTTTAATTTATGTTATTTCAGTTTAAAAATAATTGACCGAAATGAAAAATAGAAGTCATATCCTACTTTCTTTATATGAACGTTGTCATAAACCTGATTATTACGAGAATAAAATAATTATTATTTCGTCTGAGAAAATATATCAATGGAGTATTATTATAAATTAAATAGCAATCTTCATTGCTTTATTATTAAAAATTAATATCTTCGCAAGTAGAAGGGTTAATTAATAAAACAAATTTACTTAAGGCTTATCATACGTCATATATTAAAACGGCAGTCATTAATGTAATAACGTTAATACAAAGGTAGAGTACGTTAAATAGTGAGTCGGTAACGTAAATAGTAATGCAACTGAACGACTCACTATAACCTTAACATTTGCACCGTATTTTAATGTCTGGTATAACATTACATATATGGTATAACATTACATTAAGTAGTATGTTACGGTAAAGGTAATTCGATAGCGAATGCAGGTGTGCCTTATGAATCCAAAGAGTCGATCCTAAATACCACTTGTCATTATTTTCATTGAAGAATATCGTAACCTACTATTTTGTGCTATATGAGATAACGTAAAGAATATTACAACTGAATGATTCACCATAACCTTAACATTTGCACTGTATTATAGTGTCTGGTATAACATTAGTGTGTTACGGTAACGGGTAAATATAATTTGAAGTCGAAGAGCCCGATCCTAAACACCACTTGGCATTATTTCAAGAATATCGTAACCTACAATTTGAATTAATTATATATTTTTTGTGACGTCGTTCTGATGACATCCTTCTTTTATAAAATTAATTAGAGTTATGGTGCAATTATGATATTTTGCGGTGAGATGACTTAGTTATTACGTGTGTATTTGTTGCCCATTCAACCACTCGCCGTGGGAGATATTAAGTTTGAATGAAAGAGATTGTAATATATATAATTCCGGATTGTAATATAGAATTACAAACATAAAATTTAGCAAAGTCAACAAAAAAGCGACGTCAAAAAGAATGACTCTTTAATTTCGTTATATACTACAATATTGGTTTAACATGAAAATTCGTTATGATAATATTACGTTCTACGATTACGTAATACTACGATTTATACGTTTGTATAGTTTAGACTCAAAACAAAGCGTAGGTATGTCGTGATGCTACGACAGCTACGAAGCTGATAAATGCCGTATTAAGTTTCGTGAAAAGAACAATTTTTCATTACCGTTTAATTAAATAATAATAACGGTACTATTAAAAATGTTGAATATACGAGTTTGACACACATTTAATCAGTTTTTTGATATTTTGTGTTGATAAACGAAACACTGAGGGACAATTGATAGTGTCTCGTTAATCCTACATCAAAATTTTTCCAGTAAAAATTAGATACATATGTAAATCTTAGTTGAATTAAAGCGTTTTTAAAAGAAAGGCAGTTACATTTTTTCTGAAATTACGGTTGTGACAGAAATTTCACAACGTTTGCTTAGTGACTAAGTGCACATGATATTAATTTCTGAAGACGGTTATGTCACTACGATGATATGTTATGTCTAACCTCCACCTTATCCTAAGGTAGTTTTTAAGATTATAAGCAAATCTCTAGTAATAAAAATTTTACGACAGTGATTTTTTAAATGTATTTTTTTAAAAAAGAAAAAATTAACATAAAAATTCAAACAGCAGCAGAAGCTAAAAATAAACAAAAAAAGTGATTTGTGTGACTGGAGTAAAAATTTTTCAAAAAAATACAAAGAAAATCAAAGCTTTTAAACTATTGATTACCGCGGACTCTCATGTTTTGTTTTTTAAATGGCTAGGCACGATTTCGCTACATAAAAACAATTGTAAAAACCTATATATATATTACACCTTAGATCATATACTAGGGCAGTATTTGTCCGTGGCTTCGCATACAAGAATTTTTTATTTCCCTTAGGTCAATTTCAATCTACTCACCTTATACCTCGTTACTTGTCGTCTAAAGTATCAAATATGAATACCAAACAAAACAGCAGCAGCAAAGGCACCAAAGCAAAAGGTGAATTTCAAAAAGACTTACGTCAAACGAAGCGCATATGCATTTATATACTTTCTCGGATAGACAAGCCATAGCACGTTTTAAATCACACCTAACGCCATCTAGCGTTCGTTTGTTCGAAATGATATACTCATGTTGAACGGCTTGTCCTTGCTTTTATGGGAACTTGCTATGTTTTTGGTTTATTTTTAATAACGTTTTTAAAAGTAGACATGTGATACTGAAACTAGAAGAAAAATCATAAAAAACGATATAAATTTTTCGTAACTTTTTTCATGTCCTCCATGGCTATTTCATAATATTCCTAAAGGTATTTAGTATAAAACATCTTCACGTTTAAGGTTTCGGTACGAAAATGGTGGCTAGGGTATTGTTAGAGCTCCCCGCAGTGTCATTGCTGAATATTTTATAAAATGCTGAAACGTATACTCATTAATTTTTGATCAAAGATAATTTTGAAGGGTCTATTGTTTACATTTTTTGGCATACTTAGCATTATTTTTAAACTTCAATCCCCGTATTTTCCCCCTTTGATACCAAATATTTAGAAATATTTTGTTTAGTGGATTTTAAAACCTTCTAAAATTCCGAATTCTAGAACCAGCTGTCGAGGCTGAATATTAATCCAGCCGTTACTCTCTCCAGCTTTATAATACATATTCCCCATATTACATAACACTTATCCTTCGGATAACTCTAAAATTTTGAAAGATATTCTATAGAAAACCTGCCAAAACGTCGAAATTAATCTCTGGATAAATTTATCTGAGGACTGGAAAATTAGTCCTAAATAAAATGAATGTTTGAATTAAACTGTCGACCATAGATGACGCTGTTTTTTGAAACTAATATTTTGGTGTAATATTTTATACATTATTTGAAAAAAGTTTCATGTTTAATTACTAACATAGTCTATGTTAGTAAAGTTTCTACATCATAATATTACCAATTGTTGATATTTTAATTACAATTTACAATGAATGTATTTAAAATGAAATTAATTTTTAATAACTCAGTTACAAAAAATAAACATATATTTAATTTTTTAGCATATAGAGACTTTTGGAATTATTTATTAGCTTTAGTGATATAATAAAACTCCATGTAATCAAAATTACAAGTATATTAGTCCACTTGATGAATCCTGTTCTTTCAGTAAAGCGTAAAAGTTAACTCTGAAATGGATGGTTGTTTAGCTCGTTTCAGTGACTGAAATTTTTTTATTAAATTGTGGCTTAAAGGTTTTGCGGTGAGCGTAAGGATCGTTTCATAGATATAAAGAGCCGCAATAGTAAAAATGGACCTACTACTACGCATCGTAAAATTGGTTAATGGAACTTAAAGTATAAAAGTTTTGGTGTTTTTTATTTTTTTAATTCACACCAATTTGCAAAGTTCAAACCATAGCATCTAATATAACGGTCAGAATTTTATATTATAATTGTTATAATTATTGTTATGTGAATATTATGAACAATAATAATATTTGTACCAATATGTTATCAAAGTAAAATACATTTTCATAAAGAAATACTTAAATGGAAAGTATGTCCATTTGTTATTATAAATGAAAAGTGTAAATTTCAATGTTTTTTAAATTGGTAAGAATTTTAAAGACAACAATTTCCCAAAACTTGTATATGCTTTTATAATGTTCCATTAATTTATTAAGTTTCAATACACTTTCTGTTATTTGGATCCTTTATATCTATGAAATGGTTTCTATATTCTTCAATTTGTATTACAGTATTAATTTCATAATAGGTGTTGTTTAGACTACACGTGAATAAGGTATTATTTAGATTACAACCCATCTTTGGGTCTGTCTGTCTGTTGGAGTATTTAGGTACATTCATGTCGAAATTAAAGTAATCCTTAAATTATTGAATATCTGTGCCATCCTCTACAAAGAAATAACAAAAAAAATTGTGTGTGTGTGCAATTCACACACGGTAGAAGTGAAACTTCAGAAAAGTAACCTACGAGATAATGAGATAAATATAGAGTATCAGAAGTAGGATAATTGTAAGGTTTATTAATTTATAATATTTTTACCACGTTTAAAAATGATTTTACATTTTATTTAACATATATCACATTGCTTATTAGTCAGTCTCCAATAGTCACATTCAATAAACGACAGGCTTATGGTAACTAAAATAAGAAAAAAAGTTTTAGTTTCAATTTGATCCATATATCTTTGAAATACAGCGTCTATTACTGTTTTAACAAGTGTAAGACAGTGGGCAATATAGATGCACACCGACGCTTGCTCTATAGGTGCACACATATATAAGATGCTCAGTAGACGAGAGGGAAATACTACGAAGCATGGCACGAAGAGGAGACCTAAAATTTAAACCACAACGATTCTAAAGAAGCTTCACTTGTTTCTGTGTCGTGATGCATTTTCGTTTCATAGAGTTTCAAATCACAACGATTCTAAAGAAGCTTCACGTGTTTCTTTGTCGTCACGCGTTTTCTTTTCATTGCGTTTCAAATCACAAGGATTCTAAAGAAGTCTTGCTTCAATAAACTTCTAATAAAGTGACTGTTCCAAAATATCTTTTTTGACATAATTTTAGAGATATTAGCTACAAAATTATGTCAAATATTATACTGCGATTTAAAACTGTTAAGATAATTATTATGAAAATTAAGACAATTACCTAGGAAGACTTTAAAAATGTTGACCAATATAGTCTATACTGAAATTATTTATTACCTTGACATATCACATTTACTGAAATATCTTGCAGAAATAGTACCTGTAACATGGAAGAAATAATTATATTCTAAAATAAACCGAAACTTAAGTAACAATCCATTCAAAACCATACAATGAATTAATATCTATAAATAAATATTAAAATTTGACAACACCACAGAATAAGATTTAAACTTTGATACGAAGTTACTTTCATGTCAAAATTAAAGAATTTTAGATACACAATGTAACCCACGTTACCCTGAAGAAATAATCCACTGAATTCTAATAAACATAATTAATAATTATGCGTTTTAATATTACGCGGTACTTCCATATTCAACTGAAATTATATTTTAAAATACCCTTGAAAGTTCTAGTTCACAACGTCGTATATCGCAATTACTTCTTTAAGATTGTCATTTGTCTCATAAAACCAAGAGCCTAGCTACGAACAGTAGTTAAGGGCGACCTCGAGGTTTCTCATAATCGGCATAATTTACGTATTGTGTACAGTGTTCATAACAAGAAAAACTCGCCAAAGTGACCATTAGGGTTAAATTGCTACTTTAATTCAAAATGTTATTGTGGTTTTTCAGTAAACAATGTACAGAAGGGAAATGTCCACGCTGGTATTTACGAAATTGGAGGGCTTATATAAAATTAACAAATATTTTGATGTGATTTTTGAACTAAAGATTTGTAAGCAAGCCAGACTATATTTGGTATACATGTTGCACGCAATGGTCGAGTTAATTCGTACAAGGTACTCTAAACACACATCAGTATAAAATACTGTCTATAATTATATTTATAATATATATCTGTGTATAATATACCGTCTATAATTACGTTTATAAATGTTTATATATGTCTATAATTGTTTATAAAATATATCTGAGCACCATTGGTAACATCCATTATGTTGTCACTTTGACGAGTCATAGTGACCTAATATTTCCTAAAATCACTCTAACCAGCAGTAGTTAGCATGCAATCGAAAACTTATACTGCTAGCTGGAAAAACATATCAAACGATCTCGGACTTAGCCTAACCACTGCTGATAATTATGATTTTAGAAATCGGTCAATTCAAAATCATTAATAATCATTTCGTACGACTGGGTAGCGAAGTCAAAGCGAATCTAATGAATCAAACAACTAATTCCATTAAGTCGTTGCACTTCTAGGAGGGAATAAAGAGTTCGAAATACATATATCTACGTGAAACATAACCTGAAAACATAAACATGAAACATAAACCTCGCTTTGCTTACGCAACACTCATCTTCAAAATATTCGTTTGCAAAAGAAATCTAAAATGGAAGTGAGGGTGAAATGCCGATGAGAAAAAAGGGAAGACCAAAAAAAAAAGGTGGACGACTGAATAAAATGAATGGAAAAGGTTGATGTATATCTTGTAATCGATAATAATAAAAATAATGTTATTTATAATTGACTTAGTAATTATTATGTCACGATCATCGTCATTTATTCTATTTAACCATGATACGATCTTTTCTATATAAATAAACTAAAGGAAAAAACGATATGTTGTTTGTGCTCGAGCGACGCGGAATATTCGTTATTGCCCTTGAAACCTTTTTTAACTAACATATGGATCATTTAACCTGTTATGGTAAATTCTGTTTGATCTGTATCAATAAAAAACAGTCAGCGGCAGCAGAGGATGAGATACGTATATCACATTTAATTTATCGTTCACTTACCTACTCCCAGCGTCTAAGGATAACTGTGATTTCTTTTTAATTTATTATTTTTCTATACAAATTGTGCAGAATATACATCTTAGTACAGTACATTAAGTAAGTGAAAAAATAATAGTAGCAAATGTGCTGCAACTTTCCACGTAGGGCTACGAGGCTGATGCAGATCTTTTAATGAACTTTGTCAAGTTGGAAACTTATGGTATTTATTTCCTACGATTTTTTTTATAGAACGTAATGAGAATAATGCAATTGATGTAGTTAAGTTCTTATAACTCTTTCTGCTGTGTAGAATACAACATGTAAAATAAGTAAAGATTAATTCACGTTTATAGATAAATTTATACTACTATATTCAAGATTTGAAAAATGTAAAGTTGAAACTTATTTTTTATAAATTTATTTATGTAATCTATCTAATATGGAAAAAATATAACCGTTTTATTGTATTCTGGAAGAAGCTTTGTCTAAAATTAGATAACGCGTAGTCATTTGACAAACATATTTACACTCTTTCTTCTGTCTAGAATATAACATGTAAAATAAGTAAAGATTAATTAACTTTTGTATATAAATAAATGTATACTACTCTATTCAATATTTGAAAAATGTAAAGTTGAAACTTATTTTTTATAAATGTATTTATGTAATCTATCTAATGTGGAAAAAATATAACTGTTTTATTGTATTCTGGAAGAAGCTTTGTCTAAAATCAGATAACGCGTAGTCATTTGACAAATTTATTTACACTCTTTCTTCTGTGTAGAATACAACATGTAAAATAAGTAAAGATTAATTCACTTTTATAGATAAATTTATACTACCCTATTCAATATTTGAAAAATGTAAAGTTGAAACTTATTTTTTATAAATGTATTTATGTAATCTATCTAATGTGGAAAAAATATAACTGTTTTATTGTATTCTGGAAGAAGCTTTGTCTAAAATCAGATAACGCGTAGTCATTTGACAAATTTATTTACACTCTTTCTTCTGTGTAGAATACAACATGTAAAATAAGTAAAGATTAATTCACTTTTATAGATAAATTTATACTACCCTATTCAATATTTGAAAAATGTAAAGTTGAAACTTATTTTTTATAAATGTATTTATGTAATCTATCTAATGTGGAAAAAATATAACTGTTTTATTGTATTCTGGAAGAAGCTTTGTCTAAAATCAGATAACGCGTAGTCATTTGACAAATTTATTTACACTCTTTCTTCTGTGTAGAATACAACATGTAAAATAAGTAAAGATTAATTCACTTTTATAGATAAATTTATACTACCCTATTCAATATTTGAAAAATGTAAAGTTGAAACTTATTTTTTATAAATGTATTTATGTAATCTATCTAATGTGGAAAAAATATAACTGTTTTATTGTATTCTGGAAGAAGCTTTGTCTAAAATCAGATAACGCGTAGTCATTTGACAAACATATTTACACTCTTTCTTCTGTCTAGAATATAACATGTAAAATAAGTAAAGATTAATTAACTTTTGTATATAAATAAATGTATCTACTCTATTCAATATTTGAAAAATGTAAAGTTAAAACTTATTTCACTGTAAATTGATTTATGTAATTATCTAATGTGGAAAAAATATACCAATTTTATCGTATTCTGGAAAAAGCTTTATCTAAAATCAGATAACGCGTAGTTCTCCGTTGTCAAAACTATTTGCCGCAGATGTAGGTAGTTTTTCGCAACCGCATAACTTACAGCAACATTTATGTCGTTGTTTAGGTGTGTTGTAGTTATTTTGTAACTATGTTGCTAGTATAGTCAATTATTGATTAAACCTCGCAATGAAAGGTAGAAAAATGAAAATTTACGTGGATCTTTATTTTGAAGCTCTAAAGATAAGTTGAAAAGTCTCATGAGATATCATACCAGCTAATCAAGATAACTATATATAACGTATAAAAAATGTTAACTTTATTGGTAATAATAATAGTTTTAACATATAATTAACTTTGTAAGCTGTGCTATACATCTAGCTTCGCAGTTTGAATATCATCATCTTACAAACGAAAGCTTCCCACTCTCCGCGCTATATCTCGAAAATGGTTAATGATATAGGAAAATAGGTTAAAACAGAACTTGTAGAGAATTTTATGCTCTGCAACTTTTATCAAATTTTAATGATATTTGAGGCGTAAGATATTTGCGAAAAACACGATTTTCGTAATCCTTGATATCTTGACTTGATTTGAGCGCAGACGATATATGTACGATTTTCCAACCCATCTTTAGAACGTCAAAACAAAGATCTATGCACATTTTCATCTTTTCTTTTTTTTATTCCGAGGGTTAGGTATGAGAGTAAACAAAAAACCTGTTAAGCACGAGTGGAACTCGCACTACTAGGGTCCCGCAAACATTTAGGCTTTTGTAAATATTTAATGGTACGTGATATTCCTATTAAACTATTTACATAATTTTAATTTTTTAGAACTAATATATATTGCCTACTATAGCTTTTCACAGCGGCATATTAAAAAAATATTTTTTTATGTGATATAACTACAAATTAACGATTTTCGGTTGTTTCCTTTACTTGTGCCGTGACACCTTACTTCTTGCCAAATTTCATGATTCTAGGCCAACTGGAAGTAACCTATAGGTTTTGATTTATTTTCTAGTGTCAAAATACCGGGCATATATGGACGTATTTTTTTAGTTTGTTTTTTTACAGCCCCAAGGGACTGTAAACCTAAGTATTTTATATTAATATCAACTTGATACCTTTACACATTAATGAGAAAAAGAGTCTTGACAGGCGGACAACAAAGTGATCTATAAGGTTTCCTTGTTTCATTTTGAGGTACGGAACTCTAAAAATACACATTTAAATATTACAATATAATCAGAGATACAAGCATTTACTAAAGTTATTTAAATGAAAACTAACAACCCATAAAAATAGGGAAGGAACAAAAGATAATGAAGAATGACTTGCCAGCGGAATATCGACCTGTAGATTATTTTATGCAATAAGATTTCGGACTACTTTTGAAAACAGATATTGAGAGTGGTCTTTGTATAATTATATTTAGTTGATTCCATAATTTTATGGTGTATACTGTAAGTCATATTTCATAGACTATACTCCTGCGCTGATGTATTAGAAGATTCTCCATGTTTTTAGAAAGTACTTCAATGCCATGAGCTAATAGGTTGTGTAATTTAAATTGGCGATATGAGAGTGAAAGGATTATCAAGGATATTACAAAAAAAAGATAAAATATGAATGTTTACCGGTCACGAATTTCTAGGCATTTGGGTCGTGGCCGAAGACCAAGTAGATAGTAATGTTTTTGTATGCCGCGTATTTATCAAACACCTACGTTTTGAAATCATTCTAATTTATTGAATAGTTGTTCGGTTAAACTTCACTTATCTTTATAACCCAGGATAAGTAAAATTGGTGTTTAACAAACACGTATTTTGGATTGAAGTGAAAGAAAATTTTCCAGATCTATTTTGAAGAAAATTTTCCAATTAACGCCATTTACCTAAAGGTTTCATGTGAAAAATCTCAGTGGATTGAAATCTTTTGGTATGATACAAAATGATGTTAAATTAAAATTAAAGACAAGTAGCCTTTGGTGATAAATCACTTAAGCATATGACTGATTATGAATGAATTTTTTGACTATTATCAATGAAAACTGGTGACTGAATTGGATTAATCAGGAGATTACTCTTATTCAATTGAAGTAAAATGTAATGACGAATTTTAGCAAAAGAAATAACCAAAACGTAAAATATCTTAAAAACAATTTTTTTTTCCTTGAAGCAACTTCTCAAAAATATATTTTTGACTTAATTTTGAATCTTTCACCAAACTGCGACTAGAAATACTGAAACTAGAAATCCTAGAAATACTGCTTTAAAATTAATATGTTAATCTATAGAATTTCTCGAAATATTAATCTATATAGTATATAATGAGAGCTTTTTTGCTTTGTAATTTTATGTGCTGTATTCCTCGAAGTTATTTAGAAGTTTTACAAACATAAAAAAATAATGAATATATTTTTCTTTAAATGAACTAAACTTACCATTAACTCAAAAACCCATATCTGAAAAACCAAATTTAAAACCGACGGGACCTTAACATAATTATTAAGCACGTCTATAAAGTGTTTTATCAAGAGCATTTCATATACACTAACAAAATTATGTTCTCACATAATTCAGCCCCCACCTCCAATTTCATTATCGTTTGATTGTATTGTAACGAAATAAAATGCCATTAAATATCATTCAATTCAATACAAACGTAAAAAATAATGAATATTTTTTTTTTCAAATGAACTAAACTTATGATATACTCAAAGAATCCATATTTGAAAAACCAAACTTTAAACCGATGGGACCTTAACACGGTTATTAAGCACGTCTATAAAGTGTTTTATCAAGAGCGTTTCATGTACACTAACAAAATTATGTTCTCACATAATTCAGCCCACAGCTCTAATTTCATTATCTTTGATTGTATTGTAACGAAATAGAATGCCATTAAATATCATTCAATTCAACACAGAATCTTGCTCCACCCATACTCATATTACTGCCAAATGAGACATAGTCAACTAATCAATTTACTTTCAGGCTTATTTTTAAATTATCTTCCGATCGTAACATAGTAGTACAACATTCAAACCCATTCAACACAGAACCTAATTCCATTCGCAAATTGCTGCCATATGAGGCGCAGTCGACTTATTTCCACACTTATTTTCTCATTATCTTCTAACTGGAACGAAATAGCATGCCATTAAATCCCATTCAACAGAGAAGCTTGCTCCATTTCCAGATTGCTGCCAGGTGAGGCATAGCTAAAAATATCCGATGCTCATTCGCCATACGCGCTACATCTCACCTTCCGCAGCGTGCTCTTCTCATGTTATTTCCACAACAAGACACTCGTTTATCAATGGAGCATGAACTTGTCAAGCTGTTATTGTTTGTGCGGGCGGCGTGAGTCAACGGCGCAAGGCCGCTCGCCGTCTGCCGCGTCGGTCGCACTTACATATAAGGAACATGACGCGAAAGTCACGCGATTATCATCCCGCACACTCGAGGAAGTTATAAATATGTGGTGGGTATGGTCAGACTGGACAGAGTGGTGGAATTTGTGTACGATTAGTCACATTTAGAGACCCACTGTGGATCAGGCTTACCTTATGTCCGTCTGAAGATGTTTGGTGAACAATAGTTCCATTTGTTAATTTTTTAACTAACACTTTACAGATTTAGTGTCTCATATTTGTAATAAAGTTGAAAATATAATCCTTATGTCGTGACTTTATTGTATATCGGTTTTTGTGTCGCATAACTTTGTTATTTTTTAATCATTCAACCTTATAGATTTGAAATGTGAGCCGAAGCTGTATTTTATTTTAATAAGAAAGTTTCAAGGAAGATACTTTACAAAACAAAAATAACTGGTTGTATAATACTCCCTTTCAAATAAAAAAACTTTAGATAACGAAATAAATGAAAAAAAACAAGAATTTTTTTTAATAATAGCGTCAAAATATGGGAATTGAATTTAAAATGCTTCACATTGCCTCATTTTAAAAATGTGTAAATAAACATAAAATTTTATCTTGTACATTTTTCTTTATTGCAAAATATTGAATAAAATGTTAGGGGAAAATGTACTAGTAAAAGAAAAACAACGGTAAAGATTAAAGGAAAAGTATAGTGACATTTATTTTTCCAACAAAGCTTGAAAAATTATTTCTTAAGTTTTTAATGTGTATAATATACCTATCAGTAAAGTAACTTAACTCAAAACATGATTTTGATTTATAATTATCATGCGATTTAAATATATCATAATATAAACTTTACGTTCTCGATTTTTTTAAACAAATAAATAATGATGTAAAACAAATATTTTAAAGATATTCAACTAACAGTACGTTTTACCAATATTAAACAAATTTTCTTTTCTTGAGCGAATCCATTTTATATACAGCTCGCGATTTTTGTATAAATTATTAATTTCTTTATATAAATTGGTTACATATTTTCTTGCCCTACGATATCAGGAGCTATGCATTACTCAGCTGAAAAAGACTTCTTAATAGCATTTGAATTATTGCATATTTCATACACAATTTAGATTGTAGAATATTACGTAACGAAACCTATATTTATTTATATTGCGCGTTAAATATTTATTAACCGCAATTAAGTATTAACTTGGAGTAAAAATGTAAATTTTTTTAACATCTTACATAAATGAGGAAGGTATGGCAAGTTTACGGGCAACGACTAGGGAAACGGATGTGTATCAAGTTTTGCGGTTGTTGTGATCAGGTACCACGGATTTCCCTAAATCTTTACTATGACCAATTGAATATTGTCTGAAGAAGTGAACTTCTACAACAATTGAATGTAAAAACCATAACTGTTTTATTAACAAACCAATTTTAAAACGAAAATGCTATGATTAATAATTTTTGAACGCGTAATATAAGTAGGCGTTAAAAATTCATTAATCGCGTAATTTACATTTCTTTATGTAATATTTCATAAACTAAATATGCAATATTTTGTTTACGAAATAAAATATAAAATGACGCTCTTTAGATCTTTTCCTGATTAAGGAATAAAACGAGACTTGAGTATGGCACAGCTCTTTAATATCTTATACTATAGTAGATTTTATTACACAGTAAGTTTTCATTACCTTCATTTGTAAAAAAAAAAAATAACAAATGTCTTTACCCCAAAAAAAAATAATTTGTTAAATATTGAATATTGAAAACTTACTTTTTATTTTCGTATGTTCTTATACAATTAGTTGGATATATTTAATAGTAAATCTTTTATTCAAGTTATTATTGCGTTTTTAGATAGTACGATGAGTGTAAAACAAAATCGTATTTTGAGCTAAATTACTTTTTAGTTAAGCGTGTAATATATTGTACCTATGTAAAAATTAATGATATTTCATTAAAAAAGCATATTATTTGCCATATTTATTTTCTCTATACTTTTCCTTGAATTTTTCCATTCTTTATTTTTAAGAAAATCTTTATTTTTCATTATTTTACTCAAGAGTTTTGCAATAAGAAAAAATATACAAGACATTTTTTTTCAGTTTCTTCTCAATGATTGTGAAAGATATTACGAAACTGTACCTGATATACATATATAAAATGAGAAAATATGGAGCTTTGCATAATATCCATATTTTAAGGCTATTAAAAAAAAAATTACTTGCTTCATTTCATTTTCTCATTTGTATTACTATTGTAAATAATCATTAACATGTTGCGCATGTTTTTTTTTTCATTTGTAAAGCGACCCAAAAAAATTTTTTTTTAGAAACCGGCTTCAAAAAAGCATGTACTAAAAAGTAAAAAATAATTAACTCAAAATAGGTACCTACTTATTCGCAATAAATAACTAAGTTGCTTACTTTTGAGGTCGGTGCAAGCACTGTCGACCAACTTAAACATATTTATAATTTTTCTTAATTTATAATGTAAATTTAAAACTTTAACTTCTAATATGCATGAGGGGCGTGTTTACAATATAAAATTTTGCATTTGTTTAAGTTGATCAGCGGTACTGGCACCGACTTCAACATGAGTAACTTAGTTATTTACTGCGAATTAGTAGTTACCTGTTTTGAGTTATTTTTTACTTGTTGATACTGGCTTTTTTGAAGTCGGTTTTTAAAAAAAATATTCCAATTAAGAATTTTTAGTGATTAATAGTAGTAAACATCATACTATAACTAAAATTCAATTATTGTCTTTATTAGAATATTGAGTTATTATTAAAAGTCACGGGGAAAAGCTAGTATGTAGATAATTCTCTCTTTGTGTAAAGTTGATTATAAACAACACACAGAAATGAAACGATAGTATTGACCACCAGTGGTTAGCTGTTACACCAGTGGTTAGCCCTTGAGGAGTTCCGTTCTCCATATCTGAAGTCCAATATTAGATTTTGCAAAATAATATCTAAAGTAACAACTAGTTTGTAGAATATATATTGAATCACGGTTGATTTACTACCAACCGATAAAGTGTTTCCTTGTTCATCTCCAGAACGCATCATCAGACTGACATGATCGATTGTATATTTGTTGTACAAAGTAACAACTACTACTACCAAATATCTTCAATTATGTTTAATTTACCTTCATCCGTTAAGGAGTTTCATTGTTCATATTCAGAACTCATCATTAGACCCTTAATAATAACTACCCGCAACAAATACCTCGAATCATAGTTAATTTACTGCTATTGGTTATGGAGTCCCATCATACATTTCCGAATTTCATCATCAGATCGTCATCACATTTATGTGGGACTACCCCTAAAATACTCCCTTTAAATAAAAAATATCATGGAAATCGGTACGTTTGTTAAAGAATTATCGCTGAACATACATAAACAAAACGATTCCGACGAATTTAGAACCTCCTCATTTTTTTGAAGTAGGTTAATAAAATATAGTTCGATTTTACCGAAAGCATCGTTTGGATGATCATGCTTTGAAGCAATATTTTCACAGGTATATTAATTTAGTTTCATAGGTATATTAATGAAGAAATTGCATTGGCTGTTAGTTCAGAACCGGCCATGTTAACGACACTCGTAGCTCATTTTTGAAAATTGTATTTTTTTTCGGTATTTCATATATTTTATGGTTTTTTTTATAATTATATTGTAATACTTTTGTTTTCAATATGTTTTCTAAGGTTCCTTAGTAATATTTCATATCCGTCCATCCGTTTGCCTATCACATCACAATTCCTACAGTTTTATCTACACTTTTTTGCATGAAATTTTGCCTGTAGATACTTCATGCAATTAATATGTAGCAATGTATATTAAAACAATTCTACGCACCTTCCAATACATAGTGTAGGTAAAAAGTAAAATGGGAGGAATTTTTTTCGAGCCTCACATGATTGAATAAGTGTTCGAGCCTTGTTTCCGAAATATTAAATTCTGAAATGATAATTTTTTAACAATAGATTTGGCAACTTTAAAAAATTCTAGATCATTGTTTAATCACATATTTTGCAATATTTTTTATCATACTCGTATTCCTTGCAATATAAATGTACATAATAGGGTATTTGACTATATTTTTTTATTACTAAAATATAATAAGTAATAACATTAAAAACGGTTAAAATAAATAAATCGTACCTAGAACTTTTCATTACAAAGTTATAACGACTTAAAAACAGACGAACTACGATTCGCGCGAAAACTCCCCATACAGAACATAACTGGCTTATGACGTCACTGTCCAGTACTTAGCATTCATTATAAGGGAGTTTACTAAATATTTTTAGTATCTCGTTAAACATTGCGTTTAAGTTTTATATTGCATATTATAATTTTCTCATTTTCCTTTTTATGGAAACTATAATTCATAATAACTTTTTCAATTTAATGAACAAAAAATTTACACTTTTTCCTGTTTAGAAGTTTCGATTAATTGTTAGTTATATGCATTAGTATTTTCATCACAAGGTTTTTTAAACCTACTGTTCAGTTTTAAAACATTTTTACAAAAAAATACCGACATCAGTCAAATACCCTATTATTTTCTTATTTTAGATGTGATGTCACAAAAGTCGTGACTCCCTCTCTCTCCTCTCACACTATATCACACTTTGTGGGTGCGCACTCCACCATCAAAATGTGACATATAGTAATGTCTTTTCAGTATTTTTTTCGGATCTTTCTGTAAATATATACAAGTTTTTAGACATTTTCAAAAGCATATTATTTAGTAATTAATGTTTGAGCAGCTTTAATACTAGATGACATCATACCGTATTTACACAAAAAAACCGACATTCACTTTGAAGGATTTATTTACGATTTCCAAATTATAATTACCTAATCAATATCTCACTGTTTTTATCTTATTAATTTACGATCTAGAAATCAAAACTGACGCTTAGAATTCAGCTAGCCATTTATATAACATTTTGTAAATTTAAAATATTATTTGTTGTTGGAAGTCCTTCAACCGTGTACGTTGGGTGCTGCCAACAGGACAAAAGGACACTTTTTAGTGCTGACAAGGTTGTACTGTTGGGAAAAGCTGCCAAGAAATATTGAATTTCCTTTATCCAATTATATTATGAAGGTCCTATCAATGAAGAAAGCTAAATAAATTATGCAAATAATACATAAATGCGATGATGCATATTTTTTCTCATTTGTCTCAAGCTTCTTTATTTTATTGATACTATTGAATATATTTGGCGTTAATTTTGTAGAAATTCATTATTCACAATTAAATGAAACTACGTGATGTAGTATTATTTCTACTTTCTTTAAGTTCTTTACCGCGACCTATGTTTCGCAAAGATCTTAGCTAATATCCCACCTGAAGATGTTGTAATACAACGAAACCTAGATCGTGGTAAAGAAATTAAAGAAAGTAGAAATAATACTACATCACGTAGTTTCTTTTAATTGTGTTTATTGATACTACTAAAATTCTTTAAGTTTACAAAAAATATTTTGCAAGGTAAAAATTTGTAACAGAAATTTAATAAATGTTTGCGTTACACGTAGTATTTATATTAATACTAGATTTTTCCCGCGATTCCACTCGCTTTTACTTTTCATTTGGCGTCATAGTCAAATGCCTATATATTTTTGATCTCAACATGGAATTTTGGCTAGTTTTTTTCCTGTTTTTTTTAAAATTATATTATTGATTGGTTTGAAGAATATGTATATATGATTTAAAAAGACAATGCAAAGTGACTAAAATGTACCTTATAATTTCATATAACATTGGACAGTGTAATCAAATTCATGTAAAAGTGAACGGATATTATGTGTTTTAAAGTTATATACTTTTAACCGATAACTAGTGAGATGGTTTTTCTTGCCTTAACTAGAGATGACTGCAGTTCGAAAAACCGCTGTTTTTTTGCTACTAAAAGCAAAGAAGTGAGTCGAGTTATAACAGTTGCAACACAGAAAATCAGAAAATGTAAAATTTGACAGCTCTGAAATTTCACGAAATTCGACCTTTTTACATGAGAAGCATGTTTAGGATGATTTTCTTTCAAGTCTAGAAAGAAAATTCACAAAGGTTTTTCTTTATGCATGAATTTCAACTAGGGTTTGAACCTGTTCATGTTTAAACGCAGAAGATAAAGACAACCTATTTTCATGTACTCATTTTGGGCAGGCTTTTGATGAAAATTCCTTCGATAATGAGCTTTATAAAATATGTAAGCATTTATCATACATATATATCCACCATCCGACAGAAAATAGCCCTGAGTCATCACCTATTTCATAGACTACTTAAATAAATCTAGTATTTTTCATAATTTTTTTGTAATAGGAGAAAGTAGCGTCCTTTAAAGATAATCAATTTCTCATCTACGGTCCCACACTCCCCAATGTTATAGAGATCCTGAAAAATATGTTGAATATCTCGGGAATGGCTGCAAGTTTGTCAGTCATTTTTCTTTACATTTTGTCTACAGATTTATCGAATCACAAGCAATGAAGATTTTTTTTGACAAAACGCATTTAAAAAATTCTCTGTTGTATATTTGGATCTCCAAAAGTACTTCTAGCTGTATTGGGGTCATAGTCACTTATTTCAAAAACATGATCTACTTTTATATCATTTTATAAACATGATCTACTTTTATACCATTTTTTCCATCTCCTTCTTGAAACCATGATTCGACAGTTTCGGTAAAATTTTTGTCATTTATATTCACTCTTTTTTCGCTTATTCCAACCAACTTAGTAGTTTCCAGCTTACGTTTCTCTCCTTCTGGGGCTTGAATATCCATTATTGTAATGTATCATGAAATCTGTAAGATACTACTATAATATACTCAAATAAGATACTACTATAGATGACATGCGATTTATTGGACCGATATTATTTACGGAAGCTGGCGCTACTTCCTCATTCGTAGCTTCAACCGTGACAAAATTCGATGCTACTCAAACGTGCAAGTACGTCAGATATGGGAAAAGAGGGGAAACCTTACTTCGGGGAATCTGAGCGGTCTGTGAAACCGCATATCACCAGTTAAAAGTTAACATCTTTAACCTTCGTCGTTTGCAGGAAATAAAATGATAGATCTAACGTCAGACGTGGGAAAAGAGGGGATAGCTCACTTCGGAGAATCTGAGTGGTCTGTGAAACCACATATTACCAGTTAAAAGTTCAAAGTTGATCATCTGTTACCTTCGTTCTTTGTAGGAAATGAAATGATAGATCTTAGATTTCCTTAGGATCTCCTATTTAAACCACTTGATTTCTATTACATAATCTGCATTATAATATTACATATGTACACAATCTGTGTTTTATTTATAATAAATAAGTAGAGTCGCGAATCTTTTTATTACTAATAGTGACGCATTAGATTGACGTATTTATTTACAAACATTTACATTAGTTTAAAATGGAATAAACATTGATTATTTTTGAAAGGCTGTATTATGGGTACGATGTAAATTTATCGAAATTGTGGTTAAAGATTAATTTGTATCCACTACCACCTTTGATCTACTCGGCTTTGCTCGTGAAAAAAAATATTGAAGCTTGACATCGGAAATGGCTGAGTAAATTGAAATGCACATAATTGAAGAAATAGCATGAAGAGAAAGAAACTTGTACCGTGCATTAGGTAGCCGTAGACTGACATGTTATTGTCGCATACCTGTGTTCATGTTAGTATTCCTAATGGAATGATTTTTCATTTATCAAAAATAAAAATTATAATCCAGGATGAAAGTATGTGCTTGAAACCGGGACGTCAATGGTTTTTGAAGCGAAAACTTCTTATCACTCACCTCGTCCATTTTTGATAGGAAATGATTTGCGATTTCGGGCATACTCGGTGATAGGCCGAGTATGATCGAACGATTCGATGCGTTTCGGGAATATTTGGTAAATCTATCCAAATCCAAATAGTAACAAGAAAGACGTAAAACGGCGGAGTTACTAAATATATTTTTACTTACTTTACCCAGAGACTCGTGCTGCGGTAAATCACTGGATTACGTATAGAATGCGAGGTAAATCTGAGTTCCAATCTCGATGCTTGTTTTTTTTTACTTTTTTTAGGAAGAAATATTTCTTTACTGAATTCAAATTAAAAACATTTTTATCATACCTTTGTTATAAATTCTTTTTTTTTAATTACACCATCTATTTAGGTATGTGTTGCATACGCATCTAGATATGGTGGCTAATGGAAAAAAGAATTCGATTGTCGGGGATTTCATATTAAAAATATCCCACATAAACAATACGATTGTATTGGTTACCAAAGTTTTCACTATACTATATGGTCTTAAGCACACCCAATTTTTTTCATGTGTTATATTTAAGCATTATACACTTTTTGTATTTTTTTATGTAAAAATATGTGGACAACAGGTGACATGAAAACCGTAATGTAGCGCGTGATGCTCACGCAACATTTGGGTCAACACTTCAACGGTATTCGTATAAACCGAGTTATGTTATCTTTATATTTGACGAAGATTAATAAAAAAATATGTATCATGATATTTTTATTTATTTCAATATAAAGAACTTAAATCAATGATTATTTTTTTTTAATTAAAAATTAAAAATAATTGGTTATAATTTAAATTTGAATAATTAATTTGCTTACAACAAAAATAAATTATTGTAATTAATGCGATGCTGATAATTTTTGGTAAATAATAATAATTTATTTATTTACGAATATGTACACTGGTATACACTTATTGCTACAGGGGAAATACTTTATAGGCATCCAAAATAACAGTGCATCTTTAATGTTACAAGACAAAATGGTAATAAAATGTGATAACAAAATATAATAAACTTTTAAGAAAAAAAAACAAAATAAAACAAAAAAGACTAATTTTAAAAAAGAAAACAAAATAAAATAAAAGAATCTAATTTTGACATATCGGAAGGAGCTTTGGGAAAAAACTGAGGGAAATGAAAAAAAGGAGGAGAATAAGTGGAGAGGGATATCCAAGGAAATGGAATGTGGAAAGTCAAATTAGAGAAGGTATGATTTTTTCATATGACTTAAATACCGGCATGAACGGAGACCATTTGGTGCCAGATGAAACTTTATTTCATAACTTGGCAGCATAAACTGTGAACAAATCCTCATAGAAAGAAATATGTTTTGAGATTTGCCCCTTTAGGGCGTGATAATATTCCATAATATTAATCTTATTCAACATCTATAATACAAACCTACTAGCATTATCAATGTAAACCTATTAATATTCCCGTTTTTTTAAGAGGTTTATGACCCATAGTTTTCGAGATCAAGACGCGAACGGCAATTTTTATTAACTTTTCGGAATTTTATTAGAAAAAAATTGCATTCAAAAATGAATTATACAGACCTGATCTTAAACAAGTATCTTCGCCTCCTTTGTCTCCAGCCACTCTCTTTTAAAATTCAATTTTTACTTTTTTTTCGTTACGTGTTACAAACGTAAGTAAAAAATTTCGATTTTTTTTATTTCTAACGATCTAAAATAAAAAATTGCCTTGACAGACAGACAGATAAAAACTAAAGAGTTACAAGTGTTTCATTTATCCTCTTACCCTAAAAATGTAAAAGAATCGACAATATATTTGTTAGAAGCCGGTTAAAAATGTTGAAAGAACTTTGAGTCAAATTTTGTTGTGATACTTGTTCTCACTCGGATATTGCTACTATAATAATAATATTAATAATTTCTAAGTTATTCTTAAAAAAAAGTTGTGTTTTTTTTTATCAGAATGCACATTTTTCAACACTATCGTTTTTGGTCCGCGTTCAATTTGTTAAAGCCATTATCGGCCTGCCCATTTGTGCGTGGCTTTATTGACAACGAAGCCGCGATAAAGTTTTACGCATTTCGAAATGTCGATTGGTGCCTCGGCACGGCTGGTACGATGTAGGTTGTATTATTATTTTTGTCAGTCAATAAAATTCTGCCTTCACTTGAACTGCGCAACAAATAACTTCTATTTATCCAACGCAGGCTTTTTCGATAGCATCGTTTAATGGCTCACGAAAATAGAATTGAGACAATCAGTCTATATTCGATACCTACGTAAACAAAATGTTCTATATTCGATATCTACGTATACAAAATGTTACGTACTTACATACAGAATATTAAATATATTTGGCGTTAATTTTGTAGAAATTCATTATTCATAATTAAATGAAACTACGTGATGTAGTATTATTTCTACTTTCTTTAAGTTCTTTACCACGACCTAGGTTTCGTTGTATTACAACATCTTCAGGTGGGCTGTTAGCAAAGATATCTTTGCTATAAAAACTTAAAGAAAGTAGAAATAATACTACATCACGAAGTTTTATTTAATTGTACATACAGAATATTTATTGATTATATACCACTCACTTTCGACTGTTTGTTTTTTGCACAATGCTTTAAAAGGAATAGAATCTTTATGATATTACTCACCCTCGTCTGCTTATCATCGGATTATTACTGTTTAACTTTGTTTGATATATGCTTTTAAACTAAAAGAAGACACTTCTTGCTAAATATTTGCTAATCGATTTAAACTAAATTAAAAATAAAAACACCGACTATACACGAGTATAACTCATAATGCGAGAGTTTCTAACACTTTTACTTAAATATAATAGTTGAAACATTTGAGGGCACATAGAAATATGTGAATGCACTGTCTCCAGCAGAACCTAAGAGTCTCCAACCGCATTCGTATCACCAATAACATCTTGGTGTCGAAATCAACCAATAATTGAGCATCAAATTCAACAACGTCGTTTAACATTATATGGACTAGCGTGCCACATGAGAGAGTCTCGACTTCTTTACTATCTTCTTTGGAAAACTCCACGTGACTAGTGGACAATTCAGTTAGGCACACTGAAGAGAACATGGATTGATCAAATTACGGTAGATTAGAAAAAAACCAACGACCTATTTGCATAACACAAAAGCCGCTGCTACTGATCGGAGGAAGTGCAGAGCGTGAATCAGCAGCATAAACAGCAGGTACCTTCTGTTTTCGAGGTCGCCATCAGCTGGATGTTAACTAAGAATCATTCATTCCTTTACTATGTGAATATACTGTAATGTACGTAATTCATAGTACTAAGATAAATAATGTGGTTTATATATTGCCTTGAATCTATTGCACAAGTTTAACGAAATAATTTTGCCCTGAAATGTTTGGTAAATGCCCTTATTCTGATTTTCTTTTCAATTTATGTCGTGAGTGTTTAAAAAGGGGTGGAGTATACCACTGTATAAGAAGTTTTGCAGGTTCATACGTCGTGAAAGAGACTTCATATAAAACAAACTAGACACTTTCGATTGTTCTTCAATGGCATCCTACTCGATGGGGTGTGCAAGAAATAAATATTTCATTATGGTATCCGGTTAAAGAGGAAGTACTACAAAACAATTGAAAAAATATTTTTATTTTTTATGTATTACAAACATTTAAAAACGCCTTCTTACATAATCATATCACACATAGAGGCATAGATATGGCAAAATTATAGAAGTACAGTTTTTACTATTTGGTTAACGAAACCTAAAAAGAAAAAAAATTATGGGGCTAAAACAAATAAACTATTTTTTTTGTACAAAACGTGAAAGTTCACAACGAGTTGATTAATAAATTGACAATTTAAATATGTTTTTCATCGATACAATTTAAAAAAAAAACAACAAAATTGAAAATTCATGTCAATATTATCTAAACGCTTCATACGGAAAGCACTAAGTATAAACGTATATCATATGTAGACTACGAGGAAACTATTTTATTGGCGAATTACTGAAACGAATCATTCACCTGCTGTTTTTTTGTGAAATACGTATAAAGTAGAGTTCCATCGTTTTTTAAACCTCTCAAAATTGTTGTGAAAGTCCACACGTATAAAACTTATTTTGGAAAGTTAGATTTTTCCAACCTCACATTATGGGGTACGCGAAAAAAGAAAATTTGTTTCCATTTGTATAGTGTGAGGAATATGGTAGGTAATTTATTTTTTTTATTTTGCTACATATTCATCGAGATTTATATTTCAAGTGTATACTTGAAAAATTTCATGAATATAGGTCTAATACTGCAAAAACTGTTAGGATGAGACAGACGAAGGAACGGACTTACGAAAACACAAGGATTCCTTATTCAGTTATTGTACCCTAATTAACAATATCGTAGTGAAATAGAGAACCATTATTTGTTATTTTGTTACGGTACATTTCACTCAAATTTAAGGATACTTTAGAAACAATTCAATGTGACTACATCAATATCTCTTGAAATATTTTATTATTCTGTGTTTATGAAATATTTATTTTATGTATCTCACACCAAGGTGAGGTGAGCGGGGACTTTTGTAATCTCGCGCTTTAATGTTCTATGATCCACGGTATTAGGAAATATGATTTTTGGCGCATCTTCTTTGTCTGATACTTAGATAAACAATTGGATATTTCCAATTTCTTCAGTTTAATCAATTGTACATTTAACAAGATAATTATCCATATCAAATTTGTTTTCCTTACTTTATTTCTGAATATGGTTTGCGTCACGAAAAAATGGAGATTTGTGATCGCAAAACAGCCTTCACTTAAATATGACAAATATTTAATAACGTCCAAAATACCTTATTAAAAAATTCGAAGAGTATTCTCTACTCATTGCCTTGAGTTATGTTCTGATACTTACTCAATATTGTTAGTCTTGTTAAAAAATAGTGCCTTTTACGAAAACTAATTTCTCCACAAAACAGCCAAACTGTACAATCGAATCAAAGATATTGGAATCTCGTCTTCGATAATTATTTTCCAAAACCAACCAAGTACGTGAAGTGCGTGTTGGATCACACCTAAAAAAAAGCACCTTTAAAACCTAACTAAACCCTACCTTTAGAACCTACCAATCTAACTTTAATGAAACATTCTAATGAAATACTAATGTTCTAATTCTCATAATTCTAATGAAATGTTAATATCTAGAATATTTTAGAATTTCTCCAACACATTACATAAGAACACTGACGTTAGAGGGAGAATATTGCACACCATTTTGCAAATAGAACTTATAAATGAAGAATAAAGCCCTAATTTCATTTTGAATGAAATTTCCATGCGTTTTCTCGGAGGGACGGAAAACAATTCACACCCTTTTTTTACATATGCCAAGGTGTATTAAAAAATATTTTGCTACGCATCTTTACTGTTTTGCTCAACATTATTAGATACTCATATCTTAAGCATCTACGTGCAAAAGTTCATATACAGCGCTTTGAAACTATGTTGCTATGACAGGCAGACAGATGGACGTGATGAAGTTCTCACAGTCTCTAGTACTTTTATCCTCCCCTCTCTTCATTTTCGCAATCTTTAAACAAATGTCAAGTTTATTATATTTACAAATTTTATTTGTTTTTGAAAGTGTGATCAGCTGTTGCAGCCATTACATACCCAAAGAGAGTTCCAGTTTTGCTATTAGAATATTGTCTTTTATAATTCGAAATATAAGTACCACAAGTCTATCGTGTCTTGGTCAGTGTAAAGCACTTTCGCTGTCATAAGTGTGTTGTTCTCCATAATTCAAAGTATAAATACAAAAACTTTGTTTTGAATTGGCCCTTTTAATTCGAAATAGAAGTACCACAAGTCTGTTGTTTCTTAGTCCATGTAGGATACGTTCGTTTCCATATGTATATTGTTCTTCATAATTTGAATTATAAGTACCACAAGTATATTGTATCTTGGTACACGTAGAGCACGTTCGTTACCACAGAATATATCTGTCCCTTATAATTTGAAGTATGAGTACCATAAGTCTACTGTGCCTTGGTCCATGTAGAGCAAGTTTATTGCCATATGTGCATTGTCCCTTATAATTCGTAGTATTAGTACCAGAAGTCTGTTGTTACTTAGTCCGTGTAGAACTCGTACGTTTCCGTAAATGTATTTTCCCTTATAATTCTAAGTATAAGTACCACACGTCCATCATATATTGATCCGTGCCAAGCACGTCCGTTGCCATTTGTATATTGCCCCTTATAATTTGAAGTATATGTATCACAAGTCTATTTTATCTTGGTCCGTGTAGAGCACGTTCGTTGCAATATGTGTATTGCCCCTTATGATACGAAATATAAGTACCACATGTCTTACCATGCCATACCATGTGTCTTAGTCCATGTAGGGTACGTTCGTTTCCATATGTATATTGTCCCTTATAATTTGAAGTATATGTACCACAAGTCTATGGTCCATGTAGAGGATGTTCGTTACCCCATGTGTATTGTCCTTTATAATTAGGTAAGTACCATCAGGCGAAATATAAGTACCGTAATATCTTGGCCAATGTAGAGGACATTTATGGTCATATGTGCATTATCCCTTATAATTCGAAATATAAGTATCATAAGTCTACTGTGTCCATGTAGAGCATATTAATTGCCACGTATATACAGTCCCTTATAATTCGAAGTATAAATACCAAAAGTCTTTGTGTCTGTGTCCGTATAGGGCACGTTCGTCGTCGTAAGTGTATTGTCCATTATATTTCGAAATACCAGTACCACAAGTCTATTGTGAGTCGGTATGCTTAAGACACGTTCGTATGTATGTATTATAATTTTTTTAGTGTTGACAAATGAAATAGAAGAAAGCAAAATTAAACCAATTAAAAGTAACTATAGTGGTTTATTTATTTTAAGTAATTATAATAACATAATCTGTACTTAGTACCTGCATGTTTTAGTGCTGACAATGTACGAAAGAAAGTTATGAGATAACATTTTAAGTAATGTTTTATAAACGTTGTAAAATAAATAATGATAAGTAAGGTTACTATATTGTACTTCCATTCATTAATTGTTACAAGTGTTATTTTTTTTAATTAATTGAATATTCTCAAAATAATAATAAAAACGAGTTACACTCCATACAGGTAATAAAGCAACGAGTATAATTCTTTTTAGTTTTATTAATAATTTTAAATATATTTTTTTATTATCGTAGTGATTGATTCCAGTCATTAGTTGATTTCCTTATTAAAAATTAATATATACATTTTTCAGAAATTGTTGTTTCCATGAGATGTTAAAGGTTATATTATTTTGCATTTTTATTAATAAATTTAAGAGGAAGAATGAATTAGAAGACAAAATCTAGAGAAACTAAAAAATATCCTAATCGTAAACTTTCTAATATTTAATGAACTTAAATACTGCATTCCTATTTTACACTAAAAATAATTTGTTGGAAGCAAACGCAAACTATGGGAATCAAATAATTTCATTTTTTTATGCTATTAATGTGTTCGCTGTCGAAAAAATATTTCTCGCGATTTGATTCACTCCACTACCTACTACACATATATCTACTATTATATTATATTATATCTATATTATATCATATTATATCTATATTATATATATATTATATATATTATATCAGTGTTATTATTAATGAAATAATTGAAAAAATCGAAAACATATTCGAAAATGTATCGATTTACGAGTTAGACACTGTTTATGTTAAAATCGAAAGTCAAAATAATAATGTCGATCTTAGACCCATGATAATCAGCAACGTAACACTAAAACTCGTAGATTCAAGATTGCAATTCCACAGTTAAGCAACAACCTGTGATCGACAAGGCTATATTGCATTCGAGCAGCACTGCAAGTCGAGCATATCGCCGATAACTCGAGAACGCCACGAAAAGGGTCCACGGCCAGACGAAGGTCCCTCCATTGTTTACCATCTACACAATCAAACCCGTAGCATAATACCGCCGAGACACGAAACGTGATAACATTATCTCCCGATAATTCGTGACTTTGAACCGAATTACGAACAAAATTATGCTGATTCAAACAAACTGTTCAAAATCAGAGGTCATTATCTGTTGCTCAAGTGGTTGTTTATTATTTTTCACAAAAACCGCTGGCGTTGCATTAGGCTAATATGATTTTCGTGCTTGGAAGCGGTTTGGACTTTGACGTGTTCGGATATGACAAGGCTGCCGCGTCGCGGCGGTTACGTGCCGGCCCCAGAGCGCAGCGCGAAAGTAATAAAAAGTAAACGTGAATTTGTAACGTACCGACCGAGATTCGGTCACGTTTTTTACGTTAATTTACGGTGTCCGAGTCACATGTCGAGCGCTTTTTAATTTGATTTATGGTTCCACTTTATTAACTTTCGCATTTATAATTGGGGAAAATGAAGGGAAATGCGGTGCGCCGTTATAGTGTACCTAATGGTAACGATAATGATCAAAGTAAACATTAGTTTTGAAGAACGTTATGAAAACTTAAGCGTTTATCACTTAATAACTGAAGGTTTAATGTTTTATAATACAATGTATTTCTGTTAGATTACTGTACAATTAATCACTTTAACGCTTTATTAACTGAACTATGCAATGGGCTATACTCAAATTATTAAAATATGGTAATAGGTAAATTATTGTTAATGATTAAGTTACATTTTAACGTTCATAACCTATAATGCAAAAGTTATTAACACAGAGCTCAATCCTAAGATACTCCCTTTATCGTTATGCGTCTGTTGGCTAATCATATTTTTGAATAGAAAATTTTGTTACGTCAAAAACGTCTTAAGAGTATAAGTACTCTACGAATTTTAAGTTATTCAAAAAATATTAACAGGGTTATAACCCTCAACATTGTATTCCATTCGCAAGATTACAATGCGCAGGTGGACGCTGTCAAGCGGTAGCTGAGCGCACAATAGGAAACATGCAACAAACATAGAGGTCGCTTCAAAACGAAATAAATAAGAGCTTTTGATTACATTTCTGTCAATATCAATGCAGTATTTATCAACAGATAATAGTAAACGTACAGTAACTAAAAACACAAAATAGTGAACGTACAGTATTTATCAACAAAAAATAGTAAACATACAGTATCTAAAAACACAAAATAGTGAACATACAGTATTTATCAACAAAAAATAGTAAACGTACAGTATTTATCAACAGAAAGTAGTAAACGTACAGTATTTATCAACAGAAAATGGCAAACGTGCAGTATTTGTCAACAGAAAGTAGTTAGAAGTAATTATTCAAAAACTAAACACTATGTTGTTTATAGGATTTATTAAAATGCATTTGTACAATACCATCATAAATAATTTTGATTGATTACAATATGTATACTATGGAGAATTCACACGTGAAAATGACATCAATATAATTAGAAATTTATTAATAAATCACTAAATTGCAAGGACAGTCACACAGTCCCTATAGCTGTATAGAGACTGTGTAAGTGAGTGTCATTGCAATGTAGTTATATATTAATAAATTTATAAATATATTTATAATATATCTATAATATTTTTTATCTAATTTAGTAAAAAAAATTAACTACAGTTAGTAAAAATCTTGATGATTTTATTTCAGTAAACATTTGTCTCCAATTTGATTGCATTTTTATAATAATGATATTTTTCAATTAATAAATTTTTAAATCAACTTTTTTCCTACACTTTTCAAAAACATAAACTTATTGAACGAATATATTTCTGGACCCAACCTCTCTTATTATCAAAAAACTTGTTATGCACGCGTGAAACTCACACTACGAGGGTTCTGTACACATTTCGGTATTTATAAACATTTAATGGTGCATAATATGCCTGTTGAACTATTTACAATATTTTAAATTTAAAAAATATATATATTGCTGTGCTATATTTTTCACAAGCCCATATTTTAAAAAAAAATGTTTTTTTATTGATATAACTACAACTTAACGATTTTCCGATTTTTCCATTTATTTGTGTTGTGAGACCTTGCTTCTTCTAAATTTCATGATTCTTGGTCAACGGAAAGTACTCTATAGAGTTTGATTTAGTTGCGAGTGTCAAAATATGTGGCTTAAATTTTTAGGGTTCTAATTTGCGTTGACATAGAAGCCCCGAAATAACAATATTTACTTTATCTTAAGATAGCAAAACTTTTTCCACTTTTTATAAAATTTGATAAGATAGAGAACCTAAACGGTACCTTTCTGTTACTATTCATTTTTATTATTTTTTTTCCTGAAAATATAAAAAATCATTCATCAACCATGCGTCTTTTAATTACCATAATTATTTACTTGATTAAGTGGCCGTTTATAAGGAATCTTTAATTTTTTTTATAACTTCTTTCATAATTTCTTTTATGACATAAATTTTTTTTCATAATTTCATAATTTCTTTTATAATATAAATAATTTTCGAAAATAAATACAGTAATAGCCAATTTAGGATTCAATGAATGTCATAACAAATTAGTAAATTATAAGCAGGTTTTGAAGAAATTAGCTATAACTAACATTACAGGCCCTTATTAATTACTAGCTTATATAAGGAACCTTATTAATTTTTCAAAGCGTAAAAAAAGGACAAACAAAACTAAAAAATAAAACAAACTCTATATTGTCTACTATATCTTTTACAAGCTTAAAAACGTGTGTATTTTTAAAATGATCCCCTGTAAGAAATACACATCTGAAATCATTAAAATTATGTTGTGAATGAATATGTGGTGATATTTGAAAAAAAACTAACAAGACCAAGAATTCTTATTTATGAAAAATTAATAAGACTTAAAATAAAATTAATTAGCTTAACACCATCCATTACAATTATCATAAAAGTAAACTTTTTGAAGTGCGCTTTTTATTGAAGTCTCAAATTATCAAATCTTCTTTTTAGTTGATCGATTGCAATGATTTTGATCGATTCCAATGAATTGAATTACCTATAGATTATAGGTAATTAAATTCATTGGAATCGATCAAAATCAGAGAGAGAGAAGAGAGATGCTACATATAACCCACCAGTGAAAACTTATAAATACGTAACCAAATTTATATAGCCAAATACTGAACCTGCCAAAGTAATTAAATTATAAATATTGACAACAGATTTATATCGAAAATGTTTATATGAGGGAAATGACCAAAAACGACTTCTGCCCTCATTCGTCAATTCGCACTGGGATTGCTTGCTCAAAAATCTACCCCGTCCATATCATTAAATTTTAAATCCCATTCGCCAATATATACATGTTCAGATGGACAATTTCATTGCGCGTTTTAAAAACTCGTAACAACATCTATAAATGTATGATAGATATACTATACATTTGTGTAATTACTACGAGTTGAGCACTAGGATCTACATCTTCGAAAATATTAAATTCGCAGATCTGCTGATTAAGTGAACTGATTCTGGTAAAATAATAACTAAATATTCTTTCAAGTCAACCTCTATATTTTTTCTCAAAAAAAAATTCAATTGAACTGGCTCAGTAATTTTAATGCGTTGTGTGTTCAAAATAACAAATAAAAAACATTCAAATAAAAGGATAATCAAACAAAAATTCCAAAAACATTATTTTTTGTATCCCGATTTTCTCTCGTTTTTTTGTAAATATTTTCAACATACTGACAGGCCACTTTTATTATATATACATATAAATAGATTATATGTTCTTCTACCCATAAATTACGTGCTTGTTAATATTTTTTAATTTAATAAAGGTACAGAAACTTTTTGCTTAACATGAGAAGTAATTTGTATTAAAAACTTTAATGCTACCTTGTTAAATTTTTGTTTACAACCTGTACAGGTCCGCATGCACCCAACACCACACAATTTTTAACCAACTGACTTTATTTAATATAGTTTGTGGTTTATAGTTCCATGTAGCTGTCAAATAAAAGCAATTAGATGTAACGTCTGAAAATGACTCGTCATTGGCACAGATCGTTTAACTAAGCATTTTGGCATTGTAATAATAAACTGAAACGCTTACGATGGTTGTTTTGACAGGTCTGATCAAATGCGTTTATGCTAAGAGAATGTACTTACGAGTAATATAACATTTTATACTTCATTAAATATCTATAGATGCCGTTTGTCACTATGTTCATTTCAATAGTAAGTTAAAACTCTCTCTACGTCCCTCTTCTCTCTCTCTAGGCCTCTATCTCTTTCTTTCTCGTGTATCTATAACTCTATAACTATTCAACCTAAAATTATGAACATATATGGCTATTTAGAAGCTTACACAGAATTAAGCAATGATTCCAGATATCATAATTTTTAGAATATTCATTTATTTTTCGCCAATGAAAGACAATATATTTACGTCGTGAAAAATTAATATTTTTAAATAAATTAATAGAAATATTATGTATCCCTAAAATTTATGGGTGCCTAAATTTATATGAAGCCCTAGTAGTGCGAGTTCTACTCATGCTTGACGAGTTTTCTGTTCGACCCTTATAAATTCGCCGTGTTCATCTTTTCATGAACTTTTGCAAATAAGTGTTTCAGATGGGGACCTTGATTAACATTTAACAAAGTATTTCAAAAAAATTACGTACCTCCATCTTATTTAAAACCGATCTCTGTTTTCACAAATTCTCATCGATTCAGATATCAATTGACAAAGCTGTCATAAAGAAATTAGAGTTGCATTTACGACTTTTCTCGTCATAATGAAATAGGAGTTGCATTCACGATTTTTCTCAATATAATGAGATACGAGTTGCATTTACATTTGTGAAATATTAAGCTTCAAACTGATGTCGTTTCTAAATTCTGAAAAAAAATTATGGTATTTTAGCATTTGATTAGAACTTATAATTGTTTCAAATAACTTGTATTAACAAACGCAAAGGATATAGACAACTACAAATCCTACGTCATGCGGACACACACTTGATCGGTTTGTAATGTATCATCCGACTTAACTATTAGTTATCTATACCGAATGTTCTCGAACACAACTAATTAACTATTAGTTATGTATTTTGAATGTTCTCGAACGCAATGTACTTCCTATGAACAAAACTATTAATTCGATAAATTGTTGTTATCCTAAACTTAATTATTTTCTTAGCAACAGAATACTCTCGGAACTATATTGTTAACAACAAATATTCGATTCCCTTCTTCTGTGTGATAAGACACGATATTATAGCTAGACAATCAGCTCATCAAAGGGATCATTCCATTCATTCCTATTACGGTCTGTTCACGATAGCAGCGACGACCTAGTCTTATAGTTACTTGCATTTGTCCGTTAATATTAAGTATCATTGTCACTGTTAATATTTGATAATTATCATTGTGAACAACATCCATTAATAAACTCAATTTAAATACTTTATACTTATTTTAAACCATTTGGACACAACTCCAAATACCTTTTCGCCTGACTCTCGAAGAAGGACCTTCACAGGTTTTGTGTTATTATGGGATGCGATAAAAATACTTATATTTTACTATGCTCGCCCATCTGTTACAACTTGGTAGTTTATACAAGTTACCAACATAATTCATGTAAAATTGTGTATCCTATAGAGTAAAATATGTACAACAAAATAGGGCTGTGCAATAATAGTGCGGATATCCAAGATCATAATCCTATACTCAATGTCCTTTTTCCATTTCAACTGCCCACTGTGAGTCTTCCGTGGTCAAAGCATTCTACTTTAATTTTCATTATCTGTATCACAGACAAAAAAAATCATAAAATTGTTTTTGGAAACGTTTTTCTATGTACGAAAATGATTTATTGTTTCGATTTTGGCAGCCCTATACGCAGAATAAGAGTACATATCATTGTAGAGGGCATATATACGAGTAGCTCAAGCCCGTATGACCGGTCGAGAGAAGCCCTTTGTAACCAGTAACACCGCGACCCGCACGTACTTATTAACGAATAATGGAGTATAAAACATTGATTTTGTTTAGCGATAATTTTTAATAAGAATCGGTATAGCGCATATCTGTAAGGTAGCGTAATTTAAAATGAAACGGAATTATTAATTAAATCTTATCTCATTGGTTGAACTAATAATTAAACGTAGGCAAGGTTTAATTGGTTGCATTAATAATTAAAGCTTACCTTATCGGTTGAATAATTAAACCTTACCTACTTATCTATACTAACACATAAAGTTTATTTGATGGCCTAACCTCTGAAATGACAGTCAACTTTATTTTTCTGTGTCAGAATGTCTATTTTTGAAAAAACTTCCTTTGAGGAAAGTTATAATATACATATATATATATATATATATATATATATATATATATATATATATATATATATATATATATATATATATATGTATATATATATATATATGTATATATATATATATATATATATCTCAATAATAAAAAACTTAAGAAAAGTCAGAGAATACTGCGTAAATCGTACAAGCAGAAAGAAACCGGCTTATTTATTGGCTATTTATCCTAAGTATTTTCGCCGATATACTTCCCACTCCGACAACCGAACCAATTTGAGAGAAATTTTTTTCTCTCACTCACAACTTTGTGTTTCTTTGTCTAGATCAGGCCGTGGTGAAAACCAATTAACACTTCTACCCTAGGGAAATAAGATGAAAAATATAATAGATTCCAAAGCACTATAAAAATTATTTGATCTGATTTAGAAGTAATTAGACCCATTATCGAGATAATTACGTGTGTGAACCCCGGACACAGCTGATGAATAATAAAAGTAATCAATGGCAGTGTTGATAAATATGGGTATAACAATAATCAATAAGAGTGCATTGTGACGTGTCAAATGGGGCGAATTTTAAGGAAACGTAATGGAGATTCCTCGCTATCATATTACTATAGAGTATGCTCGTTTCCTGCTGCGAGAGTTAACTTGCCATGCGAATACGAGGAGCAGCTGTTACGCATAAATTGGGCAGTCAAAGGAATAAGTCTGCCTTTTAAAATCGGAAATCCCTGGTCTTCGTACTTGGAATATTCCTCCTTATTACCGTTTTTAAGTCTGTATTATCGTACTATCTAATTCACATTGATATTTGCGTTTTTTTAGAATATTCAAATATTTGAACATACGAAATCACGATCCTATGTCGGTTTGATTTTCTTGTTATATATTAAAACTAAGTTCCCCAAATTAATCTTTGTAATCTGCAATACAACATTAATAAAATTATTATTATTGTCGACATGCGTGGCGTTTCTGTTTCATAATCGTATAGCGATAAATAACTATAACAAAATATCTGAAATTGGGGTGACATTTAGTTATTTTTCCGTAAGATATAACATTTTTCAACGAAATTCGTATGATATAAATTTTCGTTAAACTAACAATCGTAATTTCTTAATTAATTGATATTAAAAATGAATCGATAGTGACAAGTAAGAAAGGCAAAAAATAATATTCTTCTTATATATCTACATCGTGTTATCTTACAGAAAAATCCACATTCATCGGCCAACAACAATATCTTAAGAAGCTTTCTATTTGATCGCTTTTAAAGTTCAAAACTTGATAAGAGACTTAGTGCACTCTTATATGGATTTGTGGACGAATTTGGGAATCGTAATTTTTTTAACCAATTCTGCATAAATCAACATCTATTTAGATTTATCACGTCAATAAGAGGATAACTTAAGTTGAACTTATTGAGATTTCGAGACCAAGCTATTTAATTAAACCGTGACATGTTAAGCTAAACGTTAAATTAAGAGGAATCACGTAAAGTAAATACATTTACCAGAAATTGACTTGTCAGAAGATGAAACAAAAACAAAGATAAATAGGGAGAAGCGAGTATACGATCCAAAGCGTTAGAGTAAGGGCGAAATTAGAAGAGATATGACTTGTGAAGAGCACTTTTATATGGAGAGTACTAATATAAAATTTACTTTTAATTTTAGTTATTAAAAAATAAGTCCAATTTGAAATTCTAATTATTTTTCTCGCGTCCACTAATAAGTCTAAGAGGAAATATAAAAATTTGAACAAGAAAGAAATGAAAATTGTTCCACTATCTATAAAAACATACGATAAACTTAATAACCACACTGAATTTATTTAAAATATGAATTTCATTGCACTGGACATTATTGTTTTAGCGACGCCTCCATCATAAATTTACTGATCCGCGACACGGTGTGTACTTTACAACCAGTTTGACACCGTCTTGTTTATACAATCCAACTTGCAGCCTCAGAAAATAATTAACCAGAAACGCCCCAGACCAATTGAAATTCAACACTCGGCTTTGCTTATCTCGCCCGCGTTGTTCGTTGTCTGGAGGACATTAGAATTGGATTGTATGCATTTAAATTAGGATACATTTTTTAGAAGTTCTTAGTCAGTACAATTTCAATTCAATATAGCTGTCATAGTTTTTTAGCTCGTAAACATTAAAACCTACGATTACAACTTTCACAAACAAATAAAATGTTATATCATTTAATGGACTTCATTTTGTGACATAAGAAATGAGGCGTTCATAAATGTCTTTTAAATAGAAGTAATTTTTTCTTATTTATTGTTTTAATAAGAAAATATTACTGACGAAGTGAGATAGCGAAACAAACCTGTAGCATTTCGATGCTTAGGAATAGAAACTTATATTCTTTTCGGACTAACTTGACAAAGTTAGAATCATATTAATAAAAATTACATCGTTTTCATTTTATCAATTTCTTTATAATCTAAATTAAGAAAAACATACTTATTTTATGTCAATGGCACTATATTAAAGAGACATCTTATAATCGTATAAAATAAACAAAAACATTCCTAAATAACTCCCACATGCAAACCGTAAAGAAACTATATGTAAACGAGAGAGTTATATTAAAGGCAAAGCCTTTTCTTTTATGGACCACTTTTAGAACGCTATGTTATAATTTACTTGAATGAAGAAAAATCTATTATGTGAAACGGTATTGTTTAATGATTCTAGATATTTAATATCTTTTATGAGGTAAATGACCGAAATTGTATTATTAAAGGAAAAAAGGAAAATCATACCATAAGTAACATATCGCGTCCCCCTCACGCTTTGGATAAATATTTGAGTCAAGTATGATGTAAAATTGAAACTCATTGTCCAAAAAATAAGCCAAATCTTGGCTGGAAGTGCACAATGCAAATTATTGTAATGCAAATCATAATGAGTCTTGACATTGCAAATATATTGCTTCGTCATCAATTGTGTCCAACTTGACCTTAAATATGTTGAATTGTACGAGCTACGAGGTAACAACTTGTACGTCCTCAGAAATCAATGCCGAATATGAATAAGATACCCATATCCGCCAAATGTGATAAGCAGTTAATAATGACGGCACGTGCTTCAGTGAAAAAAATTTAAAAAAAACCTGGGACAGATCCTGATTTTGAACATGGTGATGGAATTTTACAATCAACTTATTTCATTTTCGGTTTCAGAACTATTTACTTACTTGGAAGAATCTTGTATTTTACTCTTGTATCTGTGGAACTTATTCCATGAACCAAAATTACAGAACACTTGTAAAGATACAGGATAGAGACATAAAGAAAGGAACAAATCTAAATTTGATGTGTAAAACATATGATAGGTAACCAAAAAGACGTTGCCTTTATAATATTAAAAGACAGGCAGGTAACAAAGTGTGATGATAATAAAATACGATAAATTAAGTTTTAAGGCGAAACACAAAACAAAACAGACAAAAACAATCTAATTTTAACATATAGGGAGGAACTTTGGACATAATTGAGGAACATGAAAAGAAAGAAAAAGGATTAAAGGAGTGGGATATCACTTTTATACAAAAACCACGATTTTCCAATGAGCTGCGGGGATTACGAAATGCGCAATTTAATTTTTTTTATTGATTATTATATAGAAAACTTACTTACCAGTGATATGAAGCTATATTAGTTTTTAGACTTTAATCCCACTATTGTTTTTGCAGGTTTTCACATAATACGACACCATATTAGAAACTTTAAACGTGAAGGTGTTATCGTCAGCAACGTGAGAAAACATAACGTCCTCAGAAAACTTACTGCAAAATAGCTACAGAAACGTACAATATGAGTATTAGCGACACACAGGTGGACATACGCCAGCGTTTTAAATTATAAGCCAATTCTGGCGTATAGGCACCAGAATGCGTTGCAAATTATGATTCTTCTATTTGTTATTTATTCTGTGAGTAACTCTTTACTTTGGCGTTGCCTTTATATTTACTTAGGTGTAGTAAAACAAAAAAATAAAAACAGAAATATTTTACATTTACTTCGCTTTTCCATTTCAATATGTGTAAAAATGTTGAAACAAAGAATTATGCGCTTAAACATGTTTCTGTTTAAATGGAAATCTTTGACGAATTTAGCTCATGCAAATTTAAATAATCGGACAAGTACGGTTTTACCCTTTGAGGATTTCATACCTAGCTTGTTTATTTCTGCACGCGACCTCGGTACAGTAAAGGCAAAAAAATATAAAAAAATATTCTCATGCCATGGAAGACCGTGATAACTAAATAAATTATGTTTGCATTACTTCAAACTTACTAATTGTTACAGTTGAACATGATATCAATATTCCAGACGCCTAAGTATTAGGGTTATTAAGACCCTGCAACACCCATAAGTCTAAAAATTTAATTTTTAACATTCTTCCACATTTTTCTTTAAAAATATGTTAATGAAAAAATGATTAAACATACATTTATATTCTACTTAAAAAGTTATTTTAATAAACTTTGGTCAATATTTTTTTGACCCTCTTCTTCTAGAAGCCCCTTGAAATGCCCCTTGAAATAAAATAGTATACAATTTTAAATATTTTTGGTTATAGAAAAAATTCGACTCCAACCCCAGACTTTCACCGCCCATTCTAGTATTCAAAAGTCGTCTGAAAAATCATCCCCACTCAACTTTACTTTCCAGTTCCTTAATTAAAAACCAAAAATATTTAAAATTGTATTGTTGAAGTGTAATTTGTTCCCGCTTTAATCCTGGGCTAATGCAGTGAAGTACGACAAACATATGGTCCATTCCGCAATCCTTCATTACTTCCCCGCACGTCTGGGCACCACCCCAAAGTGGCAGCCTTGGTTCAAGTATATTATTTATTCGAAATAATGAGAACTAAATTTGGTTGTTTATACAAAGAATTATATATATATATATATATATATATATATATATATGTGTGTGTGTGTGTATATATATATATATATATATATATATATATATATATATAAATTGTGATTACAACGAAAGGACATACCGGCGATAGAAATAAAGTTCTCCGTAGTTTGATTACAGATCCTAAGAATATAAAAATAGTAACTGATTTCTGTTAATACAGTACCATGTAACAATTGCGACTTAACTATCTTGACAGTTTTACTTACAATAGAACTTCATTTTAAGTAACCTGTTGAGAGATCTACGTTTACGTTATGGCAGCCTGCCTTTTAAGTCGCAATAATCGCAACGAGTTATTGTCAAGAAAAGTAACCATTACGGCGTGCATAGCGACTTCATTTATATTGTGACGTATATTTATCAAGTGGAGAGAAAACTTCGATTTCTATAAAAGCTTTTTAGATCGTGAGAAAATGAGAAGTGAATTTCCTTAGATTTTCAAGGTTTCGATTTTTCACTTTTTTTGTTTCTAAATGATGTTAATTAGTGAAAGAAGAATATGATTTAAACAATATTTGTTTAGTTTTCTTCTCAAACCCACAAAGGAAAATAAATACTTAAATGCTTGTTTTTAGGGTTCTTCATAAAAAAATATATAAAAGAGACCTCTTGTAGGTTCAGATTAACGAAATAGATTTTGTTGAAACCTAAAGATGATGGTCGATATCTTATTTTCAAAATCACTGCTGACATTATATAGAACAAATGTAACATACAAAACCTATTTCGAAAATGATATAATACGATCAGTTTATCTGCTGATGAAAAAAATGGCCAATAATATTTATTCAAATCTCTGTTTATTGTTGTCCTTTATTTCGATATCCTAATCAAGCAAAAAAAAACATTTTTATTAGCAAATCAAGCAAAAAAAACATTTTTGTTAGCCGTGAAAATAGGCTTCGAATCTTATTTTATAACATAAAATTTTCGAAAAAAGTTGGTATTTTTCACAAGATAAAAAAGTAAACGATTTAGCCATTGACAATCAGGAAAGAGCAAAAAATAAAATACAATTGTTAATTATAATACAAGACAAAAAAGTTATTTTCATAAACGTAATAATTGTTAATAAATAATAAAAGTAACAATAAAAAAACTAACAAACTACAAAAATTTACAAAAATAACCCGTATTGATCGCGTTTTACAATGTACAGCCGTCGTCTAAGGTAATTAAAAAAAAAATTATCTGACATTGACATTCGTTTTGTGTTGTCAAAATGAACGTCTTCATTTTTTTTTGGATTTTACTTGTTTTTTTTCGATGATACTGTCCAACCTGTAACTTTCATGGATTAGTATGCTACGTAGCTGTGAACGTATGTGGTATGCTACATAACGGTTTTAAAAATATTTCCGTAGAAATAGCATTACAAACTGTAACAATAATCCGTAGAAATAGCATTTACAAACTACTATGAAAACCATTACCTGACTTTTCATAAAATATACAATATTTCTCGTTTATCTGATTGACAATTTAAATAAAACTTTGAAGGAGCTTATTTTTTTTCATTTTCTCTATATAAGCTTGTTATTTTATTAGTTTTTTATAGAAGAGATGAAATTATAATAAATTGAATAGGTGAATTTAAATGGATCAAAAATCAAGAAAACGATATGTATGTAAATGATTCGGGGAACACGCTCGTTCGAAGTATGTTTGGCCTTGTGTTATGTAAAGTACAGAGTATCCGATTTCATTTGGATTTATTTCGTTTCATTATGCTTAGCAGCATGTATATATTAATATATTTCAGGATTCAAAAAGGCTACTGTTTTCGTGACGAAAGTCCTTGAAATAAAAATCTATGTTTTATAAACCTTGAGGTAAATTATTTACCCGATTCAATTAAATTCGAATCGGGTAGACAGGTATTTTGTTTTTGTATATCAATATACCTATTGTTTTTATTTAAAATAAAAAAAGCATTTTCGGAGATATGGTAAAAACGGATTTTTTCAGTCTACTTGACTATCACTGGAATGTTCGTAACCAAAAGAGTACACATATAACAGTATAAAAATTTAAAAGCGTGCAATAAAACGATAGCTGTCGCATTGCTGTTGTTGCTATAGTTACGTTGTTTGACAGTTCAGATTTGTGTGTCAAATGTTAGTTACTTGATTATGTTGGTGATGGATTGCTTTCTATTTTTAGCTATTGTTCGGTATTTAATTATTTATTAAAGTGTAATTTTTATATGAAGAACTCGAGAAATAACATAAAAATATTAGATATCTATCACTATTGAATATATTTGGCATTAATTTTGTAGAAAGTCATTATTCACAATTAAATGAAACTACGTGATGTAGTATTATTTCTACTTTCTACCTTTTTTTTCCACTAGTACTATTTCTACTTTTTACCACGACCTAGGTTTCGTTGTATTACAACATTTTCAGGTGGGCTATTAGTTAAGATCTTTGCTAGCCCACCTGAAGATGTTGTAATACAACGAAACCTAGGTCGTGGTAAAGAACTTAAAGAAAGTAGAAATAATGCTATATCACGTAGTTTCATTTAATTGTGGATCATTCACTGTTCAAATACATTATCTTTTCTCTTTGTAAATTTTTTTTATAGTAACATACATTTTTCTACCTGGCAGCATGTTTCTGGGATGCCTATAATTTCTGTTTTCGACAATTTTATTTAATGTAAGTTTTGTTTGGTAAGTTTTTCATTGGACCGCTCGTTTGAAATGGGGGTGCAATAATGTTGCTGGGACACAAGTGTAAGCCACAAAATTACTCAACGCTATTTCTTCTCTCTGTTCTACTCGGTGCTCGGTCCCCACTTTCACGGTGTTTAGTGACAACGGTAATATTTAAGACACATAGCGGGGCATTACCTATTTAATTTATTTTTATTTTTTTTATTATTGACATACTGTCAGTCATGAACATTTCATTAAGTTAAATAAGGAAAAAACATGTAACAAAAAGTAATAGAATATGTGTTGAAATATATGGATACTAGTTTAATTAAATTTATTTACACCACTTGTATAGATACAAAAAGAAAAAAAACATAGCTTATATTTACATGGTAAAATAAACAACACTAGGTTTACCGTACACAATTAAAAATGTTCATCGACATTTTTATTAAAGCTCTACAAGGTCATTATGGTTTTCCTTTATTCTAAATGGATCAAAATTTATTATGTCGAATTTATGGTGGGTATCTTTACAAAGAACTGTTGCACTGATGTTAGTTATTATAATTGCATTGTTCGGTAATTCAGACTTGCATTTTAAAATTTTCTTTTGCGATTATTTTAACGAGACATTGTTTTCTATATTTGATTGTTGCTTGAGAGTTAGTTACGTCAATAAATTAAGTTTAGTGGATCAACCAGTTAGTTTTTTCAAATTGCTAAACCTAGAAAAAAGAAGTCAAATATTTTTTCTTCCATTGCAGATATATAGCAGACGTATAACGTGTTAAGAAATAATTACATAGCCAGATTTGGGATAACTTTTAAGGTAGTTTTTATCATTCTCCAGTCACAAATATGGAAGCATAAAGTAATGTAACTTAATAACACTGTGTGATAAAAGTCCATCCAAAATTTAGCTCGTTGAAAAAATTTGCACCCTATGATACTGTGAGAGACAAACAGACTGATATTCTTTTAAGCTCTCTACTCTCTATATCGCTCTTTGCATCGTCCATCTATAATCGTGATGCCCTTGGGATACGTTTCATACTCAACGAAACTTCCGCGATGTAAGGAATTTCATCATTAACTCTAATGCAAGATTTACTTCGGACGACTACTTCGTTTGTGCAGACATGCATCACCTGTCGCCTGGGGCTGTATTCCTTGCCTGTATGTCGCGGTTCATCCATACCCTGTCAGTTTCCATCAATAAAGATTTAGACAAGAACCGAATTTCCGCCATATCTGATCTAACGAATCTAAACAATGATCAGACGTTACAAAGAGTTATACCGTATTTAGATTATGTTATACCGAATTCAGCGAACCTAATCATACTGGTACATTTTACAAATTAATTACACTGATATTAACATTTTGTTACTCCAATTATAAATTTATTTTTCCTAGACTATATATAGTGTTTATTAAGTTACGTTTCTGATATAACCATAATTATAAAATTTACATATTTTTAGCAGTTAATTTAATATTATAAGGCATATTTTACAGTGTTTCTTTGTCTTACGTTTTAGATATAATGATTCCAACGTTATTGTTAAATGGTTTCAAGATAGGTGCCTACTTATATATGATTACATTTTTATATATGATTACATTTTTGGAGCTAAATTTATTAAAAACAATTTTATTTAGTTTGACAGCTGTCTAACTAATAACCAAATCTTATAACAACGTTTTCACCCATTTCCCTATTTAATGACTAAAAATGCGATTAATGTAATTCATATGTGTAGCTTGTTTTAAAATAAAATTCAATCTTAAATAAATATGAATCCGTATTATGTCACTTTATCTTCGTTTGTTTTTTTTATATATTTATAGGTAGATCGAAATCATATGCACTTATAACTATGACTTTTATAGCTAATAATATACTAACATATTTTTGAAATGGTTAGATTTGTTTTATATTGTTGGGTGAAAAAATTTTCTATAAAACTTCTATAAAACTTAGGCACTTAAATTTAGTTGGCATCGATACCGCATTTCATTTTTATGGTTTTTTATGTAGCTATTCTATATTCGGGTTTATTTAAATTCATAGATCATGAATGTGTAAAAACAATAAAAAACTACGTATTATGGATCTCCATTCTCCATTAATACCTTTTTGAACAAAAAAAACACATCTCTTTATTCTGAATTTGTTCGCATATTGTTTTCCTTTTTGAACGTAAATTGAATTTAGTTACCGTTAAATAGTTATTTGGAGAATCTACAAAAAGAAATGTGTTTTCAATTTAACTAACGTAACGTTTTAATATTAAAAAATATAAACAAAAAAAACAATAAGCGAAATGAATTGATGTTCCTTTTTTTAAGTCCATATATTTTAAAAGTAGCCTAAAACAAAAAAGAATTACGAAGTACGAAAATTTTGGTGTCTAATACAAATTTAAATTAAAAAAAACTGTACGGAAAAAACAAAACAATATAAAAACTGTACAGAAAAAAATAACAACACAATTGTGTGACCTTTGCGATCCTTTGAAACTGACTATTTTCTCAGTATATGGGAACGAAGTAGGCGCCGCCCTAGGCAGTAGCGATATCGTGATGTCGACGTAAGACAAGCCACGATTGTTTTTACATTTTACCTTTCGAAGAGAAATTTAAATCAAGGTACTAAAATTTTCTCATGTACACAGATTTAATATCAGCTGATGTCAGCGGAGTCAATTTCCTTTAAACCCTTAAGCTATTTAAGGTTCTGTCGTGAGAATCTTAATGAGGAAAGAATTCGCTTGTTACTAGAACGTATTATCAATGTTTATGGAATCACTATTTACATATTTGTGTAATGGATCAACTATACTCAGTACTTTGCACTTAGTACTTGTGAATTATCTAATGTTTCGGACGAAGTGATTTTTTGGGTGAATTTTTAAAAAATTCAATGTAAAATTATGTTATAATAACAGTTTGAAAAAAACATTATTTATGTTTTAGTTTTGATAAAATTAATATTTGGGCTACATACAAAAGTAGTAATTTCACCACACTTTTCATTTTATTTAAAAACGCGTCAAGCGATTTATTTAAAAAACTAAGTCAATGTAAAATTATACTAAATTGACATTTAAAAAAAATTATATACCGTTTAGTTTTGACAAAAATCGTTCTTAAAAATTGTACAATTAACATTATAGGAAAAGTACGTAGTTCACCACACTTCATTTTATTTAAAAAAAAACAAAAATTATTTTTTTAAACTTTAAACTGTTAAAATGATATTATATTAACAGTTTATAAAATAAAAAAATTTCAATAAAAAATTTTACAATAATTTTTGAATCTTAATGTCACTATACTCTACATTAAGTAGCAACAAACTACATTTATTGTATGTTAGCAATAAAACCATATTACTCGTATTTAAATGGACTCTACACAAATTAATGAGAAACAAGTGAATTGTGAATGCAAGTTGTGGGTGATCCTAGAGAGATACACTTAGTTTATATAAGACACTTAGTTCCAACTTTTGTTATATCAACTTCACGTTAAATTTAATTGCTTTCTGCATTACATGTAAATTTATATTCATATTATAAAATATCTATTACTGTAAAATCAATAACAAACAGTCCTGAACTTCATGAAAGAAAATTTCATTCAAATATGTTCGTAAGGAATAGACAAATGAAATCTATTTATAATTTTGAAAATTTATAACTTTGTTCGTCTAACTAAATGGACTTAATTAAAGTTACCGGATATTTTTCTGCCCAAAATATCTGGTAGCTTTAATTAAATCATGCTACTAAAGACCATTTTTAAGAATTTCATATTTGTTATATTCGTTTAGAATGTAAATAGATTCATGTAACGTCACGTAAACGTGAAACGGAAATTTCATTAAGGAAACTAGCAAAAGTTCGTATTGCATTGGGTCTGGCTGTCACAAAAATAAAATGGCACTCTCGTAGAGAGAAAATGTAAGAGTAACATAATGAATCCCTTGAAACTTTTATTTAAAGAGTCAATCCTAATTCGTCCTCCGACCTCGGCTCGTTTTCACCTCTCACCTTTGAAAGACACGTTTTGTTTATAAACACATATAAACATTTAAAGTAAATATAATTGATATTCTTAAATAATTTAAGAGAATTCTTTTTAAAAAATAGTATTTTTTATAAACTATTTAAGAATATTTGTATTATTTTTCACCATCTGAAAATATACAAAAGTATGTCTTACTCAAGCATAAAAATATTGAGAATTTCTTAAAAACTATGATGAGGTTTAGAATCATTAGTATAGTTTTCCATTCAACTTTTAGTAATTTAAATAATTTTGATCTTAGCACTCTCACAAATTTGGGGTGTAAGTATAGTTTATGGACGTTTTTGGACGTTTTCAACAATCACCACTATATTATATCATTTTCTTTACTTAATGTTTATGTCAGCTAATGCACAACAATAAGGGTTGCCTTAACGTTTATTTTTAAAATCGGCATGTTGCATTCAGAGTTGCCCTATATAAAATCGCTTCTGGCGGGACATTTCTACTACATGATGCTGACATATAATTTAAGGTAAAGTTAAAAATAAAACCTTCGCCTAATTTACGTTATATTGTAAAAATCAACATACTACAGCTACTGGCAATTTTAGAAAAAAATTAGTTTGACTAAACAAGAAGGTTTTTTTAAACCCAAGAAAACGTTCAGATCGATAAAAATAAAAAGTTGCCCTTTATTGCCAGAATACAAAGTAAACTTTTCATAAAGTTTATTAACTCAGTAAATAAGGATAATTTAACACAAAAACAAAAACATTGTCGTTATCTTAATTAACTTATCAAAATTAATAAGAGCTAATACTAATATTATAATTATAAGAGAAAAAATTAATAAGAGCTAATACTAATATTATAATTATACTAATATTATATTAATATTAATATTATAATTATAAGATCTTAACAAATTTATTTTTCTAAATATTAGTATTAGCTCTTATTATTAAAATTAATAAGAGCTAATACTAATATTTAGAAAAATAAATTTGTTAAGATTTACTTCTCCTCCGGTACTTATCTAATTGCAATTCGAAGCTTAAGTTTTATAGTTTGACAATCAAAATTATGTTTAGTTTATTATGTTCATGTTTTAATTTAGGTATTTTAATCAATTTATTGCCATTGAGATTATTCAATAGCGACTATTAAATTCTAGAACAAGACTTCGCAATTTATTTGAATTTAAAATTATGCCTTGATCAGATCCGTGTTTATCCGATTACGACCTTTTTATTGATCAAGCTAGTAAAACTGCTATGCGACCATGGCGCACATAGTTCCGCGAAAAATGCCACTAAAGTTCATGTGTTATAATTATAATTACTTTTATTCTATCTATTTATTTTATCTATTGTTATAATTACCAACTAGTTATATTTCCGGAACCGACTTATTATATTCTTGGATACGGAACAACATTACAGATATCTCCGTGGTGTGTTGGGTTGAACACAAGGCATACTGCCTTTGACAATGTGGCGAACCGCGGGAACCCGGGTTCGATTCCTGGCCGTTTGTCGAACGGGACTGGACTGGTGTTATGGTTGGATGTAAAAGATTGCTCTCGTAGAAATAAATATTATCACCCGCCATATGTATCAATTAGATACATAAAGTAGATAAATAAATAAATTACAGATTCCTGGATTATTTCGGAACTCCCGGAAACCTGGCATCCCTAGTAGCATGGCAATCGCCTTGTTCTTGCCTTTATACGTCGTTAACTTACCCCTGTTACCGCAATTTCTTGTTGGCTTGAGAGAAAATTATAGCATAATTTAATTTTACTAGCAGAAATAAAAGGGCAGAGTTATTTGACCGATGATGACTGCTTTTTATCTGTGGGTGATAGCAGATGCATTTTTATGGGTTATTTTGTTTTCTTTGCGCGTCAAGTAAGGTTTATTCGTCGTGTTACTTTCATTGCTGGCCACCAATTTTCGCTTAGAAATTTTGTCATTTCTTCAGATAATTGAAAGTATTTTACGAAATTATTATTTTAGTATTCGAAATGGTTCATACCCCAAATCTCGAGTACAGACTTTATTGGCGTTTCTGTGAATAATTTTTTTTTTTTGAAATAAAGTTTGTTGATATTTAATACATAAATTAATTACAAAAATGTATACTCGTGCCTCGTACCACAGTTTGCCCAATGAATTTTACTAGCAACGCTAAATTTACTAAATTACCACAGGTATATTTAAATAACTTATAAATTTAGCCATAACGTCTTAACTGTTTTAGATACATTTACGTAAAGCCAAATTTTAATATAATACGTGAACGTCTGCTTAAAGGTTATTAATTCCGTAATGTTCATGTTATTCATAAGAGGATACAAAATAGGGTTGAAAGTCTACAAAATAATTTTACATGCAATTCAGAAAAAAATTTGGTATCCTTCTAACTGTTCTTTCAATGAATATCTCACGCACAAAATGAAATAAAAAAAAAATGATTCCTCAATTGATTACTTACTTTAGAGAGGGTTATTTATCTTGAACCGATCATCGGAAAAGCGAAGTCGCATTCCTCGCAGTCAATTTTATTCCAAATACTTAAAGATGTTACGCTGAAAAATGTGTTATATTTGGAAATAATAAGAAAATTATCAATTTGGAAGCCTAACTGCAGACTTTGTTGACAAAGATTAGTTTGTGAGCATAACTGCAGACCTCGCGGATAAAGATCAGTTTGAAAACATAACTGCGAACCTCGCGGATAAAGATCAGTTTGAGAGAGTCACTGCAGACCTTACATATAAAGATCAATTTGAGAACATAACTGCAGACGTCGCAGATAAAGATAAGTTTGAAAACATAACTGCGAACCTCGCGGATAAAGATCAGTTTGAGAGAGTCACTGCAGACCTTACATATAAAGATCAATTTGAGAACGTAACTGCAGACCTCGCGGATAAAGATAAGTTTGAAAACATAACTGCGAACCTCGCGGATAAAGATCAGTGTGAGAGAGTAACTGCAGACCTTACGTATAAAGATCAATTTGAGAACCTAAGGGCAGACCTTACGGAGAAAGCTTGCGGCGGACAAAGATATTAATTTGTAATAATCTAAGTATGTATTATAGAACGTGACAATGAGTAGTACGCGATGTGAGTATTATCCTAAATACATAGTATACATACAAAAAAGTGTTTTTATTAATCATACACATTCTAGGCAATTTGTGAACAGTTTTATCATATTTTGTTATAGTAATAAATAAGTACAGAAATTAAATAAAATAGTGCTTGGGTTTAGTTTTTATATATTTAATAATATGTAACAGGCTACACTTTAAGGTTTCCACAATGTGTTAATTCTTATACGGGTCAACACAAATTTAGGAAGTGAGAAGGGATGAAATTCTAGTGATGACATCATAAAACCCTTAGTTGCGCCCTGCTTACAAATAGTTATGCTGCCATACAGTTTACGACTTTCTTCGTTAACTGAAGGACTCTTAATTATGTTTTGACCAATCAAGAAGCAAGATTAAATTTAATTAATTATTAAACCGTAAACAAATTAAATAATTATTATTTATGGTTATTTAACGCGTTTGCTAACGGTACTTTTAACCATGATTACCACTGTGCAGCGGTAAGTGAGCAATTAATTTACGTGCTCTAAATGCGTCGAGTTAGCACGTGGCCCAGGTTTCTCGTTCACTAGAATCTGTCATACGTTCTAGATGTTGCACTGATTTGACAAAAACTAAAAGTGGAAAATCAGACCCATCATTACCCTCCATAATAACGTGTTAAATACTTATTTTTATCTAATATTCAAAGCAAATTTTCTTTTTAATTAACAAATTACGTTTTGAATAATACAAAGGATTTGTACTGAAACCGACAACCACATCTATGTTAATCATTTTAGGAAATATATAAATAAGACGCTGACAAAAAATTATAATTATATATAATGTAATAAGTTAGTGTACCAATATGTAGAAAGTTGAATTCGAGTAGCATTCCTTACTTTTAAAACGATGTGCGTTACTTTTTCTTATATCAAGTTGTTTAAATACTTCTCTAGAAACTTAAATAAACATCAAATTTACGTATGGATAACCCTTCAAATTTTGACTTTTGTATCTAGGAATTAAAGAACAGATTCATAAAAGTGAACACCTTTATAAGTGGTACTGGTTTATTGAATTATACGAAATAAATTTGTTCTAGTAAGTCAGAATTACATAAATTTATAAGTTATATTGTTACAGATAAAAAATATTGTATAACATTAAGCTTTAGTCTTGAAACGTATCAGTAATGGAGAATTATTTTACAGATTATTTGTCAAATATTTGTATAGCAATAAAGACTAACAAGTTTATTAATTAAGTTAATACACCACTTGCGCGTGTGTCTAGATCTTATTATGTTCGTGTTGCGATATTTTCAATAACACTTTGAAACACTATAAATCATTGAGTAACTTTACAACATATAACGACCCGCGGAGCAGTTACATATTATTTTTCCAATACTAATAAAAGTAAGTTGATTTTGTATCACATGTTCATGGATGACGGTTACAAAATACATATAAAATGTTAAAAACTGATGGCGTTACTTTTACTTCCCTACTCGTTATGGAAACATTTATAAACTAATACGGAAAACAAGGAAAAATTATGAAAGCTGGAAAATTTGCATTATTTATTTGAAATTTATACGAAACAAAGAAACGTAAGACTTGCCCGATCAGGAAAACTATCGTGATCCTCGGATCCTTAAAGCAAACTTTATCCTAGTTTTTAGCAAAAAACTATTTTAATATTATTCGATGATAAGCTTTGTGATTAATCTGATTTAACCCTAACCTTAATCTATTTTAAAAACATAGATCATTGGGATTACTTGCTAGGCCAATCCTAACTATCCTAAGAAATGTGAGAGTGATTATTTATTTGTCTTGCTTTCATGTCTCAATTAAATAACTAATTTACGTGAAATTTTGTGTGTACTATTTACGTGAAGTGTTGGATGTAAACGTAAAGAATGATTTTTTTGTGTGTTTACAAAACACCTTATTAGGTATTAGTTGTGAGAGGAGAGACATTCGTAAATATTATATTTAAATAACAAGTGGATTATGTAGTCTTAATATTACAAACAATAATCTTAATTTTAAATGTATTTTTTATAATAAAACAACGAAATGTTTACAAAGGCAAATAGTAAGTGCATAAAATTAAATTTTTCACTAAGAACTTTTCATTTTAAAATTATGTATATATATATATATATATATATATATATATATATATATATATATATATATATATATATATATCAAAGTAAATAAGGATTGACTAAATTGACTATAAGAAAATAAATGGCACTCTTCGATTTTTAAAATCGTTTTCTATCACTCAACATATTTGTGTAACTTTTATGTTTGGCTGACGTGTCAATCTATTACGTATCCATTATAAGAACATTATTTTTAATTATACCACCATTTTTTCTTTTTTCACGCGAGCGAAACCACAGATCAAAGTTATTTTAAGTCTACGTCGTAGATGGTACCGACGAAGGTGATATATTAAAAATATTGCTACCATTTCCTAATTCAATAATTTTAAATTAAAACAGATGACATACATTGGCAAACAGAGAACAAGAAACATTTTCAGTTGATTTATTTTCTATCAGATACTACCATAACAATTGATTTATTTGACATATGGGCCCATCGCGATACGTATAATTTGACATTCTTTAAACATTCTAAATCAGAAAAGGTTTCTGGTTCTGGGCTAATTTTTACAGGGATCTCGTTAGATGAGTATCCAAAATGAATAAAATAGATCTTACATCAGTACGAACTAAAACTAGGAACTATGTAACATTCCTGGAACCAATGGTTCAGATAAAAAAACCTAATATTATTAATTTGCCGCGATTCGTCACATTAGCTGCAGGAGCTGATCTTGAAAAATAAAAAAATGAGAGTCCGATCTAAATACCGATCTGCGCTCATTCTTATGGCCAATGCAACAGTTAGACCGTTCGATGTAGCATGGGGGCCGATAGCATGTGGTAGCACGAGTGCCGTTCATAGCCATTTTATACTCGTAATAAACTATTAACAATAAACTGTGTCATATATTTAGCTACACGTAGCTCAACTGTCCAATGAAACGAGCACATTGCATGTCTAAATGTTATTAAACTTACATTTTTTATAGAGATTTCATGATGAGCTTACATGTTATTTAATTGTACAACTATCATCACAGTAAGTTTTTAATTACCAAATTTTTTTTTTGAAAGTGGGCTCTCTATCTAATATTGAGTAAGTAATTTTCGAACTGTTGATCATTTACTTTTTAAATTAAATTGTTTTTTCTCTTGCAAAAAATATTTAACAATTTTAATCGTTTTTGATTTGCCAGTATTTTACAAGGTTCTTGATACAAATAAGTTCTATATATCCAAAAATTAAGAAAAATAAACCCAACTTCGAAAATAAAGTACTTGATACCGATAAGGCCTCCCTAATTAAGCCTTTGTGAGGCGGGTTTTTTTCCAGATCGGGTTAAATCAAAAGGATCAGAAGCTCAAATCCCTAAGATTTAATACCCAGGCATTTTTTAACAAATTTAATACCCATGCATTTTTTTAACACAGCATTGTTCACTTCGTCATATATTTTCGGGACGCCTCATACATTAATTGACATTCTCTCGGTATTACAGAAATCTTGATTTAATAAATATGATCTTGCTTTTTATTGCATTTTCATATTTCAAAAGAGAAGAAAAAAACTCTTATCAGGTCATCCCGTGTCCGTCCATCTGTCCGTATGATCGCCTGTCCGTCTATCCCATCCGTTTTTCTCAGACGTTGGTTCACGTAGAATGATGAAATTGCTTTAGTGTTAAAACATATACACTCAATAGTAATTATATATTAAGTGGTAAAGCATATTAGCCCACATATATACTCAACAGTAATCATATGAAAATTTTAGTGGCTAGATGTAGTTCAATTTTCTTTTAATTCCTCGTATTGTGTGAGACATCATTGAAATATTGAAAGATCACTTAAAACATTCCAAAACTATTTATTTTACAATTTTGTGTATTTTTGACACGTTTAGAAATATCACTAAAAGTGTCTACAATTTTTTTTCTCAAATAGCGTTTGTTATAACTACCTAAAATTTTGCATATTAACATTTATCTAAATAGTTAACATACAAAAATATTAATATGGAAATTTTTGTGAACCCAATTAAAGTGGTCATCTTTTTTTTATTTTATATCTCATATAGGATATCAATAGAACTAGCAAGTTAAAAAGAATCTAAGACTGTTTTTGTTCTTCATAATTTTACGTAAAATACTTTTAGAGACATTGTCGAAAATATGATCCGAAATAAATATGCAACAAACCCCCCCCCCTCCCACTTCTATCCCCGAAACTGCTAAATTCAAAACTATGCATTGCGAATGCATAATTTAACAACATAATGGTGGTGCTGTTTTGTTATAATTTTCTGCTCGAGCTAACGACACGGGCGAGTTGTTAATATATTTTTGTCTCGATCTCTTTCATTATTCATGTTTTTACTATAGCTAAAAATATCCACAAAACATGATACCCACTTACTTCTCAGAAACTATGAAATTATGAAAAAATATCGATACTAGAAGTTGACCAAAAAATAACTGGAAAACTTTACTAATTTTATGAGATTTTGACGTATTCATGATATTTTTATGCACATGAACAAGTTATGCTTGGCAAAATATGTAAAACTAATATTATTAATATTTGTAGATAGTTTAATAGAAATACTATATATCCACTTTCTCTTAATCTTTTTTAATTTTTAATTTTTTTATTGATTTACACACACATATTTATAGTTACATTAACCTATTCGTACACAGGTAACCTATTCGTGATGGAAAAAATTAATTGTTAACAAAATTTTAACTTTTAAATTAAACCTAAATACACGACGACACATTTCGACAAATTTACTTTCCCTCCTCATAAACCAATTACATTCTGGTGCTATCACGATCAGGTAGTTGAGTAGTTGATTACCGCAGAAAACTGGTTTTTCCAACATAATTCGATTCTTAACCCTACAATGCATGATTGTTTTATTTTTGGCTCAAAAATGTATGTTATTCTATTTATGGTCTAAATACCTAAAAAGATAATAAAAGTAGATATTTTAATATTATTGAATAAGTAGATATTTTAATTTTTTTTTATTTTCCATTTATGGCACTTTATGCAACTGCACAAGTATAGCTCCTTAAATAGCTCTATGCAACTACCCAAGTATAGCTCCTCAATAATCGACAAAATCTAATATTTAAGTCTTACATTCAAAATAGACATATAAATTTCTTTTTAATCGTGAAATTTGTTTAAACAATTGCTATCTTCATTCAAGCATAACTCACCACAAGGATATCTAAATACTGTGGAATTGTCAGACAACTTCCACTTCGCCATAATCTGAAATAAAATCAAACCTATTAGAATACGAAAATGTGAACTAATGCATGGTGTTCCATATATGGCACGTTTAAATTAATCGATATTTAAGTATATAAATATAATTATATTTAAAAAAATAACTTACATTTGCCTAATATACAATATTTCCAATTTAAATATATTTATCTCCACTCTCAAATGTTTAAGAAACAATTTTTTCACGAATTTTAATTTACGTAAACAATAAGTTCTCACCAACTGCTTGAATTTCGGACGATACACTGTGTCACTCGATAGATAAGTCTATCTAGTGAAATTGTTGGTACTAAATAGATGCTAAGTCGGTAAAGATTCATCCACCAGCCGAAAGGTGTCGTTACGTGTCCTTAAACGATAGCTGTAAGTTATTATATTGGTTGTGCCACATACGGCACTGTATGCAATGTAGGGTGGTATAGCACAAGGCGATATTTACGCGAACGCAGGAAAATATTAGATACGAAAAATGGAAGATTACTCATAAGCTTAGTAGAATTTTTCCTTTTAACAGCTGAAAGATAAATTTTATAAGCGCAACGTCTCTTCTGAGTTGCAAGAAATGGAAACGTAGCATACCCAAGAGGGAATAAGCAGGAAATAGAAAAGGGAAGTGACCACACTGTGTCATATACATATATCGAAGGAACGTATTTTGCACATGATCTATCTTCAAGCTGTACTTAGCTTCGTGTGGACTCCAAATAATGGATCCAGATTCTAATTGGCTTTGCGGTAATGAAGTGTACAGCAGGCAAATTGATGACACGGATTAAAAGTAAAGTATGTTTATAAAATATAAGCCTAACTATGTACGAAACCCTCGTAGTGCGAATTACTATCAATACTTAAAGGGTTTATTTTTAAACTACATATCACATGGTTACACTATTGACCCATATTTATTCCTAAATTTTGGTTATAGATATGTATAGAGGATACATTAATCATTCGCCTCGTTTCGTATTGCGTGCGAAGTTCTGACGGCACGCTACTGCTTCGTAAAGAACCCCCATTATTTTAATGAGATTATGTCTTTTTCGTAACATTACCGAAATTAAGTAATCCAACGAGATTGAACTTTCATGTTAAGTGAATTAAACGAGTGGAATGATATTACGTAGTAATACTTTTTATAATCGCCACTGTTGTGTACACAATTCATTATCAAATTTGTTTGTAAACGTCGCGATCCTTGTTTATATATTACTTTGTAATTCTGTTATATATATTACGTTGGTAATACTTTTTATAATCGCCACTCTTATGTACACAATTCATTATCAAATTTGTTTGTAAACATAGCGACCCTTGTTTATATAACTGGTGTAGGTCAGTTAGTGAAAAGGAAGTGTGGTATGAATGTTTTGTTCAATTTTAATTTGAACTTGAAAGCAATTATTTTCGGTATAATCTACGGCTTCCAAAACATGTCTACTTCGATAAAAGAGTAACGCGTAACCCAATAAGGACGCATATCACTTGTTCTCATTATCACCTCTTTCAATCGAAAATGACGTTAAAAACTTTATTTTGTACTGGGTTATTATATGAACAGGTTATGTATAATAACCTGTTATCTATAAGGGTTGTGTATAATAACCTTTGTAAATAAATGAGGAATAATATTCGTGCTAGAACGTAGCGATTTTACCCGTGTCGTATTGATTCCAGTCCATTTTTTTATTTGTTTGTTTTCCTCGTAGCTCTGCTCACATAGAAGTAGTGACGTTGGACTTTATCTCTCTGATGGAAAGACTTCCCTCCCGCGCCTCAATACAACCGCTGTAATCTCGCAGATCGTAGTACTTTGTGCTTACTCGCTATTTAGGATATGTTTCGTAAATATTAATGATACCCCGGAATTTGAGTAATATTAATAAAACCTTCCGAGATAAATATTATTCTGATACATGATAATAAAAACTGTATCATTTATTGGAATTAAAGTTATAAGCAAACAGACAGACGTTGATTTTTTTATAAATGCTACCTTTGAAATAGTAATTTTTTTAATAGTTAATGAAATTAACGCTTTCAACATTAAAGTAACGTTTAACGTTCTTTGTGACATTAGTGCAGATGTCCATGTAAATGTGATTTGTTTTTTTCAGAATCTCAAAAGTATCATCTTTTGCTGAAAAAACTAACTATGATCTTTAGTAAAATTCAGTTTTATTAATTTTAGTATAAAATTTACGGTTAAAAAGTATTAGGTAATGGTAAAAATCATGATTATAAACTAAAGAGAAGTAAATATATAGTCAGCCGTGTTTACTATTATGAAATGTCTGAATAACTTACTACTGGTAATTTATAATTTGCACATTATGTTTTATACGTTTTTTTTTTCTAACATGTTTTTTCTGTACATAACTTTTTCAATATAGGTACTAATAAGAATATAGGCTTACCGCATTTTTGAAAATTGTATTTTAGAATTTTTTTCGATATTGAAATAAAAAGTATATTTCTAAATTTTCTATTTTGCTAATATTCTTTATTTATCTTCTTAGATTTAAAAGAAAACTAAAATTGGTGACTTACATAAACTTCCAAAATCACCTCTAAAATGGGATATTAAAAATTTTATATAAGTACATATATAAATGGGATATTAGAAATTATATACATATATAAGTACATCTGTGTCTAAATTCAATTCCCTACGTTGCATTATTCTGAAAAAAAAATAGGTTACGTTAGAGAAAGGTAATGAGCAAACAGCGAGTTGACTCCGTAAGTGTCACGTTTTTAAGATTCCGTACCTCAAAAGGGAAAATGATACCCTTAAAAGATCACACACATAACTCCATCTGTCTGTCACAGTCATTTCTGTCAGAAACCCTATGTCGAAGAATCATACATTTAGACATAGTAATATAGCGTTATGAATCTCATATTTTACAATAGCAAGAACCTGCAAAGGGACAATTTTGAAAGGTCTAGGTCAGATATAGAGTTTTTTCTGCTTTCCATCGTTTCGGCAGGTAATTAAACTTCGCGGTGTGAATTCTCCTCTTACTCGGTTTTATTACTTTTTTTTTAGTTTTCATACGAAGACTAAAAATATTTTATGGAGCAGTAATTACTTAATTAAATTACAAACGCTCTGGTTATGCATTCGATCTCTTTGTTCTTTTACTACTATACAATGTTAATATGGTTTTTCCTATAAATTCCTATTAATAGTAAATTTCACTTAAATTATATTACAATGATGTGATCGTTTTCTTATAACTGTGTTAGATATACCAATTACAACACCGTATCATATTGAACTTTATGAAACATTGTCAAATTAAACTGAATTTAAACTGTAGCCATTTTTGATAACCAAATATAATCTTGACTCCTACTTCCGTCAATATCTTTGATCTATACAAAATATTGATGGTTATAAAAAAGTTTGCCCTTCCTTTTAACCAATTGACGAATGTTGAATAATTGAATAAAAATTTTGACTCTTTTTTTAAACTAAGTTTTATCTAGATAAGTTCTAAATTTTATCTAGTTGCTTCCAGGAAAGTTTCTTGTAACTATTAACAGCTAAACCTGATCCTGTGATCACTATCTTATCGTAGCGTATTGTCAGTGGTTGAGCGAGAGAATGCGGCTTCGATTGAAGTAGGAGAAGCGAGACTAGAAACGGACAGCTGCGGCGGGTGACCACGCCCGCGCCGCCGCACAGTAGCCGACCGATAAGACGCTACCGCGTCTTTCGGGTGAATGCACACTGCACGCAAGTGATATAAAACTATGATTTGATTGCATGAAGCAAATGTATTGATTTTCAGAATAATGCATATTTGTACACTCGTATGTATAACATACCTTACGTTGTACATATGGGTTTATGTGTAATATACCCATCTTTTGGGTGAATGTACACTGCACGCAAGAGATATAAAACTATGATTTGATTGCATGAAGGAAATTTATTGATTTCCAGAATAATGCATTTGTTCACTCGTATGTATAACGTACCATACGTTGTAAGTTTATGTGTGTATACACAGTGTATTACACTTGAAAAAAATTCAATGACAAAATATGAAGAGTACTACTTAATTTTGTTCTCGCAAAAATGTAAAATTCAATAACAGAGTAATTACTAAAATATGCGCTCGCAAGCAATAACACTTACTTAATAGTCAAATAAGAAATATATTTTGTCGTAAAAATATGTACCTAAAATTTTACATACAAGGTTAATATTTTTATATTGAAAATGATCAAAGCCAAAAACAATTTTTTATATCTCGTCATAAATTCATCGAGTATCTAAACAGCTACAGAATAACAAAATATTAGAATGTAAGGTTTTTTTTGTAGAAATTATGTTTCAAAAGTATTTCAATTGAGACAAATTCAATGTTTAATAAATAACAAATTTCCATCTTCGAACATCCTTCGCTGCTTTATGCGAAGTAAAAATTTAAAAACTGAAATGAATAGCTTATACTTCGGAATAACAACCACAAAATATCTTGTTGGAAATCAGTTTTTGATCAAGTCTAACCATCCCTATGTCGTCATTCATTGAACCTCTCCGCTAACACCATTATTCACAAAGTATTCCAAACGCTTATAACATATAGGAGTACTAATGGTAAATCTTTTACACCGGTGGTAACAATAGTTTGATTTTGTGAGCGAGGTTGTAACTGTAATTTTTTGACTGTTGATTTTTTTTGTAACGGGAATTACCATTTTCAACCTGATAATTAAAACGATGGTTAATGATAATATTTTCTTCCAGTGGCCAATCTAAACGGGAAAGTTTTCAAGTCCAATAATGTAATAATGTTAGTTATCAACACTAGGGGACTCTTAAGAGACGATTTAGGGTTTTTGTTTAATATTACTCTAAAACGACCCTATAATAAAATTGAAATAATTACGATTCAAATCTATTAAACCAGAATTGCTTATTAAGTGAGTGAAATTACGAAATTTATCCTTAAAATTAATTTTTTATCTCGAAACCAGTAATGAATCAACAGTAATGAGTGCCTTGGGAATAGGTATTCAATATGAAAATTACTACTTGCTGTTTTTTAACGTAACCTTCAAAAATACAGCCTGTATATTATTAAATGTACATAGCAATTTTTTTAAAAACACATTTAACATTAACAAATGCAAGGAAAATATTTGTCACCTTGAATTTTTTAATAAAGTAATCCATGAGCGGCCAATTCAAATATCTGAAATGGGACTTATTATAAATTCCAATAAAGAAAAAGCAAAAAATTCAATTTTGCTAAATTGAATTAATTTCCCCCGTGAAATGATGCCCTTATTAAAAATATTAAAGATATACAAAGGCGAATATATTTGGGGTTAATTTAGCAAAGATCTTTTCTAACAGCTCACCTGAAGATGTTGTAATACAACGAAACCTAGGTTGTGGTAAAGAACTTTAAGAAAGTCTAAGTACTCTTACTTCTACCTATTCATATACTACGTCTTTATATATTCATGTGGAATGACGAATCCTGTCATGTTGACTAGAAATCGGGCTTATTATGTATTATAATAAAATGTATAATACGTTTATTTAATAGTTTATATCCTATCTCATTTAGATAATAGGGTAAATTTATACTTATTATTACGATTTTATTTTTTTGTACCAAAAATATAATAATATCTAACAAATAAATATTGCAGAATTATAGATGAAATATTGAAGTGTGACCAGAGCTTTAAAATCCAGTGCATATCGATTGTGTCGTGCCGCTTGTAACCCAGTGCGGTGGTCGGCCGGTTAGATCCCCGATAGATGGTTTATTGAATGTTTGGAAGCTTTCTCCTTTGTGCAGCGCAATCTTATTGGGTCATCGGTGAATATGACGGCTGTGTCATGCTGAATTTAATTTTGCATATCGGCATTGTTCTGCTTGTGTTTGCGAGCATAAGGTACGACATGCACATTCTAGTTTGACGAGCAATTAATTTTAATTGGGTTCTTTGAACTTTGCATGCAATTATGTAGCTAGTATTGATGGCTTTCATTTTACGTGTCAATCGAACGATAGATTTGATCTGTAAACAATGATATATCACAGGTAGATTTAAAATAAATATTATTTATTAACGTAGATAGAATATGAAAAAAACAGACGAGACAATATAGGTGATCGGTAGAAAATGGAATTAATTTTGTCATAGTAATTTTGTCATAGAAAGTCATAGTAAAACTTGTAATCCTAGAAGTGTGAATATGTTTTATTTGTTACTTGATTGCTCTTTCAGAAACACACTTATTCTTGTAAAAATTTGCAAGTCGACGGAACATGCTATGGATTAAAACTTCAGTTAATTTTCATCTCAGAAGAGCATAAAGTTTCTAAAGAAATTAAAAAAATACCTTACAGCACCACTAAATGCGTTGCTGTTGCCTTGGTTAATAAGCAATCTTCCAATTAAAATTTCTGTTTAAGGTTGCATTCATCAGTTACTCAATATTTAACTCAGTCATAATCAATTTCATGGACAAAGTTACATAACAAACAGCACATAATAAAACTAATTTCAAAATGAGTTGACGTTCCTACTTACATCATTTGGTTTCTAGTTTTCAATCAGTTTTATCCTTTATTAAAAGTATAATATAAATTTTATGTGGGTGCTGAACCTTATATTAAATTTGCTGGTATGAAAAATTAATTTCAATTGTTTTTCTGATGTTACAGACGGAAATTATATATTGTTAAAAGAGAATCGTATTTTATTATCGAAATTGGGAAGTTATCCGATAGTGTTCTATAAACAATACTTAATCGAAATTCAATTAAAATTATTATGATACATTCTTCTAGAATATTAATTCTTGAAACGAATGCAGTCATTTAAATTCCACATGAAGAAACGTTAATACTACACTATACGTTAATAACCAAAATCATTAATAGATTAGTATATAAAGAAAATGTACAGTTACTATCCTTATTTGTTGCTTTCTAATTTTATAACCGGATACCTAATAGCAATTTCCTTTAACTTCGACGGGAATAGCTTTTGATAATGCATTTTCTTATATTAAAAAATTATTTTGCTGACAACCCCTTGGTCTTGGTTTTGGTTACGCTTTAGCTCCAGACTAGTACGAATTTATTTCATCAGCCTAGAACGCGCAAGAACACTCTCTGGAGCTCTATTATTTTTCAAACACTTTCATCAATCAACACAGTATTGCGAAAAGTACGAAATTTTACTACTTTTTTCTGCCGTTGATCGCATTGAGGATATGATTTTGGAGCTGCCTGATAATTAATGATTGATAATTACTTCATTTTGTGTTTAATTTGAACGGATGTTTATTTTTCTGTTTTATTAACATTCTTCAGATTATAGTTTAAACTGACATACTTTTGGTGCTTTTCGCTTACACAACCCATAAGTTAGGCATAAGTTTATTTTAATAACTAAATAATAAGCAATCAGCCACGAATCTCCCCGCAGCGTCAAATCTGAGGAGTTAACCTAAGTTTATTGTAAACAATAAATAAAAACAACAAATCCTCAAGTCTCACAATTTTGATAGGCAGTACCCCTACAACATCAGGGCTGAGCAGTTGGAACCCGAAGCTCGATGATATAGTCTCTATTCAAGACCGACAACTCATTTAAAAACAGCAAATACTTAAGTCTCACAGTGTAGGCAAGCAGTACACCTGTAATATCAGAAATTAAGATTTGGAACTCAGAATTCAATGACAGAGTCTCTGTTTAAGCCACAATTCTAACGTTAAAACAGCAGATCTTCAAATCTCACAATTTAAGCAGGCAATGCCCCCACAGCGTTAAGATTGAAGAGTTAGAACCTGAAAGTAAGTGACAAAGTTTCCGCTTGATATGTACAATACTAATTTAAAACAGACCTTTAAGTCTCACCGTTTATTTAGGCAGTATACCTGCAGCATTGGAGTGCAGTGCTTAATAACAGAGCTTGAGACCCAAAATACTATTTTAAAAACAGGAGATCACAAGTCTCACAGTTTAGACGAGCAGTACGCCTGCAAAATCAGGACAGAGGAGTCGGAATTCGGACAGAATCTCTCCTTGAGACCAACAACACTAACTTGAAACTAGCAGGTCTTCAAATATCACGGTTTAGATGAACAGTATATCTAAAGTATCAGGATTTCTGGATCAGAGGTTGAAATATTATTGTATGTATTACCTATTTACTCTATTACTTTCTTGCTACGTAAAGACAAGTTAAAGGAGTCCAAACTCGATGAGTTTACTCCTCATTACTGACTTCATTACTGACTATCACCGTTATCAGGCTTCATCATTGCACCTTGATTTTGCTACAGACCAAATTTATGCGAGTTGTGTGTTATTAGATTATTATTAGACCTAAATCATAAAAAAACGAGTGTGCTTTAGACCACACGACTGAAGTAAAACTTCAAATTCACAAAATATGAATTTTAAAATAAATTTACAATTTTATTCACTTTAAACGTAGAATATTTAATTAATATTAAAAGTCAATATTGAATGATAATTTATAATATTGTTCAAGAACGAAATGAAATTACAAAATAATAAAAAAACCCACCGTTCGCGTAACGCTAGCAAACTCGCATATATATATATATATATATATATATATATATATATATATATATATATATATATATTGCACTGGCTATGAGAGGAAGAGAGAAAGAAAATGTGTGCTCGCACCTCTCTCTCTTGTCCCTACAGTAATATACGAAACGTAACTCTCTCTCTCTTTCTGTTTTCACTAACTTATATCTCCCTCTCAACTTCCGTTCGCCTCGCCCGATCACACTTTTCGTAACGCTCTCGTCACGCATTCACCAGCTTACTCCCCAAGTCAAGCGTGCGTAAAGAAGTTTTACTTCAAAAATCCGATCACGACCCCTATGCAGTTCAATGTTGGGATATTCTGTGATATGTCTTCAATTTCCATAGTTAGATTATAACCAAATTTTTATGGAACCGTATAGGGAATATATCCATCAAAATAAAAAAAAGTGTCGTAAAAATTGCTTGTGAAATTCCGAAGATATGAGGTAACATACATAAATAGATACAGACGAATTAAGAATCTTCACTTTTTTTGAAGTCGATCAATCATTATATTACTACAACCAATGGTTAATTTATTTACCAGTAGAAGACGCTGATGGCAGGTTGCATATTCCATATATGCGTTTTCAAGCTAGTGGGACAACAAAAAGTGATACAATATATAAATATTACATTATTTATCTATGTTAATCCATGTAACGCTAAGTCGAGTGACCAGTAATATAAAATACCTCATTTTCTAATAAAACATAATATAAAATAACTATTTTTGTATGTATTTTTAATTCAATTAAATTAATTTACAGCGGAGAATATTTTGTTTTGTTTATGGCACACTTAACAGGCTACAACCTCCGTAATGAAAAACTCAATTAATTACAAATGAAAAATTGATTACAGCTTCTTATTTAACACAATATAATTATGACACTGTATTAAGAAGACTGTTAAACAAATTATATTATTGTGTATTACTCACATTTAAAAATACTAACTCGTGAATCCTGCGTTTTAAATCTTCAACATGTTTTAAATCTTCAATGTAAGTTGATTTATACTTGAAAACAATTATAGCACGAGGTCAACAGCTTAGTTGTTTTGAAAGAAGACAAGCGCAATAAAAAGAAGTGTTTTTAATCGAACACGGATTTGAAATTCTATGAATCAATTGAACATTCTCTTACGCCTCATAAAACTTACAAAGATTTTAAATATTTCTGGAACTAGAAAGAACGACCTGTTTATTCTGTTCAAAAAAAGTGTTTAAAATAGGTCGCAAATAATAAAATTTGTTAACTATTTTTAAGTAAAGGACGTATCATTTAGAGAAAGAAGTTTTAACCTGGTCTTAAAAATACTTCTCTCGTTTACAAATTGTGAAAAATATTATTTTATTTCCAATTCCAGTTGTATCGAGAGTACTTTAATAGAATCTTACTTTTGTATCGTCTTTAGTTTTGTGTCAAATTAGCTGAAGCTGTTTTAAGCTTCTGAAATGTACTGAAAAAAAATTATATGCCATTTTATGTTACTTGCTGAAACTATAATTAATATAAAAATAAAATAGATATCATTACTTATCGATGATTTCTTGTAGACGATGACTTCATAATTATACCATTCAATTAAGGACCCTATCATTTTAATAATACTCTGATTACTTACGAGTTGTCACACGATACTTAATGTATTATTAAGAGAACATTAAAAGTCAATATAATATCTAAAACTATTTTCTGAAACAAAGCAAACAAAAATCTATAAAGGTGCATCGGTCTTTTGGTCGCAGCTTACTTTAGACAGCACGAATTTTTACAGATCCCAATTAAGGCGCATTAAAATTAAGAAAAAAAAAAATTATTAATGCCTTTATTATACACATACATGTATTGTGAGGAAAAACAATTTTTTTCGTGGATCCCATCAAGTGGTGTGCTTTTTAAAATTGAGCTGAGCTTCCTGACAATTTTCTGTTTTGATGTCTAGCTTGCGAAATTTCAAGTTTCAAATCGAGTTGCTAGAATTTTTGAATCTATACAAAAAAAAACGGTCAAATAGTCTGACTCGCAAATCGAGGTCCCGTACCCTGCATGAAGTGTATTGACTTTATTAAGTATTTAATAATATTTAATGTAACTCAAAAACTGTGACATCTGAAATCGTCGATATCGTTTTCATACAAATTTTGAGTAGACTTCTAGAAACCCTTTTTTTTCTTAATTTTGTGTTTTTTTTGTGTTTTCAGAAATAAGGGGAAGGGGGAATATATTTTTTGCATATTTTTCAGTATATTTCAGTTTTTCAGTATTATAAAAAATTAAACCTCTGAAAATATAGTAGTAAAATTATATTACAATAAAAATAAAAAAGAATTAAGACCACTGCAACTTAATCTTTTTAAATGAAATTCCACACTACATATAGGTACAGTGAATATTAAAAAAATTTTTCGGTTACTTAATTTGCCCTCCAAAAAATTTCAATATAAATATTTTTCAGTGTTGGCTATTGAGATATACCAATTTCAAGTTGGAAACTTGAAATTACGAGCAATAGGTAGTAGTTTGTGAAAAAAATGGCTATAACTGACGGACAGACGATCACGTGAGGGATCTTAAAAGGGTTCCGTTTTTCCCGTTCAATGTACACATTCCTAAGCAAATAAAATGGAAAATCCTTGAAGGTAATATTTAGGAAGCACGCTTGAAATTATTTTGGGGTAAATTTTATTGATAAGCTTGTTGTACAGAATGATTTATTGGACTAGAATCTTGCGTATTTACTGAAATTTTAAATCGGTCTCTCATAGAAAATATGTACATAAATTCAATTATTACTTTTCGGTATTTAGTTTTACATAAGCGACTTATAAAGATATATAAAAATTGATAACAACGTACCTAGAAATTCAATGCACGCTGTTAAAAATTTGATTGCCAGGACTTCAGCTGAGTTCGAACATAACATGTTTTAATGATTTTGTTTTGATACCAACTAAATGTACCATAGATATATAATAACAAATTAATTATTAATAATATGTCCAAATATGACACAATACGTAGAAATGAGGTAAAAGATGAATAACAACTAACGACCCCTCTCGTCATCCATCAAATAAAATACATATAATCGTCAAACTATAAATATAGAAGGGGTATTTAAAATACATCATGAACTCTTTCATATCAGCTTTCTTCGCAGCTTACAGGTTCGTTCTTAAGAACCGCTCAGCCTTTGAACGCTCTACGAAGAATGGCATAGCGAGCTTTTTTAGAAGATTACCAAGTTACATCGCACTTAAAAATAACGCAACATGAATTTCAATTAAATAAGTTTTCTCATTTAATTCATGGACGTGCGAAAAAAATAATAATTGTTTACTGACACTTATAAAGACAGAATTAAAGTACAGAGAAAATTGAACTTTAGTACGTAATGTCATTCAAACTAAGTAACTTCATATTCATTAACTAGTTATAATACAAAAATATGAATATTATAAGAAAGTAAAGCAGAATCCATAATTAAACGTTATGTATGGAAAACTAGAACATAAAATTAACTCCAGATATAAGTTTATTACGCAATATTTAGACAATAATACTTCGAGGTTATAGTATTCATTTTAAAACTATGAAAAAGTAATAAAATTAACAGTCTATAAGTTTTGAAAAATAACAAGCATAAAAAGAAAAGAGTATTTTCTGTTCTATCTCGATAATATCTTTGTAGTGACATTTCCGCTCAATATTATATTGAGAATTATCTATAAAAATAAATAATCGCTTCTAGATGTTATCATATTTTTCTGTCATTGCCGTTACAGAAAACCTGGATAAGTGCTTATTCGACTCACGATACTTATTGTTATATGCGTGCTTGTACATAATTGCTGTTTACCTCGTTGTATAGCGATACAGAAACCGCCTAATCAGCTAAATCTATCTGCGACAAAATTATCTTCATAGTTACCTATTATAAAGTTTCTATGAAGGATACCAGGTACAATAGTTTGGTTTATTTAAAAAAAATTAATAAGGAATCTCTTTAATTTGTTAGTACAAGTAGTCCAATTTATTTGGCATGAATAAACCAAATGGAAGAGGTCTTTTGCCCATCAACTTGGAAGTTCATGTCTCGCGATCGAGACATCGTATCGGAAAATATTACTAGAAATTTCTGATGGCATTTTAAAGAACTCTTCACTGACACCGCACTCGATGGAGTCAGTGACAATAAAATATTTCTTCCCTAAGTTCGACCTATAGGGAGGGGTACAGAACTAAAATAAAAACATTTATTTCCGCTTTTTTTAGGGTGTTTTCTGACGATGTCCTATACTCAGGTGAAAAAAAATTCTTGCCCCCCTTGTGGCAGCACTAAAATTGTACATAATCTCAAATACAATTTTTGCTTTTGTCTTAATGTATTAAATAATATACATAACATTCTGGTCTATAACGAATTCGTTTAGCTAGAGGCGTTTGACAGACGGATAGCAGTATAGCTACAATAGATTTCCGTTCGAATCTTTCAAATTCTGAACCTATAAAAATGCTAGTTTAAGGAAACCATGAGAAATTAGAAAAACATAATCATCTAGCACGTTTGTTCTTACATATTACAATCACATTTCTCATATATTTATATACAATTAAAATAGAAAAAGAAAAAGAATATATTTTTGCAAAAATACTTTTTTAGCTTCTGTAGGCAAAAATTAAAATAAATAGAAGCGACTTAGTATTTAGAAGTTGTGCTACAGAAATATATTTTGTATGTAGCTATAGCAATGTTAATTTAAATTTAAATTAACTTTTCTCTTACCATATCTTCAAAATCAAAAGCTAGCCAAATTAACATGTAGTTTTTTTTAAACATTATTCTTTAAAGAGAAAATATTCAAACACCCCTGGCATGCTGGCATATTACCTCCATTATTATACCACAAGTACGTTTTACATTTTTACTATGTCCTGAACCATTATTTGTGGCATTTGTGCTCTACCGTCTTATCTCATATTGACTATCATTATTGTCATATATGAGGTCATAATTATATCTAGGATAATTGTGTCACGCTGGACGGCTAATGAGCGTGGACTAGTTAAAACTAAGAGCATTGGCATAATTTAAATCTTTAAATGTTCTTCATCTCGGGTCAACGGTTCTGTAACCTGTAGCGAAATTATACTAGCAAAATGTCAATGAGATAAATTAATGTGTCCTCAATAAGATAATTAGTTGAACTTAAGTAATAATTGTCAACTTTTGATGCCAAAGCGGCAAGAAAAAAGATGAGGAAGGAACCCTCACAACGCAAATATCCTTTCGTAAAACTTAAAACGCAACCATTGCATTTGAATGTGAAATGAGTTATAAACGTTGGATAAAAATGATAAAAACAAAGAAAATGTAGTAAACTTTCATATATGTTTTTTAAATTTACTTTAATGTAATTTATAAATATACAAATAACTAAAAGAGTAATCTCTTCCAGTCCGACAAAGAAAAATTATTTCTAACTTTCACTGGTGTGGTGAATTGCAAGAGGTTCTGAATACAAAACAAACAAACAAATATATATATATATATATATATATATATATATATATATATATATATGTATATATGAATACAACAATAAGGAAAATAACTTTGAAACGATGAAAATATTAATGATAAGCGGAACAGGCTAAGGCTGGACGGGTAGGTTTGAATTAACGATGACCCATGTCAAGATAAAAAAAACAATTATTTAGACAGATGTGTGACCCTATTTGTCTATATTCGACAATCATACTTTATATATAGTACCATTTATGTAGAAACAAAACCACTAACGTAAGATAAGTGACGCTGATGATATGAACTGAGATATTCATAATTAATTGGTCAAAATAATAAAATAGCCAAACGAGTTACATCGTTCTATCTATCACCATTTCATTGGCTATCACCACATGCATTTGCAAGTAATAGTAATTTCCCCAAGTAGTGGTTTTGTATCTGGGGCATATAAATATAGAGTAATTTAACAGAAAATGTACACAAACATTGTAACGTGCTACGTAAAGCTTTAGCTTTGAAGAAAATGTTGAATGGTAGTGATTTCAGAAACATTTGATAATGTATGGAATTAATCTATGAAATTTGTAGCTTGATTACGATGAGAAACGTCGCAATAGTGTAAAAGTATAGACATATAGACATATTTTGGTCTACTTTCTCATAATCAATTGAACGATCAGGCTAATATTGTCTAAGTAGAAAATAATCAAAATAAACAGTACCATTATTTCAGAGATATTTATAATTTTATTAAAAGATAAAAGGTGTAACCTTTCAGAGATATTACATTTCATTATAAAACAAAAAAAATATTCAGAGGTATTTATATATGATAGAAAACAAGAATATATATTTATTCAGAAGTATTAATAAAAAAAGAAAAAAAAACAATTATTTTAAAAACCGAATCACACTAAACACAAACATTTAGGTATACAAAGTGGCGGTTATGTAAATGAGGGCCAACGAATTTCACGTAAATACTTCCACCTTTTATCACTAATATGGTAATATGGTTCTTCATTGTGCCTTAAATTCCTTAAATATAGAAAAAAAATAAGTTTTTAAATCTCAACTCTAATCAGCTGAAAGTCTTTTATACGCTTGGACTATTGAGTAATATGGCATAGGATGTATCTGAATAGCGTGTAAACGAGTTTATTTGAGACAAAGCGAGATCAGAGTAACGCAAAATGTTTCTGCTAAATTACAATAATAACTTATTAAACTGAAATTTGTAATACGCTCTTTAAAATTTAAAATGCATGCTCTTCAAAATTTATAAAAGTATACTTTCATCATCTTAAGTGTGCCAACCAGTGTTCCTCGTTGAGTTTTTTTTAACACCAACTTACGAAGGTGTTCCTTTATCAGATTTTGTTATAGCGGTACTCTTTAATACCGAATTATAACGGTTTTCTCACACGTTAAATGCAATCGACCGGAAAAAAAAGATTAATTCAACCACATTTTTGACGAAAACGTATACCCACAGAAGAAGGCAAGTACTCATAATATATCATTGTAGGTTGCGTATTTTGATCGAGAAATATTTTATAATTGGTATTTTCTTCACAAATAGTTTTATTAATATAGTTCTTTTATTAATGAAATGAAATCGAAAAATATTTGTTACTAAAATAAAATATAATTATATTCTATAATATAAGCCTGTTATTTTAAATTCTTATACGAATCTCGATGTCAAGTTACATTTCTCTAAACGATGTCAATGTACGTTTTATACGTACTGTATTTTAACTTTAAAATTAAATGTAACTGCTGGTATATTGCCTTTTCATCAATTGTAGAATTTACGCAATTTATTTGTTTGTTTTTTTGTGAATAACATAAAATATTAATAAAGATATGTGCAAATTATAAGAAAAAGAAACAAAAAAAATGTGATAATATCAAACAACCTTTATTTAGTTGAAATGAAGCGGAGAATATTGGCGTTGAAAGTTTAACTTATGTATTTGCTTTCAAAAATGATATGCATTTCACTATACTCCTGCTGACAACAAAATTTTTCATGGAAAAATGGAAAAAATGGATTTCTTTTATTGCTTATAAGGTTCGATTGAAGTACCTATACATATCGACTATATAGATATATTATTCTTTACGAGAAATGTTAACAGTGGTGGTTCAGTCCATTAATCCGAATAATAAAAGGAAAGAAAAATTCAATATTTTTAAATATTTTTCTTTATTCGTATATAATGTATTATAAACTTGTTTTTTTTTTACTTTTTGGTATTACGAATTACAGTTATATATGATTAACACACCCATAGTGAAAATAATGAAAAAGCCATAACAACACTGTACAGATCGTCAGCTAATATTAGGAGTATTTAATTTTTTAAAATGGGTTATATGATTTTAAAGTGTTATTTTTCTGGAAGTACTAGTACTCGGTGTAATAAATGTATTTAAGTGAATTTATGGATGTTTTAAATTTGAACTTTTCTGATTTTTCAAAAAATATTTTATGTTAAGGAAGGTTAGAGGAATCAGTTCTGTAAAAAATTGTCGCAACGAAAAATATATCGTTGATTTAAAGTTGCGGAGGACCCTAAATATTATCTGTATTTGTATGATAAAATTGAAGCGAGGCCGTGTCTGTGCGTGTATATAGTAAAAATTACTGGGCAGATATTAATATAATTTAAAAAATTTTTGCCTTTGGTTTTTAGCCTTTGATCTTCTATTTGGTCAACATCTACGACAGAAACTATTTATTCCTCGTGGAGCTGGGTAGTTGAGTAATAGACTACTCAGTAATTTAACAGCTATATTTTTTCTACTATAAATATATATCATAATCTCAGTTAATTAAATTGAAACTAAATATAGATGAATCTCATTATGTATTCACATACTACTCATTATGTATCTTATCTGTGATATTTTTAAAATTTTCTTTCCATTGATTTAAAGATAAAAGTTTCGAACATAAATGTTTAGAACAAATTTAGTTCATAAATAAATATTATATTTTAAAATCTTTCAATTTGTTAGCCTCTAGTTGACATCTCACACGATGGGGCTGAAAACATAGAATAAATATAAACGACCAATTTGTTTTTTCAAAGTAACCCCTGCAAAATGTGAATTAAACTTTTTGTAATGTACTTATAATTGAATCATTACTAAGCATAACGGCCACAAAATTAAACTGGTCCATCGGAAAATAGACCGTGATGACCTGGTCCATCGGAACAAAAAGCCAACTTAGTATAAAACAAATTAGGTGATCGTATGAAAGATGCAAAAGACAAATAAGATATAGCTGATTGTTAATCAACTTAAGATATGAGTCCAAAATAAATACTTGTTTCGAACGGGGATAAATTAATAATCGTTTCGCAAAAACATTTATATTACAGTCACGTAATATGTACATCACATGTTATAAATATTAATTAATGGAATTAGTATTGTATGTCGGTTTATGATGTCGATAACATACAGTTTAAGGATTTGACTTCATATTTAAATAAGTATATGATGAAAACACATGTTAAAAGATCTTCCTAAATGGAATACTCCACAAATCCCACAATTAAATGAAACTACGTGATGTAGTATTATTTCTATTTTCTTTAAGTTCTTTAAGACCTAGGTCTTCACACACACATCTTCAGGTGGCTATTAGCAAAGATTGCTATATTTGCTAATCTTTCCTAATAGCCCACCTGAAGATGTTGTAATACAACTAAACCTAGGTCGTGGTAAAGAACTTAAGGAAAGTAAAAATAATACTACATCACGTAGGTTCATTTAATTGTGAATAATGAATTTCTACAAAACTAACGCCAAATATATTCAATACTTCACAAATCTTAAAAAGTAACGATATTTCGTTACTTTTAAATGGTACATTGCTAAGAATTTTCAGAAAATGTTTTCTGTTAAAAATTTCACAATACATAAAGAAACTTGATTCGGCAGGGTTCAAATTAAAATAAAAACCCAATGTATGACCTTAGTACAATGTCGCTGCACTTGCGTCGCTTGCAGATGCCTATTTATTAAGTTCAATTTAATACAATTGACGCATTGGCGAGCATCTAGATCAATTGACCAAATGATGAGCCGCGTAATAGACTTGCGTCGTGTCCGTGACCGGATGGTTCCCGCTGCTCTCTTAACTTGAACATATCGTGTGTCAGTGGCTTTTGTTTTTTCGTTTGTTGACATTTTTTTATTGTGAATTTTGTTGTAAACTTTGCATGATTTTAGCTAATTGACAGTTTCTGAATACATTTTATCCCTGCTACTAGTAACAGTAAAAAAATAAAAATGCATAGACTGGCATTAAAATTTTATCATTTCATTTCTTAGAATTACACGCGCGCGCATATGTGTGTTCGTGCGTACTTATATTTAGGTGTACATTTAAAATATTTTTATTATTATTTCTAAGAAATGAAATGATAAGATTTTAATGCCAGTCTATGCATTTTTATTTTCTTACTGTTACTAACATAAAAACATAAAATTTATCATAAATTTTAACATAAAATTTATTGATTTTTATGTCGCAGAAGATGGCAGTTTGACGTGTTCGTATAAAATAAAAGACAGTCAAATAAAGTAATCGGGAGACGATCTGTCGATACAGGGAATGAATTGAAACTGATTGGCACAAAATAAATTTGAGATAATTAAGCAACATTAATTTTCAATCGTTTGTGATACTTCTACGTTTGTAGAGAACAATTGTATCTACTGACTATAATTACATTTTGTTGTACTAAATAACCTTTTTCCTTAAATTACTTAAATTCCAAGTAATTTAAGTATTGTCGTATTAATATATGCAAAGAATTAACCACTGTTTTTTTTTTAATTTGGGTAAAAAGGTAATAAAATAAGATGTACGCTACTACGAGGTTACATCTACGGTCGCATAAAGACGGTCATGTAAATGACGACGTAGTTTCCTTTAATTACAATAGATGGCGCACCGTTGACGCGGTCATTTCTATTTGGTTAATGTTGCATTGACCGTATCTTAATATTTAGATTAATGATTGATGTATCAAAAGTAACTAACTGAAATGACTGGCGATTTCGAAATTGAAAATTGACGCGGTCATGTTTGGTCAATATTCCATTTGCGGGGTCATTTCTATTTGGTTAATGTCGCATTGACCGTATCTTAATATTTAGATCAATGATTGATATATGAAAAGTACGTAACTGAAATGGGTGGCGATTTCGAAATTAAAAATTGACGCTGTCATTTCTATTTGGATAATGTTCCATTGACCGTATTGTTAGTTGTTCCTTTGATATATCAATCATATTTGGACCAATGATTGATATATCAATAGTTACCAACTGAAATAGCTAGCGATTTCTTAATTAAAAATCGTTAACATTGACACAAAAAATATGGTTGACAGTATGGCGGAGATTACTTTTGAAGTAAAGAATATATTTTGGATATAGTTTCATAAATTTTTTTTTTAATATTTGACTATAATCTTTCTCTTACCATTACGTGATAATGAAGATGAATATAGATGGTAAATTTGTGATACATGGGCTTTTTATTGATCACTGATCAATTGTTTAACAAATTACAAAGCTTTCAAAATTAATGACCTTTAAATATTTGGCCTCAGAAAATATAATTATAATTCCAAGTTTAGATTATGTATTCGTAATCGGGGAAGTTTTGGTTTCCGAATCCAAAATGAACCATTCATACATACTTTCCTAAGATGTCTAAAAACCGTTCCTCTCCCAACTTCATTCGAGCAGTTATGCTTTCAATGCTAATAAAAATATTTTAAATGTACAAGTGTGACATGTTTTTGGAACACAAGAGTAACAAGGACACCTAAATATAAGTACACACGAGCAACATCGTAAAAAAGAATTTGTTTAGTGTATTTTGAGGATGAAGACTTCATATGTAATGCAAACACACACACACACACGCACGCACACACACGCGCGCGCGTTTGTGTGTTCGTGGGTACTTGTGTGCATGTGTGTGTGTGTGTGTGTGTATGTGTGCGTGTGTGTGCGTCTGTGTGTGTGTGCGCGCGCGTGTGTGTGCGTGCGTGTGTGCATGTGTGTGTGTGTGTGTGTGTGTGTGTGTGTGTGTGTGGGTGTTTATGCATGTGTGTGTGTGTGTTTGCATTACATATGAAGTCTTCATCCTCAAAATACACTAAACAAATTCTTTTTTACGATGCTGCTTTACGATATATGTCATTCCTTCGTAGTCTTAATACTCGACTCCACACTTCTTGACAAACTCGAAAATGATTTTTATAACCTACAAAATAGTGTATATTTGTCGTAATAATTAAAAATACAATGTGTGTGTAATGTGTTTTTCACATTTAGGCCATGTCAAAAAGTATATGCGTTGACTATATTTAATTACTTACAAACCTACAAACATTTTAAATTTACGTTTTCAATATTAGGTTTATCGGTTTAATAGTTTTTGAGTTCTTAAAATGGCAGACAGATTCCAGTTTTTCCGGCACCTTGCTGATCAGTAAATTTTCAAAAACCGAAACAAAGAAAAATTAATATTTAAACAATTATGAGTGAAAACACATCCTTACAAGGTCACAATATTGGAATTCATACAGGTATTGAAAATAGAACTATTTTTTCAATAAAAAATATAAAGATGTATTAAAACCGTTTTATTAACCGATGATAAGATACTTCATCCTGTTTTAAAATTCTCGAACTATAATTTAAATATGTTTTTACTACGAAATCCGGTATTTTTTGACAATTTTCAGGATAAATGTACTCACGAGAATCAAGATGTCAACTGAAATGAAGCGGTGATACTTTCACCATTTAGCACTGTTTTTAGTGGGACATTTTTTGATTACTATGAGGCTGTTTTTATAAAGTAATGTAAAGCCTGTTTTTATAAAGTAATGTAATTATATTGATTGGAAAATATCGATGCATTGAACTGAATCAACGCATTGACTCTTAAACATCGATTTTTTCCAATTGATGGATATGACGCATTTGAAACATCCTTCGGGATAATGAGAATTTCCTCTATCTAATTTGCTTTCATCAAGTCAATTGTTTTAAAACACAGTCGTTTTAACGTCAATTTAACTTTAAGGCATAAAAAGTAGTTTACCGTCACGAGGTCAGGCGAGTTAACGACATTTTAACGGTTGTATCATGTTTCACCATACGCGAGTCTACTACATAGACACATCTAAGTTTCTGGATATCCAAGTACCGAAGTAGATTTGTCTAGACAATTCAAATGGACACGTTTAAAACATAAATCAAACAGAGCCAGACGAAACTGACCTAGGCACATGCAAGCGCCAGGGCACAGTCTGGAATAATTATCGTGGGCTCTTAATCAATGTCGCATGCCATAGTCGCTCGTTTCATAGGAACTGGCCTCGAGCCAAGCGACGAAGACGTGAGTTCAAGGAACGTACGGAGGCTCGACGCGCGGTCCAGGAAGTGTCTGGACGATAATCTTGTGCAGCGTCCGACCATCCAATCTTAAACTTGCATTCTGTAAATACTCTAAGCGTTACTTAGTTCCTTGCCTGGCCTCTGAAAAGGTATTTTGTATTGTGTAAATTCCGTTATTTCTCAGTATGACAAATTAGCGGATAAATTTAATGGACATTTGTTTAATGAGAGCTTCCCATTTATGTATTTGTAATAGTGAAATAGTGATTACCTGGACGTACAATTGTGGATAAAGTGTTTCGTATTATAATTACAGGCAAATTTCGATATATTTAGTAGCAGTAATTGTCTAATCATCTTTTATTCGTCATAAATAATATTAAAATATTTAATTGTCACTTTCCATTTAATGAATATTGTTAGAGACAGCAGTTAAATTTTAGTTAAATAAAGTAAGATGATAAAATCGATTGCATTGGTATAGTGAAATAGAGAATTTGTGTAATGGTTACATTATAATTAAAAAGTAAAGAAAGTTAAAATAAGAGATAAACTCGTATCCTTAACTATTAGTAACATGAGAATGTTAAAATATTTTTATTATTTGTTCAGTTACATTATCAATTTATTAAATTTTAAACGTATAAATTATATAAAATTGGTACTTTGTGCCTTGCATATATACATAAATATAATTACTAAATATAGATATATTTTGGCTTTGTCTATTTATAAAGAGATCGCCGGATTAGATCGAATTAAACTTTTTCCAGTTGACAGTTTCTTAACTAAACTTAATATTTGTTAAACTTTATTTAAATTTAGAAAGTTAAGTACGTAATAGGTGAATTTATTGCCTCGAGAGAAATCCCTTACAACCAGCTACAATACGAAAAGTGTAAATTAATACAATGGTAAATTGTAAATGATTAACATAGGTGAAGTATGATAATATACAAATAACGATATTTATGTAAAGACAAAAACGATATAAAGTTAAATAGAACAAAATAAACGACAAGACATAGCGAAGTGATACGAAGTAGCAAGGGGTGGGATTCTGTAAATTTAAATAATGAATTCAGAAATTCTTGAACAATAGATCATTATTCAGATAATGAAAAATGATCAATAATCTAAGTCCACTGAAAATTGATCAATAATTTGACATTATAATTTATATCCCGGTTCGAATTTGTTTCTTGTGAGTTAGGATGTAACTTCATGGTGGTCAAAAATATAACTCCATATAAATTTAATTAAGTCCTGATCATGAACTCCAGAAATGGATAATAAGACTTGTTGACGGATGACAGTACATATCTCGTGATTGAAGACGTTTGTTCCGTTACATACGTTTCTGCAAGTTATCAGGTTTTTGTACGTGGTACGTGGGCTACAATGCAACTTCTTCAGACAGAAGAGAAACAAAAGAAACGAAAACTGTTTTGGGTTTCTATTTGGACGTAGCTCTGACTCCACAAAAAAAAGTAATTGTTTTAATACGCCCTTAAACGATATCGATGACAATTTTGATTGCAGTTCTTAGTTAGGGAAAATCTTATTTTTTTAACTTTGCAATTCTTCATAAGAAAATTGATTATTGAAGTTAGTTTTTCTTTTTTCTTGAAGTTAATTTTTTTGTCATTATATATACTAGATATAAACGTACAAACTTGATTTCAAATCGAATATACTAACGTGTTAGTAACGTGTTAGTTTATAATAATTTGTGTGGCGAATTATCAATAACAACATGATGCAAAATTCGATAAAGTAATTAAATTTAATTTTGATTTTAAAAACGACAAATTTTTATATTGGAAGTTTGATTTCGGATTTCTTTTATCTCAGAATAAATTCGTATTCCTCGCTCATGAACCCATAGGTTGCTGCATTGAATTGAATCAGACTATCCAATATTTAGAAAAAAAATTATTATAAATTAAATTTAATCTATATATATATATATATATATATATATACATATATATATATATATATATATATATATATAAAATATACAAAATAAGCAATGCGAGTTTTAAATTTTCATCAAAAATTATATTTTCATCGTTCACAATTAGAAAAATCAAAGATAAAAGTTCGATATATTTAAATAAATAGATTAGTTTTGATACAATCAACTGATTTAATCAAATATAGTTGCTCAATTCAAAAATTAAATTTGAATCCCGTCAGCTTGGAAGCATACTGAAATTTATAAATTAAAAAAATATATTAAACATTAATGTTTACAACTTCTATTTTCGGAATTAGAATAGTAAACCAAGTGATTATAAATTTAAAAAATATTTTTTAAAATATTTCTGGAAAGTGGCAACTGCTTTTAGAAAAATAGATTCTGATTTACCTGGTATTTTGAAACATGTTTCCTTCATTCTCTTCATTCATATCTTTTTTGTCACAAATAAATATATTAAAGCTCGGAAGAACAAATTGTTTCAGACCTGATCTATTTCACGGCACCCACTGTGCTTGAATCTATTAACTATCTCCTTGTGAGCAAATCTGAAAGTTATATATTCCTAGTAAAATAAAATGTGTTTAAATCAGCTTTTTCTATTTAAATTGTTTTCTTATCGTTACGAATTAGGAAACTATAAAATATGGATAAATTTATATTAAATATGTTAGCCTTCACATTAGGATAAAGAACAACAAATCTGATACATTATGAATCTCCCTGCAACGGAGCTTCGAGTGCATTATATGCAACAGATGCACAGCGAGGTGGTCGAACCCAGTGCATCGGTCGCGCTTATCTACGAGCCGCGCATCTACATATACATAACTCGCATCGCTTAATAATATCACCGCGTTCATTGCTCATCTGTATGCTTATTGTTCCATGATTTACTTGCTGCCGGAGTAAATGCTGCACCGACAAGCATACGTAACTTGCAGCTGGTACTTGACATCAAGGAATCTCTGACACTTCAATGGAACTAGACGTGTAGAAATCTGAAGTTTGAAATATTTAGAAAGCCTACGAAGATTAATGACATTATTTTCTAAATATTTGCAATTAATAATGATTAAAGTAATTGTTATTTATTACAGACGTTTTAGTATTTTATTATTTATATTCGAAGTCATTTCTAAAGTAATTATAAAAGAGGGTTAATTAATAATTGCAATATTTAAATTAAATGTGGAAATCAGCCACGTGTAATAGTAGAATCAAAAAGTAGTTTCGAAGTCGTTTGAATGTATAAATGTTTGAATAACGAGAAGAGGCATGTAACGGATGAAATGACTGAGAAAAATAGCAGAAAGATTGGATTAATTTACTAAAATTAAAGGAAACCGGCGAAAAAGCGCCTGGTGTCACAGAAATTGAATATAATTTTTTAAAAATCTAGTATTTTTTAGGATATAAAAAAACAAAGAATTCCGAGATTGACAATCAAGAAAAAGCAAAAATGAAATTAAAATTTGTAACCACAATACAAATTAATAGGAAAACTATCTTCATAAACGTGTATATTTTTAATTTTTAATGTATCAAGATTTGTTAATAATATACAGAAATAGCAATAAGAATCTGACAAAGTACATAATTACTTTCCAAAAAAGATTACAAAAAACAATAAATATTGATTGCTTTTTTCTTTAATTATATGTATCACTTTTTCTATTCTGCTCTGATAGCATATATAAGAATCGGCAGAAAGTAGAGAAAGAAAGCAGAAAGCTGAGTCGAGTTCACCAGCCAATATTTGAATATTTATTAAAAATGACTGAAGGAGAATTAAAAAACGACTGTGATATAAAAACATCACCAAAAAAACCTAATTAAATAATTAACAAAACTTCATTAAGATGGTTCGTCTACATAAAAGGAACGTATATATGAAAAGTGATTGACGGGTGAGAACACATAGTGGTAATTTAATAGCATTCAAACGACGTATAAAAACTTCGTAAAATACTTGTATAAGTAATTGAATTTCGTTAAATAGGTAATAATAAGTATTTAATAAAAATTAAAATATCCTATAAAACAGTTGTAACCCGCGAAATATTCCATGTGGAATTCCAAATATAGCTGAAGATATTAAAGAAAAAAATTTATAAAACAAATAATTTATTAGTGATGAATTTAAATGTATAAGTGAGTGTAATTTGTAAAGTGTGTGTATTACTTAAGAAAATTCTTTCCGGGAAAATGTTATTTAAGAAAATTTCGGTTTACACTATTCTTTTCTCTATAAACAATTAAGTTTGACACTCGAATAAAACAATATTCTACTACAAAAAGCTCTCTCGGCAAGTCGCTGGAGTTTCATAATGATTCCAATTACAACAACTGATACTTATTTTCAGTAATTAATAACTTATTAATTACTACATTAACACAGCTCCTTTACTTTCATAACACATAAATAACCAAGCGATTAACATTATCAACATAATAAACACTGTGTTTTACTAATTACAGTACACTAACATACTCGATCGTTAAGTCGTGCTGGCCTGAAGGTACGTTAATTAATCACAGGCTATTGAAACTCGATTGATTTATCAGAACGATTATTTGTGAAAAGAAAGTGCGGTTAACAACTCGCCAAGAGCAGTTCATGATATTTAAGTTAAACTAAATTAACAGGTCTTCGGTTAACTTTGCATAAGTGAATGAGATTTCATTATTAATCTGTCACGAGCATTGAATGGTTTAATTAATAGTGGGATTGAATCGGAAATTTGATTTTGTCAGTCGTGTCAGGATGGCCATAAATTTATAATTAGTTGTTGTTTGCGAAAAAAATTACTGTGTTTATTAGACGTTTTGTGAAAGTTTGTATAACTAGTGACTGGATATAAAAAGTAATAAACTCTTTTATGTTGTGGCGAAATTAACTGAACGTGTACAATCATTAAAAATGATAGACATGATGATAAAATTTCGTTAGCGGCTTAACGTTAATTTTAGACAAGCATCGTTATTTTTTAATTTATTTATAGTTTCTAAAACGTTATAATTATGTACCTATAATTTTTAGTAACATTAAGAGGACTAATTATATAATACCTTAAACATTTCTAAATTCTCTAACACAATAATGAATAATGACAGTATATTTCAAGAGTTTCATTCAGTCATCAAAACATATCATACTCTGATATGAGCACGCGCATGTGCTTGAGCAGTTAAATATCTTAACTAAGTGGAGAATATTCACTTACTTCGTTTATGTATGTTGATATTGCCAAAATATATGGAAATCTTCTATTTCTAGGAGAAAATCAGTAGGTAATAGAAAAGAAAAGTAATCATAACATCTCGTACGTAAATATAAAAGAAACGTCTTTATGACACAATTAATCGTTAGTCTGCACTTGGCCTTATGTTATTCCATTGTACTTGATTTATTTGTGCTTTTTTAAGAGGATGATACTTTTTTGCGTGTTTCCCCTTTGTGAGCTACAATTATGAATTTATCTTTTATTAGTAAATTATTACAGACTACGGTTAGCTAATTGAATTCGTGTACTCGTTAAAAGAATGAACGCAGAAGACAGAGCAGACAGTAGATTGCAAAATATTATTAATGAAGGAAGAATGTCGAATAATAATGTTATCATCTCAAATCGGTAATTCATTGTTATATGAACGAATGCGTAATCTATATGAGTGTTATTCTTTTCATAGTCTTTCACAAGTCCTAGAAATGGAATTAGGGTCGTAAATAAAACTTAGGGCCATCATGGCTTATCACGCTGGAAATAAATTGGTACTTTGGAACCAGCTTTGCTGCTTAATTACATTCTGTTAGATATATGAGACACTATGATATTCAGTTTTTTTTTCATATTGAAAAAAGATCGTTATTTTTGAAGTCTATACCGTACTTCGTTTCAGATTATTGTCCATTTTCCGGTTAGCCTCATACATATGTACACATATATACTTACGCACTAAACGCAGAAAAACAAATGTTGAAAATCTTAACAGATTCTTTCATTTATTATTGTTATCATTACCTTCATTTAAAGTATTGTCAGAGTTTTGGGATCTTGGACTTATATCAAGTCCTTACTCTATTATATCAAAATTTTGTAGCGAGTATAAAGCGTCGGTTATGGAATGAATGTTGATGATAATTAATTTTATAGAGCTAAGACAAGGTTAATTTTAATTCTTGTAGAATTACTAAAATTATATAGTTTTAATACGAGTATATTTTAAGACAATACTGCATCCCCTATAAACATAATTTTATTTCACACTTGTTATATGAAACTATATTCGATTATTTCAAATTAATTTAAAAAAGTATATTGATTACCATAGTGATTTCAATTCCAACAGTTGCTACTTATCTCCAGTAATTAATTACTTGTTAATTGCTACATAACATTAATGTAGCTCCTTTACTATTTTAAGATGTAAATAACTAAGCGGTTAACAATATCAACGAAATATGCACTATTTTATACTGAATAATATTGATGACAATTAATTTTTATAAAGTAAACTGAGAAACATTATTTTTTCTAATGTCATTGCAAGTATGTTAAGCGATGATGTCTGTGAAATGATTACAGGAACAGTTGTAATAGTATTTTGATTAAATATCTGTTTGATTTCTGTATAGATTTATAAGTGTTCTGAACTAATACACCTATGAGGTTATTTGTTAGTGTTAGGTCTGGAATATTTCTGACTGAAATGATTTCTCATTGCCAGTATATTCTATATACAGATTTTCTAGTGTTGAGCTAGATTTATAGTTATAATATGGTACTATTTTGTAAGTGATGAATAATCATAAATTTAAAAAAATTATTAATTTAATATTAAACAAAATTATGTATTAGATATATTAAATAAATTTTAAAAAGTTAATTCTTCTAAGATTATGGTATTTTCAGGAACAAAAGGATAAAGTAATATGTTAAAATGACTTTTTTTTAAATTCAATCACATTCATTTTTGTTTTTTTCCATAGATTTTATTTTTTTTTATAAAAATTAGACACTACAAACAACTTATATGAAACAATTTGCAGGACGGCATTTTCGTCAAACAAAACACAAATTAAATTCTCAAACTAATGACCGTCCATAATTACAAATTACGAATTATGAACTAAAAACAAAAATTTGAAATAATACTGTTAAAAATAAAATCAATAAGAGAAATTTCGCGAAAAATTAAGTTTTTAATGAGACGGGAAAGAAACATGGAGCGTTAAAAAATATTTTCAGTAACCATTAATAAATATTTTTGTTGAATATGAATTAAAATATATTTTATTCTTTAAAATAATTAATTTAAATATTTTCAGATAAAAATTGAGTGAATCACTTTAATAATTCATTAATATATACTTAAATATTATTATTTACCCCAAAAACTTTGTCTATTTTCCATTGTAAAACGAATAGACTTATTACAAAGGATTCTATCATAGAGCAAAAATTACAATTGTTTCTAAGAGAATTATATATATATATATATATATATATATATATATATATATATATATATATACATATAATATTATAATTACCTTGTAGCATTGGACTGAATCCTCCGTACCATTTCAACGTTAATTCAACTAACATTAATTCAACTAGCCTAACGTTGGTTCAAAATGTTGCCTTATAAGGGAGTACGCAAAAAACTTACTTAAGTTGTCTCACAAAACTTAGTCGTATACGATCTTTAAGAAATATTTATAATATGACTGTGTAAGACTAAATCTTCGGTACCTATTTCAGCATTAATTAAACTAACCTAACTTTTGTTCAAAATCTTGCTTTATGTAGGAGTACGCAAACATTTTATACAAACCTTACTTGAGTTAACGCTCAACCAGATAGCATCATCATCATCATATATATTAATACGCTAAGGTTAAGATGTTACTCTCCCTTTTTAGAAAAAACCTCACAACTAATCCACATAAATTATATATCATTTTATAGATTATTGCTTGCTCTACCGGCATCCACAACAAAAAAATTTATTATTGCTATTGTTTTTGCAAATTAATTAATTATTAAAATTATTTACACAAAACAGCAATGCTGCCATCTAACGGCTCAACGTCAATATGATTGACGGTCGGTAAAATTTTTGTTTAATTTCAAATCCACTCACGTATAAATAAAGTGGCGCTTTAGCTCAATGCTTTTGATACTTGCGCCTCTATATGTCAATTTTAGTAAAATATTTGTTTGATCTGTCATCTGAGCTTCATAATGGAATAAAAACGTAATAAGCAGTGTGCAAAATTAGAAATGAATTGAATACCTGCAATCAATTTTGATTTATTAAATTGAGATGAATAATTTATAATGCGAAGACTTCGCACGGGTCACGCTAGTATAATTATTAATAATGAGAGAGCGAACATATAACGTATATCCTCATCATATATTCATTAATATTAAAAAGAAATTTATTGCTCAGATTCCATTTTTAAACGAAATATTTTATAGATGAGCACGTACTACTCGTGTGACGTACCACTCGTATGGTTAGGTTTTCTGTGAATATTTTCTCATAAAAATAAAATAAAAACACCGTTACAACGATGGCAATAAGGTCTGAAGTAGGTAAGATGGAACTTTCCCATAAAACCATGAAGTACTCGTCCCAATGTGCAGATAAGACATCGCGCGGGGCACTTAAAACACTTCGCTATCTCAGTGCCACATCTAACGCCCGACACGGCCGGTCATATTAAGATAATCTGTAATATAAATAAATGGTATGTCCGCAGGTCGCGACCTAAAGGGACGCTTCCCAAATTATACATGCTCGTGAAGAAGGCATTTTCATGAATCAGTTTAAAATATTTTTTACCTGTAATTATTCCTAAATACTCAAGTACTCATAAAAAATTTCCGAAAAAGATTTCCCAAGTACTCATAACAATTTTTCCTAATTTTGTAAAATTTCGAAAGTTAGTAAACTAGGCAGTCGATCGAAAAATAACCTGATATTGCTGCCGACCTATAAACTTCGATTATATTTGTAAATGCCTTGTTCAAAGACATCAGTTTAAGATGATTTCCAAAAAAAACTACCATATAATTTAGAAGGGAGAAGCACTGAGCAAATTTTAAGTAATTTAGAAAAGTTTATAGTTTTTTTTCAGTGTATTTTTGAGTGGAATAAATGGTAGCTGAATTCCATTCTTTCGTGTATTTTTATTAAAATTAGATGGAAAAGTCAGTGTACATTGGGAAACAGAAAAAATAGATATTCCGTCAAAATTGATACGCTTTAGGGACTGAGACATCCGATGAGCGAGCATAGATTGCAATATACGACTACATCCAAAGATGCAAAATCATCAAAACGTAAGAGAAATGCGTGGATGATGAGGGGTCCCAGCAAGAATTTTTAGATCAAGAGGAAGATTTACTACATGATGTAGAAATAGTTTATTAACAGTGAATATGAAATCTTTATATTAATTTGTGTAAGAATATTTTGGAATCAAAAACTAATTGGCTTATCTGGATGAACAAAGGCCATTTTTTACTTTAATTTATTCTTGAATAAAACTAAAATTACATTAAATAATTCTTTATGTATCAAACCAGATTCATTTTAGGGTTTAAAGCAAAAAAAGTTATTAAAAATTGTATGTTTATTAAACCGCTATACCTAAGCAGCAATTTTTTAAAAATTCTGGTTCAGCTCATAACAACAATCTTCCAAATAATAATCTTTTTTGATTTAATTTTTTCCATATATTTATCCACATGGATTTTTGGATCATGAAATTTCTTCCACTTTGCATATGATTTACACGTACATATAATTTAATAAAATAATTTTAACAAAATGATTTTAGTGTTACTTTAAGGCACTTATGTAAATGTTCACCGCTCTGGAAATTACGATAGAGTATGCAAAAGTTCTTGAACTTCAAATTAAGATCGAAAAATATTTTTGTATGTATATGTCTTTTCGCGTACGCGTGTGTGTGTATCCTTCTTTTCATACTTCCACCAACATCTTTACCTACCTGGTCTTTACCAACCTTTATTTATGCTACCACACTTTGAGAAACAGTGAACAGGTACTATGCCTTTATAGGACGTTATTATTCGTGCCGCGAGGCGGCTAGCTGCTACCTGCGCGCCTTTAATGTGACCGACGCGGTTCGCCTCCAAGCGGAGCAATAAAGACCTATAGTCCCGGTATGATGGAAATTCTAACACAAGTCCGTGATGGAAAGTGTCAAAAGTAACACTTTATCACCTCGTCAAATTATTATTGTGCTAGTTGTGTGTTCCTCAGAGACGTATTAGCTTTTTTAAATCTATATATATATAAAACAAAGTCGTGTTAGTTACACCGTTTATAACTCAAGAACGGCTGGACCGATTTTTTTACTTTTTTGTTTTTGGATTTGCCTTCATCGGGAATAGGATAATAAATATTAAAACATTGGAAAAATTCACGAAAAAAAAATTTATGAAGAAAATTCATTTTCCCATACATTTTGTATGGAACGGCTTTTTTGATGATATATCGAGAACGTAATATGATATTTTTTTTCATTGAATATTTATATGATTATTATATATTTATTGAATTGTTTTTCATCTCGGCTTCGAGAAGTTTCCTCGCGCATTGGAAAAGTAAGAAAATTACAAATAATTTAATTGTGTTTAAAACGTAATATGTGATAAATGACAGAAAAGAAAGAAAAAAGTATGTCAGAAATGACAGACACGGACAAAAATTATAATTGGTATTCAACAATTATTCAGTTTTCGACCGTTATTGCATTTGTATTCCATTAAATTAATTCTCTTTAAACGATTTTTTCAGAAATTCATCAGCGAAAAGTGATTTCAAACAGTTGAGTGAAGTTTGGTGAAGTGCACATTGTGAAACGTTGTAACTTCGAAGATGTTCACTTTGTAAGGTTATGACATTTGTGATTGTAGGCACATCGATAATTTCTTCAATATGTAACAAATCACTGGGCCAATTTTTCAGTCTTTGTGGCCTGAATCTATAAAATAAGGATTTCTTTCATGGTCAATTGTATGTAACATGTTCACGTGTCGGTAAACCATCCGCTTTGTTCGCTCTCTCACCTGACAACAAAACGAAAAATGTCATATCATCACCAGGTATTTCAATGAAGGAAATGAACCCGAGTGCAACCCATTCAGAAAATAGATTAACAGAAAGTAATGCATTACTACGTGAAACATTTCGATTCGCTTCAATAAAGCAAATGCCTTGCTGCTACATTTATTTCGATATAATTAAAATACTTTTCATTTTAATTTTTGTACATGTATTGAACTTAATTAATTTAAAATATTCATTTGATTTTAATAATAAACTGAATTTAATTTAGTTAATAAGTTAACACAACATTTATTGATTCTGAGGCGATACGAAGTTCGCCGGGTGAGCTAGTATATTATGAAATTTGGAAGATTATTTGTAAACAATATACTTCAACATACGAGTGACTGGAAATTTTAAGCAATAAAATAATTATTTTAAAAAAATCACTTCAAAATCATGAATAGTCATGTTGAAGCAAATTTGTATCAAACCTAATCCAAAAATGTTCTCACAAGACAGACTTCTGTTACTGATATTTACTACTGCCGTAGCATGTAAGATGATTACAGATATCCTAATAGTAACATACAGGATATTCCAGACCTTCGTGGCTTAACAGCAAAATTGAAACGCTAGAAAAATAAAACCTTCGATGACAAAAAAAAATTTAGACAAAAGTTTTATATACATTTGTGTAGTTTTGTCATAATACGTTTTTTTTTAAACTGGCGTTATTTGGAAAATATTAGACCAATTTATTTCATCAATGGACTTGGTTTAAATTTAGACCTGATCTCATGCTAATTTAATCTCAATCAGAAAATAAATGTAAACATCTACTGCAGATATCTTTGCGAAATATAATCGTAATGAGAAGATCTGTAAAAGAATTAAGGTTACAGACATAGCTCGTAGGCCAACTATAGAAGCAAAGGGCCGACCACATAGCCCGCAGAACCGATGACCGTCGAGGAAGAAAAGTTCTCGAACGGCAACCCCATACTGGAAGACGCAGAGAGGAATGACCCCCCGCTAAGTGGAGAAATGATCGAGTAAAGGTCGCAGAAACTGTTGGATGAAAACGGTACGGAATCGATCTTTGTAGAAATATATGGGGTGGCCTATGGTCAGGAGGGTGATGATAACGATCCTATAAGATTATTTTAATATAATAAAATCACCCCTCAATTCAAAGACCGAGATTTCCACTATAGGTGTGACTCAGCGATTAATAAAATTAGATCATTTTGTTAAATTAGGTATTTATATTAAACTACGGAAACAAATGCAAAAAAAAACAATTAAATTACTTAAAAAGGTTATTTTCAAATGATATAGTCACTTAGACGAACATAATTAAGTTATTTAGAAGGACAAGAAAATTTATTGAAAATAGTTAATAATAAAGCAATATCATACATCATGTTTGTGTTAAGTCTCGATATATTCCATTATAAGCTTTTTCTTTAGGACCAAATTTCTAAATTATAATTAAATTTCTTTATTTACTTTTAAAAAAACATTCTTTATTAAATATGAAAGAAACACAGTTGAATATTACATTTCAACCATCCCCTTCTCACATATAGATAGTCTTCTTCTTAGAGATATATTTCATATATTTTACCCAATATAGAAAATTGTTGAACTAAGTATATGTATCATTTTCATTAGTAACTTATTATAAATCATATTATCTATAACATACCATACATTTAAAAAATTAATAATGTAGGATGGAATTCCGTATTGACATTTACGAGTAGAAATACATTCTATACGGAAACGAGTACATACAAAAGAAGCATTTTACAGGTCGATACAAAGCTGACCGGCAAAAGTAATTCTGGCATTATACAGAAATAGAATATAATATTAAAAACTGGTATTTTTAAATCCTAAAACATTAACTTTAAGATTTATTAAATTATTAAAAAACCATAAAAATATAAAGAGCATGAAAACACATAATATTTTTTTTAGAAACTATTAGAAAAAAATAATCAAAATCAATTGGTTTTTGAAGTGTGTAGGCATTGCCTAAATGAATTAAAATAAAAAGTTAACTTATAGTGCCATCCATTACGTGTTTTTTGCCACATTTGTGTATGTATTTATATAAGAGTTTTATTTTTATTCTTACAATACCCGATTCCAACATCATATGGACTTCTGGTTTCCTTTGCGTATATATTATATACAATCTTATTGCAAATGGGTTTTAAACATTTTTCAACTATTTTTAAATTTCATTGCTTTTTCGCAACGAAACAATGATGTCTACTATGAATTGGTGTCCAATTTTATTTATTAATGTTGTCTAGACACAGTTTAAAAACTTCGTAGTTAAATATGTTGAAATTATGCAAAACTCATAAAACTTGTGAATGGGTTTGGAACTTGGCACGTTCTTTAGCATTGCCTTAATGTCAACAATATAACATTATTAAAAACAGATACAAGCAGCCAATACAAGCATCATTTTTGTTTTCCTCTCCTATTACGGAAATTAAATAGTCTTAGAAAATTATTAGTCTTAGAAAATGTAAGATGCATGAATCCATCCAACGGAAAAATTATGGACTTATTTAGAAGAATCCTAAATTGAAGGTGCAATAACACCAGAGTAATTATCCACACATAGATCTTGAACTGAGCAACAATTACATCAGTTAATATAAATTACGATTCTTTCTAATAAATAAAAAAAATTGGTTGTCTGTAAAGTCGGTTTACGGACGATAGTTTTACGTGATAACATCATAAAGAAACATTGATGAAAAATTGCATACTTTTATGAATTAAATTGAATTATTATCACTGTATTATTATTATTTTGTGTAATACAAAGAAGGAGTTAAGTGAAAATTACAATTTTTTCGATAAATTAACATTTATTTACACTCGTTAATTCAAATATTTTTTTACTTAAATTAAAAAGATTAATTACAAGTAACAGTGTCCTATTAACAATTTATTTACAACTTACATACATGTGTTATATTTAAGATCTTCCAATCTGCGTTATTCTGCTAAGGATAGGACGATGATAGGAAAAGTACGAAATCACGGGAGTGTTTCAAGTGTGATGTGTCTTGAAAAGTCAAATCGATGGTTGTCGAATTGCTAGGCTCTGACGTCACGCGAGAAGAGGGATAAATTCCGACGCTTGGGCCGATCGTGCCTCTCTATCACTTGTTCCGCGCTCTCGCTTGCACGCTCAGGCTCAGCCGGAACGTGACACTTTTTCATGCGTGCAGCCGGTTTTAATCGATTTATAAGACGTTATCACATCAAAACGTTAGTAATAAAAAATTCGCTAAAAAATATTTGCCTTAATGTTAGTACGCAATGTAGTTAGTTACTAGTATTTAAAACTTGTTTATCGATATCATCATCCCCGATATTTGCTTTCTCTTACATCGATATTTGCTTTCTCTTACTTTTTTTTAGGTTCGGATCTTGAACGAATATGACTTTTTTAGACAAAAAGAAAATACAAACGAATTAATAAGCATATAATGAATGTTATAATAAATGTGACTATAAGCTTGTTAACAAAATTTAATAAGTTTAAGATTAATTTTTCTAATATCTTAAAAATGCAAGAGAAAGCAAATAAAAACAAAATACTTCACTGGCGTGGTAAGTGTGAATACGTACGTGTTCTTTCTTTGAATTTTCAATTAATTTTCTTCTAAAAAGAGCTTTTGACCAGGACAAAGGATTCTCATATCTAAGCTTTAACCTTAAACCGATTCGCTTTGATAACTTCTACTCATCAGATCTTTAGCGTGCACTCTACTTGTGCGTTAGCTTTCTAATACTTTGGAGAATATTTAATCGGAACGAAAGTAGTCTATATTTTAATCTGAAAATCAGGCATTATTTAAGTAAAGGATGTATTGAAATTGGCAAAGTAGTTTATATGCTGATCAAACAAACAAATGGGTAAACAAAATTTTAAAGAAAGTGGTTTTGGCTTTTATTTGATTTCAGACATGCCCTTAGTAATAAAAAAATTCGTAAGTACGCAAAGCAAGATTTCCGAAAGATTTTCTAAAACAGTATATATATATATATATATATATATATATATATATATATATATATATATATATATATATATATATATTTACCTGATGCAAATTTAATGAATATTTAAGACGAAGATAACATAAACAGACAAAAGCAAATATTCAACTGTACATTATAACTGTTGTTTTCAAAAAGAAAACCAGAAATTGAGCGATACCTAATTTTGGTTCGAATATTATCTAATTATATTTGCCTTTCGTGACAAAGATAATGTCAAAAAAGGCACGAATGAGCACTTACATAACAAAATACTAAATGTAAATTTAGATTAATTTAGGATATAGTCTGTTGATGCTATTTTAAAATCTCTGCACACATTAACGATTGGGATAACCAGGTTTTTTTAAGAACTGAAGAACTGAGACCTTTATGACATATCCTTCTTCCAGAATAAACTCTTGTATATTAAACGCATCTATAATGCCAAAGCTTTTAATTATATTAATAGTATTTAAGACTGATCAATCAACAACGCATAGGGTTGATACAGCAAGTCTTTAAAGATATTTATGTGTGTGATATTATCAATTTTTATATTATCAATGTATTATATAATCAATTATTCGCATTTCTATCCAATCTTTATTCAAAAAAACGTATGCTACGTCACACGTTTTATCTTTGAATATTTTCTCTCTGAAATGCAAAACGCTTAATTAACTATTAAGTGAAATAAAATAAATACTTCAATTATCCACGATTCCGATCCACCAAGTACGATTTAATGTACTCAAATCACTAGTTACTGCCATTTATATGTAATAACTAGTCCATGATGGCTGCTTATAAATGTACCTAATGTCGCTGTCAACTAATTATATAATATTTTAGTTAAGAGTAATGGTCTGATAATTGTAGGTGACCTTACTGGCATCACCTGCAATCTTTGTATCCATCCATCGGTTGAGGAAGAGGTAGCAAACATAAACATAACCATATTTAAACGTTTACAGGGACATTTTGCGTAATTACTAACGTTATTTAGGCATTGTTCGTCGAATTAAAATAATCAATGACTTCTAGCCAACTATTGGTGTTCCGGTAAAGCACTAGACTCGGAAGTGCTAGGTTCGGATCTTGAACGAATATGACTTTTTTAGACAAAAAGACAGTACATTCGTTTGTATTTTCATAATAAGCATATAATGAATGTTAATAATTATTTCATAACGTTTCCAACGTTAATTGGTACTTGCAAAATCTTTAATAAACTGTCAAAACGGAAAAATGGATTGGTCCAGTAATAATCTTTTCTACATATAAAAAAATCTAATGCATTTGCTACTTTACACGTTATGTCATTTCATTATAGACTATAAGCTTGTTAGCAAAATTTACTAAGTTTAAGATTAATTTTTCTAATATCTTAAAAATGACGTTGAAAAACTATTGTACATTGTGTAAGCTAAACTATTTGACAGATATAAAATCGCATAAGGTGTACTGGTGCAATTTCTATGGTATAGCCATAACTTGTGTTTGGTGATTGTCTTGGGAATGTCAAGCCATAAATAGATAATTCCGAGAATTTAGCACAGCATTACGTGGATTTTTTTTAAATATTACAAAATGACTTATAAATTATTGTTAAATTACAGTTTTATAAATTATTGCTAAAAAAATCATATATTTCTAAGTTTAGATCACGACTCAATTAGGTGACGATTCGTTTCAGCTGCAATTTTCATATTATTTTGCTACATTAAAATATTTTAATTAATCCACGTATTCCTTATTACCTGAATCTACCTTTAAGAAACCTACATACGTTCCTTATTCCTAAATATTGTTCGTCGTTTTATTAATAGATCCTCGATCCGTTTCCTTACACTGACTCATCTTCCTCTCTATATGTATAAAGAGAACAACACTCTGTAACAATTTTTTACACATCGATGCTCGTAATGAAATTCTTGGCAACCCTACTCCCACGCCTATAATTCATATGATGAAACCATTCAAAATACCGCCGCCGCTCTCGACATAGCACGTATTCGTTATCGGTTGCATCTCGGCTGTCAGCATCACCTCGAGACATTATACTAACTGTTTTCCCATTGGCTCGCAACATGAATCAAGGCCCGCCATCAATGACTGCATTGTCTCTAATGCCATCTGTTGGCCGATCTCGTGGCGCAGTATTGAAATAATACAATATCCTATTATTAATTCGCGTAAGTGATGTGGTTTTTTACGTTTAGGTTGCGGTTAAACTGCAGTAAAAGAGTATTGCTTTAATAAACCAGTCGATATACTCGTAAAATATACAGGAATAAAGTTGGATACGATTGCTGCGAAAAGGCAATTTTCTTCAATGTTTTGAAGAGGACAGAAAAAAGCGTTGTCCGGAGTTATTGAAGTTCAAGGTTGAAATTTTTTGGAAAATTATTACCGAATTTTCTACATTTTTCCTTCTCATAGTATAAAATACCATTTAATATGTCAATTTCGTAAATCAGTTAATGATAACCTAATTAACCCTCAAACAGAGAACAGATTTTTTAATTCTTTAGTCATAATTAATTCCTTGTGCAGAATTAAAAAAAAACCGTTTTCACTATTCTCTTTAAGAATTAGCTCTCCGCAGCTTTGTCGTATTCAACTTTGTGCCTCGCATTTAGTAAAAGTTTAGGGTTAATATCGCACGAAATTATACTAATCTGTTTACAGAGTCGAGGACATAAAACAGTTTTAGGGTTTTTTTACTTCGAAAAGAAAATGGAACCCTTATGGGATCACTTTGTTTCCCGTCTATCTGTCCGTCAAAACCCTTTTTCTCAACTCATAGAGGTACAATTGATATCAAATATTTAGGTCTAATACACAATATTACTAGTCTGCAAATTAATATCAAATACTTAGTTTTGTGGTCCATTGGAGATGTAAAAAAATCAAGCATCTAAGTCGATGCAAAAAAAAGTACGACCATTTATACCGCATATTTTGACACTTGCAAATAAATCAAAACCTGTAGGGCACTTCCCGTTGACCTAGGATCATGAAATTTGGCAAGAAGCAAGGTCTCACATCACGAGTAACGGAAAAAATATAAAAAGGGTTAATTTATAGTTATATCACATAAATATTTATTTTAATATACGCCTGAGGTGATGCTATAAACTTTTATGAATAATTTTTAGAACAAAAACATATTGCCTAGTAAGCAATATGTTTTTGTTTTAAAATTATTCATAAAAGTTTAATAGGAATATTATATACCATTATATGTCTATATGTAGAAGGAAGCTCAATAGTGCGAGTGTCACTTGTACTTGATAGGTTTTTTTTTCCTTTATGAAGGCTCCATTCATTTGAAAATGACTATCTCAACAAATTTTGAAAACTTTCATAGACAAATTGAATTCAACTTCAGATTCTAAATTGGCGGAAAAGACAATTATTAAAACATTAGAAAATCAAGAACAAGTTTTATTTTAGAAAATTAAATGAGGATTGTAGAGAATTTGTGAAACAAAATAAATAAATGAACAATTTATGTGTTTATGACCGGTTTGTTTATGTGTTTATGACCACACGATAAAAGTAAAAACTTTTAATTTTAAAACGTATATATATATATATATATATATATATATATATATATATATATATATATATATATATGCAATAATATTCGCCTACTGTAAATTATGTGTTAAATTATTCTCAAATAAAATATTAATCAAAAAGTGTGCATGGTGCGCCTTAAAAAGTAGTTAACTTGGCCGCTGCCGAAGGGAGCCGAGTTTACCTGATTCAGCATCATAGACCCGAGCGTGACGGCTCAGCGTCACTGGCCCGAGCGTTACGGCCCAGTTTCGTTCCCTGCTCAGACAAAGTACGCTGGTGTGCGAAGTGCGCAGGTGCGAGTAAAGAAGTTTTCACTTCAAAAATATAAAGAATGTTCACAATTAAATGAAACTACGTGATGTAGTATTATTTCTACTTTCTTTAAGTTCTTTACCACAACCTAGGTTTATTACAACATCTTGAAGTGAGCTAAAGATCTTTGCTAATTGCTAGAAATAATACATCACATAGTTTCATTTAATTGTGAATAATGAATTTCTACAAAATTAACGCCAAATATATTCAATAAAGGATGTTTATGATTTTTTAATTACTTTTACTTAGAATGTAAAACTTTTACTTAGATCTAAACCCATTGTAAAATAAAAGAATAGTAAATATATGACTCAAACTTAATTCTAAACGACAAACATAAACTTGCATTGCATAAAAAATATCCAAAATAAATTTATGTACATATAAGTACAAAATATTAGATACCTAAATTACGAACTGTTCTTACGAAATCAAAAATAAGGTATACAAATTAGGAATTTTTATTAAGAAATCAGATAGATACAGGGTACATAAATTAGGGACTATTGTTAAGAAATCAAATATAAGGTACATATATTACGGACTAGTTTTAAAAAATCCGATATAAGCTATATAAATTAAAGACTGTTGTTAAGAAATCAAATATAAGGTACGTGAATTATGGACTGTTGTTGAGAAATAAGATGTAAGGCATAACAATTATGAGCTATTGTTGCAAAATCAGATATTAGGTTCATAATTATGGACCACGTAAATTAAATAAAAAAAAAACAAACTATTTGGTGCAATATATACATTGTCGGATAAAATAATTTTTTTAATTAAATAAAGGTGATCTATATAAATTACTTTTACTACAGTGGTGCACTTTATACCAAAAATTAAACTAAATTAATACCGAGATAATGGGTTTCAAATGTAATCATCAGATCAAACCGGCTCATGATCCGGAAATCCGCTAAGACGTCTCCGTATTAACCTTGCATAAAAGCATTCAGTCTTTTTCGTCTTTCATCCGTAACACACGAGCTCAAAAGTAAAGGTTAATGTTGCAGAGCATTAAGACCTTCGAAATGTTGTTGCCTATACGTTCGTATGACGATAATTCGACTGACGTCATGCACGCGCGGGTTTCGAATACGCTCAGCTTGAGCTGAGGCTGTTTTTATGATAAATAATGATTAGTTATATTTGGACAAGCAAAAAAACGATAACACCATATTGATTTAACACCTTTACGTCCGATAATATATTGTTAACTTGTTGGTTTTATAACAAAATAAAAATACTCTGATTAGCTACACAGTACCAGTCCAGTTCAATTTACTTTTGATTTATTGAAGTTCTGGGTGTTTCGATAAAAATTCGTGCAAAAGAAAGTGTATAAGATTTTCTTTAATAATTCAAAAACTATAAAAGTTAGCAATAATATGATTACTTAAAGACAGGAAATACAAAGAAAATATTTAGTCAGTTTAAATTAGTTTTTGATACAGTAGTTGCTGGTACACACGCTTGCAATTTGTTTATGGTGAAATCAGATCAAGCGGACATAAAGTAGACCGGCAAAGGTCCATATAGTGTTGGGCCCAGGTGTTACAAGAATAAACATGACACTGTTACATAGAGAAAATTAAGAAGATAAGCTCCTTATAACTTTTATCAAAATCATCAATCAGACAAAAAAGAAATGTATTTTACATTTATTAGTATTCCGTAGTTGAAATAATGAACCTTTATGGTTTTATCATAATGGTCGGCCCGTGCATCTCCCCATCTATCACAGTCTCACAGAGTCTCCGGTTTTAGACTTACATGCATGAAATTTTGTAAGTCAAGGTATAATCCATGGTGTTTGCATTTTTTATACCGGTTCCCGAATTTCCAGGTTTCAAAATGACATGTGACGAATCGTCAATTCTCGTTATCTTTTTCAACATGAATTTGAAAAATGTGAAAGAAATTTTAGGGATGGAATAGATTTAGATATTATAACTTCAAATTTAAATAATTTAGGCTAATTTCATCATCTTCAGTTCGAAGAGATATAGATATTTACGGAATCCTGCTTTAATTTCATCGTCTTCAATTCGAAGGATATACACAACTACGGAATCCTGGTTTAAATTCATCGTATTCAATTCGAAGGATATATACAACTACGGAATCCTACTTTAATTTCATCGTCTTCAATTCGAAGGATATACACAACTACGGAATCCTGCTTTAATTTCATCGTCTTCAATTCGAAGGATATACACAACTACGGAATCCTACTTTAATTTCATCGTCTTCAATTCGAAGGATATACACAACTACGGAATCCTACTTTAATTTCATCGTCTTCAATTCGAAGGATATACACAACTACGGAATCCTACTTTAATTTCATCGTCTTCAATTCGAAAAGATATAGATAATTACGAAATATTGCTTTAATTTCATCGTCTTCAGTTGGAAGAGATATAGACAACTACGGAATCCTGCTTTAATTTCATCATCTTTAATTCCAAGAGATATAAACAACTATGGAATCCTATTTTAATTTTATTGCCTTCAATTCGTAGTAATATAAACAACTACGGAATCCTATTCCAAAAATTATTAAAGTAGGATACTTAAATGTATTCCAATATGTACAATATGTTCAAATGTATTCAATTAATTGATAATGTAATAAATAAATGTATTCAAAATGTATTTTTAGAAAAACTACTTTATTGATTTTTCACTTTTACTCAGGGCCCCAAAAATACACGACATGCTTGGGGCTCATCGCTACAATGATATTGTTAAGTGTCTATATCTTAACAAATACGTTATTTTTTTTTCGTCATTTATACCTGATTTCAAGTTTTTTGTTGCTTAGCTTTATGATATGGAGTATTCTGACAAGCTGTCTATTGTAAATGGTTACATACGTAGTAAGAGAACAAAGAGCACATTTTATATTTCTAAGCTTAAGTGCCAGCGATATTTGTTATTGTATTTCCAAATTAATTGTATCACGATTTCTGTAAATAAAACTATTGGCAGCTTCTTATAGATATATTAGCACTAGCTGTAATATATATATATATATATATACTGAATTAATTTATTTTAAATCTCTTCATTCTTTACGTCCTGATTTAGTAACAAATATTCAAACAAATATCTGGACTTTCGGTTTATCATTAATTAGGAATAATTATGCGATAATGTAACAATCAATTCTGTTCGAAGAATATGATGTATTAACATTTCAAAACAAAAATCGCAATATATATACAACATGCAAATATTATAAACCAAAACTGAACAAATGTAAGTATTCGTCATAAATAATTTTCTCAAAAAAGATATCGTTAATTCGATTGTTTTTGGAGAGTTCATAGATACATTTTCAGTTAGCTTAAGTATTTAATTGGTATTGAGTACACAATCTAATTGAAAATTATACTTTTGCTTATTTTGCACATTCATGGAATAAATAATATGGGGTCATTTTCAAGTGTTAAAAAATTTTGTATTTGGTTCTTAATTCTGTGATTCATCTGTCCGTTAAATACCTTTTACCCAAGTCTAGTGAACTTCGACTCTACCCAAGTGTAGTGAAAGGAGACTATAGTCAGTACGCATCACATCAAAATAAGGTTTCAAAATGTCTCTTTCAAATTGCAATGAAATTTAATATTTTAGGCGATCCCAAAGATATAAGGACAATTTATAAATGTTATGTTCAAATCATAGTTAATTTTGAAATTACAAGACTTTAAATAGCTAGATTTATTCAAGAAAATGTCATCGTCATTACTGGAAATTGCCTTTACTGCTCACAATTATGCTAGGGAGTATATAATACAGCATGACTTGAATTTTTTTTAAAATCAAATTTAAGTTTAAAATTATTATAAACCCAATTTTTTTCCTAAAAATTTAATTATTGTTAATTAACCCTTGAAAATAATATGAAAAAATTTAGAAGTTTTCTTCAAAATTTAGCATATTTGGAGTAACGATCTCTTTTTAGAGGAAATTATGACAATTACTTACAATTATTCAGTTTTGATTTATAATATTTGCATGTTGTATATATATTGCTATTTTTATTTTGAGATGTAAATACATCTTTTTTTTCGAACAGAATTGATTGTTACATTATTGAATAATTATTGCCAATTAATGATAAACCTAAACTCCCGAAATTTGTTGTTTTCTATTAGACTGAGGCGAGCTTTCTAAGAAGAATTTCTTTTCTATCACAATTGTGACATTCGAAATTATCGATAAAGTCCAAGATTTAATTTACGCCGACAGACAGAATAATACGCCGACAGAAGAATGGAAATACACGAATTAAAAGACAGGCATCTCAACTGACTTCATTTTCATAATGGATGGCATTTGAAAAACCTTTACAAAAGATACATTTACACTGTACGTATTCTTTTATCTCGTACCAAATAACTTATCTTAAAAAAGATACGGTTTTGAAATTAACCCGAGCTAAATATTTTTAATGTCAATATTATCTGTGTAATGTTGAAAGTGATTACTATAATAACGACCAAACGCAACCACTAATACAGTAGAACATGAGAAAGATATGATAAATTATGTGCCTTATTATAAAAAAAAGAGGTTGATCACTTGAGACTGGAGAACTTGACGGAGACATTGAGGAATGCGGAAAGTAAATGCAATAACGTAATGAATATATCAAAAGAGGAAATTATATTTTAACCTGTAATAAATGAACACTTATAATAATTTATAATGTTTCAAAAAACTGCTTTTTGAAAATATGTAATAAAAAAATTCAAAACGAACTTTTGTCTTTCCTTTAACTTACAAAGTCTTTCAGTGTCTCACACAGCCTCTGACTTTTGATTTATTTAGCCTAGTAATAAATAACTGAAAACTTGGCAAATAAAAAGTTCTAGATGATGGATTTAAGTGAAATTAATTAAATTATTATTTACTTATTTTCATAAAAGGCTATTTGCGTGGAATATAACTGAAATATATGCCTTACATACACATATTGTTTAATTTTTCTTTATTAAAAACACTGATCGCCGACTTCTTTCTTAAAAAGGAAGAAAAAATTTTATAATAATACATGAAATCTAAAATTACTCAAAAGTCTTTAAATATTTTCTATGAAAATATATTTTAAATCCATGTTCATATAAACTATAAAGTTTATTAGAAAGACAAAATCTATGTAGTGTATTAGTTTAGGATATAAGTTTTCAATTCGGTGAAAATTTTCCCACCTGTTTATTGATGTCGCAAATAAAGTAAATATCTTTTGCAATATTCAGAACAGAAACAAGGATTTGGGTTTTATTTTGAAGCATCACATAGGACTATAATGATAGCATCAACATGGTATAAACAAAGCTAGAGTATTAGGTCAATAACTCTTTTCTCTACTCCTTGGTTTCTCTCCTTCATGTTGACACTCTTATCGTATCCCAGTCTTCTGCAATTGTTAATATTAAGGCCGTAATCATATTATATCTTTAAAATAGCTTCCGTAAGATCTGCACTGGTTGTGTCGTTGGTTTATAAACATTAAATAATATATATTTTAAGGCTTACGGCTTGTTTGGTTTTATTGGCACAACTTATGCCAGTGAGAATTTTTATTTATGACTAATATCAGGAGAGTAATTAGCTATGACAGTATAATATTATTATAGATGTAACTTTTTAAGAAATAAATTTTATTAATTCAGTCTTCATATTTTTGCTGCAATGATGGTCAGTCAAATCACTTTTCACTGCCAATTTGCCGTAACCATCATAGGTAGGACCAAACTTTGCTAATAATTGCAATTGACCTAGAAATGTGCCATTATTTGGGGTGAAAAATTTATCAGACCATCCTCTCAAAGCCATATTATTTTCAACCAAATACAAAGTTGTTTGCTGCAATCTTTGAAACACAGTGTTTATTAGAAAGGTAAAATCTATGTAGTGTATCTTTCGGTATTTTAGTTAATTTTCAGTATTAATACCACAGTTAGCATTGAAAATGGTATTCAATTAAAAACAATTTCAGCAGCATTTGATTACAGGCTATAAAAAGCATAACATTTTCAGAACTTTGTCGAGCACGTCTTCATCGTCGTATTTTAAACAACTACACTAAGCGATATTAATAGCATATACATACTTATATGTATGTCTTTACGAAGTGATTATAGTTTCACCTATAGGAATCTTACTATGCGTTAATTATTTGTAGCCTATCAATGTCTAAATCAATTGTAAATAACTCTACTTAAACATCATCAATCTTATTCAATGGATTCGGTCTATAATTATCAACCATCATGAATTTCGAAATCCTTGTCAAAAAATTATTATTTTATTAAGAACAGTAATTTAGGAATTACAAACATTTACATTAACAGACTATGGTTAACACCACAATATATATATATATATATATATATATATATATATATATATATATATCATGTAAATTTTATGGATCCTATTAACAGCGTTTATCCCGAGCGTATATAGAGCCGGGCATCAACAGCGTGTCACATAAAGAAAATTAATTATATTAACTTTTAAAATATTTTAAAACTTTCCATCTTGATAAATGATATAACTATAATGTTGCGAACGTTATTAAAGTAATGACTAGAGACTGGATAGTATGTAATATAAAATGGCTGAAGTATACAAATAAAATGTGTAAACTTACAATATATAATAAAGCCAAAAAGAATGATAAGTTATTTTATTTAAAAAAAAATTAAATTAACAATTACTGTTCATAAACACATTTAGAACCATGAATTGTTTTAAATGTTCTGTGGTAAGATTGTGCCTTTTATCACTCAAAATATTTTTACATATCGAAAAAGAATAGTCTACGTCCACCGATGTCACAGGGTAGTACTAGAAATAGGTGTTTTATTCGCAGATATCGTCTCATGCAAAAATGCATCGGTGTTATTAATAAAATTGTTAGTTGAACTTAAAGGTTTCTGATAATCTAACAAACGTTATACGGAGTTTACTTATATATATAAAAATTCGTTCAAGGTAGAATTATGAAGTTGACATTGCTCACTATATGATCAAGTCCGCCAACGCCTTCAAAGAATTTTATCTTAATTTATTTCACGTCACATACTTTGCTCAACAAGTTAATCGACTCTATTCTAATTCAAACAATATTTTCCTAGCTAACGTTTGAAGGTAAGATTTGAAAGTTTTTAAACAGAAATATTTCTTGCAAGCAACGATACCCATAAATACAAACAAAACTCATTTTTGTTTGCACAAATTATTGTCGCGGATCGTTTTTGTTCTACTCTGCAATGTAGACTTATCTTTTCATGCTGGTCTATTTGCAAATAGAAATATTACTTAAAGCAACGCTGCATACAAATACAAGCAAAACTACTTTTTTTACCATTAAAAGTATTGTAAATTGTTGTCGCGGACCTTTCTTGTTTAACGCTACGATATGAACACATGTCTTCATATACTGATATGTTTACAAACACTAATATTTCTTTCGAGTAACGCTTTTCACAAATACAAGCAAATTTTTTTTTGTTGACCCTTCGAAGGTTCATAAGTTGTTGTCGCGGACCTTTCTTGTTTAACGCTGCGACATGGAGACTTGTCTTCATATACTGGTCTGTGCAAACACGAATATTACTTTCAAGTAACGCTTTTCACAAATCAAGCAAATTTTTTTTTGTTGGCTCTTCGAAATTTTATGAGTTGTTGGCGCGGATCTTTCTTATTGGTATGTTTGCAAGCAGGAATATTACTTATAAGCAGTGCTTCACACAAAAACAATCAAAACTATTCTTTTTTGTTGGCCTTTAGAAGTATGGTTATCGGTGACTTTTTTTGTTCAACGCTGCAATATGAAGACTTGTCTTAATGTGTAGGTCTATTTAAATTTTTTTTGCGCATTAATATTTTCTCCCACAAACGTGAATAAAAACAATATTCAAGGATATTATACTATCCATGTCAACATACTTTTGTCTCTGGAGGCACAGTTAAGTTAAATAATACAAGAATTACAAATTAAAATCGCTTAATCCTAACACTTTGTGTCAAAAAAGCGCATAAGTTATTTGATTATTTTGAGAAAATCTTTGGGACTCTCCCAAAATAAAAATCAAATGCGCCGATCAAATACGCGACATAAAGTCCTTTGTCTCGCTTACAACTGTGTTTATTTGCAAATATCCGTGTATCTAATTGTTTTCGTCGATTACAGCACACGACTTCGTCATTATTTTGATCAGCTACAACAAAAACCTGTTAAAATAGCGAAAATATACCAATTTTATGAAAATATCTTAAAACCTTTAAAAATAGTCAAAATATGCAAAAGCGGATGCAAACGTACATTTGCATATACCGGTCTCTGGTAATGTCTAACGAAACTTAGTTGCAAATTAATGTTTCGTATTATTATCTCGACTTAAATTCACTAAGCAAACAAATCCAATATAAGATTATTCGATAAAAGTACTGTGCTTTATTTATTTATCTTTATCTCCGGGTTGTATTTATATTCTTCGCCCGTTCGCAGTCTAATCTTTCATCTCGTCTGTCACTTCAAGTTTAAGAGCGAAGGCCAAATGGGAGGCGCGCGAGCTGCCTGACTTGACGTGTTTATCGCTCGTTCATTTTCTACTTTGCAAGAAAGTAATAGATTGCGACTAGTGCAGATAGTTGATAATTGCGTTTGTTAGATGTGGAAAGTCGACACACTCACGGGTATTTTTAATGCTCATAGATAATAATTTATACATATATCAATGCACTGGAAATACTTGACAATTATGCTTTGTGTTGTATCCCGCCAATATTGAAACCGGTCATTAAATGACGCCAATAATACGATAGTTCGCATATTGGGAACATTTGACACTTTCGCTTTGTCTTGTGTCCGCCAATATTAAAATCGGTCATTAAATAAAGCCAATATTATGATAGTTCGCAATCATAATTATTATTTACGTTTAAATGCATTTAAGCTTATAATAAATATTTAATATCATAAAAAAATGGTAATTGGTATATCTTTTTTGTATATGCGATGATTGTGAGTTTGTAATACCATTCATAATTTTGACTATAATATACACGATTAATGTTAAATCTAATTTACCGCTTAACTGTGAAATATATACAAATATCTTCCATTTAAATAAACCATCAGGAATTGAAGTATGCAGTTCATTGTTTGACTGCATTCTCTTATATGAAATTAAACACGATTAAAATAAAATAAATATATATCTAAATAAGTGCATAAAATGTAGTTAAGCCGGCTACGGAATAAAGTAGGTCTTCAGCCTAAAAAAGACAAAATAAACAAGTGCAATGCAAAATATTGAAAGTGTCCTTTGAAATTAATATTTAAAATTAAATAAGGTTATGATACTCTTATAAAACGAAAAAGTGGTTTTAAGTAATGCTCATATATGAACTATAGAGAAAGAGATAGAATATAAAAGAAAGAAGTGTAGAAGCGAAACAAGCTGTTACAGCCAAAGCCGAAGCCGAGCCCCAATTTTGGCTTCTATCCTAATTTCGGCCGAAACCGAAATTTGGTTATGATAATTTGTATTATCTTATTATCTAAGTTTCCGGCAAGATTTTTTTTTCTTAATTCTATTTACATATTTAAATAACATTAAAAACACATTTCAATAAAAACTATTTTATTAACTTGTAAATTATGAATAAATATCACAAGTTAAATCAGATAAAACTACTATGTAATTGTAATAAGCAAAGTCTTAATTAGTTTTTACGTCAGTCACCAGCACTATGCCGTATAGGACCTATTAACTATCTATTTTTATGTAGGAATCGCGTTACGCCAGCCTTTATGATAATAAATATAAAACAAAATTGATTTATTAAAGAACATTGGTCCAAATGGCAAAATCGTATTCTTGATGTGAAACATCTAATGCCGCATTTAAATTTCAGTTAAAACGTTCTGATGGCACGTCGCGTCTTGCCATTCGGTCAGCTTCGTGTCTTGTCGGCTCTTTCCGACTTAATTCACCCAGTTTGGCATTTTTTCATCTCTTTCCGACTTAACGCTTTCCTTTCATACGCTACTTAACATGTGTGTTAGTATTGTTTCTTATTTATTAACGCTTACAACTTTATTCGTTTATATCGGTGTATTGCATCAAATTTTCTTAAAACGTTAAAAGCGTTTATTAATTTAAAATATGAGATACAATGATAGTAAAAGTGATAGTGAAAAAATTAGATGTTTCACATCTGCCAGGCGTCCCGTGACGGCTGGATTTTTTAAATTTATTACTTTGATAATTATTACGGGTACTTTCCTAATCAACTTGATTTTCTGATTTTTTTTTTAATTTCTTCTTACAACAAGTGCTATATAATAAACATTTTCTTACTTCGACTTAAAATTAAATAAATTCTTCTCAAAAATAAGTCATAAAATCATCAGTATTGGGAAAAACTAGATGAAATAATAAAGTATATATTTGTTACTTAGGACTTTCAACACAACCAATCTCAAACAATAGTCTAAATGTGTAGGGTAAAAATAGTAATTTTGCAACGTTTTCTTCAACTTGCCTCAAGTGTCAGTGGTCTGAAATATAACATTAATTAGTTTGATTAATTATTGATGATTGACTATCATCATTAACTTCGGGATTGTCCTCTAACACGTAGATATGATCTGTTTATGTCTAAAAGACCCTTTATTGCTGATTGGAAATTAGATGATAGTGTGGATGGTCCTTCAAAACGCTCCTTTGCATTTTCCATTTCATCCTCTCTATTTTCCTCGGTTTTAGAATGTGTTATGTTCTTTACAGCAACATTATCGTATAAAAAATCGACGTCAATATTTTGAATCTTCGATATAGTAATGTATTGGTGAGTGTAGAATAGGTTTTCACCTAAGCGAGTTGCTTGTTCATATATTTGCGCTATTGTTTTTTTTTCTTGTTCTTAATTATATAACTTTCGTCTTTATCTCGTATTCGCGATTCGTATTTTATTAAAATATATGAGTGTATCAGATTGAGCGATATTTAAATACCGACAAAGTTCTTGGCAGTAAATTAATAAAGTAGGGTTCTATTTCTATACCCATCTATTAATTTAACCAAAATAAATTAATGCATGTATATTTGGATGTAATGCCCATAAACACAGTCACTGGCCTATGATATATTAGCTATCCGATTCGAACAAACTTTAGTCACCTAACGAGTGGCCAGGAATCGAACCTGGATCCCTGTGGTTCGCTACGTTATCATAGATGGTAAGTCTAGTGATTAACCCAACCCACAACGGTGACGACAACTTTTCCTCTACAGTTTTTGTTTAATTTTTGCTAATTTTAAATTGAAAAATAACACATTTTTTTAAAGCTTAATATATCGCAAAGGAAATTTAAAAATGAAAAATCGTGAAAAAGCTCAGTTTTGTTTTGAAATGACACCCCACTCGATAAAGTTACAGGTACATGATAAAATTACAAGGTTTTGTTGTCCTATTACGAAATTCTAAAAGTGAAAGATTGTACGACAATAACGAGTAAGTAATGAATGTAATTAAAAGCAAGTTAATGCAAGTTCGCAGCAGGAATATACACAGGCAACCAAAAATTCGTAAAGAGAATATCCACAGACAAGCAAAAAGTTTTAATTGCCTTTAATACAAAAAGAAAATGGAACACCAAAAGCCTATTTACCCACGTGAATAAAGTAATAGTAATGTTTTGTGGGAGAGAAAGAAATAGAGTTTTCTTTCTTTAAGGAGAGGGAGAAATTACAGATTTAATACAAAAAAAAACTATATTTTTCTCTATTTACTAAATCTGTCAAAACGCAACCTTCACAAACTATAGCGACTCTAAAATAGCAAAATAATTTTCTTGTTTGTATTTCCCACAAGTGTAGGTATTATTTGACAATTTCGACTTACTAATTTAAAAAATAATTAAAAAAAAACCCTTTTGTCGTTTTTTTTTTAATTTTGACACGTTTCATTGTACATTTTTAGAATCACCATACTATGTTTAAGACTGTATAGCGAATATAACAATATTTTGAGACAGGTTATGGCCAAATCATTATGAAAACAAGTTAGTTTTGGAAAACAATTGGATTTATGGATGTCGCGCTTAGAAGAAATATATTATTTTACTTAAGAAAACATTTTATATGCGATACTTATTGTTAATAAACTATTAAATAAATCCGTACGTTTGTATATTTGTTATTATATAATTAAACCACATAAACACCTGTCATACGAAATTGTTATGCAACCGTTCAGTATATACGCTACATTTAACGTTCCGTACCAAAGTGGCCATTGACTTACTGAAATACGTATAGATAAGATTCAGTAGTTACTTTAAAAAAAAAACGATTAATGCAGAGTAATAGTTTTAAATAAACGTGTACTATTTTCCATATATTTTTTCCAATTCTTTTTTGTATCAGTGCAAAAATTGCAGAGTTTGAAATACCATACCAACCATATTGAAGTTAACCAACCACTTTAAGTTCATTTGAAGAGATCTAACTTAGAAAAGGTCTAACATAGTAACAGAAAATAATTCATCCCTTCTTAGACATACGGGAAGTGCTTCAAGTTGTTACTTAATTTTACTATCTATAAATTAAGATTTTCATCTAAAGCATCGAATTGCAAAGCATGCGGATAGGTCTATAATTGAAGTTGCTATGGTTGTGACGACGAACTGGCAATAAGTTCCAACACTTGTTAAGTACATTCAAATATTTTACAATTTAATATAAAAAATAATAGGTGATAACTAATAACCAAATTATTTAATTAATTGACTGATATAGAAAGGGGCATTTGCAACTCGCTTATTGACTTAGCATAACTTAGTAAAAACTCAAAGTTTATGCTGCCCAAAATCCTAAGTATTTTCACATTGTCCATAATTGTATAAATATGCTTAATTTTTCTGGAAGGAAATTTTTTATCGAAAATTGCGCCAAATGACACTGCTGCTGCTTAGTATGAAAAGCAACATTAAATGTAATTTTTATAAACGATATGCGTCCCAAATTTAATGTAGTAAATCTACTCCATTACAGCTCTGATCGATCCTTGCGTGATAACGAAGCCTATTCCCTAAGCTCATCCAAGCTCATTCCCTATATAGTGATAGGCTGGGCGATTGTATTTGTCATAGTTGCCTGTTTGTTGGTAATATAGTAGGGATAACCTACATTGAAATATGAATAAAATTGTAAATCAACTTACACGTGAAGCGAATTTATTGAAAAAGGTTTTACCTTCCGTTAATCATTCTTTGTACAATCTCTCATCAATCTTTGTTCCCTCAGCTGCCTGTTGAATGTCAAGATCGGTTTTTAAGTGATCAATAACTAAGTGATATATTATGAACGGCCACAAAATTAACGTAAACTGATTGCGAAACCATCAATTTATATCAAGAAAGCCACAATGTAGTAAAGACGTTGATACTTAAGCTCAAAGCTTATTGTCGCATGGCAGTTTTCCCAAGTAAAGTTTGTTCTGTATTTACACGCAATCCACTGGATCGCGTGATACTAAATATTCGAATTTATTTAAAAATATAGAAATGCACGCTCATCATCAAATATTTTGTAACATCTGTTATATTTTTTATCATAATATCGACGTGAACTGGTTAGTAAAGTGGAAAAAAGTAGTTTGATTTCTTTGAAAAATATGAAATACTGGTTTTTCCCATTTTAACTACGAACGTGTCAAATCCGCATTATATTAGTAAATTTAAACATTTATGCATTAATATTATTTTTATTTAACTGAGTAAACATATGGTCCAGCATATATTGCATAGACATAAAAATTTAGTGAATTTTTCGAAAAAATATGAGATATACGATTACAGCTATATTTTTTCAGTAAACTAAATGTAAGATTCTAGTAACATTATTTTATTTCATAATATAAATTTTAACAGTTCTGGGGGGAGCGAGGGTGGTAATTTGTTTGTGGACGTTTTTAGAAATAACTCGAGAAATGTCATATACAATATTCTAAAGAGGTTTTAGAGTGCTTATAACCTCTTCTTTTCATTAAAACACCACACGATACATGAATTGAAAAAAAAAACTATCAGTACTTCATTAGCGACCTCCGAAATTTTCACATAAATATTTTTAACGTTTATTATTATTGAATATATTTGGCGTTAATTTTGTAGAAATTCATTATTCAGAATTAAATGAAACTACGTGATGTAGTATTATTTCTACTTTCTTTAAGTTCTTTACTACGACCTAGGTTTCGTTGTATTACAACATCTTTAGGTGGGCTATTAACACGTTTTGCTAATAGCCCACATGAAGATGTTGTAATACAATGAAACCTAAGTCGTGGTAAAGAACTTAAAGATAGTAGAAATAATACTACATCACGTAGTTTCATTTAATTGTGAATAAGGATGTTATTAAAATTAACGCCAAATATATTCAATGACATTTGACGTATATGCAGGTTACGGTTTTTAGTAAGACAATAAAAGTATATAAATACAAATTATAAGCGGCATTTAATCATATTCGCACAACTAATATGAAAAATGAAACGATGACCAAATGAAATTTTTCGAACATATATTTAAAACCAGTTTACAACCTTTGGGCTTAGTAAATATAACACATTTCTAATAATGGTGATAAAATTAAAAAGGAGATTATTAAAAATGTCATAATTTATTATTTAGTGTCAACTGTTACGTACTCTAATAATTAAAAGACAAATTTACTGTAGATACTCAAAATACGTAAATATTTTGGCGTAAATATTTTTCACCTCAATCGATTTATATATCTAGGAACTAAGAGGAACCGTGCCTATAGTCGTCTCACATTTTACTACTAAGCGAAATACCATTAACAGTTATTGAATTATCATTAAGAATACGCTATATTAAACGCTTGAATAATGAAAGATATCACGATATAAATACATTAACTGTGTTAATAGCTCGAGCAAAGAAATATGATAAAAAGTGCCATCTCTGTTAGCCTGGTCAGCTCGCTAATGCTGGTTACGTAGGATTTTAATAAGATAAATTTATTGTAACAAGTTTTAATTCCAATATTGAAAGGCGCGATAATAAGGCAAATAATCTGAAGCTTTATTAAAATAGTAATGCAATTAAAATGTATTAAAACAGTAATGCATTTAATTCCAATATTGGAAGCGCGATAATAAGGCGAGTAATAGGAAGCTTTATTAAAATAGTAAAGCAATTAAAATTTATTTAAACAGTAATGTATTTAGTTCCAATATTGGAAGGGCGATAGTAAGGCGAGTAATAGGAAGCTTTATTAAAATAGTAATGCAATTAAAATTTATTAAAACAGTAATGCATTTAATTCCAATATTGGAAGCGCGATAATAAGGCGAGTAATAGGATGCTTTATTAAAATAGTAATGCAATTAAAATGTATTAAAACAGTAATGCATTTAATTCCAATATTGGAAGCGCGATAATAAGGCGAGTAATAGGAAGCTTTATTAAAATAGTAAAGCAATTAAAATTTATTAAAACAGTAATGCATTTAATTCCAATATTGGAAGCGCAATAATAAGGAGAGTAATAGGAATCTTTATTAAAATAGTAATGCAATTAAAATTTATTAAAACAGTAATGCATTTAATTCCAATATTGGAAGCGCGATAATAAGGCGAGTAATAGAAAGCTTTATGGAAATAGTAATGCAATTAAAATTTATTAATATAGTAATGCATTTAATTCTAATATTGGAAGGGCGATAATAAGGCGAGTAATAGGAAGCTTTATTAAAATAGTAATGCAATTAAAATTTATTAAAACAGTAACGCATTTAATTCCAATATTGGAAGCGCGATAATAAGGCGAGTAATAGGAAGTTTTATTAAAATAGTAATGCAATTAAAATTTATTAAAACAGTAATGCATTTAATTCCAATATTGGAAGCGCAATAATAAGGAGAGTAATAGGAAGCTTTATTAAAATAGTAATGCAATTAAAATGTATTAAAACAGTAATGCATTTAATTCCAATATTGGAAGGGCGATAATAAGGCGAGTAATAGGAAGCTTTATGGAAATAGTAATGCAATTAAAATGTATTAAAACAGTAATGCATTTAATTCTAATATTGGAAGCGCGATAATAAGGCGAGTAATAGGAAGCTTTATTAAAATAGTAAAGCAATTAAAATTTATTAAAACAGTAATGCATTTAATTCCAATATTGGAAGCGCAATAATAAGGCGAGTAATAGGATGCTTTATTAAAATAGTAATGCAATTAAAATGTATTAAAACAGTAATGCATTTAATTCCAATATTGGAAGCGCGATAATAAGGCGAGTAATAGGAAGCTTTATTAAAATAGTAATGCAATTAAAATTTATTAAAACAGTAACGCATTTAATTCCAATATTGGAAGCGCGATAATAAGGCGAGTAATAGGAAGTTTTATTAAAATAGTAATGCAATTAAAATTTATTAAAACAGTAATGCATTTAATTCCAATATTGGAAGCGCAATAATAAGGAGAGTAATAGGAAGCTTTATTAAAATAGTAATGCAATTAAAATGTATTAAAACAGTAATGCATTTAATTCTAATATTGGAAGCGCGATAATAAGGCGAATAATAGGAAGCTTTATTAAAATAGTAATGCAATTAAAATTTATTAAAACAGTAATGCATTTAATTCCAATATTGGAAGGGCGATAATAAGGCGAGTAATAGGAAGCTTTATGGAAATAGTAATGCAATTAAAATGTATTAAAACAGTAATGCATTCAATTCTAATATTGGAAGAGCGATAATAAGGCGAGTAACAGGAAGCTTTATTAAAATAGTAATGCAATTAAAACTTCGATACTCTATACCATGGTCATATACCTAACGAAGCAGTTTAATATTTTCTGTAGAAAGGGTTGTTCTATCTAAGCTATAAAACGTTGAAATAAACTGGATACTGAAGTCAGAAAATCGTTACATACGTAAATATCTTGAAAGTCTGTGGGGTACCTTATATATTTTTTTTGGGGTACTCTAGAATCATTCTATCCCTGAGAACAACAATAAAACTTTACTCTCATCGTTTCCAGTTAATTGTGTGTTGCAAAGTTTTTATCATATTGCTCTATCTGTTAAGTATTTGGCTTGTTATAGTATTTTGGCAGAAAAATTCCAATAATTTTTCCCAGACAGGCATTGTGCCGGTAACTCACTACTCGCTAAATATATTATTTATTATACTATACAAAACATTGGATTTGGTCAGATACGGAGAACATCTTTAATTAACGATGGCTTATGAATATTATCTCCAAAAATATAAAACCTGAATGGATGAACTGATGAACTGAAATTAATATAACTTTATTTTATATACCATAAAATGTAATATTGCCTTTAATTCATTCTATACTATTGGCCACATAATGCTTTACACTTCACCAAAATTTATCAGAGATACTAAGCGAGGCTTTTTAGGTTTGACTGAGTTACATTATTAATGTTAATCCGACATGTCGGTTATCTACCACGAGAATGTTCCCCTTCGACATTTCCCACGATAGCTGGTTTCTCGCAAGCAGCACCTTCGCGGCAGCCAGGTGACTGAAGTACATAGTATCTGTCACGAATGGCAATTGAAAGCTGCTCATCGAAGTCGACTGTGTTTAAGAACGGGTACATCTAGAGTAAAACGGCTAGGAAATGCGTTGATTTAAGTATGAGCATAGTTTATTTAATGTTTGCCTATTCCCTTATATGTACATGATGGATCTATAAATATAAATTTCTTACAATTAATTAAAGTATATTTAAGTTTATCTGTCGCTTGCGACTTTGTTTCTGTGGATTTTAAGTACTGTTCAATATTACTCGATTTTTATTGTGATGTACTTTGTAATTGATTTTTTTTACATTATTTATTAAAGTAAAATAGTCGAAGGAAATAACTGTAGGGAAAATGTTTACTAACAATAAATGTCAAGAAGCTTTGTATTCAAAATTTTTCAGAGAATTGTGATACCATTTTTCTTAACCTTCGACAGGTCATGTGTCTCAAAGTGGGGCCCATTGGGATGTCTTAGACTTATTAAAAACCAGCTGCAATTTCGAAATAAAAATTAAAATTTTGTTATTAATCTAACTTTGAGAGTACTCACAAAGTTAGATTAATTAAATAAAATGACACATAATTTTGCATCCACGTTTACTTTGGAAGATTGGTTTAACAAATCTTCCAGCTTTGGCTATTTGAGGTTATAGATAGGGAGGAATAGAGGTCCACATACATAGGACAACGAACGGACAGAAATGTTGTTGAAATGATTGAAGTGAAAAACTCATTTTCTGTTAATAAAAACATTATAAATATTACTTACGAGTAAAACTTGCGGAACCCCTGTAAGGTCACGTCCACACTTAAGAACATATTTAAAATATTTAAAGGCATATAGTATATTTATTAAACTATTTATAAATTTTAATACTATTTTCCACCACATAAATATGCTGCCTAATTAATCTCACATGGGTGCAAAAATGTGTTTTCCTCTAAAAATTATTGATATAATGATCATTCTAGTCATTCTCTAAACTTCTATTAATGCATTTTTCCATAATTATGATTTTATCACTTTTGGAGGTAGGAAAGAAATATTGTTTGTTGGTATATTCAGCATAGGAGTACCTATTATATTCTGTAAAATTCTTAAAAAATAGTTTTGGAACTTTTAGAATTTATCCTTTCAATTTATATATGAAATAAACATAATATACTTAATAACATACTTTATTTGCATTCCCTCTTTTTGAGTGTTCCTGCTATTGAGAATACGGATTAATATGTTTTATTATTAAAAATTTCAAGTTTCTACGTTAAACGATTTCCGATAAAAGCAGTTGGCTGTGACATACAGACAGTTGGTTAGATAAATAGATGATTTCATAATGGTTCCATTTTTCAATTTTTAGGTAAATACAGCCTTTTATAGCGTCTTATTTTTACATAGTGTAAATGACTTACAGCGAATTTTCTAGAACTCCGTTAACATCTTCCGCCGCATCTGGTCGCAAAAACCAGTCTCCCGCTTCGGCGTCATCCACCACGTGATTTATTTGAAACTCTCCTCGCCGCGTCTCTTGAAGAAAGTTCAATTGCCGGTGACAAATTCCATCACGCGAGCGGTCAACTCCAAATCCGGCAGGTTGTCGCCGCCGACTGGTTCTCAACATCTCTCTGGATACTGCCGTGGACCACACGCGACCGGACACGATCGTTTTGCCTTCCGTGAGAAAATTAAGCTTGGACGAGCTACGTCGCAAAGTCGATGGTCAATGCGACTATTTACCAACCGATAAAAAACTACCTTTAAATGTATTTAAGTTACAAAACCCACACAAAAAATTGCGTTTATAGAAATTTAATTTTGCTTTGCTAATCTACAATCATTATATAAGGAATTGTATTTATTTTGTAATTTATTAGCTTTCCCCGCCACTAGACATGCATTGAACTTTTATTTATATATAAAATTCGGTTCTCATCGAGTCTGTAGGTATTTCACAGAACTCTTAAGGTTCTTTAATATCTAGGATTAAAAGTAGAAGGTAGATTGTTACTTGAGTACCCTGTAGTGTCCCGTAGTGTAACAAATGCCATATTTCCTGTTTCTGTAGGCATTTCACAATTCATCTTAAATGTCTATGATCTAAAAGGAAGCTCTGTACCAAATTTCGGACTTCTAAGCCCAACGATTTGGGCTTTTTTGATATGAAATTCCCAATTTATTCGAAGATTTTTTTAAACATATTAGAGATTTTAAAAATTTCTAACAGATCTGCGCTAGAAAAGATTTAGGTTTGAATAAAGATTATTTAAAATTATTTGAAAGCTTACACTTTCTACTTTTTGGTTAAAAATCTCAAAAGTCTTTGTAGCCTTTTACCTTTCTGTACCAAACGTTAAACAAATTAGAAAAAATATCCTTCGATTTTCTATGAATTATGCAAGAATCGAAGGGGTGCAAAACTGTTAATAATAGAATATTAGTTAATAGTTGAATAATAGAATAAAAGTATTTGGAAGTTCGTTTTTTGTCTTGAAATTTTTTTTTTTAATTTTAGTTACTTTTTTAATCGAGATATTAACTGTTAAAAGAAAAGACACTTTTGAAATTAAACGTCTATATCTTTTTAAGTAATTATCCTATAATAATAAACATATTGAATATCTTTTTTGTATTGATGTCAGAAATCTTAAAAAGAAACTTTCAAAATGTTTCTACAAGTTTATAAAAAAAAAATTAAATTATTATATATCCTGCCAAGCCGGTGTCTATAACCTAAAATGAGACCATATGCAAAATTTTCCGATTTTTCAAACCAATAGGTTTGATCGTGTTTATATATGAGTCAATTAACTACTTTTTTAAATATATAGTGTTGAAACTAAATTTAACTACTGTTATTTTTAAACTCGTTTAGAACTTTCGAAAAAACATAAGTCTGCCCATTATTTTTATTAGCTGCGACAAAGGTAGTGGTACCCAACATTTGGTAATCAACCTACTTATATTCAACTTCTTTTAATCAACAAATTCGAAATTCCAATGATTGATTGTCACGATTTAATCGTTACTAGGTATTACATGCCCTATCACTAGCTACAAACCAAAATTTATGGAGTTTTAATGAATATCGCAAAACAACATTTTTATTTTATTCTGGTTCATTTGCTTGAAGAAGAAAAAATATATTAGACAAATGTACAGATTGAGGTTTGTCAGTCTAATTATTTATCCCAACTTTATTTTTAGGTACTTAAGATTAATAAACATATTACATTATTTTTCCCAAACTAATTTTGATACCTGTTACTTCGATACTTAGAGATTCAATTTCGAAAACCACTGTCATTAATCTTGGTATAGATACTTATTATAAGACAGTAGTTTCTTTTTACGCTGTAAAAACTAACTACTACTTTAATATCTATAGTTCCAATACTTTGCAGTGATAAATCAGTCAACCAGCATCTGCCTCTTTATATAAGTTTACGTAAGGATAGATTACTCAGTACCTACTTATCATCAAAGTTGGTCGAGTATAAGGAGTTACTACATGAACAAATAACGATAAAAATAGTAAATTTTTGGACGGTGCCAGGATTTTTTTTTATAAAATTATGAACACATCTCTATCTGTCTCATAGACTCGATCTGTCTGGAAATAAATATAGATTTAGAAGTTTTCGTACATGCAATAAAAAAATTCCAAAAGTTATATAATATACTATGAAATTGCATGCCAAACTGGAATGTTAATTATTGGTATATATATCAAAAATTAACTGTTGTTATCAAAGATTTAAATTTCACTTACATATTCACTAAAAGTCACTCATTAGTTTAAGTGAAAGGTTACAAAAAACTTTTTTGCTTCGTAGCTCACTTTACAATTTCTTTTCCGTAAACACCCTGCTTTCCTAATATTGAATTTTCCTCAACAAATTAATATCAAATGTATTAGTCGCAACTGAAAAAAGAGAAACATGTATAGTTTTACTGAAATATTTACTAAAAAATTACTTTTCTTAGAAATTCGTAAATCCTACAGCCCCTAAACCTATTTATATTTTAGAAAATTAATTTTCTTCTTAAAATTCAGGAAATAAATGAACAGTGTTCGTCTCTTACACTCTTTTTTATAAGGCTTAATTCGACCAAATCCCTGTAAAGCTTTGGTGTTAACAAGTCTGATGAATAAGTTATTATTCACAGTGCGTACATACGCGATGCATTGCTGTATGGATGAAAACTTGTCAAAACACTGCACATGAACATAATACACCACAAAGAAGATACATAAACGATTTTGTGAAATATCAAATAAATCATTTAAATATACATCTATGGTACATATAAACCCTATTCGGTGTTTTATATCTTTCACCGAACGCCTGAATATAGATGATGACATGCCGAAATGTGGTCCGCTAACTTCTCTTGATATATCTCCTGGATCCTAAGAAAGTCAAAGTCGACCTCTGGAGGGTTTGCTCTAAATTCTCCTTCCATAATAACTAAAGTAATTAGACTACTGTATACCATTAGCTACAACTACTTGTACCAAAACGAAAAAATTTCCAACCCAGTTCCAAATGAGACCAAAAAATATTTTTTATAATTTCTAATGTGCTATAATTTCTAGAGATATTCTTTGTATTTTCGGAAGCATAATGCCTTTTCAGGCTAACGCCTCTTTTTTATCAAAATTAACAATCAGATTTATATAAATAATACAAATTTGTAAGATAAATTGAATAATAACTCTGACTAATCGGCCATTTATATCACTAATCAACTTTGATCTTTCGATTGACATGACATCACTGTTTCTGCTGATAAAACTCTCGTCCGGAAAGTGTTGTAATATATTATGTCATCTTTTCGAGAATGGTATCTACTAAATACTTTTACGATCTAATAAAATAGTGTTGTAAAGATATGAAACATGATTAATAAAATATCTACAGAACATTAGTATAATGTAAAATAGAAGATTATGTTAAACAACTTATGTACAACAAATTCAATGACGCAGTAGTGAGATTATTGTAGGATAATTGCGGAAAGTAACTTTAAAAATAATATAATATCAAAGATAGAATAATGGTGAATCGAATCGAAAAGAATATTTAACTACTTTAGCCATGTTAAATATTATTAAAACTCATTTCAACTAAAACTTTGCATTGATATACATTGGCTCCGTAAAATGTAAAATGTTTGATTTTTGATCAAAAATCTAAAAAAATCAAAGATACCAATTCGGGATTTGGGATCCACGCGTGCGGAATTTTTCGAGAAGAGTTTCGACAACTCTTCAGATTATTCCAGAATATTTTATTAAGCGTTATGACCGAAGTGAACCCAATTAATGACGAATAACAAAGAAAATGGAACTAAACGGACATCAAATACGGACTCTTCTATTTTTTGAGTTTTGTCTGGATTACGGCGTAAAGACTACTACAAATAACATATATGCCATCCAAAAACAAACCAACGGAGTCCTAAGAGACGAGTAAAATCAGTTGGTTCAGAAAGGTCAACAATGTGAACTCTTCATCATCATCTTATAAAAGAACTCTGTTCCGGCCGTCCTCTTGAATTAGAAGTCTTCAGTTATGTGTCATAATCGTTGTGATTATGACACATAACTGAAGAGGATTCCTGACTACTCGTTAATTTATTGAAGAACTTAATTTCTGTCAAAGTACAATAGAGACGCATTTTCATAAATTAAGAAAAGTTTCAAAATAAAATACTCTGGTAACACCAAGAATAGTTGGGTTTAAAACCTTAAGAGCTGACGCAAAATTAATATATAAACGGTAACGGAAGTGAATTTGCAAACGTGGTACAATGTCTCATGTAAAATGGAACGTTCTGAATGTGTGAATGCTCTCAATGTTGTGAACGCTATCAGAAAAAAACTGCTATCTAAATTAATATTCGCAGACATACGAACAAGATGCTGCTCACTAGTAGAACTTGATTTTCTCATCATCCTACACTTTATCTGATCAAACATCCGACTACTACTCGTCCATTTTTAATAGAAATTCACTGACAGCGAACGCTTCCTACGTTTCTGCCTTAATATCTCACTCGGCATCATTAACAAAAAGCATTTAAATACGAAACCGTCATTAATATCCATTGTAATGCTCAGCGCAGGGGGGAGTCTTTGGTTGATTATTAATCACGGACTTTGCGTCTGGATATGAACAACGAGATAAGATCATCAATTCCATCGCGATACTTACAAGATGTGCAGGTGTTGGACTACATTTATTGACTGATTGATTGCAAACCTGTGTTAAATCAATGGATTCGTTAATGAGCTGATCATAACGGTCTCTTGAAGACATATTTTATATTATAGTGTAAAAGTGTTATGGATTGAAAAATGTTTCTTATAGGTAGTCGCTCAATACGATGAATTATGAAAAGAAAATTGGAATAAACAGGATCCGACACTGTATTTTTAATAAAAATATACTTGATACATTCTTATTATGCATTCTAGTTTTATTATGTTGTAATTTCTTTTCTTTTATGATCTACATATATACAACAAAGTCCCTTCCTGCGTCTGTTTGTCTATATGTGCCCGATTTTCTCAATAACTACTGAACGGATATATTGATTCAAACAGAACGTATAAAAATACTCATGACTTTTCCATTATGAATATTTTGGAAAACTGTGACGATGAATGTCATTGAAGTTAAAAAAAAACATTCGTTGGAGAGTTATCTTGGCGTGCGCTTCTTAAACAGTTAGATACACATAGAAACAATACGTAACAGCATTAATCTCCACAACATTTCCATATCTGCATATGTGTATATATTATTCAATAAAGTCCATGGCTGCATATGTATATATGTAATTCAACAAGGTCTTTGACTGTATATGTATATATATATTATTCAATAAGGTCCATGACTGTATATATGTATATATTATTCAACAAAGTCCATGACTGCATATGTGTATATATTATTCAATAAAGTCCATGGCTGCATATGTATATATGTAATTCAATAAGGTCTTTGACTGTATATGTATATATATTATTCAATAAGGTCCATGACTGTATATATGTATATATTATTCAACAAAGTCCATGACTGCATATGTGTACATTTTATTCAATAAGGTCTAAGACTGCATATATGTTTATATTGCATGAAATCGATAATAAACATTTTACTGTTAAAAAAGAAGTAATTTTTCAACTCAGTATCTAGAGTTTATTTTGCATAATAACCTTCAAATTCTTATCAAATGAGTTTGCAGTGGTCTTCTTCGACGAATTTTTTTATTGAATAGTTTCAAAGTTATAACGGTATTTTAAATAAGCAAAATTGTACGCGAGGCCTTTCACGCACTGCACGGTATGCGTTCAAACGTGATCGACGATAACGGGCCTGTATACGTCAAGGGGTGAGAGTGCTCGCTCCTATATCACTTAACATATGGTATACACCCCGTTAAAAAAATATGATAATATCCGTAGTTTGAAAAAAATATTTGCCCACCCTTATGAAACGAGAGTGTGTCGGCAATTGTAGATTCTACATTTTCGTTCCGAGTTCAACCTAGGTAAGTGATCAGAAAATTCTAATAACCCCAAGTTCGTATGTAACGGAATTATAACCCTTAAAATGTAAGATCGATTGTGATGACATTTTGCAGGTAGACGTACTTGCATAATGGGGATGCATTTCAAATCACTTGGGGATGAATTTTCTTTTCTCGCACCACTTCGAGTGAGATATCATTGAAGAAATTTTTAAAAATTGAATCAAAAATGTCCACTAATATTTTCTAATACAGAGCAATTCGCGAAATATATGTCTCATAGTGTCACTGGCCTTCGAATTTCTGCATAATGTTCCTCGCCTCTTAATTTTCTAATCATGTATGTAGTAAATATTTCCATGAAAAATTATTATGATTATCTTGTATTAACAAATGTAAGAGATATGGTTTTCCCGTCATTTTCCATCAAAATTTAATCGTTTCCTAAATCTAAAAACTATACACTTTCTTGCAATAGTAGTTTTAAACCGTGGCTTCGCTCACGTTGAATTTTTAATGAGACAAAATTTTTCTCTTGCACTAATTTCCGCATCTCAACAATACCCTTGACTGGAACAAAGGTATCTTATATCTTAGCTTGAACTTTAAAACTAATCGTTGAGACAGTCTCAAAAATGTATATTAATCAGCTCTTTAGTCCTCGCGCTTGTTTGACAGTCTCAAAAATATATATTCGTCAGCTCTTAAGCCCTCGCCTCGAGCTCTGTACATGAATGCTAATAATTCATCTTCAAATACCTTAGAGAATATCAGACAAACAAACGTATCCTACATTTTAATCTGATCCTCAAACATTATTCCAGTAAGAGTGGGATTCTTACATCTAGAGTCTAGTAATTTCGCGCTCTCAGACAGACAGACAAACAATGATTGTGATATCTATCCTTTTTTTATTTCAGTTGTATCCCTGATACTACATAAAAAAATGTTCATTGTACAAAGTCACCCGCAAGAACGATTTTGAATAATAATCTCATGAGGAATGGCGTGATGATTTCCATTGCAAATGTTGACGTTTCACTAAAATTAGTCGAGTGGTTTGTGTATGATTCACGCACGTTGCCATTTTAATATACTAGTTGGCCTGTGCAAATAATTCGCAAGTCACCGAAGGTAGAACACGAAAATAAGTAGATGAAAAATATTTTCTTTTGTAAAGCAATAATAAAAGTCTCATTGTAAAAAAAAATATTATAATGTACAACATGTTATATTGTAAAATATTATAAAAAGCGGATATTGCCTTTTTCAAATATTTTTTTTATAACTATTTAAACGATTGTTGTCTAATTACTGTTTGAACGACTGACGGACATTACGACGGTCAAAGAGATAGTCCATAGGTGACGCTGTTTCAAATTATTATTATTTGGACGAATTTCTATTCAGCCTGATTACCAACAGATGGCGCAGTTTACAATATAAACAGCTTTGAGAAATAATTAATAGAGAATTAAAAAATTAATTTTGAATTATTTGTTTATTTTTTGTCATTAGCGGTAACGGTAATCTCCAAATTGATAGCTAAATAATTGTCGTGTATAGAGATAAATGCGTATCAACAGACATATTTCTTTATTTCTTCTGTAAAGACATTAGTATTTTAAGCAAACAAAAGAGTTAAAATCGGAATATGACAATGTAAATTTATTTTATTTCTCTCAAACTATTCAAAATGAAAACAGTCATGCCATATACTTTTACCATTCTCTGTCTCCAAGTTACTGAGTCCATAAATACGATATAGTTCAGGTTTATCGAACAACATATTCTTAATAACTATACATATGAAGGTACCAAACATAGCTGCGGCCACGTTAATTTTAAAATTATTAGAATAATCTACATGGTTTTTTTATTCTGCTCCCACATAACATTTAAATAATAGAACCGATTTAGATTCAACCTTATACATTAGCATAGAGCATTTGTACAGGTAGACACGTATTATATTTTATAATATTAAATTCAAAATACATCTGTTGGGTAGAACTCGTAATAAAAGGTTCCCAATACGTTTATATCGTTTTTCTGTTATATAATTTATATACATAAATATTAGCTTTCATTATGTAAATATATTTCTTAGTATGCCTTCCACAAGTAGAGGACAAATAATTTGATTACCTGTGTCTCTTAAATTTATTAATGCGAAATTATCAAAATCATTTTTCATTGAAATAAATAACTAAATGCCTTTTTATATTTTATATGGTTAGAATGATAGGAGATGAGAGACTTTGTACAGACTATATCTCACGAAGGAAACGCAATGTAGGAAAATACTAGCAGACATTTTCGACTAAACTTTAAAAAAAATTCTTCAGTGATGCTCTTCGAAATCTCCCTGATGTACCTCGAAAAAAATATTTACCATAGTGTCGGAAAAGTTATTTACATATTTTTAATTTATTTTTATGTGTTAACGTAACATAAGTAAGTTTGTCTACAAAATGTCGTCACGATCGATCTTAAACTGAATAGGTTATAATGCCGTTATATTCGAACGGACAAGTGGATCGACGTAGATGATGAAGTTATGAGGGTCCTATTTTGGCCATTCAGCTAAAGAACCTTGAAATACGGACATATTTCTATCTTTAAAGCTGTTTGATTTCTTATTTACATAAATATAAAAACATAAACAATAAAATAATATTTTATTATTTTGCACAATAGAGTACAATTTACCACAAACGCAAGGTTGTAATCAATATTTTAGCTGAATTTAAGGGACTGAAAGCAAACTCTTTTCGTGTTTTAAACTATGCATATACACACAAACGCTCACACACGCGCACAAGCACACACGCTCAGACGCGCACACCCGCATACCCGCAAACGCGCACACACGCACACGGGCACACGTGCCCACGCGCACACGCGCACGCGCACCTATATATATACATAGAAGTAAATCCTAACAAAAATCGATTACATTGAGTAGTAAAAATTTCACTATCTTACAAAAACTAGTAGTTTCATGTGCAATAAAACATAAACATTTAAAGTGATAAAAGTATTTATTAGACTACAGTACATAGTTACACGTTAACAAAACAAGTATAAAACTATTCGAACATTAAGTACCGGTATCCTAAAAAGTTTTTTGTCGCCATTTCGCACGTCAACATAATTTCAACGTGGTTTTTTAAAGTAACCCTTTGATTTTGACCACTATGTACCTTAGTACATAATTCTGAATAAGAAATCTGTGTAACTTCACCTAATGTCGCCACATAAGTTTTTAAATTCGTAAATATACAAAGAAAAATTCTTATGTTTAGACATTAATACTAAAGCTAGATAAAGCTAATTTCATGCGCAATTAGACAATACTGTACCATTCTGTGCCCATTTCAACGCGCCTCTTGTATAGAGTGTTGTATTTAACATTCAAAATTGCCTTAGTATAGTCCGTTTTTGGCGCATTAAAACGGTATTGCAATGTGCCTATCGCTTTTGTACTCGCTTAATCATATCAGAATAGGTAGCAAAGGATTCCAGATTTCAACAGCATACTAAAGTCGAGATCGAACAAGAGCTGTGTAAAATATACGATAAGTTCTCATCTCCCTGAAGGATTTGGCAGTCCTCAACACGAAACACAGCAATAGATAGGCCGGTGTGGTAATTTGCTCCACGTGAATGTTAACGTGTAATGAAACTACGTGATGTAGTAGAAATAATACTACATCACGTAGTTTCATTTAATTGTCAATAATGAATTTCTACAAAATTAACGCCAAATATATTCAATATGTGTAATTTAGAATAAAAAATAGCTCCAAGTTCACCTATATCATGAACAGACTCCAATGAAATACCACCAATATTTTAGAGATGGGAATGGACCATGTTATTTTTGGAGAAAGTAATCGATTTGCACTTACTGTAACTTAAGTGTATTTTATTGGCACTACAGTAGGCGTCGAGCCTGTAATATCTTCTTGTAGGTGAATGCAATCGGTATTGCCTATAATTTTTTTAAATATTTTAAGATCATCAGCGCACAACAGGAACTTTCTATATCTATTGATTTATATATATATTGATTTATAAGGATGACAATATTATTTATATGATAATTTTATGTAGGATAGTTTTAGAGCTATTGTTAAGGAGGTATCATAAAGCTTTTTCCAAAAATCATTTCACGTAGAAACTTAAAATTTGGCATAGGGATAAAATATATTATGTATGTTATATGGGTGTGTGTGATGTGTATATATTAATTGAAACAACAAGTTATGGAGATTCAAAAATAATTATTTTTAGAATTTTATGTACGACAGATAATTCTGAAGATATTGTTAAAAATGTCTACAAAAAGTAGGTCCTATTAAATCTCCGAAATTACTAAAATTAACATTTTGCGTAAAACAAAATTTCTGGAAGTGATACTGCTAAACCGATAGCGATACGCGAGCTATATCGTGATATACCGCGATAGCGTTACCGCTATACCGATAGCTCAATAGCGATATCACTATACCCACAGCCTGATAGCGACAACGCTATACCGATAGCTCAATAGCGATATCACTATACCCACAGCCTGATAGCGACAACGCTATACCGATAGCTCAATAGCGATATCACTATACCCACAGCCTGATAGCGACAACGCTATACCGATAGCTCAATAGCGATATCACTATACCCACAGCCTGATAGCGACAACGCTATACCGATAGCTCAATAGCGATATCACTATACCCACAGCCTGATAGCGACAACGCTATACCGATAGCTCAATAGCGATATCACTATACCCACAGCCTGATAGCGACAACGCTATACCGATAGCTCAATAGCGATATCACTATACCCACAGCCTGATAGCGACAACGCTATACCGATAGCTCAATAGCGATATCACTATACCCACAGCCTGATAGCGACAACGCTATACCGATAGCTCAATAGCGATATCACTATACCCACAGCCTGATAGCGACAACGCTATACCGATAGCGTGATAACAATACCGCTAGACCGTTAGCGCAATTCCGCTATACTTATAGCGCGATAGCGATACCGCTAAATCTATAGCGCAGTACCGATACCGCTATACTGATAGCGCAATAGCGACACCGCTATACCTACAACGCGATAACAATATTGCTATAGCGGTGATACTAAAGCTTACACTTTTTCGATATTTTTACGCCTATGAATAATATATTACGCAATATAACCCGTAAACAACATTTCTGAAAATGATATTTCGAACTGCTAAACCGATACCGATACCGCGAGCTACATCGATACTCGATAGCGCGATAGCGATACTACTATATCTACAACGCGATAGGGACATCACTTTACCGATAGCGCGATATCTTTGAATGTCCTTTCATTTCTTACATTTTTTTTGTACAGAAACTTTAACTCGTTTGTTTTTTTATTTTACTACACTGAATTACAAACTCTAACATCAAGAATTCAACGCATTTGAATGACATTGTAATGTCAAACAACACCTTGTTGAATTACAAGAAAACAAAGAAGAACACTTAATGCAGTAGAAATGTTTTATTCATACCAAGAATGTTCTAGTTTTAAGAAAATTTAAATATAAACATTATAAATTTATTCATTTAATCGAGAATTCTGTTCATATGTTGACAGCATCATTTATAAAGTGCAAATTTGTGTCGACATAAATATATAGTTCATAAAAAGAAGTAAAATGTTAAGTAAACTTTAACAAAATAAAGTCAAACTTTTAACCCTACATAATTATATATATAAGATAATGCATTCCTTTTTTTACTTGATATTAACTTTATTGGATGTTAACTTAAAATCCTTAACCTCTAATTGATAAGAATTAGTTATTAATTCTACCACGACCCATCTGATCACATTTTTAAGAAATAATCAAGATATTTACGATCTGATTTTACCATTTCTTTGAATAGTTTAAATATTTTTCACAATCCAAACTGTCTTCACAGTAGGTTCTACAATCGATTATAGACCGTGCATGAGCACAAAGCTTACTTGAAAACGATAGAAGTAAGAAACTTTGATTATATGTCGGTCAATATCAGAGTAGTATTTTATCGATAGAAAATAGTAAACTATCTCAACAGTAGATGCTACAATTTGTTTGATCCGATTATGTAAGAGTATAGAGACCGTGCAAGAGCATAGAGCTTACTTGAAAACGATAGAAGTAAAAAACTTTGATTGTATATCAGTCAATATCAGAACAGTAATTTATCGACAGAAAATAGTAAACTATCTCAACAGTAAGTTCTACAATTTGTTTGATCGGATCATGTAAGAGTATAGCGACCGTGCAAGAGCATAGAATTCGCTTGAAAACGATAGAAGTAATAAACTTTGATTATATGTCGGTTAATATCAGAACAGCATTTTATCGACAGAAAATAGTAAACTATCTCAATAGTAGGTTCTATAATTATTTTTATCGGATTATGTAAGACTATAGAGACCGCGCAAGAGCATAGAGCTTGCTTGAAAACGATAGAAGTAAGAAACTTTGATTATTTGTCAGTCAATTTCAGCGCAGTATTTTATCAACAGAAAATAGTACATATCAGTTTTAGCACATTCAATTCTTAAAATGTTTTTAATCAACACATTACACGATGTCATGAATAATTTTGATTGATTACAATATGCACGCTATGGGGACTTCACATGACAAAACGAGAGCCTGTTAGATAACCACCCTTCGTAAATGTTAGATAACAACACTTTTGTAATAAATTATATTGTAATCAGTTTGGTTATCATCCTCACAAATACGTAGACGATTTGTTTCAAAGGAAACATCCTGTTAATCTTGTTTCCAACGATTAGTTCATATCACCATAAATATGTATCTGTCAACTAGTCAAAGTAATATGTTTGAAATATTAGTTTCTTTCCAAATATTATCTATATGTTATCTGTAAACCCTAGACTATAAATATTCAATAATTAATCATAAAAGACATGATTCTCTTATAACATTAGTAGTAGCAATATCTCTGTATCTTTGTATATTTCTATTTCCTTTTATAATCAATTAGTTTAAATGAAAGTATGGTTTTTAGAAGTCAACTTAATCTTCCGTCTCATAACAAGCCACGTAACTAAACGATTATTAACTTATCACCAAATGGTACTGACAGCATCTCTCGTAGTCCCTATAGGATGTCCGGTCTGTCTTTTTAGGATTCCGTGGTAAACCTTCCATCCATCCGTGACAGCCTCGCATTGTCTATATTCTAGACCTACGTGCATTGTCACGAAAATGCCTATGGACGTCTTGTAAGTAGATTCTTTAGGTAGAGATCCGAATTAATTGAAACATTTAGATTTGCCGCCCCGTATGATACGAGTATACAGTGAAAGATGAACATTATTTTTCTCTTACCCTATAAAGTGTTAATTTCTCGCCAAAAAAGAGATTTCAAAATCACATCAACCTAGAAGAGTCCAGACTCTTGGATATGCAAAATATCACTAGACGGCTCAAAAGGATAAAACCATTTGAACTTGCCAGATATTAGAACACTAAGTGATTTAATGGAAATATCACAGTTTAAAAAATTCTTAGAATATTAATTTAGAAATTAATTAGTCGTTAATTTTGTAATTAATTTTAATAACGATTTAAAAAAATCACCGAAACTGGGTATTCATTTGCTATTTTTCATTTTTGAACTCAGTTTTTTCAATTTTACGTTTGAAAGTAATGTGCAATGCAAGTCTTATTAATTATATAATCGAGTGTTTGAAGAATGGAAAAAAATCTAGGTAACATTAAAGGTTAAATTAACATTAACATTATCAAGAGATATAGAGAATTACGCAACTCTAATTTATGCATACTTTAACACCACTTGGCTTATTTTTAAATGATGTCAGAAGGAAGAGGTTCTCAATTCGAAACAATTTTTTAATGTATCTTATTTTTAATGTATCTTATTTTTTTAATGTATCTTATTTTTAATGTATCTTATTTTTTTAATATATCTTATTTTTATAAATGCAACTGTAAATTAAAATCATGTTACCGGATGTGTATTATTCTTTTTTTTTTGTTCGAAAGGAAATGGTTTCGGATAGTACCCATGTAAATGTGTTCAGAACTTGATGATGGACTACGGAAGAATCGTTAGGCAATTGTCAACGGATGAAAGTATGATATGACGTTGAGAAATTTGATACCGAGTTTGTGCTCATTTGACAAATGATGGACATAAATATATTTGGAAAATTATGCTACTGCCAAAAGTTTTCAGAGTCGATGTGATATGGAAAGTGGGGTTTATATGGTGTACGTGAGTGAAGAAAGAGAAAGAGAGGAACCGTCGACTTGGCGCCGAATCCTAAAATTTATAATAGTAAAAGCATTTTCCAAACTTATCAGTGTTCAGAAATAATAATTATTGCAAAACTTCCAAATAAATACTCGCATTTTTATTATTTTAAAGTTTTAATACTTTTATGTCCATTTTACCTTATAAATACGAATATATATATATATATATATATATATATATATATATATATATATATATATATATATATATATGTGTGTGTGTATATATATAGACGTTTTGTTGCACATACCTATATAATCTTTAAAAAGCTATATATACGTGTACGTTTCTTTTGCGTCTTGTCTATTTATCCAAAATTTTAACAGAACATCGACTTCTATAGACCGTAATTTTCATCCAACTCTATATAACGATACGACTCCCTCCACGACAAATCTTCATCGTAAATTTTAAATCTCCTCATCGTTATTGTCAATTTACACCTCAATTTACTCTGAAGATCACCACCAGGTCATCGTGCATAAGATTGTCTGGCAAGCGAAATAAACAACACTTCGCTGCTCCTTCAAACAACTCTAAACGGAGAATGGCTGCACGATAATTGAAAAGACATTGATGTATCTCCGTGTTTGAACTTTGACGCTGGTATCAAGAGCCTGGTTACTCAGCGACAATGTATGCAGCTGGTTGAGCTTTCATTTTCGATACATTCCTCGCTCATCAGCGCAGGAGGAATGGGCACACAGGTGGGCTTATCATGACGGCTTGTCCGCAGCCGGACGTTTGCTCCGATGGATGTTTCTGTTAATGATATTTCTAGTTATCTATAATGATGCAAAGTTATTTGCTGTATGTTCATTTACTTTCTTAGAAATTATTTATATGACTTAGATAAACTTTTGGGATAAACGTATGCATCATAATCTATACGTGTAATAAAATTGTAACAGAGTGAATTCCATACATTGAAAATATTTTTAAAAAAGTGATTGACTAAGAATAATAATAGAATAATAATAGACGCCAGAAAAACTTATTTTATAATTTCTGTCTGTTTGTCTGTACGTTAATTTTTACGGGCCCATAAGATAATTTTATTTCTATTTACACACGAATGAAGTCGTAGGCACAGCTAATTATGACTAAAACAAGTTATGGAATTAAAGTCGAACTAGTTTAATATCGAATTCATAAAGTATGTGAAGGACGATAGTATTTTTTATGATATATTAGGGATAAAATGTTAAAAAGTTTCATATAAAAATGTATCAAATTTATATTTTTAGGTTAGCAATCGTATACTGAATATCGCTAACATTCATATACCTTTATACACCAAACAAGATGGCCTTGAACAATGATTTTTTTGGTTAATCTTACACCCCGAAAAATTGTTTCTCGCATCGGAAATCTAACTTCCCTTATTTTACATCTACATTATCATTGGGTAAGTACTTTCTCCGCCTATGTCAAATTTTAATTTTTTATGTCAAATGGCTTATAAGAAAACATGAATGGAGAGACAGAAAATGAAGTGATTCAATAGATTTCCGTTCCACGGAATACTAGAAGGAAGGCAAATATTGACAGAAAAAGTGCATTTTATTGCAATTTTACTGTCCGTGTTCAATAATGGGAATTACTAAATAGGTTAACTAAACCATTAAACCCTTTGTGAAATATAGTAATTTAGATTTATAATAGAATAATTTCGTACTTGTTGGTAAAGATGTAGAAAATGTCAATCTAGATAATGAATTTTTTTAAATATATATATAACCTTCAATTTTAGAATATATACTATAACAACCACTATCACATACCCATAACAACCTAAACAAACATAGATAATAAACTTTTTACACGATTACCATTTTCATATATAAACCATCATTGAATTTTCGAACATGTCCTATAACAACCGCTATCACATACCTATAACAACCTACACAACCATAGATAATAAACTTTTTACACGATTTCCATTTCCATACATAAACCATCATTAAATATTCAAACATATCCTATAACAACCACTATCAGATACATATAACAATCTACACAACCATAGATAATAAACTTTTCACACGATTACCATTTCCATATATAAACCATCATTAAATTTTCGAACATATCCTTTAACAAACACTAATTCTTTACGCAAACAACGTACGAGTACATTGAAGCTTATTATGGTTTATAATAATACTCGAGCAGTTACAGTCATCGTGATTAATATGACGAATTATGTCCGATCAACGATGAATATTGACTGTCTACATTCTAAATATTTCAAAACTTTCGGTATTTACGACGTTTATTGTATCAGTACAAATATTATAACCATGATTTATTTAGTTTTAATGTTAACAAAATTGGAAGATACTTCGGACTTTTGAAATCTTTGGAAATCTCCCTTCTCTTGAAAGGAAAAAATATAAAAATTATAGAATATAATTACCTGAATAAACATATTTTTACATACACATCTAAAATAATAACTATGCATTCAGAATACAACATTCAGAATATAAATTACTTACCGCCTTAATATTTCTTCTACGATTTAGCTGTATTTACTAAATTCTGGTAACTATGGATGCAATCTCTGGTGGTTCCAAAATCGTCACGGAATATTGCCTAAAATGAAAATTCGACAAGTTTGATTTTAGCGTGTATTAATTCATAACGAGTATACCGAATTTCAAAATCTCAATCCAGATCCAATCCACATAACATTTCCCCCTTTTTTCCTCCTGGCACACATAACATTATTTAGCCTGAATTGTCACATATGCTACATTACTGTAGTCCGCACTAACGGAGTAATTAATTATAATTTCAATTTCGATGCCTAACGTTGTCTATTCTTCACTATTCTGATGGTCATATGATACTCCATCAGAATCAGATACAATTTCTTCATATTCTTAAAATGTTTAAAACGCATTGGATTGTTGCTCATTTAGCATAAAAATTGCCGAAAAGATTCATCCTACGTGAAAGCTTTTCTTTACACAAGTATACGATTATTTTTTTTTAGATTTTTGACAATAAAAAAACTATTCCAATAAGCACAAATTGAAGGATTGGAATAAAACTATAAAAAAAACCTTTACCTCAGCGTGTACTACAAAATAAGATCAATTTTCGAGCTTTTCCCAAAAAATGAAATGTCGCCATTATCTCATAAATCCTCAGATTTCATACTAAGATAAAAATGGCATAGTTAGATGTAAACGACCTTGCCTATCATACCTTTAGAGGAACACCACGACGCACCGAGGACGTATAGTTTGAATATAAGACCACTGATTATTCCCATACGACATGTTCTTCATCTTGTTGCTAATAGATGAACGTTTGTTGATTACGTGTCAAATAGCACTCAGACAGTCAGTCAGTCAGTGTTAACCATATTGCTGCCAGATGAGTCTATTTATTTCCACACTTATTGCTGCCAGATGTTTCGTTCAATATACAGGATCCATCGAAGATATGTATATTAAATGAAAAACTGCTGACGAATTCCTTACCACAAATTATACATGTTCTTTATCTTATTGCTAATCGATGGTTATTTATTGATTACATTTCAAATATCAGGCAGTCAGTTAGTGTTACAGTCTTTACAGTATGTATGTTTGCATAGATATATCAAATTAAATAGAAATTGTAAGGCTTCATACACATTCGTATCCACTTTTATAGTTTGTTTTCATTTCCATAATTTAATCACAAAAACCTGAAAAATATTAATTTCTGAAAAAACTTTTATAAATGTGTAAGCGGCTTTAAACGTCGACGCATACCCTTGACATTTTTTTCCTACATGTTCTTTTCTTAGAATTGAAACATTTTTAGCCCCGTTTTACATTTCGTCAGTGGAATGAGTCAGACTGTTACCGATCTGATGTAACCGGGTTAATTGTTACATATATGTTACGTATGTATATCATATATTCAAGTCATAGTAGTCGTAGTAAATTATACGAAATGTGGAAGAGAAAAGCTGCAGGAAGGGGCGAGACGGAGAGGAGGAGAGGAGAGGAGCGAGAAGGGAAAAGGGGAGGGGATGCAAAGAGAGACATAGATGGATAAACTCGTAAAGACGTAGATGAATAAATTGGCGAAGACTTACAGAGAAGGAAAAACAACAAACACTTCTAACATGCGTAGCGACCTAGGTTAAAAGACGATTTTGAAACATCCCATTTGAAAATGACCCATTTTTGAAAATTGTATATGTCCTACACTTTTAAGGATCTAATAGACGTTTGTGTATTTAAAGTGTTTAGATTTGCTCACATTCAGTTGCTTACATTTCTAGTTTATTAATCAACGTTGAAATATATTTAGACATAGATCGTTGAAAATTAAATGAAACTACGTGATATAGTATTATTTCTACTTTCTGTAAGTTCTTTACCACGACCTAGATTTCGTTGTTTTACAACATCTCCCACATGAAGATAATATATTCGATATTATATTCAATATTCAATATTAAGCTTCAAAAAGCGATGTACGCGAGATCTCGTTAGGGGGAGCGAAACATTTGTAAAATCAGTGCGATAAATTGTAGTGGTTAATAAATTATTATCTTCAATTTTCTAGTCAGGTTTTATGTTGAAATTTTTAATTAATTTTCACTTCCAAATACAGTCTATGAACTTCGTTCAAAAAATAAGAGACACTCGAGTTTTCTAACCTGTTGCTCTCGAGTTCCTTTGTTTTATTCTTCTTCTTCTAAGGGTGCCTCTCCGGCTAGTGAAGGTTGACAGCCAGCTCTGGGTATTTGATTTTGTTCCTGTAAAACGAAAGAGTTCGATTGTACTAGTAAACCTTTTCGATTTGTATTATTACAAATGATTAAACTTGATTGATCATTGCAAAAGAGATCATGATTGCATATTCTAGTACTTTTTCGAATACATAATTGTGTCAAATTTTGAACAGATTTTTGTTATTATTGTAACGTTAAATAAAGTGACTTGATTAAAAAGACATAAAAAGAAATAGTGTAACATGTAACAATAGTCTAAAAGGTTTACAATTTTAATTAACCTTTTAACCTAAATCGATTAAACTTGTTTGATTGTTGCAAAAGAGATTATGTTTCTATATTCTGGTGTATTTCCCGATACATCAATATGCCAAATGTTAACCAGCTTTTTTGTTATTATAACATTAAATAAAGTGACTTGATTTAAAACACGTAAAAAGAAATTGTGTAAAATGTAACAATAGTCTAAAAGGTTCACAATTTTAATTTACCTTTGAATTCAAGGTATTGATTGAAATTATATATATAGAAAATGTTTTATGTAAATTGAATACATTTCTCAGTGAGAGGGGCAAGACTTAATACTCTCTACGAGATTGCTGATGTGTAAGTAAATGTAACGAAGTACTTCTTTAATTATGCTATCCCGTCTTAATACGAGATGAACATGACTTAAGATATCTAACTGAGATAATGACATCACATAAACCGAACCGTGGGAAACGATATCATGTAAGACAATCTTATTAAAATTAAAAGTCTTTCATACCAAATAACCGGACCTGTCACATCGAAAGCGGATGGAATCAATCCGAATACAGTTAGTGATGAAGCGAAAACATCACTTTTAGTGAAACATACGGGCGGGCAAAATTTCTTTAACATAAACCATACTGGAAAGTAATTAAAATCAATATCATTAACAGCATATCCGGTTCAAAATTTTGGCTCCCGTCCGGCGAATAAATATTTATAAAAGTTTAATTGCTTGTTAATTAGAAAATTAATCGTTTCGAATTAATTAAAAGCGTTGAATGTGTCGGTAGTGTCGTTTCGCGGTGTATCGTATTTAATCAAGAGTTTAATCTTAAACACGTCTAAGATTGTAATCTAAATATAAGTTACGTGTTAAAATTTAATATATGAGGCTGCGAACGAATTAATTAAATAGATTGAAGAGATTAAGAGAAGAAATAGAATTGAATCCTAAACGCGGGTTGTTAAAGTGTTTTAGGCTAAGTAATATAAAGTTTACAAAAATAGTAATACAAAAAAACGTTATCAAGAAGTCACAATATAAATCTCTATATGTATTGTAATATCATAGCTCATAACGTTTGGTAGCACTAAGCAAAATAATGAAAAAATACTTAAAGACAATTTGTTAATAAAAAATACATGGACAATGTGCAAGGTTTTTGATTTTTGATTTTTTTAAATTTTTCTTTCGTTTCTGCTAAAAATAATAAATACTCGGAAATGACATGAATTATATTACTTATGTTTGAATAAAATAAAAAATATAAAATAAGTAATTTAAATATAAATTATTGTTCGCCATTTTTTTACGAAATAAGAAATATTATTGACAAAGAGCCTGTAGAAAGTGAAATTACATCTATAAAATTTTAAAAAATGGGCCCATAATACGACTGTGACAATGGAGTGGGGGAAGATCAAGAATCACGTAATCGTTTATGACATCATGATTTTTTATTGGAGCGGGGACAACCATGATTTAAATCATGCTTACCTCCACTAATAAAAAGTCGTCTCATTTATTTATTCTAATGAAGCTAAGAGATTTTTTTTTCAGTACATAAATCTTTTCTTAAAATAATCTACTTCTAAACCGAGACTCAACTGGCACTGAATCTTTTTTTATCTGAAAAATTGTAGGTAGTCCTGTTTTTATTGTATCTTTCTTATAAGTAATATATTTGAGTTTTTTTTTATCTACTATAAACATAGCATACATATTAAATATATTATATATTACATGTAGTACATAAATATTCAACAATAAACCTACTACATTCATACTTATATTATTTTTTATTATTTTATACACGCCATGAAATTTACTTGTAGTAATCAATATTAGTAGATGGTTGTGTTCTTGGTATTCTCTTAATTTAACTTTATTCCATTGAATTTATTGCAATTTTTCGTAGCCATAGTTGACATAATCGTAACCATGATTATTATAAATGACGATCTTATTATAATTAATATAATAAAACAACTATAGTATTAAGAAAATTGTATATAAAAGTAGAAAGAATATTTATGTTTGTACGTCATTCGTATCGATTACTCATTGTCTATCATCATCATTGTATCGATTTTATTAAAAAAATATGCTGGTAGTTAAATAATAATAATTACGAAATTAAACTAATTAAACTATCCACAAATTCGTATTATGCTTGAACCTCTTTAATACGAATTTTTATATTGAATATATTTGGCGTTAATTTTGTAGAAATTCATTATTCACAATTAAATTAAACTACGTTATGTAGTATTATTTCTACTTTCTTTAAGTTCTTTACCGCGACCTAGGTTTCGTTGTATTACAACATCTTCAGGTGGGATATTAGCAAAGATACTATGGTAATATCCCACCTGAAGGCATCTTTGCTAATATCCCACCTGAAGATGTAATACAACGAAACCTAGGTCGTGGTAAAGAATTTAAAGAAAGTAGAAATAATACTACATCACGTAGTTTCAGTTAATTGTGACGATTTTTTATGTTAGACAAACTAAATCTCTATATCTACGGAAGAGCATCTAGTCAATTTAATAAATACGAGATCCATTCCATAGGCAAGTATTATTGATATTTGCACATAAATGTACTGGCAGTGCTAAATATATATCTGTACCTGTATATATATCAGTGTCTGTATCATACCACAAAGTACCTTTCATACTTCCAGTTACTTGACTCTAAGATGAAGCGCCATTAATATATGTATGTATGTTGTTAGCTATCACACTAATAAGTAGGTTTCAATAAGATTAAATCTTTCCTAATTTTTCTCACAAATTTCTAACATAGTGACGTTTTGAATGTTGCCGAAAGCTTTTATATGGGGAAGCGTATTTTATTGCATTTAGATAGATAAACATTTGAAAAATTGTTTTCTCGCTCGTTTTAAAATTGTTTCTTTCAAATTATTTATTAAATAAAATAAAATAAATTTCAAATACACGACGGAAGAGCAAAGGTAACTGTGTACTATATTCGATACACTCCATGTTTTTTAAGGTTCTAAGACCTGGACATTAAAAGCTTCCGAGGTAGAAATATTTCAAGATGCAAGCTGGCGACGCATGCTGTTGGTGTCTTGGACTACTCATCGGACTAACGTGTCCAGTAATAGTTTGTTCTCTACGGTAACCCGCTGGTTTCTCAGATACTTCGATCGCATTATCCAAGAAAACCCTGATTATTTATAGCGAAACATCCTACTGGAAATGGTCGAGGGTACAAAATTTCATGATCGAAGATTGACTCGCTGAATTACCATCCCGGATGCTGAAAGATTATTGCAAGACAATTAGCGCCAAATAATTTATACCAATAGGGACAATCCCTATCGTTTTAAATCACGTCCCTCGGTAAGGAGAGCGATTAAAAGAAGAAAAAAAAGAAAATAAGTCCCAAAAATAGACAACCCACTAGTCTTAAAAAATTTCGAGAAATGAAAGTGTGGTAGAATAAAAAGACGATGCTGAAATGGGAACAAAAAATGAGATTCCACAAACTTTAAAGAAAGATATGCGTGCTTACATCAGACCACTAGGTATATCCAATTAACATTTTATATGCCGATATGGATTGTGTGAAAAAACGTCTTAATCTCTTGAATATTCAATGTTTTAGATCCTGTAACAAATACCCTACTTTAACATGTTAACGCATTTATTAACATTTATCTGTTTGTCACAATTATTTAACTCGCATTGATATTTCTCTATTCGATCTCAAAATATTTTTTTCTTGTTTAATAATAAGTAATGATGACGTTAATGTTTCACAAGTATTTTAAAAAAAGGATATTCTTCAGAAATTTGCCCAGTTGGCATATACTGTCTACCTCCACGTATTGGCTTACAATAACGTCCAATTCTATTAGTTCAAGTCAAGTTTTTACTTTGTAAAATAACAACATATCTATATAACAGTAAAATTATACATTCATCACTTTTTACATTTTTGTCGTTTTCCAAAAGTTCATCCTTGCGATTAATTCCATGGATAAAATAATGTTACATCTTCTCCGAAATACTTATGCAGCATAAGTAATGTAACTTAAAGCGAATAATAACTGTATGAATGTCTAGATAAAATTCCAGGTTCCAGGTAAACTGATGATATGTTAACTAAAAATACTCGAAGGTCCACAAAAACAGCATTGTCAATTCACTGGCAGACGCATTATGACAACGTATGCATAATTCTAAGACAGCACCGGCGCCCCTCATGTGATTAGAATTACAAAGCATGCTTCAACGAGGAGGCCAGATTTAGAATCTAAAACTGGTTTTTGAATTTCAAATGAAGGTGCCCTGACTGACACGTTGCATCCTTGACGGAAATTATTCTTAAGCGTCATTCGCTTGACTTTGTGTCGGATAAAAATTGTTATATTATCAATACTTGTATTTCGTTGATAGTTTCTTCTACTAATGGAATTGTCGTGTTCGGAACAACTTTAGGTATGATAAAGAATAATGGATAACAATGTCCAAGGCTTGACGAAGAGAAAAATGCTCTAAGAGGTGAAATATAACCCTATTCAAGAGAATTTGTATTGTAAACAATTACAAAAATATTGTTAAATACCAGTATAAGTCACATTATAATTTTCCGCAATCTTAGGCAAGGTTATAAATATTGGTATTATTTTTAACTATGTGAACAAATTGTTATTATGTCTCTAACATCTATTTAATTTATAAATTGTAAATTGTTTAAAATAATTACGCTTTTAAGTAAAATTAAAAGGCGTTATTCATAGTTTTTCACACCGTTATACATAGTTCGAAAGTTTAAAAAGGGAGTCACTGTAAAATACTTTAGATTTTCATACATCGTGAACAAAACATCATATTAAAAATATTATTAGACATTTTTGATTGTGTCTAAATTAATGATGCCCCACTCCATGAGGTAGATGAGAAAACATATTAATATTTTTTCTTCAAGTTCCATATTTGGAAAGGTATTTCAAAAACGAGACAAAAAATGTGCTCATGTTATTCAATTAGGTCTTCTTTAAATTTTATCACAATTGGTCTTAAATTAAAAGAGTCATATACGGTCACTTGCAGACGGAAAACTGGATATTAAGACAACAAAATTATAAGGCATCGATTTTACCAAGGGATACCATTTGACTACATAACTCAAAAAAATCGATTGTATCAAAAACCTTAAAGGGTAAAATGTACATTAGATAGATACACAAAAGTATGTTATCAATTGGAATCAACTTGTCGAATATTCTGTTAAACTCTATTTTTTAACACAGGTCGGATGCTATATGTATCATTATATAAATAATATTATCCGTTTTCCAATAAGAACCCTTACCATTTCTTGAAATCCTGCTGTAAGTAAGTTTTTTACCAAAATCGAGACATCCCCATTATAAATTACCTCATATCTTATTGTACTCTTAATGATAGTTTAATCATAAGTTGGCATATCTGTATCTGTGTGAAAAATTGGCATATCTGTACATCGATTATGTTTACAATAAAATGATTTAGGGGGACATATAAAAGTGATAAAACAAATGTATTGTTTATGAAATGTTTGTCTGATTATCTGTTCGTTTATTTATCCGCCCATCACGAAAAACCACTCATGGAAATTCTGTTGTAATTTAATGAATTTTGTAGAATGTGAGCTAACATATAGACCTTGTATCAATGTAATCAAATTAGTTAAAATGGAGATGAAATAAATTAAAGTTTCAATAAAAATCGCACTTGCTTGAAAAAAAGTGTACTTATATAATTATTACACATGGCGTTATGTGTTTCTTAACCTTCAATCTTAGAGTTAAATTAATCAAATTTATCAAAGGTCCGCATGAATGAAGTCCCAGTATAACAGCTAGTTATGAATAAAGTATTAACTTAGCTATTCAAATTCTTTTTTTACAAAAGTCTCAAAGGTTTAGAACAATATTATCTAAAAAGCAATATTTTTCAATGAATATAAACATAATTAATTCCAAAGAAACTATATTGTAAAGGACTTGTAATATACCGAATGTGAAGACAAGTATACAACATTATTAAGCACTTAAATTATTTTTTGCCATGATCTGTGATGTAGGTTCATAATGCCTTACAGCTCCATATTTAGATTCAAGATCTAATAGAAACACAATTATTTTAGTTTACCTTATTATTATGTTGATTCGATCCGTAGGAATAGATCTTATGTCTAAGTCTTTAGCATTTAGATCCTAGACTAATATTTAATTTTATTCTATGGATTAAAATTATTATAAAAAGAGGTTTAAAGATAGAAATATTTCTGTACTTTCACATTATAATGCTATGGCTTACATGTACATAAGTTTAATGTGAATTTGATTCATTAGCCCGGCTTCGCCCGGACACAATATTTTTACCATAAGTTTTTCTCTATTATTTTCATTGTTACTCTTATTGATTTTCTCTCATTCTGCGCAGTATTTCTCGAATTATTTTAACTTTCCTTTCTCTTTCTTCTTCTATTTTTTTCTCCGTGCTGTCTTTCCTCTTCGCTGTTTTGCTAGAGATTGTGTAAACATTCTCCTATATTCTCTTTAATTTTTATTCTCTTCGATCTGTTCCTTTCCGTTGCTGAAATAATACTAAATCGATCCAATTTCTAGAACATGATATGTAAACCTTCCAGTTCAGGACGTTCTTGAACACACGCACATCGAACTTCGTCTCATATACGTTCGAGGATCAAAATTTCTAAAATGTAGCATATGAAATTTCCCTTTCAGAATATTCTAGAATACACGCGCGCTAAAATTTGTCTCATATACCTTTGATGATCGAAACTTCAAGAACATAATATATAAAATTTCCAGTTCAAAACATTCTTGAACACACTCGCACCGAAGTTCGTCTTGTTTACCTTCAAAGATTATTTCTAGAACATAGCATATAAAATTTCCAATTCAGAACAACCCAGAATACATGCGCGCCGAAGTTCGTCTTATATAGTTTAAGGATAAAAATTTCTAGAACACGACATATAAACTTTACGATTCAAAACATTCTAGAATGCACGCGCGCTGACGTTAGTCTTATAAACTTCGAGAATCGAAATTTCTAGAAAATTTCGGTTCTCGAAGGCATCGAAATGTTCTAGAAATATATCTCTGTATTCTGGAAATATATCGAAATGTTCTAGAAATATATGTTATCTAGAACATAACATAAAAAATTCGCAGAAAAATATTTGGACAAGCCGAATTAGACTTCGTTGGGTGAAAAGTCTGCAAAAATATTTTTAGAAATTAACTAAAATTTAAATATTAGTAAATCGACTATTTCTAAACTATACCCAATGGTAAAAGGATAGAGCAATAGAAAAAGAGAAGAGAGTCGCATAAGAATGAAATTCTTCTTTTTAAAATTGACTATTGTATATAGCCTAACTTTTTTCTTTGTTTTTTCTCATAAAAATAACATTGTTTTCACCATATTATAGTTTCAAATATATAGTTTAAAATAAACTAGTTTCAAAACATAACACTTAATTGCGGTAACAAGTTTTAGTTACATATTTGGAGGAATATAGATAGCATTATATTATATGAATAATCAATTTTAATCGTGCTATATACCAGAAGCATTCAATAATAGATTTAAGATGACGCAAAGGGGTTTTATTTCACAATGCTCGTATACATCTTGCTAAAAGTGCGCGGTGGTACATTATAAACACTTCGATAAGAATGTTTTTGAGTGTTTGCCCTGCATCATTATAAACACTTCGATAAGAATGTTTTTGAGTGTTTGCCCTGCATCGTATTCGCTACGCCACGCTCCTCCAGATCATTACTTATATCTACATAGCATTACGTTGCTGGCCAACGGTTCAAAATACGTGAATAAATTTTAAAAAATCGTTAATGCTTAAAAACAGTGTTAAAAACGGAACAAAACAGCAAACTATTTAATAAATAATATTTAATTTATTTAAAACTTATCTGAAGCCATTACTACTTCATACTAAACAGTAATTATTGTACTATAAATTGGTAGTCGTTTCATCAAGGTCAGCCTAGTAGTTCTAGAGAACGCATTAAAGAGAACACTTTGATTGAAGGAAAAAAATAAAGTCGATCATTAAAAAAAAACAGATCTTGTTTCTATCGCTCAACTCTTTAATTTACAGTTTCATTGCTATCTTTTGATGATCCAACCAATAATATCTGCACTTAATATCTACACTTAGGAATATCTACACTTAGGAATATTTATACTTAGAAATATCTACACTTAGGAATATTTATACTTAGGAATATCTACACTTAGGAACTAACACCTGCATACGTATTTCGGCCATTATTCGTTTTACATACGATATTTTCAAGTGCTATAAAAGCAGTACATACAGACCTAAATTTCTTTTACTTAATAAAGTGAACGCACCGTTAATGAAAACAAAGCTGTAGCTAAAAAGGTTTCGGGGGAAGGGGGGGGGGGGTGGAGTAGGGCGTATTTATGAATTCTCTTATTATATTGTAAATTAGATAAAGTAAAAATACTAAGCCAGTCTAATTTTTTTTAATTAATTTGTAGATTCATGAGGTATATTAATGCATATTAATTTCAAATTCAGAAAATGATAAAAATATCAATCCTAAAATTATATTCTTTATGCTCTACACTTTGAGAAACTTGTAAAGATAATATTCATTTTGTATCTCACACATCATCACTGTTGAACTGACGAATTTTAACCACTGATGATTTGATATTATACCTATATTACATATTGATACAAATACTTAATAAATTTATATTACATATTGATACAAATACTTAATAAATTTATATTACGTATTGATACAAATACTTAATAAATTTATATTACATATTGATACAAATACTTAATAAATTTATATTACATGTTGATACAAATACTTAAAAAATTTTTATTACATAATGATACAAATACTTCAAAGTTATAAGTTAATGGGGATGCTAGAATTTTTACTTTACACTAGTAAGCAGCCCGCAGGGTTGACCCCGTGGTCTTATTAATTTTTATCAACTACCTATAAGCACTTCTAGCAAGTGATTGACGAGAAAAACATATTTTCATCAAAATAATGGAAAAATATCGGTACATGTGAACTACTTTATAGTGCCTGAACTCATTTTCTGCAAAAAATATTTAGTACACAAACTTTTCGCTTTTACTCTTTTATTGAATGTATAGGTGGAGCTAATACATGCTAATATCACACTTACAGAATATTCCTTACAGACAATACTACATAATCAAGGAGGAGCATAATGAAATACATAATATATATAGCGAGCGATGCTAGTCCTTAACATATATTTTATAATTCGGAATAAAATATATATTATTCCAGGTTATAATCAATTGATATAGTAAATTTCGTAACACACAGAATTTTCCTTACAGACAATACTACGTGGTCAAGGAGGAGCATAATGAACATCATTATATGTGTAGCGAGAGATGTTATCCCTTAGGATTTATTTTATAATTCGGAATAAAATAATATTATTCCAGATTATAATCAATTGATATGGTAAATTTCGTAACATACAGAATTTTCCTTACAGACAATACTACGTGGTCAAGGAGGAGCATAATGAACATCATTATATGTGTAGCGAACGATGCTATCCCTTAGGATTTATTTTATAATTCGGAATAAAGTATATGTTAATCCAGGCTATAATCTATTGATATGGTAAATTTCGTAATAAACAAGCATAAACGCCATTATGCTCCGTTCAAACTTTTATTATTGTACTATAAAATTGAATAGATTATAGCCTGGATTAACATATAATTTTATTCCGACTTATAAAGTAAATCCTAAAGAATAGCATCGCTATACATATTATGATGTACATTATGCTTATAATATTACTGAAAATGGTAAATTAAATATTGAAATATGCAAAATTCTGATCATAAATTCCAACAAAGAAATAACATTAAAGTTTATTTAAATAATTTCTGCAATATTTCCAAAAATATATTTCATCAATGACCGTGACTTAGAAAATTTTAAACCTGACGATATACGGCCTTTGATAATTATTTTATAGCCGTGAATCTAACACGACTACACCAATTAAATAGAAATCAGGTTGCCTTTAATTTGTAGCTTCTACGCATTACGACGCATGGCCCGCACACGCTCCGCCATCCAAAACACGTTAACCGCACATACGACAGCGGTTAAACCGGTTTATTCGGTTACTGCTAACTGCCATTCAACCGAAATTACCATCTTCATCGGAGAAAGTGATTCGAAGCGGTACTTTGATAGCAGCTTCCAATAAGGTTCCTCATAGGCTTTTTTATAGTAATAAATTAATTCTCAATTGGCCTTAGACACAAAGAATTTCTCTTTGAGACGTCAGAAATGTTTGCGTGCTGCATTAAAGTTAATTCACGTGAGTTTTTTTTGTTGAGTTAGTTATATTGTTAGTATCGAATGGCTGCCCATTGTTGAACGACATACCTATATAGTTTGTGTAGGTCCGTATTGAAAGACTTGGCAATTAATGTTTACTGAAGTCAGGGGTCATTGGGTCAAGAGTCATTTTTGCTAGAATAACCTTTGAAATGTTTATTCCATCTGTAGACAGTCATTGTAGGTTAGTAGCATAAGCTTTCGAGTGTGGATGACAAGTCGATTTAGGTAACGTGGGAGCGAACTTCGTTCAATAATCCTCATGTTTCGCCTGTAATATTTTTTTTATTAATAATCGTTTCTGTTTTTTTTTGGTGCCGAGACAACCTGTTTACCGAGTGAACATACTCTCGATCAAGCCACGCGAAACTAACTACAAAAAAACAGTCCTCGCTTAAACTTATCCCAATCAACTTTAATATCTGCCCCGTGAGACTTGTCAATTGCCTTCGCATGGGGTTGAAATTACGGAAAATTTATTCATAGCCAGCATTTACGTTATAAAAGAAAAAAAAATTTTTTTTAAATTTAATGTTCCACTGATCAATAGCAGAGACATAATATTAAAATTTGAAAAAATACTTGATACTAATCCCTTTTCAACCCTTTATTTTTAATTTGTTTTTCTTAGTACCTTTTATACCTATGCTTAAAAAACAAACTAGTTGTTTATAAGGATCTTAAAGAAATTGACATGTATATATGTTATTAGATTTTACTAGGCCTATAGCCTAAATCATTGTATTTATTTAATTCAAATTTAGTCTTTAAAATTATTTGTTTACGTTTATTTCAGACACAGATCTTGAACTAGTTTCATTTACTATTCTAGATAATTTTCAAGCGACAAAACTGGAAATAGTATCATCGTCTAGCATCGTTTCCAGAGCTCTAGCAAAATGGGTTGGTAAAATTACTGGCGACTAAAAAAACATTTGGGATTTTAGCATTTCAATTAATGTTACATTAATATAACCTCGCTCTCCCCAAACTCCCATTGTCACGATAGCAATAAGTTATGTCAACGGAACGGTGGTACGTAATGTATTAAAATTATACAGAAATTCGGTATGTGCTTAAATACAATTTACCAGAGCTTCTGAATATTCTAATGAGTGGTCGAACTTAATGACAGACACTATGTCACTAGTCGTCACTCTCTTGTCATGGTGTTCGTGATGTCGGCAAAATTTACACGGTTGGTCTACGTTCCTCTCAACTTGGATGGCTGCTTTAATAATGCATTTCCACTTCAGTCGATTGGTAGCATTTCTAGAACACTTTATAATGCTGGTCTCTATCGCCATCTTAATCAGATGCGTCCACTGGTTGGAAATCGCTCTCAAGATCTTTTGCTTTCAACCTGCTACCACTAGATGCTTCATCGGAAGTGGTTTTCTGGAGATACAGTTGAAATTTTGTCACCATATTTTTCTCTATTTTTATTTATAGATGTTGTGTATCCTAACTATGCATACACAAGGCCACTATTTATATTATTTCAGCTACCATAGGTGTCATTAACACAAGTTTTCATCTAATTAGTCAATTGTTTCCAAAAATGAAGCTGCTAATCAACCCAAATAAGGCCTAAGCTATCATAGTTTGTAGCCTGGAACTTACTTCAAAGATTTGAACCCTTGACTTATCACAGATGATATGAAATGGTACTGTCATTACTTTTTTTTCAACAGTTAATGATCGACCAAAATTTTAGCTGGTTGTCGTATTTTGAATACGTCAGTTGTCATATCTATTTAAACATTAGTTTATCTCAGTTAAATACTACAGGATATATATTAAGTACTTTAACTACGGAAAGTATTACGTAGACCTCATTAAATTTGACCAAAATAAAATAAATTGTTATCAAAAATTGGTGTGCCTACCATATTTTTGAACTCACAAAATATAAACGTGTTCTATAACGTGTTAAATAATCATAACAATCCATTCTATCTTAACTTGAAACTGACGGCTTGAAAGCTGACAACAAACTTCGGCAAGGAACGAGGAATATAAGGCTTTTAAAGCCTTGTAATATCCCTCGTTCTTAATTCCGCCTTAAAGGGTTTCTAAAGTGCTCCCCTAATAAGTTTGCCTTAAAAACTTTGTAACTTTTCTCATTCTTAAGCATACTATATATTGTCTATGGATGGCTTTTAACGGTATGTACCTTAAAACGGAGTTTACTCTGTTTGCCTGTATCGAAACCATAAATGAATAAATTGCAAATGAATGTAAAGATATAAAAATTATGGACGGTGGAAATTAAAGATTAAACATTTTAAGCAAAAAATTTAATTTATTTTAAAGACGGCACTAAATTAAAGTGATGTTAAATATAATAAACACTATCTATAATAAATATAAAAGTATAGATATTGTGGATAGAGATGTGAAAAGAACTCATATTTTTTTTAAACAAAACATTTTGTTTTTATCTCTATTGTAGATACATAAAAACGAAAAAATATTTTATGAAAATATTTTTGTTAAATTAAATAAATAAAATATTTTAATGCGCTTTTGAATCTGTTATTTCTGAGTTTAAATATAGTTTTTATTTTCAAAATATAAGACAAAATATTAACGGAAATTCGTAACAAAACACTATTGTAGTAGGAAAGATACAAAAAGGAGTATGCCTTTGTGTATTTGCTCTTAACTCGGTTTAGCGCCTAAACATATTGCGGGACATGTCGAGGGAGGGAGGGATTAGGGTACACAAGTGTGCTCTCGAAGCCCAATACACATATTTTATAAGCACAACAATAAAATAAAAACAATTAAAGTTTACTGTAACATCACAACGCTTTAAATTGGCAAGTAAGTTCAATGTGATGTTCAAATCTAATTTTACTGTTAAACAGATATTTATTCTACTACACTTTTTCTTCTAAACACATCTTGATAACTTTATTATCAAAATAACTATAATGATATTATTCACACAGTGTATGTGCTTAGATATTCAATTCAGAGGCAGATATATTTTAATAAGTATACAAAAATAAACACGAATGAAAACACCCTCTTTATTTCAAATGGATAAAAAAGTTAATAATATAATGCAAACAACGTATATATATATATATATATATATATATATATATATATATATATATATATATATTCGCCTGATATTTTACGTAAATATATAGTATATGTGTTATAAACCTGGCGTACGTGTTGCTTTCAATGCAAATAAATATATAAAATTAAATAAAGTTTCGTACCAGTTCTCAGAATGTAAATTTAATAATACGTAATATATTATAATAAATCTGCACATAACGTGTTTAAAAATATCGAAAGTCATATTTCATAAATATAAACATATAATATGTAAAATTTTAAATTTTTTTTATAAAAAAAAGCGATTGGTTGACTTTTGACGTTGTTATTGTTTCACCTCTCAATGTCAGAGTCGTTTTAAAATTGCCTCTAGAAATATTTACATACGTATTTTTACCGACCCGATTCAGTGAGTCAGTTCACTTAGATGCATCAAGATTACCCACGACTACCCTCGCTTATCTTTTTGCGATGCTGGCTGTCTACAAGCGGATTAATTTAAAATTCCCACTATCGCACAGCATAACATTTGTCAAGATCGCAAGTATTCAAGAGTGTAATTTGTTAGATATGTTGAAGAATTAATACTCTTGTTAAAACTTGTCATCTTTACATTTTGAGGTGTATTTGAATTTATTGGTTGTCCTGTTAAATGTATTGAAACCTAGAGGTGTACGACTTTAATTTTTCTACAACTATGTGTAAATAAATAAATATATAAAAAAATAAATAAATAATGTAAAATCATACATCTCTGTTTTAAGGTACGTGCCTTTATTCGTTCTATGAATGAGAGATATAACTCGATGTTATGCACTTATGAATGTTCCTCATTTTCTTCGTCCATATATATATATATATATATATATATATATATATATATATATATATATATATTAGGTTGGCTAATAAGTGTTTAGCCACAACTATATAATGGATTTAAATCGATACCAAATATAGATTCTATTACTTTACGAATTTCGTCTGAATCGGGTTGCAAAGACTGCCACAAATAATATATGTCATGCGATGCGCGAGTCCACGGTGTCTTACGCTAAGGAAATTTGATTCAGAAAGTTTAGGAATGAGGACTACGATCTTGAGGACAAACCCCGCACCGGACGTCCTGTTGATTTGGACGTTCAACGATTACAACGCCTAATTGAGGAAGATCCTCAACTGACGGCTCGTCAATTTGCACTGCAGTCACGGCACCATGGAAACACATTTGCACGAATTGGGAAAAGTTTCAAAATACGGTGTGTGGATACCCCGCGAGTTGTCATCATATCGTCTTCATTGCAGAGTTGATACTTGTCAACAGTTATTGACATTAAAGTGTAATTTCGAATGGCTGAATGAGTTAGTAACTAGCGATGAGAAGTGGGCTACTTACGTTAATCATACACCCAAACCTCCATTGCTGGGTGTCGGAGAAACAGAAATTTCAGAATCCAAACCGGAAATAAGTGCCAAAAAGCTGATGCTCAGTTGCTGATGGAAATTCAAGGGCATTATTCATTGAGAGTTGCTTCCAGAGAGATCTACAATTAATGCAGATATTTACTGCGGGCAATTGGACCGATTAGTAACAAATTGAGTAGTCAACAGGATCGAGTTTATTTTCCATATGATAATACTAGACCACATGTTGCAAAACGTACTAGTGATAAATTAGTGGAGCTTGGCTGGATTCTACTCACTCATTCACTATATTCGCTGAACATTACGCCCTCTGATTACCATTTATTCTAGGCTCAAGTAATCATTTACATGAAAAAAAATTCGATATTAAAGAAGATCTCCGAAACGACCTTACGCAGTTTTGGTAATGAAAGTAACCATAATTTTACAAGAAAGGCATATTGTCACTGCCAATTAGATGGCGACATGTAGTAGATAATAATGGTGCATATTTAAATTCAATTAGTGTAACACATATATTTTTTAATGAAAATTGTTGATAGTAACTCCGGGTTAAAAAGCTTATTAGCCAATCCAATATATATATATATATATATATATATATATATATATATATATATATTATTTCTCAAAAATGTTTATAGTGGAAAGGGCGCTATCTATTGACAATATTTTTGACTAACATGCGCAACAGTCGAAATATTCATTCATTGCCACAAAGAAGAGCAATAGAATTAAATCAACGTCAAGGCATAAGTAATTATATAAGTAATTATATATAGTGGCTTTTTCATTGTGTTCATTCATCTTTATGTTATAGATACATATAACCAAAAATTAAACAATGATCACATTATCATAGTAATTATAGGTGGCTTTTTCACGTGTTCGTAGATTCAATTACACTCATCTTTATGTTATAGATACATATAACCAAAAATTAAGCAATGATCACATTATCACTTCTAATATTGTTTTCGAAGAAGTTATGTAAATTAAGAAATTTAAAAAACATATCAAGGACGGAAATGTCTGCTTTTTTAAATATTGTACAATAAAACATGTGCTTAAAAGTGATATTTTTTACAATGAGACTTTCATTATTACTTTTCGAAAGAAAATGCCTTTCACTTATTTATTTTCATATGATTTACGAATTATTCGCACGGGCTAACTAATTTTCCTATATTAACTTTTCAGTTGTGTTTTCTCGCAAACAGATATTCAAAATGTTCAAACTCTCTTAATAAATTTCTGCCAATATAATCGTGGACAACTGTTGCCGGTGACTTCGTAAGTGTAAAATTGATTTATGACCGAATTTCATATTCCGTGCTATATTATTTAGTATTTTGCAATTGTTAAAATATTCTAGTAAAAATATAAATATTATAAGTAGTAGATGGTTTGATGGACAAGTTTGCAAAGTAGCAAAAGGCCATTAATGTCTTCCGAAAATTGCCTTCAAACTTTTTTGTTATTCCTTAAAGAATTTTGTACCTTTCAGGGATAAAAACTATCCTTTAGGTTAGTTCACGAGGGGCTTCTTTAAAATAACGTGGTCTTTTTAGGCCATTTTTAATAACCCCCCCCCCCCCTTATCTCAGTCTACCGTGGCATTAGTTTTAGTTTTATACATTAATTAGTTTCCCGTCTATCGTGGTTTTACCCTATCTTTGTTCCCACCAGGAATTGAAAAGTATTTTTTTCCGTTTGCTTCTACAGAGAAGTGTAACACTTTACAATATACAGATGCAAGAAGAGTAAGACAAGTGAAATACCTTGATTTTTAACAATCCAAAAATATCTTTAATATTTTTGTTTATTTTTTATTAAATAATTGTTAAATGAAAGACGAGGCCGCTCTCGCTACACATTACCATAAATTAATAAAAGACGATAAGTACTCGAAGAAAAATATACACAGTCGATTTAATCTTGAACAAAGTTCCGTGAAAATTTCAAATTTCAACAAAAATTCTCCCCGTGTCTGTTATTTTTAATCATTAAAGTATCAAATATCTTATCCGTTGAATGAAAAACTAAGAAGTTTCTTGACTTCTTTGGCGCTGATCTAACTTGTTTTTTTTATATTAGCATGAAATAATTTTTTACCTTGCTTGAAAAATCTACACAACCCATTCACATAGTCTTGAGTTTTTATTATCAAAACTCTAAAGAAACACTTAATGTGAGTCTCGTTAAATATGTACGACACTTAAAACCTTGTTTAGTGGCATTTCCACAAATTTCTCATTAAGCCACCACATTCAAAGCACTAAATGATGCTTCCTACTTCTAACAAATATCTCTAATACCAAAAGCATTAAATTTTAATGCCTACATAATTAACTCATCTCGACTTGACAACTCTTGAGTAAACAAAAACAATTCCGGACGCAATAATGGAAACAAGTTGCGGGGAATGACGAGGAAAAAGTCGTATGAGTACATGAGTGACAATGACAGGAAGTGATGATTTAATTTATGCTTTCGGAAAGGCAAAGAATATTAAGACCATACACGTAAATCTGACGTATTAAAACTTTTTGGCTTCCCTGTATCTGATATATTATAACTACCTTGTGGCAAATTCATGAAGTTCCTATCGACCATTGAATTTACCTGACAGGATTGTCTTGCAAAAATTAATAAACTTGAAATGATAATCCAACATTTATTCCACTATAATTTGATGAAATTCCACATTTTTCTTCGCTGTAGATATGTTAAACATAAAACACTAGACTTTCTCCAAACTTCTTAAATAAACAAGACGAAAAAATCTAAGCAAATTCATCCGAAGCGACTTTACAAATTCCCGAAATGAAGTCTTTTTTAATAACAGTTCTGAAAAGACTGATTATTTATTTTAATAAATATTGGAATTCTAATACGGAGCCTTCACTTCTTTCAACTTTTTTCTCTAAACCATTTTACCATTACGTCATGTAAGAATTGTTGTTATTTATTATTATTATTCGTCTTTTTCAGTATGTAATTTCTGATGGAAAGCCAATATACGAGCTCATCGTTTCATATTTATCGATAATAAATTTCGTAAACAAATAAACTTATTTTGAAGCCTAACACTTGTTTAAAAAACACATATTTAATCTTCAAATTAACATATCATTTTGTATTTAATTTTTTCAACTACTCTAACTTTTTACTTTCACGATATATAGGAAGAACCGTCTTTAAGCTTACGTTAGAAATTCATATCGTTACACTTTGTAGGTTGGTTAATATACGACACATGTGCATTTAAAATGTTATAGAAAGTATATCAAAGCTTTGCATACGTTTTTTTTGTGAATTTGATATAATAACAATATTAATTCGACAAGGCATATTTGATATTATAACAATAGAATCCTGGTAATTGGTTATAACCTATGCACGATGCAATTAAGATTCTAGGTCTAGTCCCTGGAATTACAGGTGCAGCTATTCCGAATACACCTATAGGAGCATCAGGACGTTCTTAGACACCGACTAAGTTAATCCCGGTACTCAGTTACAAGCTATGTATAATTCAATTAAGATACTAACCCTAGTTCCTGGAATTATAGGGGCAGCTATTCAGAACACACCTATTGGAGAATCAAGATGTTCTTAAGTACCGACTAAGTAAATTCGGGTACAGGGTTATAAACTAAACATGATTCAATGAAGATCTAAGACCTAGTTTTGGAATTACACTGGCAGCTATTCCAAACACGCCTATAGAAGTGTCAGGGTGCTGTTAGATACCAGCTAAGAGAATGTGGTTACTCAGTTATAAGCCATGCGTGATTCGATTAAGATCCTGAGTTTAGTTCAGAAGCTATTTAGAAAATACCTATCGGCAGTGGGAGAAGCTATTCAGAAAACACCTATCGGAGAGTCAGAACGTTCTAAGATAACGACTAAGTGAAGTACTTGGTTACAAACTATGCATAATTCAATTAAGATTCCAGGTCTAGTTCCTGGATTTAAAGAGACAACTATTCCGATCACACCCATTGGAGAGTCACGACGTTCTTAGGCACGTATTAAGTGAATCTGGATACTTGGTTATAAATACCCTTTACCGTGATAGACACAATACAATATTAATCAATGATAGTATTCTCAATAGACATGTTAGTTTTTTTTCTTCTTGGCACTACAGCCTAAGCCAGGGCTGTCGCGACGAGCTTTTTCCATCGAACTCTATCATATACTTTATGTTACTAGTCGGTGACCTTTAATATTTTCAAGTCGTTCTCGACATCACCAAGCCATCTAAGTGCAGGTCTTCCCCGTTTCCTGGTATCCCCCCAACTTGTCGAGAATTATTAACTTGGCCGGGTTGTTACCCTCTGATTTAAATAAGTGTCTAAGATAACGCGTTCGATGTGATTTGACAAGTTTAATAATATCTGGTGATTTATATCGATTATAAATTTCGTGATTGTAAAGAATTCGCGAAACTTATTTTCTTCGACAACACGGAAGATTTAACGTAATATTATTCTTTCAGAAATTAGTAGTCTGTTTTGGATAAGCTTGCTCAATGTCCAGCTTTCGCTGCTATAGAAGGCTACAAGTTGAATTAATGTTTTATACATAACATTTTTTGTTCTATTGCTAATGAGCCGAGATATTAGTTGGTTTCTTAAGCCAAAGTAGCATCTATTAGCCAGCATCAGACGGTAGTCAATTTAAATATTTATTTCATTTCTGTCGGCGACAGTTGTTGCAAGATATTTAAATACGGTAACTTTTTCAAAAGTGTCACTATTCACCACCAGTGGTGCGTGGTCAGTGTCTTGACTTGTCACAATCTTAAATTGTCAGGCCTATTTTTTCAGCCTCAGTCTGAATGGCCACAAATGCTTCGGTAACAGCCCATCTCGATGTACCGATAATATCAAGATCGTCTGAGTTTGCCAGTACTTGGATAGATTTGTAGTGTATAGTGTCATTAGTTGTTATTAATTGTTATAGATATGTTATACCAATTTAAAATAAATAAAATATATGGCCCGATGTAGCGCCATGCATGAACGATGAAGAAAGGGATAAAGATGGCAAAAAAGCACGTTCAGAAAATATATATTTCATATGAACAAATTACCTCAACTTTTGAATTACCATTTTAGAACGCTAATGATATGTCTGTATAACATAATGTCATTGCTCTGTTAGATGAAGATCTAACATAATTATAATATCTAAATAATTATAATAATAATCGTAACTATGTATTATACGCTTTTAATTATATATGTACATTATTTACTTCCAAATTCACATACCATTTTACTTGTGATAATGGCTCCATATAATTTAGTAACAAGTTTTCACTGCAGAAATAATATCATCTTTCTCGTCTATCCTTCTTCTTATATATATATATATATATATATATATGTGTGTGTGTGTGTGTGTGTGTGTGTGTGTACGAGCATGTTCACGAAATTTTACTAGTTTCTGAGTTAAAAATAATTTTACGTTTTTACCCAAACTCAGAGATTCAAGACGAAATGTTTCTTTGTGACATGACTAATTATGATGGAAGCTTGATGTGTTTATCAACTAGTTGAATATCCGCCTTATTCGTGATATAAAGATTCGTTTATATACCAAATATGAAGTTGACCATACAATATTACCAAACTTAAACTATTTTTTTGTTTAATTATCCATCACAATCACCTTGTTTTTATTTACAATATAAGTAACTTTAAAGATGTTACACAAAAATGAATTCTACTCTTTTGCAATATGTATGGCTCGACTCTGTTGCAATTTATCGACAATATAATTGATAAATGGTTATATCGACCGTGGACATCGCATTTAAAATAAAGAGTTAAATCGCCTGAGATGCCTCCATCTAAGTATAAAAATACTAGAGAACCTACAATCAGATATGCAACTTTTATTTATAATCAATTTATAAAAAAATAATTAAATTAAAATTCTATTCTTTTCCAATATGTATGACTCGACTCTATTGCAACTTATCGACAATATAATTGATAAATGGTTATATCAACTATGTACATCGCATTTAAAATAAATAGAAAAATGAGATGCCTCCATGTAAGTATAAAAATACTAGAGAAACTACGATCAGACGTGCATATTTAATTAATAATTAAATTACTATATCGCTAATGTCGACGTGAAAGCGAGGTGTGGTCCCGTCGCGTGTGCTGCGAAGGTGCAGCGGCTCCACACCTGCGTCGCGTCGTCTGTGTGTCGCGTCTGCGTGCGGAGATAGTCGCCGGTTCAATGGCTGGTGTGCAGCTGCGGGTCAACGACCATATTATCGAATTCTAACATATTTATTGTGTTTGTATTTCGAATATTTAATTGCGTACATTAATTTTGTGTCATATGTGCGTAGGTACACTGGGCGTTACTTCGAACGATTCAGTGTTCGGGGATATCACCGTGTTTCAAATGGTTTCTATTGTTTCAAATATTTTGTTTGGAACTTTTTATAATTAGTTTTAAGCTAAAGGAATAAATTCGATAATATTCTGATTATAAGCTAAAGGAATGCAATTAATCCTATAATATTCTGAGCGTTCCTGCATAACAACGCATAGACACGCCGGATCGGGATTAACTAAATTGTGACAATCTTCGACTCAGGGTGCTATTTATACGCGTAACATTAATAAAAAGTAAAATGGTTAAAAATAATAATTACCTAAAGATTGATGCGGACACATCGTAGCTCAGGGCTTACAAATCGCTGGGCATATATCGAATTCGACAATATCTTGTGCATTTGATGGAGAAGTAAAAAAATATATATAATTATAAGTAAACACACAATTTTGTTTATTAAACATTACATATTATTTAAATAAAGTGTCTAAAACGGAAAGTAAATTGATGAAAATTTATATTAAAATAGATGATAAATTAAATAACTCCTGATTCTATGTAAATTTCCAATTTCATTACAACACACAACGTAATTAGCTATGCCAATTTCCAAATTCATTAAAATTAGCTATGTCGAGGTTTTTAGCAAAAAATCATAGATTGTTTTTATGCTAACCAATTACTTCACTTTTTTAATTAATTGCTTCACAACACGACAAGTATAACTTTAAATATGAAAAAGTACTGGGGTACCCTACGGGTAATCCACGAGGATTATTTACGTAAACATAAATATAATAGTCACCCTGCACTTGTTTTTGGCCCTTCAATGTAACATTATATTTTGATGTCTGTATTAAACTTTTTAAGGTAACTGATTTTTGTTTAATGACCATAGTAACTCCGCTTTACAATAACACCAACAAAAACATGAAACTATCTAGGGCAATTTTACTCACATTAATTTTGAATTTTTACAATTAAATGAAACTAAGTGATGTAGTATTATTTCTACTTTCTTTAATTTCTTTACCACGACCTAGGTTTCGTTGTATTACAACATCTTCAGGTGGGATATTAGCATAGATTTGAATTTTTATTTAAATTTTATAAATATCGTCGTAATTTTATAAAAATCGTAAACGTACTATATATTCAGAGTCGAATTAAGCTTGTTTATCTTTGGAATATAATGGATAATTCCAAAAATATCTTTTTTGGATCCACATAATTTTTTGATTCAAATATGTTTTTTAAAATGAGACATAATTACAAAATAAATAAATTTATTACAGTAAAAAAATCCAATTTCAAAAGCAACTGATAACAAAAAAGTAGATAATAAATAAAATCAGCAGGATCATTAGCTACATATATACATACATGTACATTAAATTATTTTTAAAAAAATAATTTAGGGAGACATAATAAAGGCAAAAAAAAATTGTTTTTTAATTCTTGTTTGTTTGTCCAAAAGTATGTTTATTGGTTCGGGTATTATGCAAGAACAGCTAAAAGGATTTTGATGGAATTTTCACTGGTAGATTCTGTTGGGTCTCGTGTAACTTCTTATATAATGAAGATATATAAAGATATATAAACTCTTATATATCTTTATATATCTTATGTAAAAAATAATATTTTCCAACGATCCATGCGAACGAAGTCGCGGACATACCTAGTATTAAAATTATAAAATCAACTAAAATTCCGCTGTTATCCGAGAAGAAGAAAACGTTAATCTATTTCAGGAACCGATAAAACTTTGACCACTTTAAACTTCAAAATATTTCTTTTGCTTCATTCTTTTGTGTCTAATAATGAGAGGATTCAAATCGCGAGTACCCCAAAACGGGTGAAAATACCATAGTTTCCAAATTACTGAAAAAGACCCAAATCTTCTAAAATTTCTTCCACATTCCGTAAAGTAAATTTTTCTGATTTCATTTGTTTTAAAACACTTTAAATAAAGCAACACCTTATCAAGTGGTGTAGCATTGGATAGACCGCTTAAAATAAAATTGTAATTTTGTAAATGGGATAATTCCATTATCTATTTTTAAAGGTTATTGTAAAATATTCCGCTTCAAAATTACCTGCAAGGTTTAAAGTTAGAGGGGAGAGCCCTTTAACTTTCCGACCGTGGGTTTGAAAAATCTGAAAATTATAGGTACTGGCATTTGATAAGAACTTTCAAATAAAATTATTTTGGTTAATCTCCATGAATAATTTTAAGAAATATGTACAACTAACTTTAACTAGAAATATGTACTTTAGCTTTGAGAACTAAACATCTTATAGACAAAATCCTTTTACTAGCTTTATTGGATTTAGACAATTAATAATACCAATCTAAATTCTAAATTCCAAAACTTTCCACGTCAAAATATATTCGTATTATGACTCACGATACAGGAACATTCTCACGTATCAGAATGCTAAAAAATGTATCGAGACGACAGTAAATGTTGCGACGACGAATTTGCGAGAAAAAGAAAATATTTTTCCAAGAAAACATTAATAAATGTCAGTACAAAATAAAAATGCCAAATAACAGGTAGTTTTTTTGCGAGACTTTACGCCAATTACCTTTACAACTGTCTTTCGGCATTGGCGGACCACTTTACTGTCAGCCTCTTTAAGTACTGTTATTGTTTCGCCACGTAATTACGCACTGTGACTCAGCACATAAGGTTGCGAATGGGTTTGATTTGTTTTTCAAAATAACCGATATGATTCAATCGAATTATTCTTCAAATTAAATCATATATATCAGGACTACAGTTAACAAATAAACTAAACAGAGTTTTTTTCCCAACTCTAACAGCATATATCGTTAATCATGTGTTACTTGTCAACAGGTTACAGATAACCAAGGCTCATTACTAAAGTACAAAGTAACGTTACGATTAAACTTAAGAGTGTAAAAACTATTATGAACAAGTATTAATTACTCTTGGTTAGAAAAAATAATTAGTTTATGAAAAGTAAGCAAATGGCGAATGGATAAAATAACCACAGCAAAGGTTAACAAAATGTTCTGAGGCACATTTTTTTAAAATTTTGAACGACGTAAAGGGAAAGGGTGAATTCTAATTGCTCAAAATTAGTATTTTTGGTTAAAATCGATCATGTTGCATTGATTGCTGCTGTCTTGAAGTTAGTTCGTCTGTGGGTTCTATGATTTTAGTACCTAAACCAATAAATCATATGGATAAAATCCAGTAAGTCCCTGGTAGTTGGTTTCATTTTTTTCGCCTCAAAAATGAAAACACGTTTTGTAACAAAAAATTGTCAACTTCAATTTTCTCAAAAAGTTTCCAAAAATTTTCTGTCATTTCGAAGGAGGAAATTTTCTAGATAATTTGTAAATTTTATAATTTTTAAAGCTCGTTGTTGTGGGAAAAATCTGAGGAAATATACAAATTACCAAACATTGCGATGGTTAATGCTCTATGAGACCGACAAAACAAAAACTCCATAAGGACAACAACGAAATAATATAATAAAATTACCAAAACGATAACGGAGGATTTTCCTTCCGTAAGAAAATAGGTCCAACATGGCTGTGTTGCTTATTTTAAAAACTGTACTTTAATACTGCGTTTGATGCGTCAAGAATAATTGTTTTGCACTAAATTTGACTGTATTACTGCCTCTTCGGTTTAATTAAATGGTCACATAGCTATACTATATATATACTATAGCTATTGATGTTTAATTAAATGGTTACATAGCTATACTGTAGCTATTGATGCTTACGTAAATGGACCAAATCACAATAATCATCACAAAATACATTGTTCTTCTCGCAAGTGTTATAGCCTTAATGTTTACAAAGAATAAAAGTGACCAAGAAGACATTGGTTAGAGACTCAATTAAACCCAAAAATACTTTCTGTATTATGATAGCTTTTAATAGACTAACATCGACAGAGTGCTCGTGGTCACATTATGAAGATACGACAGAGTACTCGTCATTTGTCGCTATTCTTTGTGCGTTCAGCAGTTCTCACCATGCTTCTCCATTAGATCAAAGAAATACTTCCATTTCTGATAAATTGCGCTATGTGACGGACTGTATTGAATCTCTCTACCGTCTTGAAGAGGGATTTTGTGGTTGTCGGTGAGTTACTAGGCCCTGATCCTGCTTCAACGATGTACAAAGAACGTTAGAATTGGTAGCTAACGATAGAAATCTGCAATGGATGTTAAGTTTGATACCATCAACAGGGTATTACAACAGAGAAAATGTTACCCTCATTTCTAAATGTTGCAAAATTAGGCGTTTAATATTAGTTTTTCATTAACTTTGTCAAGGTTGCGACGGGCATCATGCAAATGGAAGGATATTGAAATGTCTCTATCAATTACTTAACTTTTATTTATTTGTCATTAAGATAAATTTACGTAGCATCGTTTTGATTTACGTAGTGAATTTTAATTTGAAACTTCAATAATCAAGTAGATATTCATGTTTATTATTATATTACACAATTTTATTTAACAACATTTAGTATAAATAAAAAAAAATTAATTCTACCCGAAAACCTTTGATTCGGAGAAATTTCACCGGGGAAAAAGCCAAAATATCATCTAATTATGGAGACTGAAAGAAAGAGTCTCTGTAGTTGTAAAGATAGCCGGGAAACTCACAGAAGGGATAAGATTTGTGCAATTCGAAACGCTACAAAAATTTTAATTGTTCCAACAAATATTTTTCTTAAAATAAAATATAAAGAAAGCAAGGACTAATTTTCTAATGCCTAAACGATAAAATTAAATTTTTCTTAAGTTTCATAATGATTATTTAGTTAGTTATAAGTTTTGTAAACTTACTGATATGGTTATTATGAAACTTGGATAAAGTTTTTCTACTACTAGAATTACTATTCGTTTATTAGTTTAATTAAATATTTTTTTTACCATTACTGAATAATCATCAGCAAGGCACTAACTATCAAACAAAGCTAAGTTAACATATTAACGTTCTAACCTCGAAGTTATCTTCAAGAAGTATCCAATTCCCAAGACTGGGAAACAATAGCTTACCTAACCTCCTAGACTGTTTCCCCAACTGAACGTACGATGAAATCAATTGGAATTTCTCTTTAACACAATACAAGTCCAGAAAAAGTCAGATAAAGGAGCAACTAAATGATGTAGGAACAGATTGTTGTGATATACAATAGTTTTTTGATGCATCCTAAATATAAAAAAAAAACATTATATTACTTATATGATTTCTGTATTTTAATAAATATATGAAAAAAATTTATAGTAAAAAAATGTTTTAATCATACTGCACAATAAATTATAAAAACAACATCGAGCAATTAAGTATTTTTAACTATATTACCTAGTAAATGTAATTTGGTCATATTGGACCAGTTCCATATAGGGTATTGTGCCATATTAAACACTTGTTCTATAGCATATAATACTGTACCCTGAGAACGTACATATCCTTTTACGTTTAGAATGATTATTCACCATTTGTCTTCACAACAATTATACCATAACGGTACCCTGCGTCCACTGTGTTATAACTAAGTATGGCAAATGCGAATACTATCAATAAAAATATATTATATTATGAGTCAGTCATTAAAACACCTCCACTGAATAGTGTATTTTTATCCATAAACATATGCTAATTAATATTTGAAGTTAATGAACAGTTATTATTTAATTAATTATTCAAAGTCAGTCATTAAATGATCTATCTTTTTATGGTGTCATTAAATGATCTATCTTTTTATGGTATTAGATAAATCTGAGAGATGTCGTTGAGGAAAAATTCAGAGCATATTAAAGATTTAGTGATCCGACTTTTCTGATGATCTTTAAGATTCCGACTTTTGATATTCTGAAACTCAAAAGGTAAAAACGGTAACTATTATAATGACTCTTTTATCCATAGGCCATTATAATACAAAATCTAGTTAAACGCTAGATATGGCGCAGCCTTTGATGAGTGAAAAAAAACATGTTTATGAAATAAAGCTGAAAAAAGTTTTTGTATTGTTTTTAAAATTAATTTATCAATAAATTAGTAATAATTTCAGAAAAACTCAAAATACCTGTCAGAATTTCCACAGTCAGTTAAACTTTTAAATAAAATGAGGTTAACTGTGCCACATAACGCGGACTTAAGACGAGATCCGTTTCAATAAGGCTTTCTAAGACTCCAACAGGTCACCGTAAATGAAAATGAACAGAGAGATTTTTATATGAGTTTGCTTCATAAAATTTCCATATTTTGTTTGTTCTTTACTCACCGACATTCAATTGCTAACTGAACAGAATATCGAAAGCCACCGTCTTTATATACCCAACTAGAGATAGAACTCGCTAGAAAAAGTAGCGTTTTTATTATTTGCCAACCTAATATTATAAGTATAAGCTGATCGTGTAATTTTGCATGTTTTCTCCCAAAAAAAAAACAAGACATCTTATGTATATAAGAATATAACCTCCTTACCAGCGTGGACTATTCGATTTATTCAGCTGTTGGTGACAGTGGCATACTTTGTTGATGGTTAATAATTTCTCTGTTATCGTCTGTAAGCTGAGAATGTTCCTTTATTATTCTTACTTGATATTTCTTCCTAGACTTTTAGTAATATAATTATAAAAGCCTTGTCTACATATTCTTGCTTTTTTTGTGGCACAAGTATAAAAAAAGGACAGGCAGGTAAATAAACGTTCAAAAATGGCCCAGTCACTTCTTTGTAGCTTATTTATAGTTCCAGAGATATTTATTTTAAATGTCTTCGATGTACAATACCCTGACTTTTTTACCATAAATATTTTATTACATAATACCTGGTGATCGAATTTCGTTCGAAAATATTGTATGACTTAAAACTTTTACTTACAAGTGATGGAAAATTATAAACGTTGATAACAATTCAATTCAATAATACCTGTAAATCCCTGTTTTTTATTATAAATTTAAAAAATCAGATAAACGTCTTTGGAGAGCAGTCTTCTTATTGGAATCCTGTTCCACAAAATTAAAAAATGGATCGCTTACAGAATAACTTGGTTGTGCGTCCATTCGTCCGTCTGTCTGTGTGTCAAAACCCTTTTTCTTATTTTCAAATTTTTCGGTTCACGCAACAAAAATATATGGCCCTTTAAAGCATATTTTTTAGCGTTACGTAGCCAAATGGTCGGATCGATCTACGACCTAGAAAGTCGGCATAATGGAAAATCTTCCCTTTTCCCTTCACTTATGCTATAAGGCTTTCTTTGTGAAAATATATTTACTTTGTATATATATTTATTTTGTGAAAAAGTAATAATTAAAAATGTTATGTACTCTTAAATATTCATACGTGCTTAAATGTGTACGGAACTACGTACACATACTCGCACTCGTCAGGTTTTTTGATTAGCATCAACCTAATTTTATTAACATTAATTAAAGGCCCCTTTCAAGTCTTTTTCTGTCATATGGTTCCACACATCATAAATCTTCTAATATATCCAAATTACGTAATAATATTATCAATACATTTTCAGAGTTGTGTAGCCGAACTAGGAACACTTATAGTTTTATATCAGTCTATCTGTCTGTCTCTTCGTAGGTCGCAACCATTTTATTAGTAGAATGTTAGTGTTTTACAGATGAAATTTAAATGTACATAAAATGTGCATCAAATGAAATTTACATGTACATAAATTTATATGATATATATGTTCATATTTATAATGCCTACAAAGTTCTGAAATAAAATCTTTCAAAAAGTTTCTTAAGATATTACCCCTACATGTAAAATTGGAGTGAAATATTATTTCGCATTGTATAGGATATCGCTGAATAAATCTTTCAAGGATATTGGGGTTAGGTCTTTTTCGAAACAAGAGTCACTTTAGGAAATACTAAGTTTTAAAGTGACCCTTTTTTAGAGTTATATGCCCCACCCTCTTCCATCTAAATCACTCTTTTTGAAAATTTAAAATATATTCACAATAGTAGTATATATACATATATATATATATATATATATATATATATATATATATACATAACGGAATTAAAGGGACAATTACTTCGGCTAAGTAGGTTTTACTAATTTATGAGTAACAGTCAATCAACTGACGATATATACATTTAGAACGTCATTAGGAACTTCATTCGAGTGACTTAAATCAACTGCTAAAAGAACTTTGTATTATATAATGTATATTTATTAAATCTGGGAAATATATTATACATTTACGTGGAGACAAATAATATTTATTTAAATATGCACCACGTTCAAATTCCGTTTGTGAGTTATTAACTTCGAAATGACGTACCATTTGTCCGCCCCTCTTTAATTTTTCAAGCTTTCGCATTGGTTTGAAAAATGTGAGCTTTCAAAATAATTTATTTCGATTATTTTATGCTTGTTTCAACACGAATGTGGCTGTTTTTATTAATATTTATATAAGTGTAAATTGTTATCGATCTTATACAGTATTTGTATTCATTTATTCTAAATAATAATTATTATAAGAGGGATATAAGACAAGTATATACACTACGATATTATGTCCTAAAATTAATAATACATAAAATATGTTTTTCCGAATGGAAAAAATAGGATATTTATTGCTTGAAAACAAGATTTCCTTGAAATAGCGTGGTATAACATATTTTTTCTCCTTAATATTATAACATTTCCTTTCTACACTAATTTTTAATAGCTTTAAAAATTATTATCTAAAATTTCAGCAAATTTAACTTGCTAAAAATTTAATAAATGCATTTTGAAAATATTGCTCTGCAAAATGTAATGACCCGTTCAAATCTAGACTCGGGCTGCTAACTCCTCGTAACAGCTTCATTGGTTCGGATTTTTCCTTTTCTAAAATGAAAACTTCCGAAATATTATATTATGAATCAGCTAGAAAGCAAGGCAAGGTATTATTTTGAATTCTTTTTCATTCATTCATTTAAAAAAACCCTGGTCTAATTTACATGTGGTGTAAAGCGTTGAACATACGCAAGCACCAAAGTATTACAGTTCAAAGTACAACATGAACAATAATTGATAAAACAGAAAAAACACATAAATTGAAAATAAACACAAAATTACTAATCATCAATGATGGACTATTTAGAAACTCCATAATCCTTAAACCTCTCTGTTTCTTCAATGGACAGAAAATATATCAAGATTATTAAGATTGTTACTAAGGTATTATTAAGATAGATTATGGAGAAAAAATATCAAGATAGTCTCTCGTACACGTGGTAAAAAGCGTTGAAAGTTGAACAGTTCAAAGTACAGTATAAGCAATAATTGATAAAACAGAAAAAAAAACAAATATCAAATCAAATTAAACACAAAATTACTAATCATTAATGATGAACTATCTAGAAACTCCATAATCGCATTCCTTAAGCCCTTTCTTCACACAACTCAGAAAATATATCAAGATTATTAAGATAGTTACTAGGGTATTATTAAGATAGATTATGAAAAAAAGTAACTAGATAATCTGTGGAATTTTTTTGTAAGTGTTGTATCCTCTCACGTAACAGCCAGAAAGGTATAACGTTACCAAATCCAAGATAGTTATCAGCATAATGATGAAATAATTTTAAAAAATGCTTCATCAAAAGCAATTCAATGCAAAAAAAAAACTGTTAAATTATACTGTGATTTAATATTTTCTCCGACACTATACCAAAAACTTCATATGGAGACCAGATTACTGTATTCATTTGTACGCTACTACGGAGCAGAGAATTTAATTTATCATATAATTAGATATTTATGACACGTAAATAAACTATGAACGTAAATAAACGTTTTTAAAGAATAATGTCTGTTTATACACGTGTACTCTATTTACAAATTGATAATTTACGTAACACTGATTGTAAGCAAACTTTTGCAACTATTAAACATTCAAAATAAACTAAGACGAAACTAAATATTAAAACGCATAGAAGGCGTATTCTGTGGGTAAGAAAATATAATCTAAGATCACTACCTAGGCAACTACTCCATTTTCTGGGATCAACACTACCCTATATGTAAAGCCGGTAATTGGCGGATGCTCTATTCGGATTTCACCTATGATAACTTCGGACAATATCTATTACACTCACTATCGATCTTCTGGGTCATATTTCTTGCCATCTAATTCACCTCGTGACGGATAATATTTATATACTCACTATCAATCTACTGCGTCATATTTCTTGCCATCTAATTCACCTCGTGACGGATAATATTTATACACTCACTATCGATTTACTGCGTCATATTTCTTGCAATATAATTCACCTCGTGACGGATAATATTTATATAGTCACTATCGATCTACTGCGTCATATTTCTTGCCATCTAATTCACCTCGTGACGGATAATATTTATATACTCACTATCGATCTACTGCGTGATACTTCTTGCCATCTAATTCACCTCGTGACGGATAATATTTATACACTCACTATCGATCTACTGCGTCATATTTCTTGCCATCTAATTCACCTCGTGACGGATAATATTTATACACTCACTATCTATCTACTGCGTCATATTTCTTGCCATCTAATTCACCTCGTGACGGATAATATTTATATACTCACTATCGATCTACTGCGTCATATTTCTTGCCATCTAATTCACCTCGTGATAGATAATATTTATATACTCACTATCGATCTAATGCGTCATATTTCTTGCCATCTAATTCACCTCGTGACGGATAATATTTATACACTCACTATCGATCTACTGCGTCATATTTCTTGCCATCTAATTCACCTCGTGACGGATAATATTGATATACTCACTATCGATCTACTGCGTCATATTTCTTGCCATCTAATTCACCTCGTGACGGATAATATTTATATACTCACTATCGATCTACTGCGTCATATTTCTTGCCATCTAATTCACCTCGTGACGGATAATATATATACACTCACTATCGATCTACTGCGTCATATTTCTTGCCATCTAATTCACCTCGTGACGGACAATATCATATACCCACTATCGATCTACTGCGTCATATTCTTACCATCTAAGTCACCTCAGCATATTTATTGCCATGTTTATAATGTAATATATTAAAAATAACATCTGTCAAATTGCTGCGCTCTCACAACAACTTGATTGGCTTAAAAATAGGAAATACAGAACAGTAAAAAACTTTGCAGAGATATTTTTATCTCGACCACACAATAAATCAAAGATAGCTATAAATTAATATATGATCTAGGATGCAAACTATGCCCTAATCATTTCCGTATATTGTTGATCGCGCCGTTTGGTGCGGAGCCATATATTTCCACTTTTCTTGCTTCTAAATTTATGGTTCTGCCACCCTACCATCTTTATCAGTTTTAATAGCATCTACTCGCACTCCTTGTACCACAAAATTATCCTTGATTTTATGAATATTCATTCTCTACCTTTGCCACTAAATAATGGTTACAAAAACTCAGCTTTAGAAATTCACCTTTCATATTCATTAGGAAATTGTTTTAAAAATACTTGCTTCTTCTTTTGCTTATTAATAATTTTATGGTCTTCTAAATAGTTTATTTTTTCCGATTTTGACATTTCGGTTGGCCATTTGGAATTTTGGATGTTTCATCAGTAACCACATTAAACTATTTCAAAATTAAGTATTTCTTTCCACTTCACCAAAGTTGTAGGCAATTTTGTCATTGACGAGCTAATTTCAGTTTTCGATCGCGCCATTTGGAGCGTTGAACCGTCCGTTAGTGAACGCATTCAATTCGTAATAAGATATATAATTTCTATAACGATTTTTGAACAATTGATCGAAGAATTTGTGAATAATTAAATTAGTAATAAACTGACAAAATCACTTTTTAAAAATTATAATATAGTTAGTATTGGAACAATTTTTACAACGATTTTTCAACAATTGATCGAATAATTTCTGAGTAATTAAATTAAGTACAAACTGACAAAATCACTTTCCAAAAATTATAATATAGGATTGAGACCATTCAAACTAAGGCATTACTACTTAAATTAAATTGATTCTAGTATACTATGTTAAATAATGTAATAAACGACCAACAGCTCTACCTCAGGCGCACATCCTAAACCAAATTCTATATGTAATCGTTCTTTTTCCCTGTAAAAGAGACATTTAAAGGTCAATCGAAATTATGACCTACATCACGGACAAAAATGAAACGAAAAAAAAACATTTCACTAAAACTTCTCCGACCAACGACGTCATCGAACAACTATGCAAGTTGACAATGAGGTTCAACAAAATTCAATAGCACAATTCAGATACCAGCTCCCGAAATAGCACGCTGCAGAACAATCGCACGACGACTGCAAACGAAGCGCCCGACTACGAAAGCAGACGGTGTCCCTGCATGCGTGGTGGCAACAAAATGTTTGGATTGCATCCGAAATAGACTCTTCTCTCGCCGCGACTAATTCCGGATTTCTATTTCAAACGAGAGCCACTTGTGTCTATGCTCCGGTCGCCGTTGCCGCTGTACGTATGAAATTCCTTGCATTCTGTACCGTCCGAGGTTTCTTTAATGATTATTATGTGCAAAGCGACGATCTTAAAAACGATTATGATATCAATTAATAATCCACTGCGATAAAGCGAAGAAAGATAAATTGGTGAGTATATTACCTTTCACCAGTGACTTTGCTTGCGTAAATGTTTATTGTTTTTAAATAGGAGGCACTTTTCTTTAATAATAATATATGCATCCCAAAATAATCTTGACCGGTATAAAATTAACTTAAAGCTTAATTTGAACTTTAAGCTCATGGCTATGATATTCTCGACAATTTATATTCATTGGTTCTTAAATCCGTGCATTTGGTCGTTTGTGACATGAGTATTAGTAATTGAATTTCAAGCTTTTAGGAAAATATTTGATGGGAAAAAAGGCTTAGATTTTAATCTAAACCCCAAGCTTTACTAAACTATCCTTTTTCTAATAAGTCCCGTTCAAATTGGTAGAGTACCTTTTAAGTGATGTTTTAATAACCAGACAAAGAGATAGATAGATAAAAGTCTCTTATTGAATATTTGATCAGAATGAAGTTTAGATTTTATTATAAACTTTAATATAAGCATTACTTCAATGAAAATCACAGTTCGGTTCAATATTTTTTGTGTTAAATATATTTGGCGTTAATTTTGTATAAATTCATTATACACAATTAAATAAAACTACGTGAAGTAGTATTATTTCTACTTTATTTAAATTCTTTATAACGAAACCTAGGTCAGGTTTCGGTGTATTACATCTTTAAGTGGGTAATTAACAAAGATCTTTGCAAATTGCCCACCTGAAGATGTTGTAATAAAAGGAAACCTAGGTCGTGGTAAAGAATTTAAATAAAGTAGAAATAATACTACATCACGTAGTTTCATTTAATTCTGTATTATTCCAATAAACTAACTGATAAAATTCGATTCCACACTGGCACGTTGACACAAAATGTGTCAAAAATGTTTAATACTGTAAACTTTCTAGCAATTCCGAAGTGTTACAATAAATTTACAAAATACGTTTAATGAGAAAAGGGAGGTGGCAAGGAGAGGAAGGAATTAAAGTTTAATACTGCTGAAAGTGAATTACGTTAGTAATTAAGTAAAAGGTAATCAAATACGAGTAGAACTAGGAGGGTTCCGTACACATTTAGGAATCTTACAAAAAATTGTAAATAGTTTTATAGAAATAATATGTACCCTCCATAATCTTTTTAGTAAACTACTTACAAATATTCATTTTTTACAACCTAAATATATTGCCTTTCATAGGCGTAAAATCGTGGTGCATACTTAAAAAAATATGACATCTAGAATCATTACTATAGTTTTTCTATAGTTATTACGTAGACTTATAAAAACTCTGTTTTTAAAGTTTCGTACCTCAAAAAGAAAAAAAGGAACCCTTATAGGATCACTTCGTTGTTTGTCTGCCAATCTGCAGAGACCGTTTTTTTCAGGAAGGTGTGGATCAAGTTGAAATTAATATCAAGTACTTAGATCTACTTTCCCTTAGAGCTATAAAAAATCAAACTAAGTAGACACAATCAAGAAGAACCCTAAAAATAGGGCCATTTATGCTGCATACTTTAGCACTCGCAAATAAAGCAAAACCTATAGGGCATCTACTCCCCGTTTAGCTAGAATCATGTAATTTGGCAAGAAGCAAGGTCTCACAGCACAAGTGAAGGAAATTCGAAAATCGTTAATTTGTAGTCATATCACATAAAAAAAATATTTTTTTTTAATATGCATGTGAAAGATATATATATATATATATATATATATATATATATATATATATATATATATATATATATATATATATATAGTGGGAAATATATTTTCGTTCTAAAAAATTTAAATTTCGTAAATAGTTTAATATGGATATTATGTACCATCAAATATTTATAAATACTCAAATGTGTACAGAATGCGAGTTCCATACCTGCTTGACAGGTTTCACAATTTTAAGTTTATTAGTCTTAAAAATGGCGGGAAGGGAACATATTTGTTGCACATTTTTAGAATATCTCTGAAGGTATAATACATACAATTATGAGAAAAATATTTTTGAGACCCCTATAACTAACCCTTTCAAGCGGTACTCCAAGCTATATAAAGAATTTTCGAAAATTTACTCTATAAAATTTCCATAAGAATGTTGTTGAAATTAACTACTGAAATATGTGGGGGTTGATATGTTTTATTACTATTTAAAATTTTAAGTTTCTACTTCAAGCGGCTTCTACAAAAAACGTCTGTTACAGTCAGATAGACGGACATGACAGTGATCTTATGAGGATTTCATTTTTCTTTATATATCCTTAAACTACGCAGATATTTCACATAACTAAAATCGAAATAGCTACGTGATACTCATGTAGAAATTTTAAGATAAACATTATATCTTATTGGGAAATGTTTTAAAATTGCAAGACTATTATCTTATGAAGCAACAATTATTTCACGACATGCGAGATAATTCCGGGAAATTTCGAAATTATTAACAAATTGTTAAAAAAAATAATTTTAAAGTTATCTAACGTCAAACGAATTTCTTCTTTAACATTTTTTACCAATCATCATAAAATTAACTATAAGAATTTTATACAGTAACATTAATTACTCATAATTATCTTCAAATATAATTATATATATGTATTAAACTAATATCTGACTTTCAGGTAACAAATTGCCAGTAACAAATCAAATCCTTTTACTTGAGGAAATACTCGTGGTAAGTTTATGATCTTATTATTATATTTTAAGAGTCAATCATAAATTAATATTGGAATTTAATTGAATTTGAAACGGGATTTAAAATAATCCCTATGCTGTATTTATTTAAATAACTTTAAAAATACTCGTTATATTCACCTATTTCTTATTCAGCTAAAGACAATTCAAGATCTATAACCAAAAAGGGTTACACAACTCAAACCTGAAAGGAACGTGCGACATAATTAGATAGCTTATTTTTAATTTTTACGTAAACAATTATTAAAAAATTACCAAAAAACTGTTCTAACTTGTCTAAATTTACATCTACAATCTAAATTCGTCGCCAATTCCTTAGCAGATTTACGTAATACTTATAACAGACTCATCAACTGACAACGATCTTCAAATAACATAATCAAATCACGGACGACACTCGACAAGCAAAAAACGTAACGCTCAAAGCCAAGTTTTATTAAGACGTGATACTCGCCGTGACGGCGACGTGACAGGAGAGAGCTTTGATCACACACTGGGTGGGCGCCAGACGAGACCGGAAGTAGTCAAGTTTCATCCTAGCAGAATTTAGGATCTTTGGCTTTTTTTATTGCTGGCACTGGAGTTCCTTAATTGGCATTACGTTTTAAACCGTAGATAAATATTTACCACTTGTTAGCTTTTATATTTTCGTCAAAACAATATGTAATACGGACTATTTAACAAAAAGCTTCTTTATGCAAACGCCTGCGCGTGACATTATTTTAATTATATTGTATTTATACTCTCTTTGGTAATTTTATATTACAGTATCTATACGTTTTAAAAATTTCATTGAATATCGTTCTAAATACAAACAAATAGGAATATATGTAAACCCATGTGTACATAATGTTTACTAGATATGTATACTCTTCATGATTTTTTACTAGATATTATACTAACGTTTGAAAATAAAGTTTCCGAACGGTTAATCCAGATTGATTTCACGTCGATCTCAGAGACACAATTTCTCACCACTATATTGGATATGGACACCATCAACCACATTGTAATTTTTCTAACCAGTACTGTGTCTTTATCCGAGGGCACCGTTGGAATGGAATACTTGAGCTGGCCTGATCTAAATACTCTACTAAACAAGTCACATATCAAACAACAATCTTTAAGTTATAAAACTTCAAGGAACTAGACGAAATGGCAAGTGACCAAACATACGTAGGTACGTTTAGGCAACAGAAGATATGGCAATTGACAGACCGGCGTAGCCATCGAGCTCCAGATCAATGCATAGTTGTAGGTACCTGCGACGACAACAACAAACTCCCATATAACATATATTTTTTTTAGAATTTTATTGAAGATGGTTTCAAAATTTGCCCAAAAAATTATGTTCCCTCTCCATCTCCATCCCCGAAACTGCTAATGTCAAAATTATGAAAAAAAATTTTCAATTTTTACCGTAAAGAAAACTCTGCAACTTACTCGTATAGCAACGATTATAAACATAATAAGATAATTATCACATTATACATTTTTTAAAATTTCATGTTATTTTTACGATTGTGAAATATATACTAGGCAATACATTTACGTGGGGAAAAACATCATTAATATTCGTAAAAAGTTGAATATAAATACCTCGTTTACATATGTACTTAAATCTATAAGGAATTTTCTTAGTGCATATTTAACAGGCACTTAACAAATTTTAATTTTCCTCTTATAGAAACTCTCAGGAACGTAGTAAATTCTAACGGTTTTTAGCATTAAAAGAAAATTTATATGTTCGAATAAATAACTTTGGCAAAATACAATATTTTACTTTGGGCGTCCTGACAGGGTGAAAAATAATTTTATGCAGATACGGTTAATGTAAAAACTTTATGTAAATTTTTCAACATCGATTTCGTAACCCCAACTCGTAATGAAGGTCTAGTTATATTACTCGTAATAATACCCGTAATAATTTTTATACCTCATAATAAGTGTTCAACTCGTACTAAGTGCATAGTAACAAATATACCATTAATTAAACATTTGTTAAAAGTGCTTAATTAATTGTAAAGCTTCATTGTTAAATTTGCTCTATTTATAAGCGCATCGAATTATACTATGTCATATTCATATAAAAACACAAGTGCTATAGTAGACGCTTATAGTAGACGCGAAATTGCGTTAGTAGACGCTTACCTAACCTATTTTCTTTTTATTTCTGTACATATAAATTAAGCGACATTTTATTTCTGTGCATATAGCGTCCTTTTTATTTCTGCATATATATAAAGCACTAAAAACGGAAGAAAATGCGTGAAAATGAGCTAAGCTAAAGAGTTATGTCAAAAGAAAGGCATACAGCGCTACATTTTCACTGCTAGTCAAGGTGATAAAAATGATATACGTTTAAACTGGTAATAAAATTCAACAATTAAGATATAACTTAATATAATAGTTACAAGGGGAAGAATCAAAATTGGACTATGGAAAAAATAACTTAAAAGCACGAAATATATATATATATATATATATATATATATATATATATATATATATATATATATACATAACCTGTGACACTATCTGGATCAAAACGAATCTAAGGTTACCTAATTTGTTGAAATCACTTTAGTAGTTTAGTCTGTACAAAGGAACAAGCTTATTACATGTTTATAAAATTCATAATATTATATACCCTAGAATACTCTCTGGATCAAAATAAATCTAAGGACACCTCAATTGTTGAAATAACTTTGGTAGTTTGTACGAAGGAACAAGCTTACTCATATACGTACACACATACATATCCCGTTAAATTAAAAGATTATATATCCTAGGACACTCTCTAGATCAAGATGAATCTAAGTACACCTCATTTGACGAAATCACTTTAGTAGTTAGTAGTTGAATCTGTGAAGGAACAAACTTACTAACATACGTACACACTTACATACCCCGTTAAATTAATAACATTATATATCCTAGGACACTCTCTAGATCACAACGAATCTAAGTACACCTCAATTGATGAAATCACTTTACGAGTCTGTACGAATATATAATGTTATAGCGAATATATACATTTAAGACGAATGTAAGTGCACCTCATTTGATGAAATCACTTTAGTAGTTTGGTCTGTACGAGGGAACAAACTAACTTACATACATGCATAAATATATAGCCTGTGAAATTCATAACCCTTCCCCTGTCACAGTCAGTTAAAAAATATATAAGTAAAATATATAAGTGTTGAGAACATAATTTATGTAGAGCACTAATTAATAAGCTTTTACCCGCAGTTTCGTCAGCATAATTTCAGTTTCCTCAGCATACATAATTGTACACTAGTTATATCTTCCACTAAACTCAAATATTATGTCTTTATTATTGTAATTTATTTGTATGGAAAACTGCAATATATAATCAATTATAAATAACACATTTCTAAGAATTTTGAGTCACAGAGTTCAAAATTTACATCTTAACTTATCCGTATTATAAATACTACTACAGATAAGTTAAGACAGAGAAGATATATTTTTGAAAACCTAACATATATAGAATTTTGATTCTATCTATCTACCCTAATCTATTTTGGATTCCTTGTTCAACGAATCTAGTAAAAATTAGGCTTACCCGTATGCGATAATCGTACACTGTAGAATCAACCTCTGTCTAATATTTAATTGCCACGCTTTTATATAGACTTACTCCTAAGTTGATAATGACTAATGAAAAAATGTTATGCTCTTAATTTTAATTAACTTCCTTTACTTTTTAATTACCAAGATTCTGAATTAACTTATTGCTCAAACTGATAAACACTTTATAAAACCTTCCATTTTTATCTTACTTCACTAGACGGCTTAACCGTCTAGAAGGCTTAACCATCTATTTTTATCCTTCCTAAACCTTCTATTTTTATCTTACTTCACTAGACGGCTTAACCGTCTAGAAGGCTTAACCATCTATTTTTATCCTTCCTAAACCTTCTATTTTTATCTTACTTCACTAGACGGCTTAACCGTCTAGAAGGTTTAACCATCTATTTTTATCCTTCCTAAACCTTCTATTTTTATCTTACTTCATTAAGCCGTTGTGTGTCAAATATATAAGCGCACATATTATGCTATGAAGCAGTTTGTAGTTACTTTCGACTGAAGTTATCGTCACCGTGGTATGTTGGGTTGATCACAAGGCATACGACCTTTGACTGCGAGTCACACCACGGAGACAGGAGACAGGGATAGAAGAGGAAAAATAGGAAAGATAGGGATAACTTTTCAAGTCAACTTTTGAAAACGTAAATTCATGAGAATTCCAGAATACAATATTAGATTTATACGCTTTATCAAAGTGTTCAGAATACAATGTTATATGTATACGCTTTATCCAAGTGTTCAGAATACAATGTTAGATGTATACGCTTTATCAAAGTGTTCAGAATACAATGTTATATGTATACGCTTTGTCCAAGTGTTCAGAATACAATGTTATATGTATACGCTTTAACCAAGTGTTCAAAATACAATGTTATATGTATAAGCTTTATCCAAGTGTTCAGAATACGATGTTAGATGTATACGCTTTATCCAAGTGTTCAGAATACAATGTTATATACATAAACTTTATCAAAGTGTTCAGAATACAATGTTAGGCGTATATGATTTATTCAAGTGTTCAGAATATAATGTTAGATGTATAAGCTTTATCCAAGTGTTCAAAATACAATGTTAGATGTATACGCTTTATCCAAGTGTACAAGAATACAATATTAGGATGTTATTGTCAGTTGTACGTTATAATTATCAAATAAATAGGCGAGCAAATAAATAGAATTTCATATCAAAATATTAGTAATGATTTAACAAAAAGTTAATTAGTCAGTTTTGTTTCATATCCCCTTTTTTTGATTTCATCCGACTTATTTCTGGCAAAGTGCCTTTGTAGTGTTTCTAATTATGTATATTCTTATCGTTGATCTTATATTGTCCGTCCAATAACAACTTCTTTTTTAATTTTTCATCTTACATTCATTAAGCGTGTACTACTGACACGATTACAGGCGTTCGTATGTAATTAATGTATGTAAAAAACAGCTCTATTAATTTTAAACAACATAGTTGCCAATCATCAGGATAGCATTGTTGCGAACGAAAGTTATTATAAAATGGTGTCGTAGTTGTTTTTTGCTCTATCCTGATTGCATATAACAGTACAAAATAATTGATCAGCTAGTGAGACCACCTTCCACACGAGAACTAGTTAATAAAATAAATAAATACCAATATAGTTCCTAATAATATGTTTACTTGTAACAATGTCTAAAGCTACAAGTTTAAAGTATTAAACTTGTAGCTTTTGCTAAGTAAGACAAGCAAAAATATAAGAATATTTTGAATGAATTATTTAAAAAAAAAACAAGTGAGCTTTAGATATGAACTTTAAAATGAATTTACAATTTTATCCACTTTAAACGTAGAATATTTAATGTATTGAACAAAATAATAATTCATAAAATAATTCATAAAACATAACGAAATGAAATTACAAAATAATCAAAAATCACCGTTCGCGTAACGCTAGCAAACTCGCATATATATATATATATATATATATATATATATATATATATATTTCATGCACTGGCTATGAGAGGAAGAGAAAAAGAAAATGTGTGCTCGCACCTCTCTCTCTTGTCCCTACAGTGATATACGAAACGTAACTCTCTCTCTTTCTGTCTTCACTAACTTATATCTCCCTCTCAACTTCCGTTCGCCTCGCCTGATCACACTTTTCGTAACGCTCTCGTCACGCATTCACCAGCTTACTCCCCAAGTCAAGCGTACGTAAAGAAGTTTTACTTCAAAACTTGAAAGCATCATTATCATCATGACTTTGCATAATAATACGAGCTCTAAAGCTATAAAGTCAATTGCCTGAATATTTTGTAGATGGTAACACACACACATATACACGAACGCTCACACGCACATGCACACGCACACGCACACACGCACACACGCACACACATACGCGCAAATACACCTATATATATATATATATATATATATGTGTGTGTGTGTGTGTATGTATGTGTATATATATATATATATATATATATATATATATATATATATATATACGCACACAAAATTGCAGGAAAAACGTCATACTATAGAGAATATTAAAAAATAAACGAAAGTAAAAAAAATACGGAAGAAAGGTAGTATATATAAATATATAGATTAGTATCTAATAATATGGATAGGAGTGTCTCACAATAATACATAAATATGGTCAAAATAGCCGAAAGGACTATTTTAAATGATTATACGCGCATTCCCACCCACACGCGCGACAAATCCAAAAATCCTAAACGTGTAAATGAAAGCTGTTTTTTCTATCCAATAGATGACTCAGTTAGAGACACGGTATTAAATCAAAAATATCGATATTGTACTTATCGGTAGTATCGGAGAAAAGTATCGATAACCCAAAGTATCCATGCTTTTTTTATTATTTACATTTTTTTTCAACTTACTCTTCAAATTCCAAATCCTTGTAAATATCTGTTATATAATGTACAATCAATTTTCAACCAGTAAACATTTTAAAACGTGACGTAACACATTTTTTTTAATTCTGAGCTTCTCACTCTGACTCTGTTTAATTGTTTGACATAATATTTTTTCTAAATATTTTGTTCAGGATTAGACACTAAAACATATTCTGGCTCTAAGTTAGTTGCCTTTTTTAGTATGAAGTGTTGCCAATATGAAAATACATTAGTAGTTCATCACCATTCAGTTGCAATTCAAAAGAAGTTTTAAAAATATTTTATTGGGGACAGAATTTTGAGAGAGATTCAATACCGTCCTAACTCCAAAGTACACATAGGAGTACAAGTATCGATTACAAGGTATCGAGTATAAAAATGTCGATATCGAAAAGTATCGTTTCTTTTGCCGTGTCTAAACGCAGCCAAGTACCTAGATATTTAATTAAGATATTAAAAAAAACATGGAAAATTGGTGTAGCATTCTGTGCAGTTCCGTAATTATCTACAATCTTTTGAAATTGCTGATGCATTTCATCAAAAGTTCTAATAAGTTATTCACAATTAAATGAACTAGTAATATTTCTACTTTATTTAAATTAAATAAAGTAGAAATAATTGAATTTAAATAAGGTAGAAATAATACTACATCACGTATTTTTAATTGTGAATAATTAATTTCTATAAAATTATCGTCAAATAAATTCAAGTGTTCTATTTTAAATTAACGCAACGATTGAAGGAATTAGAGTGGGAACAAATATTACGTCACTAATGGAGCTTGAAAATTAAAAATGTAAATGAAAATTCGATTTCATTTTGAAAAATCTCGAGCTTCAGTTTCAAAGAAAAATTTTCGTCTCAAAATAGAACTAAGGAAGGGTAGAATTAAGACATGATAGATTTCCTCTAATGACTTTTCCGATGGACTTTGAAAACATTTATAGGTGGCAAGTACCTGGCTTTAGGTAAGACAAAATTATATTACTAAGAAAAAGTAAAGCAACTTACCAGTCGAGGAGTTAGAAGAGCACGGACTGGGTCCATGAAATGGAGGTTACTACAACACCGGATATCGGCCCTTATTAGTTATCAGCTTATTATTTTATTCATTAAAACATGAATAACTTTTATAATTGCATTTGTTTATGACATTGTTTTTTTAAATTTATTTTTATGTTTTTATTTTATTTATCAAAAAGTAGTGACACGATAAAGTGACCGACCACTTATATAGGTTTTAGTGGTAAAGTAGAACCAGAACCAATTATGAAGATGTAGTCATTTCTAGTTTTTTTTTGCAATGTTGGTTTCACAACGTTACAATCGTCTTAAAAGAAAAATTCTCGTCTCCAACTTCATAAATGGTACCTCTCCATTCATTACACATATTTTTGTAATGTTTTGTATTTACATATCATTTAACTCCGGCACCATAACAAATTAGACTTCCGATATCCCACAATTTTCTAGCAATAAAATTTCAATTTAAGAACTAAATACCCAAGAGAAAGTTGAATTATTTGTAAATAGTCTGATAAATGTAAAGGTCTTAAAAGATCCCAAATGCGATATTTAATAAATAGTCAAGGTTTAATATTGTGGGTGTATTTCACACTTCAGAAACCGGACGATGTTGACTTAAGCGGCTCTCTTCCAAGAAATTTACTTCGGAATTTCTTCCAAGAGATTTACTGGGATTTGTTGACATAATATTGGAATTAGGAAAGCGAACTGCTAGCAAAGACTTTACTTTTTATTTATCGTTAAATGAAGAAAAAAAATACGAATTGAGGCTAAACCATAGAACTCAACAAGAAATTGAGTTCCAGCAATGGAAAAGAGAAAAGAAAATATATTTTCTATGAAAATATTCTCAATAATCGATTTGAACAACTTCGATCTAAAAGTATTCTATTCAGTCAGAAAATTTAGCCTGTCTTATTTGTTGAAAAATAACGTGTAAGATGAGTTAGGGCAATTTTCATTACAAAAAACATAATAGAAAAAAGAAAAAACATTCATAGAACAAAAGCAGTGTTTGACCTAATATAATGCATCTGTTTCGTAAAGATAAATCTGTGACATTTCCTGTGACAGTTTTCCCCCAGATTCTAAGCTATTATTCCAGCCAATGACATTATATTCAATAGACACGTAATACCAACGAGCAAAAAACTGGCTCCAAATAGCACCACGTGTGAACTATGATGAAAGAGACAGAATAAAAAAACACGTACATAAAAGGGATGTTGCATTGAAAACGAGACAATTACTGGTCTTTTCAGGATGATTTTTAGAACATTTAATATAAAGTCATTCATGCCGACTGTACGAATGTATGAAGATTTGTGTATTTTTTAAAAGAAAATTTGTTAAGAGTAATAAGTGTACAAATAAAAATTATTTACTCAGTAGATATTGGATGAGTACCGATAAAAAAATATGAAGAGAAAAATGAAAGATTGGTTCGAAAAAGTTCCTTTTGCGAAACGAGGTAAATCAATAGAAAATAAAAGCTAATAAGCTTACAAAGAAAGTGTGTATTTTCTCTTAAGAACTTAAAGAAAGTAGAAATAATACTACATCACGTAGTTTCATTTAATTGTGAAGAAAATGTGTGTTACAAGCTGGTTGTGGAAGTGAAACTTCTAAATGTAAAATAAAATGTTAAGTAATTTATTAATATCAAATTTACATTATCAACATTATTATGTAGATGAAGTGATTAATTCCCCACGATATTTATTCGTTTTATAATAATATCAATGTTTACACAATATTAATATTAAGTAATCACACTTCGATATCATAATATCGATAATCAAATATATAAGACTTTGAAACATCGATAATATCAGTAAAACATCGTCTTAACTTGAATAATGAATTAAATAATTTTATGATATGGATATTTGTTTACACCTTTGCAAGGTTTAACGTTTACATTTAATATCTGAATACGGTAAAATAGATACCAACGTCAAACTAATAACATTTGTTTCATCGTGCTTTCTCTTTGTATATCTAATCAGGTTAGTTGGTTTTTTATTCGACAAAAAAGGTTAACGAATATCGATATTTTGAAATCGATAATAATCGGTTATTTATGTTTAAGTAGTGATGTCAACATCCATGATTTTTCAATACAGCGATATTGCCATATTGAAAAATTATCGATGCATCGCTAAGTTATTAACGACATTCTTTCATTTCGTGTTCTATTTCGGTCCGGCAACAAGGACTTATTTATACGGGAATCTTAAAGGGAATCAGATACTATAGCTTTATTGCTTAGAGCATGCCTATTACATAAGAAGCAATTTCACAGCGTAGTATTGTATTCGATTTTTTTATATTTCTACTTAGCTAATGCACTTTTACCACTAGCGCTTTCAAGTGTGTTTACCGATATATAACAAAAATTAAATTAAGGACTATCATTATTAAAATATTATATTAATTAAATTTTAATTAATTGCAGTCCTTTTAATTCTGTAGGCGGTTCTTATTTGCAATTTCGAAAGTATTTACATTTTGGATTATTTTCTCGTTGAATTAATTAAAAATAAACTGAAGTTAGCTAGTCGGTGTAGAAGTACACACACATAGACCGATCGCTCAAATCAGTCAAAAACTCGGCCAACCGTTGCGATAATTTAAAAATTAAGACTTATTCGCCCAGTTTTGTCTGACAATATACATATATTTTAATTACGCATACGATTTAAAATTAAAAATACAAAATATCATAGTTCGAAGTAAAAAAAAACAAGATATCATAGCTCGAAAAAACGCATACTCTAACCTTGATAAATATCTATCTATAGACGTTACTTGGAGAGTTAGCACACAAACGGCCGTTTATAGCTTTCCAGGCTATCACCACTACTACTTCGTTACTTCGGTCACATTTTTCATGATGCTTACATAATCAATTTATTCATAAGTTATATTATTTTCCAAAGCTATGATTACGATATTTCATCTACACCAAAACGTAGAATTACAACAAAACATAAATGAATCCTTAATGTAAATGGGTATTTGTTTTTTGATAACGTCTCAAAATATAAATATAACAATATCAACTTTGAGTTATTATCGGACAATTAACAGACTGAATTATATTAGCAATAAATATTTTATTTCCATACCAGGTTGCAAAAAAATGTTACGTATTTTAACTCCATATAAAAACTAATATTTCTGATATAATAATGAAAATCCTTTTAATACGTGTAAATAAAAAAATTACTAAATTTCAAATATCTGATTTTAGTTAAATAAAGCTTTAAATAATCTTTAAGGTTTTTTTTATAAAGATGTTATATTGAAGAGGTTTCAAGACGAGAGACCAAACTTTATGTATATTTATACAGAGCAACGTAGAACGTTAAATATTTACAATGTAATTTAATATATTTAAATTAAGCAATTTAAAAATTCAAAAAATTAAGATTTTTTAAAATTATTTTGAAACAAACGCACATAGAAATATTTTTTACAAAATTTAAAATGCATAATATATGTAAAAGTTGTAAATTTTCACAATTTTAATTTCAATAAATATAATTATTTCGGGAATGACTATCTGTGATAGACAGGCACATTTCTATAAATTTACAGAGACCGAGGAGTCTCATTACTAAGACTCTTTATTAACTCGTTGAGTGAAGAAAACCTAAAAATATATTCAAATAATATGATGGAACGGAGAATCATATAGGATGAATGTTTCATCTTTGCAGGAAGTGGAATAAGACCAAGGCAGCAATTGACTCAGATTCATAGATAAAGCATCTAAGACGTCAAGCATGTTAATAATCGATAAGACTAAATAATAAAATTAATGGCAGGAAATGAAGTGTTCACATACTATTCCGGAAATTTACGGAACTATCTCAAAAAAGGATCGCAACACCTGATGTCAACTACGTTCGATCTCCAATCAAGCTTTACAGTTAAGCTCTTTATTCAGCTTCCTATTACGCGTACTTAGATTCTAATACGTTTCCAAGTAGCTGTGAGCCGAGTCGTCGCAAAAACGCAGGTGTCTGACTTTAATTGAATAGAATAGCCGTCGGGCACGTCACGAGCGTCGCCCCAATAGACGGCTGGACAAATAAAAACTTTAATAACTATCATTATTTTCGAACTGGATTGCGTGAACACTTGGCGGAAGACGCGATACGCCCATTCCGTATGTCGGACTCGCGGCAGATATCATAATTCATATTCGCGTGTTCGTAATGATATACGTGTCAGTCGTTACAGTTAGACGGGGCTAATTGCCGTTTTGGGAACACCGATATAGAAATATTGAGAATTCACTTTTAGTCAAATAATTTATAATTTCTTGTTTTGTTTCATTATAACTGTAAATTAGCTACAATAATACGCTGGATTTGACAGCTTTAGTGGAAGGCAGTTCGGAAAACTTGACGGTATAAAAATAAGGGGATACAGTTTGGAATTGCAGTTACGTTACTGTCATATACATCCAAAACATTTCATCTCTCGATAGTTAAAGGATCAAAAAATTCGTTACGTTGAGTAGGGACTGTGACGTATCGCGTGAGGCGAAGGGGTATTTCAGGTAGTTTCGCCGCGTCACATAATTTCTTTTTAATATAAATTTTAACTCGGGGAAGCTAGGATGCTCGTTTGATACATTTTGGAATTGCAGCTACGTAACTGTCATATACATCCAAAATATTTAATCTCTCGATAGTTAAATGATCAAAGAAATCGTTACGTCGAGTACTGTGACGCATCGCGTGCGGCAGAGGGGTATTTGAGGTGGTTTCGCCGCTTCACATAATTTCCTTTTAATATAAAGTTTGACTCGGAAAAGCTAGGACACTCGTTTCAATTCGTTAAGATTTATCTATGGCGCGTATAAAACATTAGTGTGGAATGGTTATGGTAATTACGTGTGGTGTCAAACTTAAAAATTCAGAAAACTTAACAAAACGTCGACCTGTATTCATAAAAAAGCCAAATCGCAATGTATACGGTTGGAAGGAGCTTCCCAAGAGCAATGTAGTGATACCCATGGAACACCATATAATAGAGCGAAGCAGTGCCGTGAATATAAAAAAATATTACCCGTTATATACACGTATTCACATAAAAAACACGTATACGTATATATAAATATATAAGTACATATATGTATGTGCGTGTACATTTTTCTATTTACTTTTTTCAAATTATAATATGTGCCACAGTTTTGTGTTGCTCACGTGAAAAATCCTAAGACACAAAATTCCATGAAAAATAAAAATTATTGTTCGTCCTTTAAATAATCATTAATAATATTACTGACAAAAGAACCAAATTTGCATAATAAAAAAAATATAAAAATGAAATAAAATGTTGAATGTCAATACTATCTTCATTGAAATTCTTTGTTCATTAGATTCGCGGCATTGCATTGCCAAGACGAGACAACGCATTTTTTTGTGTTGTAAAGTACAAACGCCAAAAAATCAAATGCCTCAGCCAAAAAATTATTTTTATATTTTCCTTGCGTCACCTTTTGATGTATTCATTGGATTTTGCGTGGGGTGCAATGTTAAAATTAACGAATTTGTGAATCATAAATACGTGTTTAATATTCGTATCAAGTTTAGTTCAATCACGGTGACCCTACCCTAAACTGTACAGTAGAAGTTATGCTACTCATTCAAAGAATCATAAAGTATAGTTTACAAAGTTTAACACATTAACGGCAAATATTACGTTTACATACCATTTGCCACTTTTTAGTAATGCGTTTACATCAGTTTCTTACGTATATCTACTAAGCCAACTCTATATTAAATGCCCATACCCTTCAATGTTAACCGCCATGCCGCGTACGAAAATTATTAGTCACATTAGGAATTCTATTACACCGGAAGACACCTTATTTCTCACTTTATTCGATAAGGTTTTCCATTTTTATTTATTTCGTAAATCGTAATTTCAAGGTTACGAGAATTAAAGGTAATTTCGACTAATCTTAAAAGTTGATCGATTATAAACATTTAAACTTAGTTCGTTTACTAGACTCGTGACTAGAGGTACGCAAAATGTATCAGTGAAAAGAAAATAGTTATATATATATATATATATATATATATATATATATATATATATATATATATATATATATATATATTACTCAGTAGCTCATATCATTACTCAGAGTTATTACCGAAATTATTTATTACGCATACGTTGAGCAATGGTCATACAATGTGGTGATAAAAATTAAAGACGGAACATTGTGCACTATCATATGTTTGATAATAAAAATAAATTCTACAAGAGTGTCCACTTGATTTTGCTTAATACTTTGCAGGTTTAGGATTTCGGACTATCAATTTAGATTCATATTATACATAAAATAACTTTAATGTTAAGTAAATATATTGGAATAGATTGGCGTATTTATACAATTTTAAATTATAATTTTGAAATGAAAAAAGTGTTCATTTACGCAAATATTTTGAGCGAACTAAAGTATATTTTATTTCTAACGAACTAAAATATACTTTATCAAAAAGTTCACATTCGATCGCGAGTAACTACGTTGTCTACAGATCCATTCGCATATTTGACTAAACAGTTCGTAGTTTTCTTTCTCTTTCATGTAACGTCAAAACATATACTTACTTTTATATCTATCTTCACGATGCGATGAGTGAGTGAAATGATTGATTTGGTGAATCGAAAAAGACACCGATCACTCCTGAGCTTGTGATATACTGATACATTTTGATTTCAAGCGAGCTAGTGATAGATATGATCATAACATATGATCTATATTTTTTATATCTCTCACTCACGAGCTACACATCTCTAATAATAACGTCATTTTTAGTAATGGTCATTATATTCTAAAGCGACCGAGACAGAGAAAAATGTCTATTTTATCTTTATTTCTAAATTTAGAAGCTCGCAACTCGTTTTTTTTTTAAACAATTTTTATGATTTTTCAGTTTTTACTTTAACTACATTTTCATGGTATTTTAGTAAATTAACTTCCTCACTGCTTCGCTAGCCAACTGAACACGTACCTACCAGAAGGCGCATTTGTTATATTAGCCGAGACTGAGAGACAGTTTGATGAACTATGTAATCTATTTGTGTCATTATCTGCAATTAGTATTAAATGTCTTGCTATGAAACATGATTACGTAATTATTATTAATGACACATTAACTTATCGAATGCCGTTTTATATAAATCAATGAGTAATTCTGTTTTAACGGAAGATTTATGGTTTTATGACTAACATGAAATGTATATATACGATGTCCGGGAATAAGTGTCGGACAAAGAATGACGTTATTTGTTGACTGAAAAATAGTTGATTGTCGTTAAAATAAAATTTAAAAGATGACTTTTTTCAGAAAATTGAAAATAATATTCAGAATTATTTGTCATCTTTTTCGTACACACGATACTTGAGCACATTGTTCAGCATATACAGTATTTCGCATTGTATACCGAGCGAAATACTGTATACTATAACAAGTAATTTATTTGTAGCTAGTATTTCTTTTAATTAATTGTATAAATAACGTGAAATACAACTATTAAAAACATAATAAATAATATTATTAATGTACTCACTTATATTGTAGTTCTGTGGGAATGACTCAGTCTATGACTTTTTTCATGTATAGTATTGCACAGAAAAGTCATATTACACTCAAAATATCAATTATTTAAAAAAATTATTAATTTAATGTTCATAAAAATTATTTCTCTTATTTGTTTAAGAAGTCTTAATGGAGATGTTCAAAATGGCTTTCCGTTTTGTAATAAACACAATCCCGCTCGCCTTGTAATTGAATTAATAACATTATCCACCATTTGATAATCTCTATAATCCTTTCTTGTATAGTTTCGTCGTTAGGGCATCCAGTTGGGTTTACATCGAATTTGACACCACTAGTTTTTCTCCAAAGAAAAAAAAACGAGTGTTGTTAAATCTAGGAGATCAGAGTACAGGCCCACTGCGCCCTATCTCGTCTAAATACTCACGTACCCAAATACTGAAGTGAGGGGTGCTTCGTCGTGCTGCCATCACATATCGTGCTGAGACCATGCTCAAAGACAAATTTAAAATAAAGTTTTTCAATTTCATTACGCAAAAATACACACACACACACACACACACACACACACATATATATATATATATATATATATATATATATGTGTGTGTGTATACTTCGTCCTTCGTCCTCTATCTAGCTATACAGAGCTAACCTTACCATTTTTCAAATGATATAAAATGTCATGATGGTAAACAACGCAAATGGTCCCTTCTAAGACGTGTAAGACTTATAAAGAAGAATTTAAAGTATCTAAAATTGTAAACTTACTCAGAATAGTCTTGGTAACTATAATCTAGTATTGAATAGATTAAAATTTACAATTTTGTGTAATGTAATTTAGAAGTAATAATTATATAGGAAATATTTCATAGTTATTCTAACACTCAAACCCACCTTGGGTTTGAGTATTATGGTGACTACCATATGACACTTAAATCAAGTCTGACCGATTTAATTTTGCACTCTGATTCGCCTATTGTACACTTTGACTTGAAATAAACCTACATGAAACAGAACATTGAATGGGACCCCACTCTCCCTGCCTTCATTCCATCACGTATTTAGTGTTGTTATGTGAACCGGTTTAGTTCAGCATCTGAGTGAATCTAAAAAAATTAAAACCAAAGAAAAAGAAAAACGAAAATACTTATATAATTTTATATCTTTAATATCTTTCCTGGGTTTATGTTTTGTTTAAAATCGGTATGTATATTTGAAATACGCTAAAGTAAGGTTATGTAGTCGGGGAGAGGGGGGAGGTGGTAATCATTGTACTTTTTATTGACTTCGTTATGGTGGTCAAGTTTTTTTTAAAGAAAATTGTTAATAAAGTGCATAAATAATGAATATATTTGGCGTTAATTTTGTACAAATTCCTTATTCATAATTAAATGAAACTACGTGACGTAGTATTATTTCTACTTTCTTTAAGTTCTTTACAGCGACGTAGGTTTCGTTGTATTACAACATCTTCAGGTGCGCTATTATCTTTGCTAATACTTAAGGAACCTAGGTGGTGGTAAAGAACTCAAAGAAAGTAGAAACTTCCACTACCATTTCTAAATTTGTCTCTGTTGGGAGAGGAAAAGATGTCAGGACCTCCATTAGCCCCTCACCGCTTAAATATGCCGCTGAATACTAGTATATGATTTTGAAAATATTTTGGAAATTTAAAATATTCATAAATGGATCTTAAAATTGAAAATGAAAATTTTAGCTTGGACTTCATTCTAAAGTACATATTCAGTGATAACCCAATGGGCGGAATCTGCGAAAAAATACGCCGCGCCCGATCTCTTTTATGGATGGGGAAATATTAATGTTTTTTCTCATATTTTACTACATATTAATTGAGATATTCTTATAGACGAAGTGCCTCTAACAAAATTTTGATGTACATTTATCTAAAAACTGCAAGGCTATGACAGATAAACAGACAGATAGACAGAGAAACAGACATGACGAACTTGTAAGGATTCCTTGTTTCACTTCGGAAACCTTGAAATTAAATTACTTTTAGCAACGCTCGTGGGTGATTCAGACACATATTCGTTTAACTACTTTAATGTATCTAACTGATACATATGGCGGACTTTTGCTACGAGAACAAACTTTTACAGCCAACCATAACACCAGTCCAGTCCCGTTCGAGAAACGGCCGGGAATCGAACCCGGGTCTCCGCGGCATCGCATCGTCAAAGGCCGTACGCCTTGTGATCAACCCAACACATCACGGCGACGACTGTATATTTTGACTATTATCCATTTATATCTAGAGAGTTCAAATAATTTTTAACTTAAACAAAGTTTTACTTATTACGTTTTCTATTAAAGTTTTCACGAAGCTTTTAAGCTCAAATTTTTTTCCAAAATTTCTTATTCAAACTTTTATCAGGTTTAATGAAAGGAGGACAAAGGTAGAGTAAAAAAATTCTCAATAGAAGGTCTATATAATCAACAAATCTACATTTACAAATCTATATACAATATTCTATTTGTGTAATCTTTAAACATGCATATTTGTTTTACAAACAACCAAAACATTAACATTTTATAACCAATAAACTCATAATTTATCGCTGCATTAAACAAATAGCGTTTACTCCGCAATTACTCGATCTAAACGGCGCCGATTCCGCTCGACGATTGAATATGATCTCGCAATGACGTCAGCAGCTCATCACGCTGAATTGCTCCGGCGAGTGCAGAAAATGGGTCTTTGAAGATGCCGCACTCGCCGCTGGCTTTGAGCGGGACGCCGCCGCTCAGCTTATCGGAAGCTGCTTATGTGTCAGCCAGCGCTGAAACATGAGAAATTCTCATTTTATTGCTCGTTGAACATTTTTTTTGTTTTATATCAAAATAGTTTAATGTCTTATCGTGCGTGTCTGTCCTTGTAGGAAGCTTTATCGTGTTTAGAGATTTGTAATGCGAGGGGTCTCGCATGTATGTGCGGCATAATTGGAAAGCAGATACACGATTTTCCGAATCGTTTATACTGTGTCTAGGGTTCCAAATGACTTTGTCGAAAATAGCTAACATATGATTATGATGTAAAACTAACACACTTTAAAATGATGTAAAATATTATGTGGGAATATTAGCAATTAGTCTATTTAATTTCCTGCTCCGCTAGCTAATTACGTGTAGAAAATCATGTCGATCTGTTGTTCCATTGCAATGTGAAAGAAAGACAAACAAACACACTTTTGAATTTTTATTAGTTGAATTTTTAATATCAATTAGGGTAAGATTTTCAGGATTTTCAGACTATTTCTGTGTAAGAAATTATGTTGATCTGTTGCTCCATTGTGATATGAAAGAAGGAAAACAAATAAACTTCTTAATTTGTAAATTTTGGAATTGCTATATTGGTTAGAATAAGATTGTCTAGGTTGAAAAGTAGCTTATATTATTTCCTGGCCCCCCAATTATCTCTGTTCAGGAAGCCATGACGATCTTTTGCTCAATTACAACGTAAAGGAAGGACAAACAAACAGATTTTAATTTTCATTATTATTTGGGATATTCGTATTAGTTACGACAAGATTTCTCCGGTGGGCCTTTTACCTATGTCACTCCTGGTCCTCCAAATATCTCTGTGCGGTAAGTCATGTTGCCCTGTTGCTCCATTACGAAGTGAAAGAAGGACAAACACTTTCCAATTTTTAATATTATTTGGGATTGTCGTATTAGTTAGGATGAGATTTTCTGGGTTGACATTCTACCTATGTCACTTCCTGGTCCCCCAAACATATTTGTTCAATAAGTCATTTCGATGTGTTGCTCCATTGCGAAGTGAAAGAAGAACAAACACTTTCAATTTTTTAATATTAATTGGGATTTTTGTTTCATTAGTAAAATATTTCCCAAGTTAAAAAGAAGCTTATGTTATTTCCTGGCCCATCAACCAACTTTGTACAAAAAGTTACGTCGATATGTTGCTCCACTGCGACATGAAAGAAGGACAAACAAACACATTTTTGAATTTTTAATATTGATTAGGATTAGAAAGGAATTAATATTGATTAGGATTAGGACTTAGAAAGAAATTTCCGAAAAATTGTTCCGTGCAGAAAGTCACGTAAATTTATTGCTCCGTTGCGACGTGAAAGAAAGATAAACCAACATACTTCGAGTTTTTAATGTTATTTGGGATTATCATATTAGATAGGATGAGATTTCCCGGGTTGGCAATTAGCCTATTTAATTTTTTCATTCACCATCTAATTTTGTGCAGAAAATCAAATCGATCTATTGCTCCGTTGCGACGTGAAAGAAGGACAAACAAACACACTTTTGCAATTTTTTATATTACTTGAGATTGTAATATTAGATAGGATAAGATTTCCCGGGTTGTTCAGTAGCCTGTGTCATTTCCTGGTCCGCAAACTATGCTATCTATGCAGGATATCACGTTGATCTGTTGCTCCATTGTGACGTGTAAGAAGGACAAACAAATATACTTCCTAATTTATAACTATTGAGATTGCTATATTACTTAGGTTAAGATTTTCCACGTTGAAAATAGCCTAGTATTATTTCCTGGCTCGCCAACTATTTCTGTACAGAAAGTCACGTCGATCTATTGCTTCATTGTGACCTGAAAGAAGAACAAACTAAAGTGCTTTTGAATTTTTGATACTATTTGGGATTGACATATTAGTAAGGATGAAATTTCCCGCGTTGGTATTTTATCTATGTCATTTCCTGTTCCCCCAACTAGTGCAGTGAGTCAGTAAGTCACGTTGATCTGTTGCTCCGTTGTGAGGTGAAAGAAGGAAAAAAACCCTTTCGAATTTTTAATATTAGTTGGGATATTTGTTTTAGTTAGGAAAGGATTTCCCAGATTGGAAAGTAGTCTATGTTATATCTTGTCCCACCAACTATATCGCCAGAAAGTTACGTTGATATATTACTCCATTGCAACGTTAAAGAAATATAAACAGATTTTCGAATTTTGAATATATTATTATCGTAGTTTTAGTAAAAATCTAATTTTCCAGCTTGAAAATTAGACTAAGTAATTTCCTGGCCCGCCAATTATATCTGTGCAGAAAGCCAAGTCGATCATTTGCTTCATTGTGACGTGAAATAAGGATAGACAAACACATGTTCCGATTTTTAATATTGGTCGGATTTGTTGTTTTAATTAGGATGAGATTTTCCGGATTGATAAGAAGCCGGTATTATTTCCCGGTCCGCAATTTATCTCTGTGCTGAAAATCGCGTTGATCTGTAGCTTCATTACGACGTGAAAGAAAGACAAACAAATACACATTTTAATTTTTAACTTTAGGACGAGATTTTCCTAGGAGCCTACGTTATTTCCTGGCCCGCCAATTCTCTCTGTGCAGAAAGTCACGTTGATATTTTGCTCCATTATGACTTGAACGAAATACAATATAACAGAAAAAATATAATATAACTTGAAATTATATTTCTCGGGACGAACGGTAGCCTAGGTCTTTTCCCGGTGCGCCAACTACCACTATGTAAAGTTTGTAAACACAAATACGAATTGATGTAAAAAAGAAACCAAAATGTAAATAAAATTAATAAGCAGAAAGGGTCGAGTAAAGAGCTGATAGATACAAACCCGAATGAGTATTTAAAAAAAAATAAACCCAAAACATTCAAAATTTAGTAAGCAAAATGTAAACACGAAATTATATACAAAAAAACAAACCAAAACATCCAAAAATTAAATAAGCAAAAAGGGTCTCGTAAAGAAAGTTTATAAACGAAAACACGAACGGATAATTAAAAAAAAACAAAATCAAGACATTCAAAGTTTAGCAACCATAAAGGATTACGTAAAAAAATGTAAATACCAACATGAGTTGATAATTTAAAAAAAAAAACAAACCCAAAACATCGAAAATTTAGTAAGCAAAAAGGATCGCGTAAAGAAAGTTTATAAATACAAACACGAATTGGTAATTAAAAAAAACCTGAAACATTCAAAATTTAGTAAGCGGAAAGGATTATGTGAAAAAATATAAATAAACATGAACTGATATAAAAAATCAGCCACAGTATCCATAAATCAAATAAGCAAAGAGTTGCTTCAAAAAGTTTATAAATAAAAACGCAAATTGTTAATTTAAACAAATGAACCCAAAACATTCACAACTGAGTAAATAAAATTGATTACCGAAAAAAAATTACAAATACAAAATTTAATAAGCAAAAAGTATCACGAAAAAAGTTTATAAACATAAACACGAACAACTATAAAAAAAGAGAAACCCAAAATATTAAAAATTAAGTTAGCAAAAAGTATTGAAAAAAAAGTGCATTACGTAAAAGGTAAAAGGTTGAAACATATTCCCGCGCAATCAAATGTATGAAAATTTTCAAATCGATTTTTTTACAATAAATAATCTCGAGCTAAAATATATATTCTGAAATATACGACGTCTTTACAAAAAAAAAATATTGTATCCAATATATAATGCATATTCAATATATAAAGCCATTGGCGCTGAACTAAATACCTACGATATTAAAACACAGATCCAAACCTAAGATTGAAATTAATTTAATTATATGGCTTTTTATTTTTATTGCTTTTTGAGCGGGTGGGAAATAAACGACATAAATCCAACTAGCACCGCGTATAAACCTCAGCGCACACTGACGATACGCAGTAATAGTATATCTTTACTGCGTATCGTCAGTGTGCGCTGAGGTTGCATACGAGTAAAAGAGAAGCAAAAGAAAATGCCAAAACGCGTCTTTGTGTTCAAGAGAAATAATGTGTTTTATTTGTTTTCATTGGAATCCTATTTAATTTATTGAAAATAAGAAACAACCAAGAGTTTAAATAAGACGTCAATAGTCAGACTTTTTAATTCTATTCATGAAGTATTATAAATAACGAAGTTAATTTGGTTTAAACTTTATGTTACGAGATGTTTTTAGTTTTTTTTTCAAATATAAAAGATATTTCAGTTGTATTTTGGAAATAGCCAGGACTTTAAAAATACAGTCAAGTATAACATATATTTTTTTCGTGGCCATAAATTATGTAGATTTTGCTAAACAATTTTTTAAATAAGCTCAATTTGGTGTTATCAGCGCCGTAATAGAGAAGGTGGAGCGGTGCAGGAACTCCGTACTTATGGCTTACTCCGCTTCCATAAAACATTGTTTACCGATAAACTAATACTCACTAAACCCGATATTTGTTCTACAATTGAATAAATTCTCTTTACATTATCATTTACTCTACCGGAATTTCGGGTACATTTTTTTTAATTAAACCATTATAATTAAATTGAAGTAACATATATTACATACAAGCTTTTATTACAAACCAAATTTTCCCGGTGGATTTTCAATTAAAGGACACGCTTTTCCCGGTGGATTTTCAATTAAACGGCGTAGTTAAATGAGAATATAGCAATCTTTCTATAAACAATATTAAACGTTACGCCCTATTCAACAATAACAATTAAGTTTTAGACTCTCGAGGAACTTAAGTAATAGATTCAACTTTCCATTAATACGTTGTAGTTTTTTTATTTTTTAGTTAGTTTTTTGTTATTGAGTAAAAACAACACATTTCATCCTACTGGAATTTCGCTATTTCCCAGGCTAAAAAGTACATGTTAAATCGTATCATGAACCAAGTGTACAACAATTTTTATAAAAATCTGTCTAGCCGTTTAGTCGTGATTGAGTAACAAAAACATAAATATCCAAGCTTTCACATTTATAACTATTAAAGGAATTGAAATATAATCCATTTTCTATTTCAGAATCACTCTATACATATATACTTTATTAGGATTAAATCTTTCCAACTACAACGAAATAATCTCTGATTGAATTGTACACGATAACATGATACATAAAGTAGTTCCAGAAGCTTTATGGCAAAAATTATTTAGTATTGTTTGTTATATGAATTTCTGTATTAATATATTTTGCTCTACAGTTCTATACTCGCCTAAAGCACGTAATTAATAACTTACGAATTAAACGAATTAAACCTTTGCAACTACAACAAAATTATTTCTAACAAAATTGTACACGACAACGTGATATGTAAAGTAGTTGCGGAAGCTATATGGCTAATAATTATTTGCTATTATTAATTACGTAAGTTTCTATTTTACTAAACTTTGTTCTACAGTTCTATACTCGCCTAAAGCACATAATTAATAACTTACGAATTAAACGAATTAAACCTTTACAACTACAACAAAATAATCTCTGATATAATTGTACATAACAACGTGATATATAAAGTACTCAAGAAGGTATATGACTAATAATCAGGTAATATCGTTTGTTATTTGCATTTCTATAATACTAGACAGTACTACATAGTTCTGTACTCGCCTGAAGTACATAATTAAAAGCTGAACCGTTGGAAACACCGTTAAAAATTAACCATAAATAGTTATTAAATATAAAAGACATTAATACAAAATACATCAACGGTCCTTTTTTGTCCGGAAAAAGCCTAAATTGGTAGTATTTTAGTGCTGTTTTACAGGTTACTAAACAAGTATATACAGAAATGATTTTTGAATAATTTTAAACAGGAATAAAAGTAAATTGAAAGTTATCGAATTTGAACCATTATACGAAAAAAGTGCAATTAACAACATCGACAATAATAATAAAAATCGGAAGTCGTGAATCGAGCGTGCACTACGGGGATCCTGTGCCTACATTAAGGTTACGTACACTGTCATAAATTAGATGTATGTACATATTTTTTACTTTCACATCATTAACTTTCACATCATTAACTTTCCGTGAAAAAACTATGAAAACACCTTTTTATTCTATAATCAAAGAGTTTTTTTCAACAAACCACAAGCTTGGGTAGATTTTTTTTAAGCAAAGAAGGAAAACAATAACGATTTTTATTACATAACGAAATCCTAAAAAGTCTATAAAACGTTATATTATTCCCAGACAAAAACTAAGGAGAGGAAATGTTATGAAAGTACAATGATAAAATTAAGACAAGTTTAAAATGAATTTTAAAAAAAACTTGTGACATCAATAAGAGCTTGAAATGCTATTAAGAAATAGATTTATATTATAAATTGCATAACGTTTCATAACAAAAACAAAGAAATACATCAAACCTATCAAACACGAAGAGTACTCGTTTTACGGGGGTACGATGCACAGTTAGGCTCTCACAAATATTTAAAAGTACAAAATATTTCACAAATAAATGAAACTATGTGATGTAGTATTATTTCTACTTTCTTTAAGTTCTTTATCACGACCTAGGTTTCGTTGTATTACAACATCTTCAGGTTGGCTATCAGCAAAGATGTTGTAATACAAGGAAACCTAGGTCGTGGTAAATAACTTAAAGAAAGTAGAAATAATACTACATCACGTAGTTTCATTTAATTGTGAATAATGAATTGCTACAAAATTGACGCCAAATATATTCAAGTACATAATATTTGTTAAACTATTTACAAATATTAATTTTTCACAAATCATATTACGACATCCTGAATCATCGTTTTAGTTTTTCTACAACCTTTGCATGAGCTTATAAAACTCAAATTTCATTCATAATTTAAGTTAAGTTATTTCAGAAACAATGGGAGGGACATATTTTTACGCACATATTTCAATCATTTAATATCTCTAAAGATACAATACCCGAAATTGTGGAAATATTTTTTCTTCAAATTCTTATTACTAGCCTTTTCAAATAATATAACCCACACTATAAAAATCGTTTCCATCAAAATTTACAAATGAATGTTTTTGAGTTTTTACCTGTGTCGAAAAAAATAACAAATGCAGAATTTTGTTTAATCATGGAATTTATAGAAAATTTAAACAACCAAATACTGTCCGAGTCGTTAAATCATTTTGTATCAGGTAGCTTGGGCATATTTTTAGATTTGAAAACAACAACCCGGTCAAGAAAGTGACCTTTACCAATGTGGAGGGCACCAGAAAAAGAAGAAGACCTCGCGCAAGACGGATCGATTGTCTCGAGAATGATTTTAAACTTTTAAAAATTCAACACTGGCAGGCAGTTGCAGCTGACCGGATCCGCTGGAGAAAGCTTGTCGAGACAGCCTTGACCTGTAATAGGTTGTGGTGCTATCCAAGAAGAAAATGAAGATATATGTATGGGTTAATATAATAGATATTTTATTGCCAAATTTCAAATTTATACGTCAAGCGGTTTCGGAGAACAACGGCTGTTACAGATAGACTCCTAAATGATCTTATAAGGATCCTATTGTATGAATGAGAGTAATTTTAAAGAGTCCGTGAATTGTGTTCATTTAGTGTGCCATTTACGTAACGTAATAAAAGCATATGAAATGCTTATTTCCATTTGATAGAGGTATTAAAATTACTCATTACTTAAAATTAACCATTTTTCAAAACATAAAATCGAATTCGCGCACTCGTTTTATTTATCCACCGCTATGAATTATCTGAACAAATATTCTACAGGACATTCACCCTCGCTTCGTCACTCCATTTTTTTCGCAGATTATTTTGGGAACATTTCTTTTTAAACGTGACAATTTTCGGAATCGAGAATTCTAAATCTAAATGTGCCGCACGGTACTGTGTCAAATTTTTCTCGCGAGTATGTCAGTCGCCACCTGGGATATTCGTTGGTGGCACATTCGATAATACACTTTGATGCTTGAATACTAAGTGTTAATAAATAGTAGAGTATTACTCTTCATACACTTGCTATATACACTTGCTGACGTGATGCATAGATATATGTTTTCACACTACGTAAATAACGAGACAATTCACAGCCTACGCGAATACTTCAAATTTCGAATAGAAATGTCACATCCTGTCTATGAATCAACAGCCGCACATTTTCAAACTAAAACCGACAATCATTATAACATTATTTTCTAAACGTTTTAAACTCTAAAATAAACAACGGATGTTAAAACTGCGTATTCATGTCACGACCTTTTTCTAAAATGGTTGGAGGCGGATTTCTATTGTGGCACAGTTCATTATTTTCTTCTTCTTTTTCTACTGGATTCTTTTTGAAGGCCAAATGTTTCCAAAAGTTAGTATCCATGGTCTTCAAGTTCTTTTCGGTGGTCTCCAGCCATTGCGTACCGAGACTTCCCCTTTTTTGTTTCTCTCTCTTTTTATGAAGGTAACTTTTTTGATAAGCTCTGTATCATTGCACCTGGAGATATATTCCAGGCACTCTATGTGATAAAATTTAATAATTATATTTGATTGCCCGAGTTAGTTATATAATTCATTATTCAAACGATTTGTAAAGATATCGTTTTCCTTGACTATCCTCAGAATGTTTCGTTCAAAAATTAAAAATCATTTTCACTAGCTCTTGCAAAAGTTCAACACTCACTTCTATACAAAATGATAGGCCTAATAAGATTTTATAGAGAGTCCACTGCTTAAACTAATTTATTTTTATTTAATTTACTTTGTTAAGCCAAAGCAGCATCTTTAATATTTGCCTTCAGTATCCAGTTCAACCTGTTGGCTTACGAAACTCTTCCTAGCCTGCCTTGTTGCTTCTCTGACCCAACCTTTCACCTGTGGACTACCATATTTTTAAAGATCTCGAAAGTTTTCTTTGGGAAGATTCATTTTCTGAATATGCAATCGCCGAAACGGCATTCAAACAGTTTGTTGAACCTCAAAAATCGAAACTTTTTTCAAAATGTTAAGTGTCTCTGACCTATGTATACATAATAGTAATCATGTATCAGTTTTAATATCATTCTCGTTTACAAATATGTGTTTGAAATGACAAACCAATTAAAACTATTCCTGTGAGTAAACTATTGAATTTTGTTGATTGATTTTTGATGTACGGTTGCGGAGCACTATATGGTATATGAAGATTAATTTGATGTCGAACGATCAAATCCACATTGTATAGTATTATGAGTAATTGGGTAAAATACATAAAATTAAACGAAAATTAAGAAGACGTAAGATGTAAAAAAAGAAATAAAGTGTGGAGAAAATTATTGAAAAAGAAAATATTTTTAAGTCTATTAAGAGGTGAAAATGAGGTGGAATGTAGCCGGTAGCATTTAACAGACGATATGAAAGATAAGCAGTCACTGTAAGTAAAAAGTTACAGCTTTTACAGAAATTAATATTTAGACCCTATTAACGTAAACGATAATTTTATTTTTCACAACTAAATGAAACTACGTGATGTAGTGGGCAATTTATAAAGATCTACACCTCGGTCGTCTAAAAGACCTAGGTCGTGGTAAAGAACTTAAAGAAAGTAGAAATAATACTACATCACGTAGTTTCATTTCATCACTGATTTGTCAATTACCATGAATCTTTGAAATTTATTTATATGTGTATTTAAAAGAAGGAAAAATATCGAATAAGAAGGGGATTGCAGGGAAACGGTCACCATAGTATACATTTGAAGCCATGAGTTACGCATTTACGAATTACATGAAAATTTATATTTACAATTCCTACATGAGATGACCGAAAATATAATGACTCTAATTCTGCCACTGAGTCTTAATTACTTTCTCGTTGCTACTTTGATTCGTAGTAAGAGCTTGATGAATTTTCCTCAGCTTCTTTCCATAAAAGTCCCTCAAAAATAAATATGTAAATATATAAATAAAATAGGAAAAACATGTGTCTAAATAAGACAGTAAAATTGATTATATTACCTTTACAGAAAAGAGTATGTATATAGATGGAAAATGAGGTACCACTGATCTTTGAAACTATATAAATACCTCAGGAAACTGCACATTTATAATCAATACTTATAAAATGTTAGTAAATGGACAAAAGGCATAGGTTTTGCAAATAATTCGTAATATTCATAAGGTATCAAAATGATTTTAAGTAGTGTCACATCTATAATTGGTCGCTACGGCGATGACCTGATGACGACCTCGCCGGTGTTAACGCACAGAGCACGCAGAGGCACGTCGACCTCGCGGGGCGTTCGCCATCCACTGTGATAATATAATTAGACTCCTTATCAAATTGCTGCTTCTGCGACTATTTTTTACAGAATTCAGCATGTGTCTATGGAGAGAATCAATCAAATCATGACGTAAAACTTAATTAAAAAAATATTCTGCACGTTTTAAACGATTATGAAATAGATTTCACCGGAAAAACTATTATATTTTACAGTGAATATAAATATATATTAACACTACCAGTTTGATTATTGAACCTAAGATGATATAGGACAGATTTACTTTATTTATAATTTGCAAACATTTTTATAACTTCAGGTCTCCGAGTTAAACTATTTGCAAATATTAATATTATTTTTATATTTATATATATATATATATATATATATATATATATATATATATATATACACATATTGCCTGGTCTATTTTTCACGGGTTTGTACATTATGTTGTATATTTCGAAAACTATAAGATATGAAATCACAGAAATGAAGTTTTGGTAAACTATGCGTAAATTTCTGGTAACATTATTTTTCCATAATTTTGGTTTTAGCAGGTTAGAGGACAGAGTATACGGGAACAAAAATGGTTAAAAATACAAAAAAGATTAGAAAATATAGTATTAGAAACTTGCTCTTTTACTGATATTAGAATATCAGTAAAAGAGCAAGTTTCTAACGATGTACGAAATCACGATGTTTTCTCACGATGTACGAAATTTAAAAAAAATCAAGTGCTTTATGTATCCCCTCAAAAATTTTCCATTGAACATTTTTAAATGTTCGCTATTGAGATATCTGCGGGTTAAAATGCTTCGTTATTATACATATCAAGTTCTTTATCCAACAGTTTCGAAGCCTAACCTGACAACCTAACCTAAGCCCTGAAATAATATATATTGCCTTAAAATAGATACACCTTGATATCGCCTCGTGCTCCTAACCGTTGTGTGCAGATATAAAACCGTATTTTATTATACTGAAGTGACAATATCCAAGCTATATTTGCCGAAGAACCGACAACTGACGGGTAGAGGAGTTCTCGAGTGGAGACCATGGATCTAGAAGCGTAGAGTAAAACACCTCCATCCAGGTGGACAGATTATCTATAAAAAGTGGCGGGAACTAGTTGATTTCGAAAGGGGGAGGAACAGAGTGTGGCACACCTTGGGGAAAGTTATGCAGTAGGGAAAAGTTACAGTGTGATGATGTTGATGATGATAATTGTATTACACAAGTTTCAGCATGAAGAAAGATGCCATTTAACTGACCTATTTTTTGGGCAATTGCATTTTGCTACAAAATTAACGCCAAATATATTCAATACTTCTCGATATGATGCTATAAGCTTTACACACTTATTCTCCCGATAAAAAAATGAACCATTATAGACGCGCGATCAAAATGTTGGTAAAAATTACTGGCAGTGTTAACAAATTTCCAACGAAGCCGAACTACGTTATTGGCATTCATATTATTCCCAAGTGTTTTCAAATGACAATTGGCAATTTGATGTTATTCCCAAGTGTTTTCACAATTACCTTAAAAGTATGTCCAGTGGCCTCACAAGCAGTCCGAATGAGAGTTAATTGAGTAAGAAAACTGGTAGTTGCAAAATAAATGTCAGAAAAAAACGAAAGCTGGGCGAACTTGTTATTTTGATGAACGTAACTCTCGTTGTAAAAAGGCGTTATTTTTCGTTCCACGCCCCTAGCATAAAGAATTGGAATCTTTTAAGTTCTGTTATATAAATGGCATTAAATATTCGTACAGTTTAATGACAGTTTATAAGAAAAAGATTTATGTCTTGTTATCAAAATGACACTAAAGATTCATACAGTTTTAAAATTGCTATAACCGCGCCCCTATCACACAAATTTGGAATCATCTAAGTCTTATCATCGAAATTGCGCTAAAGCTCTGTACAGTTTAATGACAGTTTATAATAAAAAGATTTATGTTTAAAATTGGAATCTTCTGAGTCCTGTTATATAAATGGCATTAAATATTCGTACAGTTTAAAGACAGTTTATAAGAAAAAGATTTATGTCTTGTTATCAAAATTACACTAAAGATCCATACAGTTTTAAGATTGCTACAACCGCGCCCCTATCACACAAATTTGGAATCTTCTAAGTCTTATCATCGAAATTGCTCTAAAGATCTGTACAGTTTAATGACAGTTTATAATAAAAAGATTTATGCCTTGTCATCAAAATGACGCTAAAGACCCGTACAGTTTAATGACAGTTTAAAGATACGTACTATCACGTAAGTGAAATAGTAGAAGAGGGATGAAATTTTATAAAAGGGCTGCTCTCAGAGAAATACGTGGCGTATATAACATGCGGAATCATCAGAACTTTCATTATCGTCGACCCACAGCTCCACCTTTTTTTCACACTAGTTTCTATAGTCGATTAGGACAACTATAACACCTTATCCTAGGAATTGCGTTGTCACAAGAGATTTTCGTCGTTACATCCAACAACACAAGTCCGCCCACCTTTCGATTTCTTAGACATTTTTTGCAAAATAATTAATAAACAAACATTACACAGTTAATTCTTATTTAGACCATTTGTAATGCAACTGAAGAGATTTTTCTTCATCTACGTGGCTATGTATGTAGGCTGTGTATATTCTGTAAAAACATGTTTTTCATCCAGTCGAAGGTAGGTAAAGGAGACCGGCAAAAGTCAATTTAGTGTTGGACTCAGTTATTATAAGAATAAAAATAGCACTCGTACATAAAGAAAATATACACTTTAAACGTTTAAGTCCCTCAATTAGACAAATGAAAAACATTGTTTATAGAAAGTCATGTTATTTTTCTTAATACTTGGAAAATGCTATATCTATCGAACTCTTTAAAACAGTATGATGAAACTTGATGAAAGTGCAGATTGTGTCTTGTTATATTTTCTGTACACGTGTAACATTCTAATCCGTGAAAATCGCAGGTCCAGTAGGGTCGTCAAAAAAGCCACGTAAAATTTGTAAAGAGGGAGAAAGACGTTAATTTTTACGAGAACAGAACTTATATCAATGTCAGTTAACAGTTTATTTTTAATTTTTTTATGATTTCTAAATGGTTATTATGTATGTCGTTGTTTTATTATCATTTATATCTCTTATTAACAATTCTTGATATACCTTATATTATAACTTATATTATGCGCGAATTTATGAAAATATGTTTTTTCTTTTTGGATTATAATTTTTTGCCCTTGTCTGATTGTCCATCGCCGAATAATTTTTTTTAAATTCGAAAAATATCAGATTTTTTCTACCCAACTACATTTTATTTCAGAAACGCCAAGCTCATTTTCTTTGGGTCTCATTTTAGTTAATTAATAATATAGTCATTGGCAAAACATTGTAAACACATTGTAAAAGAATAAAAAGTCACAAAAAATAATCTAAAAAAAGTATAAATGTGACAATACGAAATCAATAAACAGGATTATACTCAGGAAAATGGAGGGATAAAAAGGAAAAATGCGAAAGACGGTTTGAAGAGACCTGAATTTCAAAGACATTTTCAGATGTCTTTAAAACATATCTTTCAAAATAAAAGACAATTTTGAAATAGAGCATTAAGAATATAAGTAACATTAATACATGTCCATGTATTCTTAGCCGATAAAATTAAAACTGGAGTATTTAAGAGTCACAAAGTACCAAACGCCGGAGTATAAATTTACAAAAATACCACTTTTCTATCTAAAGGAGATTTCTAGACATTTTAATTTTCTCATTAGAACAAATTTTGAAATCTTCGACTTCGCGAAAAATTGCTGTGTGTTTTACACAGCAATTTTTCAAAATATTTATTACCCGGATTTCATGGTACTATTATGCAGATAACATTAATCACATAAATATTGTGATATATTTTTCGTTTCGAATTGCCTAATAACCCGACAAGAGTACTGGCCTCACGGATTTTATTTCTAGAGGAAATTTTGGTTTTTAATATTTTTTTTCCTTATGGTACCGAAATCCTTTCCAAAACAATCAAACCCTTAAAATCTTTATCTATTTTTTGGTTGAATACTAGCTGGTTTGGTCAGAAGTAATCTTTTGACATTTCTACATTCGTTCATTTCTATGACGTGACTAGCTAACTTTACATTTTGTAATCCTATATGTTTTACAATAGCAGACTCTCTACATGCTCTATATAAATCAAAGTTAGATCTTCTTTGTCAGGTGCCAATAAACTAAATGGAGCTAAAGATATTTTTCAGAGTTTTATATTCAGAAAATCTATGAATTTCCCAATTTTTTGTCAAAGTATATCTTAGAACAATTCTTATTATAATGAAGATAATTTTTAAATGTTTACTGCTACTTGCTACTTTTGAAAATTTAGCTGGCCGTTCACGTTTTACAATAGTAGTTTTGCAACATGTATAAAAAGCAATATCTCATTAATGTAAGTCAGTTTCCGGGTTAAAAATAATGATTACCAATGTTTAACTGCAATGTAATAATTGAAAGCAAGCATAAATTGTGTTTTAAAATTCGCATCTAAATACCGAAATACAAATTGTCTGTTAACCAGCACACGTGACGTTAAAATGCATGACACAGATCGTAAAATAATTATAAATAGCCAACTTCACGTAATTGTGTGAGCAAGATAGCGCGATCCTATAAATTAAATTCCATAAAGTTCCTTAAACAATATTTATCTGTCACTATAGAATGATGCTGAATGTAATAAATGTGTGAGAGGTAGGAAGGAGAGATCCCTTTTCAATTTAATTACTTGGTTGAGTCATTTTGACGTCATGGAATTTATATATCACGTGACTGAATGTTTTGACGCGTATCTTTGCATGATTGCAATAATAGTCGAATTGTTTAGCTTAAAATACTATTTACTAAAATAAATTCCAACAAATTTAAATCCTTTTAAAAATATTTTCAAATATTTATGCTTTTCTGCGTTTTGTTACAATTTGTATAGAAAATATTTAGTTTTAACCCGAAAAAATATCTTTAAATACTGAAGTATGCAGGTATGTCCGCATGAATCTTTTTATACCGTCCTCGTCTTGAGTTAGTAATGTAATAATGTAGTTTTTTTCTCAGGTTCTATGAAATTCACACATTTTTAATGATATTTCTTCACCGGTACCTCTAGTGAGTTTCTACCATATTAAAATTCATCACCAACGTATATGTGAACAAAATCGCGGACATATGCGAATAAATAAGAAGTGACAACAAGCATTTTGCTAATGGTTAAATATTTCTTTCCATATTTTTATTTTGATCGTATTTCATAATTTATATTAAATTTTGACTAGCTTTATTAAACATGCTGCTAATAAATACATAAACGAGAGAGCGCTATAGAGTGCTTTCTAGAAGTATGGCCGCATTTATTTACCACAAGTACGTACGACACTTATTTTTCAATCACAATAATTTATTTATATGAATAACTTATTATTTGCGTTAGTTGGTCAAGCAAATGTATATAACTGGGTTTGAGCATACAATAGATACTTATTATTTATAATCGCAAACCCAATTATATTACCCATAACTCATACAACTACAGCCACCATAACCTCCAAGACCCAATTCTAATTAAACAATAGTCACCCACTTTCTCTCATCTGCCAACTGTCTCCATCTCACCACTACCCGAAGCGAATACCACCCACGCATACGGTACAACGTACAACTAATTACACCAACAGTAACGTCAACATCGGGGTCAGACCCATTGACTACGCCTGTTTTATCTGGAGGTGGAAGGCTAGTTGACAGAATTAACCCTTTACTGACAACAACCACTGAATTAGGATCTAAATTAAATGCGATATATGTACGAAAATATTTTTAAAAATTAGAATATTTTCAAAAAAAATTAGAGATATGCTATAAATATATATACGAATAAAACGCCTTCACCGATGAATTTATCGTTTTTCATACTGGCCACTTTACAAAACATTCTCTTTGATTTGGGGTTAAGTTCCAAATTCGAATATATTTTATTATAAAGCCATAGTACGTATTCTATTTTCAAAATCGGTATTCTGTTTACCATCATAGACAAGCGCATACACATCAAATCACAGAAGAGTTTCGCCAGATTAGACATTCATTTTTTTATAATTATTACATATTCACAATTGATTTTCTATAACAAGGCTACTCAAGTAAAATATTTGTTTACCATAATTCTCATTATCTCAGGCACAATAAAACATAAAAACCTAAACTATTACTCTTATAGTAATAAGTCCACCGAATGTTTTTAATATCTTAGATCATATAGGAATATCTTACATGATATACGTTCATGGCAGTGCATGTAAGCACGTACACATAGACAGACTTTTGGCTGAAATTCCTTCTATTCTAAAAAATTGTTGGGCACCTGATGACTAAGACTGACAATGAAGAACGGAAGGCGATAGTGGAAAAATTTTACCCAAACTAAAGCTTAGCTAAATGAAGAGTTCGTCATCAGTATCAAAGCAGTATTAAATCATGCTTGGCAAATCAGCAAAATGGACCTATCGTCCTCATCGGATTTTACTACTGCTGACTTCTGCTGATTTTACTACTGCTGACTGCTGACTTACATTTTTCTCAATTTCATGGAAGACCATAAATTTCTAGGTGATGAAAATTGCCTTAAATAATTCATTGATTTACCTTCAGCAATTTTTAGAGCAAGAATTGTCAATAAAATGCACAAAAATACACTGATGAAATTAAAGTTTTCAGGCAACATTTCTATTTTATTATTATTCCGGATATATAAAATGGCCACTTAAAGCTAACGGCTAATACTGAATCACAGAAAAGTCAGTCACATTTCTGAAATCTACTGCAGTGAAGCGCGAATCATCGTGTCCGTAAGACGTTCAATAATATTTGTCATTTGTCATTCAGTATCTCCTACTCATTTCTAAGGATCCTAACTTTTACAAGTTTCTGTTGGATTATCGTAAACAATACTCATTGGAATATTCTGTTCTTCCAATACATGATCAATCAAACGATTAAGGGTTCAACCTGTGGTCGTTTGACCTCAACATCTGGTTATTTTCACCATTACATATAATTATAATATCTCTGTCTAAACTAATCAATGATAATTTTATCGAAATTCTCATTCCCTTTGTCACGTGCAGTTAAATATCTAAATCATGAAATGTCTTCAGTATATTTTAGATAGAAACATTAAGGTTTAAAAATTAGGAAAAAGTAAAATTAGTTAAAACTAAAATAAGTTAAAAGTAAAATTAGTTAAAAGTAAAATTAGTTAAAAGTAAAATTAGTTAAAAGTAAAATTAGTAAAAATTAGTTAAAAGTAAAATTAGTAAAAATTAGTTAAAAGTAAAATTAGTAAAAATTAGTTAAAAGTAAAATTAGTAAAAATTAGTTAAAAGTAAAATTAGTTAAAAGTAAAATTAGTAAAAATTAGTTAAAAGTAAAATTAGTAAAAATTAGTTAAAAGTAAAATTAGTTAAAAGTAAAATTAGTAAAAATTAGTTAAAAGTAAAATTAGTTAAAAGTAGAAAATCAAACAATAATCAAAGAATTATCCAAAAAGACTTTGTTTTAAGAAATTCTATACTCGCTGCTATCCAAAATAACAATCTCGCAAAATATCACACTAAAGGTTACATGCCATAAGGATAAAAATGGAATCCTCATGTAACAACTTGCTTCTCTTTCCATCCGTCTGTCACTGTACCACAATGCTAAAAGACAGTCTGAAGCAAAATTCATGGGAAAAAGGTCAAGTTACACAAACGTTGGAAAAAATACACAATAGATAATTAACGCGTAGCAACAAAGACGCAAGTAATAATTGAACAAACATTTAAGAAATATGTATGAAAAGATAAGAATTGAATAAAACAAGATCCGAATACATTCTCTTTTCTTACTAATATATCTCATAAGTAAGTTGGTAAGAAAATAATGTGCTGGATTCTCTGCATTGTCAGGTTTGCCCTATAATTTTCCTCTAAGCATAAATAGTTTTACTACAGTGAGCTGAAAAGAACGGTATGAAAATTAAATATTTCCCAACTCCGCAGAAATGCAAAAGAAAAACTATCTAAATTCTTGGTCACTCAATCCATGTCCTCTATAAATATTATATTGCCGGAGGGATAGTTCTTAGAAAAACGGAGTCGAGTAAATGGTTAACCCAAGATTACACTAGAATTATTTTGGGAATATACAGGGAAATTCCCCAATTGTGAGCGAAATATTTCTTAACTTCAACTAATTATGCTGGATTAGACGATAGGCTAACTAATTATAATAAGCATTTCATTTCTAAACGGAACCTCTGCGGTCTAGCTTTACTCGTAGTGTATATATGTTATATACATATATATATATATATATATATATATATATATATCCCTCGTGATAATTGAAATAACCGCGTATGGTTGTCAAACGTATGAGGACAGAACAGTGCCAATGCCATTGATAAAAGTATTTTTAGCCATTGTGTGGTATTATTTTCTTGGCAAAATTAAAACAAAAAACAGAACCGCTAATAATGTTAACAAAATAATACCACAAAATTGAGATATTAACTTAAACGTTATAAATAAATTTATCAATGGGACTGAGACTTTGTTCAATGTCCTCATTCATTTGATAATCATGCGGTTATTTCAATTATCCCGCCGGAAATAAGCTAGAAACAATTATTAAATTCCTTTCTTTTAAAATTTTTATTCTCGCGAATACTCCTTCTCTGAAACCTTCATTTTAAACGTAGTCTGTCATATTTTTCAGAAGAAGGTTGAGAAATGGTATGCTATTTACAGCCTTATTTTAGATCATATCCAACTAGAGACTCTTAAACGCTGAAGATAGGACACAGATACGCTATTTCGTAAATAGTGTAAACGTTCAAATACTGGCTTTGTGGTCTTCAATAGTTTGCACATTTCAACATGTTTTACTCTTTACTTGACTCAGTACAGATGTCACAGTGACCCATGGACCATGGATCATATGATTATGTGACCAATGGACCATTCGCCGAGGGTAATTCATATCGTTTTTGGTTTCGCCTTTATGTTCATGTGGTTTCATGTTTGCGTTATCACTGTGCATTAGTGATGTTTTTTTTAATTTAGTGAACACTTTGATACTACTCCATAAGAGAAATAAATTCTTTGTAAACAAAATAGCACTCGCCCTAATATTATGTTTTAAAGATGAGCTATTTTATAATTATATAATGACAAATTAAAAAGTATTAAAGAAGATGAACTTCTTCAAAGAGTTATTTTAGCTCCATTCGTCAATATAGTCCGAGCAATAAACTTAATTTTAATGTTAGTATTTACGGGATGGTGACATGTTGTCGCGTAGGCTGCCTCGTTATTCATAATTATCTACTAACTGGTTGGACATTATCTCGAGTAACTACTATGCGAGTTCTGGTTAGCTAAGATCTATTTATGATCTTATAGTGGATAGTGCGCTGACCGTCCATACAATCAAGTTGTCATGGTCGTAGAAATATATGTAATGTCTCTCAAAAGCCGTTTAAGAATCTTAGTTTTATTATTAGATATATTAGAGTGTTGAACATACTGTTGAGCAATCTTATTATGACTTAACTTGGAAAAAACTTTCACAAACAGTCAAATCAAATCATTCGAACAAACAATCATTTGGTCTTCTTATTTTTGTATTTACGTGTTAAAGAATACAAAGAGGTGATTATTTTTGGAATCAAATGCAAAATTCCGATTGTCTTTTTTAAATTTTTAACCACTCTCTAAACTAATTAAAAATAAACTATTAAATGACATTAGAATTCGTTCTGTTGTTGTCAATTAAAATATTTTTTTATGGAATTTTACGTGACTTTTCCAACGACGCTGTCGGGCTTGCGAGTTTCATGGATTAGAATGTTACGTATGTATATGCAGGTTACAACGAGACAAAATCTGCAATTTGTTTCATCATGCTAGTTCGAAGATTAAGTCCGTAAAAATAGCATTTGAAATCTACTTTGAAAAACAGCCTTCATAATAAAACACAAGATTTCTCATTTGTCTGACTATTCAAAAAAGCTTTTTACGAGCTTATTTTTTCATTTTACCCTCTTTATAAGAGTATAATGTTTATACCTGGGCCCAACACTATATGGATTTCTCCATTCTGCAATTGTTTTGATATCTATATATAACAACGAAAACAAACCAGCTACACCTTAATAAAATGAAAGCTTAATAAAATGAACTTTTAAATATTGGTAATAAATTGGCAAACAAGAGGATCATATACGTAAATATACAATATATAAATCTCCTCAATCGTGAAAGGGTTGAAAGCGCAGGACACGTAGGAAGCGATAATTATAGAGATGATTGGTGGCAAAACCCACCCAAAAGCTTTGAGACTTGACATTGAATAACACGCCACACTGTAATCATGACGTTCGCTAAATATACGAATAGACGCGCTTGTTATTTTATAAGGATATCTTATTAATATAAGGTAATACATTAAAACCTAATTTATATTTTATTTTGAAAATACTGCAAGTAATAATTTTGAGTTTGTGAAATGAAAAAAATTGGAGGTTTTATTGTAAAGAATTAAAGTCAGTTATTTTTTATTCGTTATCATTAATACTTCAACAGTAATTTAGAAACAAATAAATAAATTGTTTATAACAAGAAAAACAATCACAGATAATGTGATAAAGTTAATTTTGGTCAATTTAAACCTAATCACTGACATTTCTAAAGTTTTTTTTGACCAATGGTTTTTAAAATCGTGAGAAGGATAATGCTTTTGTAGAGATGGGAATTAAGTTTAAAAAATTGACGAATGACATAAAAAAAAACAATTATATGTATTTAATTTGCTTTTAAATAATAATTTGTTCGGTACTCAACAAAATTATCTTAAAATAATATTTCGCCTCCTCTTTCCTTCTAACTTCCCACAAAATAGAAAAATTCTACGTTTTCTATATAAATATCTTTAACTAATAAATTTTGCACGTCAGATTATATCCAAGAAAAATATCTGGGAAAAACACCGCGACAGGCCCACGGTGATTCCATAAGTGTGCCGTTATTCTATTATCTTCATGAAAACTGAAAATGAGCAAAATTACTGCTAAATTAATTAAAAAGTAGTTTTACTTTTAGTAAAAATGTTATCCCTCACATGTCTTAAATTAAATACACAAATATTTTCCTTTCTTTATTCTTCTTAAATTATAAAACTAAATATGGTAACAAAATTTATTATTTCTTAAAAATTTCACGCACAACTTGCAGTTTCACCCGAAACATTAGATGTGTACAAGTCCAGAAAACACAAATAGTTTTAAAACTAAAGATAAAAACTAATATTACCTTTAAGTTGTAATTAATGTACAGGGAAAAATATATCACAATTTGAATTAATAAACCTGATTAATAATCGATCTTCAACAAATAACTCCATAATCCTATAACCATGAATGGACCAAAGAAACGGCAAAATCGGGCCAAAAAGGAAGTCCAACGGTTCCAGCATTGATCACCCAAATACCCTAAGTGAAGTGATCATTACATCATTATATCGGGTTAAATAAAATCCTATTTTTACCCGATTACGGCAGACGAAGGGTTTATGAATTTCACAGGCTATGTACGTATGTGAGTAAGTTTGTTCCCAAGTACAAACTAAACTACTAAAGTGATTTCAACAAATGAGGTGTCCTTAGATTTAATTTGATCTAGAGAATGTCCTGAGATGTATAATATTATTAATTTCACAGGCTATGTATGTGTGTATTTATATGAATAAGTTGGTTATATCTTTTCTACTAAAGTGATTTTAACAAATTGGGTGTCTTTATATTCGTCTTGATCTAAAGAGTGTCCTAGGATATAAAATATTATTAATTTCACAGGCTATGTACATGTGTATGTATGTATATATATGCATGTGAATAAGTTTGTTCCCTCGTACAGACTAAACTACTAAAGTGATTTCATCAAATGAGGTATCCTTAGATTCGTCATGATCCAGAAAGTAGTAGCCGTAAGATATATTACTTTTTACAGTTTCTGAATGTATCTATTTCGTGCTTTTCAGTTATTTTTTCCGTATTCGGGTTTTACTTCTTCCTCTTGCATCTGTAGTCTCAGTACACTTCTATCATCCTTCGTCTAAAATCATTTGCACGCCATGTCGTCTATAATTAGTTGTCATTTAATTTTTCTATAGATCAACTATTACAGGTCTTGTCCTCAATGAATGTCGAGTAAATATGTTAAATACGAATAATACTCACAGTACAAAGGTACACACTGAGGCACATATAAATATTTAAGGCCCTTAAACTATTTTCAAATATTAATATTATTTTTCATACTTAACATTATAAATGTACATTACTACTTTATAAATCGTAAAACATTGCGAATTCCTCGGAAGTACTTTGGTTTGATTACCCATAATTAATTTACTACTATACAATCAAGGTAGACCTGATAACAAAAAGCTCTAAACACGGCAATTTTTGTTGTCCACCAAATCGTTGTTTTTCATTTATGAAAAGAAATAACAAATTTTTACTCTATTGAAAGAGAGATCTTTTCAACGGGATCCAATACGCAAAAAAAACTTTGTTTCGTTCCCCTTTGTATGAGAACCTCAAGCTGTTTTATATAATTTTAAGTCATTTTAAACATACATTTTTAGTAAACCATTTTTAATTTTGACTAACATATTTTATATTAACTTCAAGGTCCTATCTCATTTAGGTTATAAGTTCGAATCCTGTGGCAGAATGAAATATGGATGGCCAAACTACGGATCTGCCACAGCTTTTTAGTATTGACGCTGTTTACAGCCTCCTTAAATCATGAGACGCAGGTGACCGATTTATTTTAGTTTGATCAAATCCCCAGATTGGTGACTTGAAATTATTTTCGACTTTTAGTACATTATCGATTGTACAGTAAGATCGTTAAATGTAAAAAGCAATAACAATAGAGTTCAATTCAAACACTTCGGTTATGGAACCCCAAAAATTATATAAAGACGTAAGAGAAGATAAGGGAAGATATTAATAAACCTAAGATTAAGAAAGAGAAAAGTAAAGGCATGTATATATATAACACACTTAACAGGCACTTAATGGAAGACGAAGAAAAATTGATTAAGTGTGTTACAAACAAGCTCTATCACGCTCCAGTAAAATATTGTTCTTTATTGATCGGCCCTGAAATTTCATCGGATCGGACCTTGAATGATGCGCATAGTGTAAAAATAGTCATATATTAATCATTTACGAAGATTTTGCTGAACCGTGATAGGTTCGATATCGCTTAACCGTAAAGTACCAATAAACTCAAGACATATTTAATGGAGATGCTAAGTCTTCTCCCGTTTTTTTAAGTGTTTTCTTCCGTACATTCACACCCACACACACGGATAGTACTACATTTAACTTGGTACCGACTCGAGAAATTTTTTAACAGTAGCAGTATTTTGCAAATTGATTTATGTTTGTAAACGACATTGTACCGCAAAAGTTCCAATTAAATACTCGTCTTTCATAATTTTATACTTTTCAGTGGGCTTCTTACCTTTGATATCCTATGGTATGAAAGACGTCGTGCACTTACGATGAATTCAATATCAATAAAATCCCATCCGAATACACGTTTGCGGCATTTAGTTAACCTAAATATATCCATGTATATCTATACACACACACAAATACATACATACAAACATATGAAGCACATTCCATATAAATAAAAATAAAAGCCTTTTGGCTTCATCGTATTCAGTGCTTCAAGGTTGTACATGGCTTACCTTACCTTAGGGTTGCCAGATATCCGGGATTTCCGGAATTGTCCTGGAATTTGTGATATTGTCCCGTGACCAGGAATATGATAAATTTGTCCAGGAATTTAATAAATTTGTCCCTGAAATGTAAAAAATTATGGTAATTCTTTAAAATTGTTTTTATTGGTATTTTTCGTGAACCTATACATGCCATAGTTGCATTACATTTTGCTAGATTGATCAATGGAAAGACCGGAATCACATGATTACGAATCAAATCAAGACATAATTTTAAATTCAAATAAATTATGAAGAGTTAGAATTCAACTTGAATTTATTAAAATAACTAAATCAAGACATGAACATAATAAACTAAATATTATTCTCATTGCCAAACTACGAAAGTTAAGCTACGAGTTTTGAGAAATTAGATAAGATTAATTATTGCAAGACAAATTTCTTTTGCCAAATATTAGTATTAGCTTTTAGTAATTTCGATAAATGTGATTAACATAACGACTGTTTTTATATTAAATTACTTATAATTATTTAATAAGTCAATAAACTTTATTAAAAACTTCACGTTGTGTTTTGGCAAAACAAAACGACTTTTTTATTTATTTTTATTAATCTGAATGTTATTTGGGTTCAAAAAACCTTTTGTTGGTCAAACTAATGTTTTTTTCTTAAATCACTGGTATATATAGATATATTAGTAGAAACGTCCCGGAAAAAGAGATTTTACATATGGCAACCCTGATCTGCCTACTAATATCCTAGTTATTTCGTGCTTTTGTATATATCTATAATTAGGTACTTACCTACGTACTAATGTTTAGTAACTTCACGTACTTGTTTATACCTGTACTTACTTACTTATCTACCTACCTACTAATACCTTAGTTGTTTCTTAACTTTGTATATACCTCTATATACTTACTTACCCATTTATTACTTTCTTGCTCACATCAATACAAGTGAAACAACTCCAAAATCGAAAAGTTTACTCCTCATCAGTGCACAGCTCCTATCACCATTTCGGGCCATATCATTTTACCATGATTTTGCGAAAAGGCAGATTTGTGTTACCCTTGTTTGTGTCAAAACTTTACTATTACTTTTTTATTAGACCTATATTATCCAAACCTGATCACAGCACTTATGCTCTTCATTAATAAAAAAATCTATGGTGTACCTTCATTTTCCTTGGTCTCAATCTAATACATTTTTATTGTACTATATAAAATTTTAAAAAATCATCCAAATTATTTGATTAATGCCGGAAATATAAGTTAACATACACAAAAGTAAGATATAAATTAAAAAAAAACTTTTTAAATTGAATAGCTTTTTATACACTCGATGATGTACTAAAACTCGGAAAATAATTGCAAGTCACCAATCTGAGGATTTGATCAGATTAAAATAAAATTTTGAAGCGGGTCTCACAATTTAAACAAGTATTACCTCCACAGCGTCAATGCCGAAAAGCTGGAACCCGGAATTCAATGACGGAGTCTCTACTTGATACCCATAATACTAATATTAAAACAGAAGATACTTAAGTTTCACAGTTTAAGTAGACAATACTGAAAAGTTGAGGCCTGGCATTTAATATTAGTCCCTGCTGAACACCCACAATCATCATCATATTTGGAACGACAGCCCAAGGCCTTTTGTTGGAGATTCTTCCAGGAGGTTCTACTATTCGCCTGAGTTTTCCAGTTCTTTATCCTGAGAATGTTAAAATCGTCTACCTCTTCTACGAGTTGTTAGAGATTTTGAGATGAAAACTTTCTTTACTGGGTTTATATCTTTCAATCTAGATACGTGGGCAGCCCAGTTTATTCTTTTGATTTTGATGGTTATTATGACATCAGGCTCACAAAACAACCTATAGATTTCTGAGTTAAGACGTCTTCGCCAAATACCATTTTCAAGCAAAATGGTATTTGGCGAAGAAATTCCCACAAAAATTCTCCTCAGAACCCTTGTTTCAAAGGCTCCTATTTTATTCTCTCCAGTTCTAGTCAAAAGCCAGGTTTCTGAACCATATGCTAGAACTGGCCTAATAAGAGTTTTATATACTAATAATTTTGTTTTTCTTGTATGAAAAGAAGATTTAAGTATGGTCCGAAAAATGCTTTATTGGCCGATGATATGCGATTCTGAATTTCAGAGATAGTGTCATTCTTATTTTTAACACAAGATCCAAGGTAAGTAAAGCAGTCAGCCGTTTCAAATGTATGGGAGCCAATCTCCAAACGATTATGTGCATTATTTGGTGGAGAGCCATATACTTAGTCTTGGAGTAGTTTATTGCCAGACCCATTTGGTTTGCAGCTATCTCCAAAGACAGAAAGGCCTCTCTCAAGGCTGGTAGGTTTCTAGCAATTATATCAATATCATCAACATACGCTAGGATCTGAACTGATTTGTAAAAGATGGTACCCCTAGTGTTAATATTTGAATCCCGAATAGCTTTTTCTAGTGCAATATTAAAAAGCAGACACGAGAGTGAGTCGCCTTGTCGAACACCATTATTGACACTGAGATCTTCAGAGAAGGCACCATTGAATTTTATTTTACATTTTATCTTCTCCATAGAACACATTACAAGTCTAATTAACTTACTTGGAATTTTGAATTCATACATTTAAATGCTTTCTGCTAACACTGTCGAATGCTGATTTAAAGTCTACAAACAAGTGATGAGTATCAATATCATACTCAATTGATAAGACGTAAACAAAAAAATTTATCAACATTAGATTTTCCACTCATAAAACCGCATTGATAGCTGCCAATTTCAGAATAAACGAATGGTTTTAGTCTCATAAACAGAATGTTGGATAGAATTTTATAGCTTGTGCATAGTAAGCTAATGCCTCTATAATTGGAGCAAACCATTGGGTCTCCTTTCTTATGAACAGGGCACAAAATACTAATGTTCAATTCTGAAGGAAGCTTTTCAGAGTTCCAAATATTCACAATTAACTTTTGCAGGTGATCATATAGCCGAGGATATCCATTTTTTAGCAATTGTGCAGTTATAAGATCATGTCCTGGTGATTTATAATTCTTTAGCTTATTAATTGCTAGTTGAATCTCATCTCTCTCTGGGATGGGAATTATTTCATCATTATTTACATTTACTGAGTTATGTCTGTGATTCTCCTGTGAATTTTCTGAGTTTAGAAGATTGTTAAAATGATCAACCCATCTTGAAAGAATTTCTTATTTGTTAGACAAAATTGCCCCTTGTTCATTTCGACAAAGAGTAGAACTTGGTTTAAAGTCAGAGCGACTACGATTAACCCTTCGATAGAATGCTCTACATTCATTTAGGGTTTTAAGATTTTCAATTTTTTTAGGTTTTCCTCTTCAAAAGCTCTTTTCTTTGTTTTGTGAAGTCTGTTTTCCTCTTTTCTGACTCTTTTATATTCTTCTGTATTGTTTCTGGTATTTCTATTTAGCAACTTTTTATATCCTTCATTCTTTTTCTTGGTAAGTTCGGTACATTCATCATCATACCAGTCTTTATCCTTACTGTGTTTACTATTGCCTACTGTAGATTTAGCTGCATTACAAAGAAATTCCTTTATTTCCTTCCAATGGTTATCTATGGAATCACAGTCCTTTATTTTCATCAAATTATTATCCAAAAAGTCACCATATTCCTTTCGTAATTTTTGGTTTTTAAGTTTCTTACAATCAAAGGTCTCATAATCAAAGAACACCCACAATATCAATTTAAAAAACAGCAGATCCTCAAATCTCAAGGTTTAGGCAGACAGTACCCCTGCAATATCAGTGTTGATGAATTGGAACAAAAAGTTCAACTACAGAGTTTTTGCTTGAGACCCATAGCACAAATTTAAAGCCAACAGATCTTCAAGTTTCATGGTTTATATAGGCAATAAACCTGCAGCTTTAGTATTTATAGATCAGAGGTTGAAATTATCATAATATTGTCTTTAAGACTAAAGTCATTAAGACTAAACAACTAAAATTTAAGTAACTAAAACTTCATGCGCGTAAGTTCATGAGAATCAATTAAATAAAAGATGTTGATAAATCAATAGCAACATATAGAACGTGAAGCTAAATAAAACCGTTTAAAAACATAGCTTCATACCTTTGTGTATACTCACCTACCTATTTACTTTGTTACTTTCTTGTTTAAGAAAATCAAACTCCAAGAATCCAAACTATATGTGTTAATCCCTCGTTATTTAAAAGTTCTTATCACCACTTTCCGGCTACATCATTGTACCCTAACTTTGCTAAGTTACAAATTTATGTCGTCGCCCTTAATCATGTCATTAGATTATTTTTAAACCTATATTGTTTAAATTTGATCACAGCACCTGTACTGTACGGTGTACCTATATATTTCATGGTTAGATTTTATTAAACTTTCATGGGACCACACTATGAGTATATATATATCTATATATATCTATATATATCTATATATATATATATATATATACATATATATATATATATATATATATATATACACATATACATATATCATTTCAAATAAAAAAGGATCATACAAATTAATTAAAAATTTCCGAAGATATGAGGTAACTTGAACAAACAAAAATGAAAAATACAATTGAATCGAAACCTCTTTTTCCCTGTTCTTACTGTTTTGAAGCAGTTCCAAATTGATCTATATTTATGTAGTTTAACTCTTAAATGTATTATTTTTATATTTTCATAACAAAAGTTAAAACATGTCAAAATGTTTACAATTTTTTTTGGTTTTCTATGTTATCACCGGTGATAACAATTAAAAACAACTTTATCGCCTTAAAAGAAAATAAAAATATTCAAGGTTAAGAGAGCCGCAAATTTCTAGCTGAACTTCTACATCAAAAGTTTTGATGTAGAAGTTCTACTAGATCTTCTACGATATGGTTGAACAACAAGTTATTTTTATGAAGTGTTTGTCACAATGAGAAAAGCATCTCTACGATTTTGTTATCAGAATTATCTCTTCAATGCTTACAAGAAAAATGTAAGTCACGAAGCTATCATTTTTCCGATGTACTAAATACATGCGGTACATTGCATCTTCATCCGCATTGAATTTCGAAATGCAAGTTCAGTGTTTTAATTTTACAGTTTGAGGTATTACGTTAAAACAAAAACTGGTTGAAATAAAAAAGGGACCCAGGATTGCTATCTGCAACCTGAAAACCCATGTTAACAAAATACTCATGGGAAAACCCTTGTATTTTTTGAGTTAAATCGTGTACACGGATTTAACTCAAAAAATAGAATACAACATATAACATACAACGAATAAACAGGAATACAGGCAGATAAGAAGACAAAATCGCTTTTAATATTTGATTTGTTTTAGCAATCAAATTTGAAAATCACAGAAACTGAAATTTTATTTACTCGTTCGATTATTCGATGTAAAATCTATAAAGTAATATTCCATACAATTTAATTAAAAATAATTAATTTTGTTGGCGAACATTAAAAAAATCATTAAACTATAATATTTAATAAATCCAAAATATAAGAAGGGGCCTTTTTTAAAAGCTAATGAGTGCAAGTATACATACGAGTATGTACAATTTTCAAGTTTCGTTCAAAATCATTACCTACGTAATAACTCCACCGTCTCATTCGTGGAATGAAACTCGCCGCTAAATTCGTGTACTTAACTTTTTTCTTATCTCCGCTCGACGTTACACAAACCGGCCATCATTTGCTAGTTAGCGTGCAATCTGTGAGTAATGAGCCTCTGAATAAAAGCAAATAGACAGCGGTGTGTGAGGTCAGTTTAATTTGGGACGCGCGAGTGTCAGGGTCGCATAACGGCTCGAGCTCCGCCGCTTGTTGGGACGAGTGGAGTAGATTTATGGCTGGTAGGTGATGGGATGTACGATGGAATGATTTGGGTTTAGCCGTTGGAGTGATTTAGATGTAATTGTGAACATCGAAACTTGTAATGATTAAACGATCTCAGCGTTTATGGATGCAAAGGCCGTTTTGATTACGATACGTTAATGACTGTGTTGAGTCTTAATGCAGCACGTGTTGCAATTTATTAATTTAAAAAATAGAATGGTTTTAAGAGTTTAATAGCTTCATTAGTTGCATTAACATATTTAGTCCATGGTCGAGTAAAAATATTAAAATTAGTTTCTTTATTATAGTCACAATTGTATTTTTCATAGAAGTACGTATCGTCATTTGAATACGTAGTCAGTAACAGAGTAAATACTATAAAATGAAAATATTTAAAAAAAATTATTGATTTGGCGTATAGCATAATAATAGAATCCATAAAAACGAACTTTTTTAGAATTTTTGTCTGTCTATCTATATGTTAATTTCAGCAATTATCACGCAAAATTTACTGGACGAATTTTTTTAAATTTGGTACAGTAATAGTATATATCTAGAAACAACATATAAGAGAAAAAACAAAACAAAAATTTGTTTTCCTAACTATACGCGAACTAAGTCGTAGCCACAGTTAGTATAGAATAAGAACACGTATTTTTTGGAAAGAATAATGTTAAATAGTTAACAACCTTTAAACAAAATAATTATTGCAATCTGTTTTTCTTTATGTAGTATTTTACTTTTTATTAACAAATCGTTCAATGGACACTGTTTCTATGGACCCCTATATTAATTACCATTCCCTCTATTATCCCCTGTATTAATTACATTCTAAATTAATTATTATTACGATCGGTTTAGTTATGAGAATTGAAAATTAAAAAAGAAAATGCACAGACTTGATCAAATATAGAATAAGAAGTCCATTACCATTACTAAAATTGAGATAAGTACGTACCAGAACCAATACAAACATTTAAAATTAAAGCAGATGAATAAGATTCTGGCGAATTTTAATTGATATCAGGTTTAATGTAGTCAGAAAAATATATTAGTTAATTTGATAATAATTACTTTTAGTCATTGGGGTTACAGCAACTGCAAACAAGGAGGCAATATATTATACTCTCTTCAAAAGAGGGGGTTTTGTACCTATCTACTTACAGAAATAGTATGTATGTCTGTCACTATTAGTATAGAATTAGAAGTTCATTACCATTACTAAAATTGAGATAAGTACGTAAAAGAACCGATACAAACATTTAAAATTAAAGCAGTGGAACAAGATTCTAGCGAATTTTAATTGATATTAGGTTCAATCTAGTCAGAAAAATTTATTAAGTCAATTTGATAATAATTAATTTTAATCATTGGGGTTACAGCAACTGAAAACAAGGAGGCAATATGTTATACTTTCTTCAAAAGAGGGGGTTTTGTACCTATCTACTTACAGAAATAGTATGTATGTCTGTCACAGCTAATTTGTTTGACGTACAAGTTGAACTGTAGCATTTTTTTTATTCTATTATAGTCATAACTGAATTCGAGCATGTAAAAGGTGTTAATATGTCACTTTCGTTTCTGTTTTTGTATTAATCTCGGTGATGTTTATGACTCCTAAAACATAAAAAAATGAATGATCTCCGATATTAAGTTTCCGCTTTAGGTCAATCAAAATACGTTTTCAAATTGAGCGTAGTGACAAGTGTTGGCTACTTGTGTATACAAAAAAATATATTTAAATAACTTGGCCATTCACAGTCTGGCTGATCTCGTTACACGACAAATTACGTGACAAATTATGGTGCGGCAGGTGTACTGACCGCTTACTAGGTAGACAAAAAATATCAAGACCAAGGTGGATAAAAAATATTATTTTAAACTTCAGATGAGGTCACACGTTGCATTATATGAAATTATTTACTGGCTTTTTATTTTATTTGCATTTTTTTGTTTTCTTTTGTAGTTTTGTTGCATTTTTTACAAGCTTTCATAATCCTAATGAATAGAAGTAAATTGAATAAGGATGCTACATATAGTACCTTTAGAAAAGAGTACATTTTTAACGTTGCTGTAAAAATATATTTTTATTATATTATTTGGTTCATAAAGTATTTGTGCTATTGATGAGATGACGAATACACTCCTGAAAATTAAAAAAAAATATGTAAAAAGGTCGTACCGTCGGATTTTCAAAACTTAATAGTTTTTTTAGTAAGTATATTAATTAATATTTGGAGGGACATGTTTAAAATAAAAATTTAACTTCATTACCATTTTACAATAACTGTTTATTTGAAAACCAATTCTCATAACATGACAATTTTTAAGTTAAATAAAGATGTACTTACTATTAGTAATTTTGTCTTAAAGTATTTTGAGAAATTGTTATAATATAATTTATAATAGTTTTATTTGAAATATAAAAAATAAACAAAACATATTTTATTATAAGGTCGTACCGTCGGATTTTCAAAACTTTTATTGGTTTTTGTAGTAAGTATATTAATGAATATTTGGAGGGACATGTTTAAAATAAAAATTTAACTTCATTACCATTTTACAATAACTGTTTATTTGAAAACCAATTCTCATAACATGACAATTTTTAAATTAAATAAAGATGTACTTACTATTAGTAATTTTGTCTTAAAGTATTTTGAGAAATTGTTATAATATAATTTATAATAGTTTTATCTGAAATATAAAAAATAAACAAAACGTATTTTGCTAAAAAAATAAACGGTACGACGATACTGACTATTTTATTTTAACTCGCAAGAAAATACTGACTATTTTATTTTATAGAAATATATTACTCGCATTAAAATCATAAAATCAGATTATTGGTAATTTTTAATATAGTTAAAAATGTGGTTAATCCTAGCGTGTTTAGTCTAAAAACATTTTAAAGACATTCTAATAGCTGGCATGCAAAATATATTTCGATAAAAAAGATAAACCATGGGGCGGCGCTGCAAATATTTACTGGCTTGCATTTCGCCAGAAAATATAGATTAATTTTTTTATGGAAATGTAATATTCACTTGAAATCGTGAAACCCGATTGTTGACATTTTTTCAAGATATTTAAAGATATTCTTAATATTAACACGTTTAGCCTTAAAACATTTTAAAATTAATTCTATTAGTGTAATATATAATGGTTTTTTTCTGAAATGTAGCTGATAAAATATGAAAATATATATCGCTAAAAATAAAATGCAAATACTTTCCGGTATGCATTTTGCCTGAAAATATCGGTTATTTACTTTTTTTTAATAAATATACAACCCGCTTAAAATCAAAATGGTGAAAATACTCTATCGATAGCAATCATTAAATCAGATGTTGGACAATTACATGGTGTCATTAAAATTTTACCTAATATTTCTAGGTTAGTCCGAAAAAAACACTCTGCGCTTATTACGAAATTATTACGGAAATGATAGTGTCAATAAACAACTACGAGAAAGGTAATTATTATATTACTTTTTCTTCATCCGGTCGAAGGCGAACACACACGCGAGCAAACTATTAATTAAGTTATTCAAAACCGTTCCATGGCGCAGAGGAGGCGACTGGAGACCATAAAGACGGACCATAAATCAATAAAACTTTCTAACGGGTCTTCTAGACTGAAATTTACTCTCACGGTCTGCTGTCATCGACCACATGAATTATATTTTATGTACTTTTTATAATTCGGTAACTAATAAATATTTATATCATTAATTCCTAATACATGGATTTGTTTATAATGTTCCATCCTTATCTGCAAAAATGATGCTCACCTTTATCCATTTATGAATGATTTATAAATTTATAAATTTACCTTCCAGTAGAAGATTTGAGTACTCATGCCAGTTACTACGTCAATCGTTATAGGAATTTAAGACTTTCTTCAGGAGTTGTAGCCTACCATACATACACATAGGGCCTCCCTTGCGGAGATCGCCGTAGCCTAAGATATTCTCCTGATAAATATTGTATGAAATAAGTACACTACGTAAGATATATTTATAGAGAGTGATATAGAGATAGATTAGCCCTACTAATTAAACAGTTACCTGTTTTTTTATCAATAATGAAAAATGTATTGCCCTTGTCTGTAATTTTTTTCTAGACTAGTCTACTTTTATATTTTTAATATTTTTTTTGAAGACATTAAATTCGAAGAAATAAGGGCGAGAGAAAATGTTTTCAAGCAGCTTTTCAGATGATTTCTTAAAATTAAATATAGCTATATAATACAAATAATTTAAAAATTAGCAAAATTTTAACTTTGTTTATACCGTAATTTTCTGCGTATAGAATATGAAACAAGTTCGTGTCCACTTCTAACTGGTTTTTAATACTTCCTTGTTTTAGGGTGTTGTGTCTCAAAAGGAAAAAAACAAAATTTTCATGCGTAGTTTTTTTTTTGAAAAACAATTCTACGTCGAACTTTAAATTGGCCATAATTATGGCGCTTAAAATATTTTTCTGAGAATTGTGGAGGGAATAAGTTTGACATTTTTTTTTGGTTTCGACCATGTAGAGTATTAATGCAAAAATTATGCGTAAGGACTCCAGAACTATTTTTTTTCGCAATTTAATGTACAATGGTAATAGAAATATAGTTTACCTTCCCGCATTTCCGAACACGCCAATATTAAAATTATAAAAAATAGTGTTACTAAAAGTTAACTTAAAGTTTATCGGAAAACTATGGCATCAATTCCAAATCTTGTTGTTTTTAAGAAATATAAGAATACATGTTGGCCATATATACCCGTGAAATTATATTAATGGCCATATATACCCGTGATATATTTTCAACATGTTAAATACAAGTCGGTATCAATTATAATATATTAGATAGTATATTGCTATATAATATATAGCTAGTATATGAAATACAAGTTGGTCACGATGTACGTAAAAATATTATGTATCTTCAAAAATAAACATTTTCGTATATTAAGTACATACGAAAGTTTATACTTTTGAAGAGACATAATATTTTTACATATATCGTGACCAACTTGTATTTCATATGTTTCATGCGCGGAACCCTCGTAATGCAATTTCCACCCGTACTTAACAGTTTTTATTATATTTTAACTTGTATGTCATCACATATGTCACCACAAAGCACATCTTATCAAAAGCATGTCGAACCGTTTTAAAATCATAAAATTGATAGACACAAATGCTAACTTTATAACGTTTTATTTATTCAATGACATTAAAGCGTAACATCATGGATTCCATGTTTCCTTTTTTGCTAACGAAACCTTTTAATGACATATTTACAAAATCCCGCCATTTACGAATGGATATTTACTGTTCGTAAAATCGGTAATACTCGCGTAGCGACGCCACTTGTTGGTGGGCAACACTTTTACAGCTTGTAATATATGAGAAGGTCAATCCACCTATAATTAGTCCAGTAATATAGCGGACATTGCGAATCTTTTTATTTGGAGCTGCTACGACACGACCGACTCGGAGCGCGTCTTAGCGCAGAATGACTAGCCGGCGATGAAAATGTATGGGAAAATGAAACCATTTTTTGTTGAATATGTGTTTTTCTTTTACTATCGCATCAATCAAAATTGTTTTTTTTATCAAATTAAAGATAAATTTTACTACTTTTTCTCATTTCAAATTAAAGTATAATTGTTTTGGATGAATCCTCTAAACTTGCTCCCTTATCGATTTTAACGAGGTATGAGTATAAGGAACGAATAAAAATTAAACTATTTGAATTATAGATATAAGTTTGATCCAGTTTCTTTCATATCAAAATCATTATACTGCATATTCCCAGAGTTTATAGTAAACTTGGCAAATATAGAGGTCTTTAGTGAAAAATGTATATAAGCCCTTAAAACCTATACGGGTGTAAACTCTAATTTTTGTAGGCAAAGTGTATCTTCGTAATTACTCAATATATGCGATGCGGACTGTTATAATTATGTTTAATTTTTAACCTTAGTAAATCACTTTGAATTCGTTTTGTTTCATAAATGACTGTCAGAATACGCATAAAGTAGAATTAAAGGAATTGACTAGAGTAAAAGGAATTAATTTTAATTTAAAACTCTAACGAAATACGAACACCCAAATTTTTTGTACGTTTTTAAATCCACGGTTAAGTAATTAAAGAAGAGAGGGACAAGTTGCACATAACTTCAAAAAATTTATATTTCCCAAACTGACAATTTTGTTTTGAAATACCTTCACTTGATGATGTGTCTGGAAAATAAAGGTTAATCTAAAAGTTCTTTTTTAATATGCTGCTAAATAAAAATTAATTATCATTAATTATGACACTGTGACAGGCGAACCGACATGACGAAGTTGTAAGTATCCCTTGTTTGACTATGGAAGGCGAAAAAGAATGAGTCGCGAAAGAATGGATAATACATGGAGAAAAATTAGATCATTTATAAGAAATTAATGTTCATAGATATTTCAGGACCAAGTGAGTGTATACCCAAAAAGAGGGACTGAGTAGATGGATTATACAAGGACACTTCAAAAAAAGTAAAAATTTCTAAAACTTTGCACAGATAATTTTCGATCTTCTGAAAAATATATTATTTTGTGTCTCCTTGTTATTTTAATTAATTGCTTATATTTTTCAAGGCTTAAATATGTATTTATGTAATGACAATATAATTAGTTGTAAATCGATAGCCTGACATAGTGTTATTCATCACAATGTTATTTTAATTTAATTTTCAATAATGCAAAACTGGTTAGTCAAACTCAATGACCTAGAAGCTGTACAAAGTCAAATACAGTTGACTATAAAATAAGCCACAATGGCCTATAAAATGATTCATTTCGTTATCATTATTGATTTGATTAAGATTTTTGCTATCGTATTTTGTCATTTTTATCTTTGCCAATATAATTAAAATATTGCGCTACAATCCAGTAGAAATACACGAAGATCAGTGAAAAAAGGTATTTTAGGACAAAATTATAGTGGATAAGAAGGAATCACATCTGATGGAATCTGTAAGCATTTATGTATGTTTGTACGCGTGTGTATGAAATCAAAAACTTGTCAAATTTGAATAGAGTGTGCGATAGCCTTCAAATTTGTTTTATTTCATAATGCTTAGCGGCATGTACAATATATGATATATTTCAAGATTCATAAAAACGTACCACTGTCAAGAATTACTATAAAAATTCAAGTTATGTTCTATACCTGAAAAAGGTTATTGGAACCGAGACAGAAACATTTCAGACTCTTTTTTCGTTTTCGGAAATCTGGCCAAGAACCTGATTTGCTGCGTATTCTTGATAGAGAAAGATGACTGTCGCGTTGATGTCATTGTTATGGTTATATTGTTGGACAGTTCAGATGTTGTACACGTAGGTAAATTTCAATTGCAAGATTATTTTGGTAAGACCTTGATTATTTACTTATTGCTCGTTATTTGTACATCTAAATGTAGTCGTTATTTAAAAAATACGATACGAGAAAAAATTATGGCTAAAATAAAATGTGATTTAAACCATAATGAAAAACTTGAATAAATAATATGCTCTATTAAACCTTATTAAACCTATATTAAACCTTACATTTTTCACTTTGTTACAAGTGGACTTTTGACCCTTATGATTCGTATAGGTTTTTCATTCGATTTTTTTAAAATTGGGTTTGCTGCATTTTCTATTAGATAAATGGTTAAATGTCGATCACTACCAGGATTACTTTTGTTTCAGAAAACATATTAGACGAACTGTATTACGTAGAGTATACGATGAAAGAGCTGTAAGTATAACCATATAAAAAAGACAATAAAGGTATTATTTATATTGTTAAAGTCTTTATTTCTATAATTATAAAGAATTGTTTGTTTAAAAATATTCTGGTCAAATACGTGTCGGAACACGCAAGGGTTTTATGATCCATATTTATCATAACATAACAAAATTAAAAACGGAAGTATATTAGGCATATTTGCAAAAAATTGAGTTGCAAAAATGAGTATGATTATAAACAAACTATAACGAAGGAATTGATATTTTTTTTTAATTTCTTTCTTTTAATAGAGTTTCTAATATTATATATTTCAGGAGTAAAATTTGTATCTTTTCAATATGACGTCGAAAAATATTTGTTATTCTATCTATCCATTTTTTTGTTGGTTCGATTACTGCTTGTAATCCATCCATCGCCAAACGACATCGATCGTCGTGATCGGGGATATTTCGGCAAAAAAACTCAGCATGAACAGTCAATAAATAAGCCGGTCTGTACTTTTCATCATTGTTCGCCAAATCCTGTTATATTTTCTTGTCGTTGCACTGCTCCTATAAAGCGTAATGATTATATATACATATAATCTTCTTTAAAGTATAAGTTTTTCGAAACAACGAAATTTCTGCAGTCGCAAAGAGAATTTTTGAAATCTAACTATGTAGTTCCGGAAACAACATGAAGAAACAATGTAAACAAAAAACGTTTCCGCTTAATTACTGCTCCGCACCTCAGCATCGTAGTGTGATGATATATAGCCTATAATCTACCTCAAAGTATGGGATATCTAATGCAAAAAAAATCTGGTGTGTGCTTATGACCACACATAGAAGTGAAAAGTTCTAATTTTAAAATAAATATGTGATAATAATTACATTGATGTTACATGATGGATATACGTTTGGCGAATCAGGAAGAATGCAAAATTGTTATTTTAAAATATTATATAAGCTATTAAAAAATAAATTATTTTTCCGTAATAAAGGCTTGAATCAAAAAATATTAAGGAATATTTTCGTTTTTGAGTGGAGTTCAAAGAAAATATTTTTATACCAATTATTCAATACCTTTATAGATATACTAAATGGAATTAGTACACCAGGAAACTTCATCTTCAATTATATATTTTGTAAATGTTTACAAGTAAACACTTCAGAAATTCGAATACGCTAAATGTTTACAAGTAGAAACGTCAGAAATTCGAATACGCTAAATGTTTACAAGTAGAAACGTCAGAAATTCGAATACGCTAAATGTTTACAAGTAGAAACGTCAGAAATTCGAATACGCTAAATGTTTACAAGTAGAAACGTCAGAAATTCGAATACGCTAAATGTTTACAAGTAGAAACGTCAGAAATTCGAATACGCTAAATGTTTACAAGTAGAAACGTCAGAAATTCGAATACGCCACTTACACTTGCTGCGCGTGTGCTTTCTGAAAGAAATCTAAGAGAATTATTTGCTATTGGTACTAAATCGATAATTCTCTTTTCTCTCACGTACAAGTACATATCTACACATGTAGATGAGTGCTACATTTCACTTGACACCGACTCCAAAAATCTCTAGCAGTAGTAGTACTTTGCAAATTCATTTATTTTCGAAAACGATATTGTACCGCTAAAATTCCAAATAAGTGTCCGTATTTTCAGCATTCTATGCTTTTCAATGCACTTCTTATTGAATAGATATTCGAAATCAGTTAAATTTTTTCAGGAAATTTTTTTTTTTATTTTGATTGTCTATGATATCCTATATTACCCAAAAGGTTACGAATTTACCAGGAATTCAGTATAAATTATATCTCATTTATTAAAATCGTAACAGACGTTTGCGGTGTTCAATGAATCTAAATATAATTAATATTATATTTACTTACATATATGCATGTACACACATTCTTCTACTTGAGTCGGTCCCTTGTGTTGATGATCGTGGCTACCCCTTGATAATGCCTTCTCTTTGATAATATTCCGTCATAGTTTCCTATTCTCGGCGCTGAGTAGGCATCATGTCATCGAGTGCCAAGCGTTTCTCAAATCTGGTCCAACTAGTGTCTAGGGTAACATCTTCGCAGTCTCCATTCTTCAACCATGCTATTAACAATGCGTTTCTCAATCATGTTAACAGGTTTCTGGGCAATGTATCTGAAATATTCGAGAAATCTATTGAGGCAGAAAATTACTATCTTGTTGATTCCAAGGTCTATCGAAGATGTTGGTTCTGTGTTCAATTAACGAGACGTTGAGCATTATCTTTCAGCACAATATTTCAAACGCATTGATTCTTTCGCAATTAGCCAGTTTCAGCGTCCACGACTCTGCGCCGTACATAAAGATGGATAAAATCAAAGTTCTTATTAAATATGACTTAGCATGTCTTGGTATGTTCCTGTGCTTCCATACTTTATTTAAGCAAGTCATTACCCTTTCTTTATGCCTAATTGATGACGCGTTTCCTTGGAATTAATGGGATCGGTAATGAAATGCATCCCTGCCGGACTCTTCTGGCAAATGTAAAAGGTTTGAATATGGACTTGTGCACTTTCACTGTTTCAAAGATGCCTACATTTAAAGAGAGCAGCCAAATAATTTGTCCCACTTAACACAATCAAAAACCTCGCTATGATCCTTTCCTACTTGTGGCATTTCCCCAATATATATATATATATATATATATATATATATATATATATGTATATATATATATATATATATATATATATATATATAACGAACATATAAATTACATTCCCTCTTTTAGCTTCCCCATAATCAGTACTTCAAACCTGTATATAACCGAATGTGTTTACTTACCTACCCATCTACCTACTAATGTTTAATTACTTCGTGCATTTCTTTATACCTACTTTCCATACGTACTTATCTACATATCTACACAACTATCTTTATTATATATACTCAACTATCTATTTACTTTATTACTTTCTTACTACGTCAAGACGAGTCAGCCGAGTTCAAGCTCGATAACTTTACTCTTCATCGCTGAAAATGTCCTGTCACCACATTCCTGCTCCATTATTGTACCCTAAGTTTGCCAAAATTAATTTATGTCGCCCTTAGTCGTATCTAATTATATTTTGATTAGACCTCCAAAATTTCAACACCTGTATCGATCACGGTGCCTGAACTGTTTAGAGCTGAGAAATCCAATGGTATATCAAACCTTCAATTTCCATTGTCAGATTCCAATCCAATTCCAGGGAATCCCATTGACGGTACATCATGCAAATCGGTTAGTAAATACCGGTCTTTGACGTCGGTTAAAACTAATTACGGTGATGACGTATTTGATGAAATTGATTTTTGTCGTAATACAGTTATTATCAACTTGCAATTCAGTTACATAATTTAATACAAACAAACATTCGATTGAGAGCTACAGAGCACACGCTCTTATTAAATACAAATATAATCAGTGCTGCGGAATCCAATGGTGTATCAATCCTTCAATTTCCATGGTCAGATTCCAATCCAAATCCAGGGTATCACATTGAGAGTACATCATGCAAATCGGTTGGTAAATACCAGAGATATTAGGTGACATACACAAAAAATAACAGTCGAATTGAGTTCCTCCTCCTTTTCTGATATTGGTTAAAACTAATTACGCGGATAATGTATGTAATGAAATTAATTTGTTGTCGTAATGCAGTTATTATCAATTAGCGATTCAGTTAGATAATTTAGTACTAAAAATTATTCAATTGGGAATTACAGCAGAGCACATGCTCTTATTAAATACAATTATAATCACCGGAAACCCACTGCATCATCTTGATGTTGTCGTTGATTTGTGTGTCAGAATTAATTCGCGATTGACGTTTCATAGGCATGGGAACGTAGCGAGAAAATAGTTTCAAAAACTTGGATTCGTGGTCCATAATTAAAAGTATTTTCAATGCGTTTCATCGATTCGCTTGCTGTGCACGTCATTAGTTTAAAATCAGTGAAATCCGGTTCCATTATACCAAGTCAAGTACAATTTTATTAAAGTAATATTTTCAAAATATGTCTTCGTTAAATTTTACATAATTCACATGTTCTTAATTTACATGTTCTTATATAATTGTGTGTTCTGGTCTATTTGTATCTTTCTGCTTTGCTGTTTCTATTAAATAGTTCTTCCTTTGTACAATGTATAAATTACAATTTTGTAGATTTGTCGCTATGAGTAGGTCGTAATGTGTAATGTGTCGGTAAGTAAGTGATAAATAAATAAATATATAGATAAATAAACCGTATACCGTAAATGGTAACATTACAAAAATATTGTTTTATAATTGTGTGTTCTGGTCTATTTGTATCTTTCTGATTTGCTGTTTGATTCATTAAATCGTTCTTCCTTTATACAATGTATAAATTAGAATTTTGTAGATTTATCGTTATGAGTAGGTCGTAATGTGTAATGTGTCGGTAAGTAAGTGATAAATAAATAGACAGATAAATAAACCGTATACCGTAAATGGTAACATTACAAAAATATTGTTATATTATTGTGTGTTCTGGTCTATTTGTATCTTTCTGATTTGCTGTTTAATCCATTAAATCGTTCTTCCTTTGTACAATGTATAAATTAGAATTTCGTAGATTTATCGCTATGAGTAGGTCGTAATGTGTAATGTGTCGGTAAGTAAGTGATAAATAAATAAATAGACAGATAAATAAACCGTATACCGTAAATGGTAACAGTACAAAAATATTGTTATATAATTGTGTGTTCTGATCTATTTGTATCTTTCTGATTTGCTGTTTGATCCATTAAATCGTTCTTCCTTTGTACAATGTATAAATTAGAATTTTGTAGATTTATCGCTATGAGTAGGTCGTAATGTGCAACGTGTCGGTAAGTAAGTGATAAATAAATAGACAGATAAATAAACCGTATACCGTAAATGGTAACATTACAAAAATATTGTTATATAATTGTGTGTTCTGGTCTATTTGTATCTTTCTAATTTGCTGCTTGATCCATTAAATCGTTCTTCCTTTGTACAATGTATAAATTAGAATTTTGTAGATTTATCGCTATGAGTAGGTCGTAATGTGTAATGTGTCGGTAAGTAAGTGATAAATAAATAGACAGATAAATAAACCGTATACCGTAAATGGTAACATTACAAAAATATTGTTATATAATTGTGTGTTCTGGTCTATTTGTATCTTTCTGATTTGCTGTTTGATCCATTAAATCGTTCTTCCTTTGTACAATGTATAAATTAGAATTTTGTAGATTTATCGCTATGAGTAGGTCGTAATGTGTAATGTGTCGGTAAGTAAGTGATAAATAAATAAACAGATAAATAAACCGTATACCGTAAATGGTAACATTACAAAAATATTGTTATATAATTGTGTGTTCTGGTCTATTTGTATCTTTCTGATTTGCTGTTTGATCCATTAAATCGTTCTTCCTTTGTACAATGTATAAATTAGAATTTTGTAGATTTATCGCTATGAGTAGGTCGTAATGTGTAATGTGTCGGTAAGTAAGTGATAAACAAATAAACAGATAAATAAACCGTATACCGTAAATGGTAACATTACAAAAATATTGTTTTATAATTGTGTGTTCTGGTCTATTTGTATCTTTCTGCTTTGCTGTTTCTATTAAATCGTTCTTCCTTTGAACAATGTATAAATTACAATTTTGTAGATTTATCGCTATGAGTAGGTCGTAATGTGTAATGTGTCGGTAAGTAAGTGATAAATAAATAAATAGACAGATAAATAAAGCGTAGACCGTAAATGGTAACATTACAAAAATATTGTTATATAATTGTGTGTTCCGGTCTATTTGTATCTTTCTGATTTGCTGCTTGATCCATTAAATCGTTCTTCCTTTGTACAATGTATAAATTAGAATTTTGTAGATTTATCGCTATGAGTAGGTCGTAATGTGTAATGTGTCGGTAAGTAAGTGATAAATAAATAGACAGATAAATAAACCGTATACCGTAAATGGTAACATTACAAAAATATTGTTATATAATTGTGTGTTCTGGTCTATTTGTATCTTTCTGATTTGCTGTTTGATCCATTAAATCGTTCTTCCTTTGTACAATGTATAAATTAGAATTTTGTAGATTTATCGCTATGAGTAGGTCGTAATGTGTAATGTGTCGGTAAGTAAGTGATAAATAAATAAACAGATAAATAAACCGTATACCGTAAATGGTAACATTACAAAAATATTGTTATATAATTGTGTGTTCTGGTCTATTTGTATCTTTCTGATTTGCTGTTTGATCCATTAAATCGTTCTTCCTTTGTACAATGTATAAATTAAAATTTTGTAGATTTATCGCTATGAGTAGGTCGTAATGTGTAATGTGTCGATAAGTAAGTGATAAATAAATAAATAAACAGATAAATAAACCGTACACCATAAATGATAAAATTACAAAAATATTATAATTGCAATTCTTTGTTTTCAATAAAACAAGTATTTTTCATTGAATAAAGAAATTACTGCTTAAGCTATTGTGGTTTTCTAACAACTTGATGCACATCGGGTCACATCTGATAAAGACTCCACTCGTGTATGGATACCAAAAGCCATGGACGTGATGCTCTGTTTGTTCACGTCCCGTAGATGATAGACAGCGATTGCGCTGATTACGACATCGTGCGCCCAGGGCGCTTGCTCTGCGATCTATGTATGCACTGTGTTATTACAATGTTGCACTTCTTATCAATGCACTGTAATATTACAAGATTACGCATCGTGATTTTAATCGCATTAGTACAACTACGTAATACACCACTAGGGGCACGGTTAGGATACAATATTATTTAAATGCGGCGTCACTATTCGCATATTTTATTAAATTTTAACGAAACTCTATGGTTGAATTACATCAAAAGTTTACTCAAAGGCAAAAATATAAAAATCATTAATAGTAGGTGAATATCTACGACGACTTAAAGGTTGATGAAAGAGCGAGAGAGATATGTGCTATCACCGTCCACCTGACCAAATATTATTTCCGCCATGTTTAGAAATAAATAAAGAAAAAAATATATATAAGTATTTGAAATCGACATCTGCTTTTAATAAATCATTATTTTTTAATAAATTTAATAAATCATTAATTGGACACTGAGTTAATAGTGGTGAAATAATAAAATTTTACACAGAAAACTGTAAATTACATTAATACCCAATCCTATGTTTACGTTATAAAGAGGTTTATACATATCAAACAAAACATAGAGGAAAAAAATTAATAAAATTTTTAAAAGCCTAATTGATATTTTTAAAAATAGGAATTTTGAAAAAGTTTGGTTGATAGAGAAAAAAATATTGGTTGAAGTTTTTTTTTGTTAATTTTATATGAAAATAATCCATATAAATTAAAGTTAACAAAAAAACTTAAATTTGTATGGATAATACCATTTTTTATTATATTCGTTTTAATTCCCGCGTGTCAATAATATGGCAATAAATTATCACTGAAAACTTCAAAAATCCTATCGCGAAAAAATATCACGAATTTTGCCATAGCTCAATTATTTCAACCAAAACAGATGACGTAATTTAACAGTTACTTGATAGTTAATTATTGTGTTATTGGCATGACACACAATTTTTTTTTTTATTACGAATCAAAACCGGAAACTGTAAATCTTTTCTTGTCAAAATGCTAATTTACAAACAACATTAGAAATGAGTATGCAAATCATTCTATTTTAACGCATCGTCGGACATTTAATGCATTTAATTTTAACGCACACATCATCAGATTTTAAAAGTAAATATTTGAGTGTTAATGAGAAATACATTGATTTTACCTGATAAAATGGTAAAAGCAGTAGTGGTATGTGGATAATTACGCCTCCTGTTATCAATGCGTATAAAACCCTCTCAGACACGATCACAACCTGCTAGCTGAGTTCTAAACCTATAACCCTAAACGTTGTCCAAGTACACGCATCCATCCACCGCTTAATCGACGGAGCAAGGTAAAAATTACTTCTGTTGATGGGTGACAATAACTCTAAAGTGGGTGATACTAACAGCAATGATCATATCGCAGCACCGTTTGAAGATATGTTTCAGGAACAAGGAACGAGACAAGTGAGCGACTTTTGGGCTTTTGTATAGCTCATAACTGCGCAATTGAAAATATTCAATTTAAACAACAACCGTGTTAACGATACATTTTGGAATTACCAGGAGGCCGATGCCCTAATTAGGTCGGTTATGTAATTTCCAACACTCAATACAATACCTCTGCTTTCGGTACGGAAACGTACTCGGAAAAAGAATTTGGTGGCACATTCTTTCGCAAATCACAAATTCTTAATGAGTTAAATAAAACTTCATCTTAAAGCAGACTGCAAAACATGACCAAAAAATCAGTTTTCGGCAGCAAGAAATTAGCCACAAGGATGCCACAAAAGTAGAACGAGTGTTATCAGAGGATTCAAGATTTAAAAGGGAGTATGCTAAGGATGTGTCCTAACTATAATCCTCTTCAACATCTACGGTGAATGCATAGTAAAGAAAGCCCTAAAAACTGGGAAAAGCGGAATTAATAAAAGGAATCTCCATATCAACCTTCAGTATGCTGGCAACACGACACTTCTAATAAGTACACCAAACGAGGTAGCGGAATTATTCAGGTGGGTTCAGACTGCCAATGAGAATTTTAACTCTCCATAAATCAAATCAAGATGGAAGTCATGTTTGTGGAGAAAGCAAAAATACTTAGACAATACAGTGTTCTAAGAGTTCTCGAAGTAGTGAAGAAATCCAATTATCCTATCCTATATATTCATGAGATCATTTGTGAGATCAGAAATCATGAGATCGAAAATTTAAAAAAATTTGTCACCACATCGCCACTACAAAGAACCTTACGTGGTAATTAGCAATGATATGGGGGCACAGCAATAAATATTGAAATACCAATGTTAATGTAGTACAAACTTTAGTATAAGTTGTTGGAAAACCATAATAGCTTAAGTAGTAATTTCTTTATTCAATGAAAAATATTTGTTTTGTTGAAAATAATGAATTGCAATCACAACATTTTTCTAATATTATCATTTACAGTATACGGTATACTCCATATTTTGGACTTTTTGGACGTTTAAGTCTTGTTTATCTTGTCTTCGGCCTTCGAGAAATGACAGACTGTCCTCTATAGTTACCCGTCGGATTCTAAGATACTTCGGTCATATTGTCAGAAAAAAACAGACAACCTCGTGGCTGAAGGCTGGCTCATTAGGCTGACCAGGTCACAAAGACCCTGCAAATGACTTTCAATTAGAACGTAAGATTAACGTAAGACAGCTGACACTGGTGTTAAACAATTTAGACCAAGATCTATCCTCGTGACTCGCGATCTTTAATAATGGAAGAACAGATAAAGAAGAAGAAGAACCTGAGTTATTAGAAGTTGGAGAACTAAGTTTCAAGGATTTATACTATTTCGATTTAACTTGATGAAACAGAAATGAAAGAAAAAAACTATTCTAAAAACATTCACTGTTACAAAAATTATTTTATTTTTTATTTAAAACCGATATCTCTTCTTAATTCGTAATAATGTACTTGTAACACCAACTGCTCTTACGATTGCATTGAAAATTTTAAATATTTGACGAGTTATGTTTTTAAAATTTAATATAATGACTACTTATGATATACCATGTTCGAATTACTTCGACGATACTGCACAGATTTGAAATTAAAATTGAATTAATCGTACAATGGTTTCCTTGGTAAGGTGAATTGTATAAAAAGTTTTTACTGTTAAGATACGTTTTAGTATACTATGTATTTATATCACACGTATATGTGTTTTTTAACTGTTTCAAAATAACTAACTTTAAGAAATATGGGATTTTTCGTAAATCTTGTATGCCATTTTTAAAGACGACATAGACTTTAAAAATGGTATCGCTCCAAAATTCTCAAACAACATACTATTCCGCTTTTTCTTTAATCTTGATTCGAATCGAATCGTGATACGAATTCTTTCACCGTCTTCTCAACTGTTACTACGCCTTTAGGTATATGTTTGTTATAAAAACTGTACAAAAATCTCATGCCATTGAAATATACGCCACCATATCCCACACAATTAAATACAAGAACCTACGAATGCATCTCTGCACTTATGTGAAACCGTTAACCAGCTATGCCACTTGAGCTACAAACTTTCGACTGATCGGTTTCACGTAAGTAGACTTATACAATAATATCAGCTAAGTGTCACCATGTAGGGAATAAGTGGTGGAAGTGTGTGGTATGTACCAGTCTGTGCTCTACACTTTCCTAGGCTTGCGCATCCCGAACGCGCTTCGGCGCCAATACGTACCAGTAATCTACATAATGTTTGTAGTGAGTGATGTGCTAGGATGAAACAAAGAACGCGTGTCGATATTTTAACCGTATCGATAGTTATCTTAGAGTTATTCAACTTTAAAGAAAAAGTTTCTATGCAGTGTTATTAAAAAACAGTGTAAAGTAGTTTTATTTTATAAGTTGCCATAATCTTACTATCTTAGACACAGATAAGTATAACTATAGAAAATGTTGTAAGATTTTTAAACCTATTGAGCAAGTGGCAAGAAACTTGCTAGCAGTAATGCTTACACAGCATCACCTTCATGATGATCATCCTAGCATGAGTAAGAACAATCCGGCTCCGAGAGCATAATTTTATCATGATGAAACCCTGTTCCCGGACTCGTCGGGAAACTCCGCTCCCAGATGCCTCAGCACTTCTTACCCTTTAGAAATAAATCCTAAATGGAAGGCTCGCGGAGTTCAGTCAGTTCAATTCAGTTCATAGTCTGCATACATATTATAATTTTTCTAAAATAAATTCAAGAATTGTTTTTTTAAATCACATTTTAAAGTTGTCATAAGAATTCGTTTATAGGAGAACGCTATATAATATGCAGAGCCAGATATATAGTACATTTTACGGAGTTACATTATTCACATCTATCTATATTACGGTCTATCTTTAATAAAACAAAGGTCTATGGAAACTTTCAAATTTTGTATGGAAACTTTCATTTTAAGAAATCATATGTGTGTGTGTGTATAAATATATATGTATATATATATATATATATATATATGTATATATGTATATATATATATATATATATACATATATACATATATATATATATATATATATATATATATATATATATATATATATAATATCATACTATAACTTCGTAAGAATTTCATGATCAAATTGTTTAGCTTTTCCTAAATCAAACACAAGACATCGATACGATAAAATAAAGTACATCCTTAGTCTGTGTCAGTCGCCACGCACACGCCACGCCAGTCCCTAACGCAGGCAGAGCGAACATGACCTGAGACCCCGATTAATACAAGTACTTTCATTTAGTTGTCCCGTCCAGACCGCAATGCCTGCGTCCATCCGTGTGCACGGCCGGGAGCCGGACCCGCGGCCATAACGGGCCGACCGGACGGACGACCCGAGTCCAATCACCTATTATATATTTAACGATGCCGGGTCACACCATTCCGCGAAGACGTTAGATGACGAACGTGTAAATCCATAGCCGTAGGCCCGGTTTGCGAATGAGTTGTTGAAACGCCAACTTTCTAGCATACAATTTTCAATGTTTTTTTTCCGTGAAATATGTGCTCATTTTCATGTGAATTTCAATTGATGTAGCTATTTCGCTGAATTAATTTTTTTCTAAACACATTATTTCTAGCTCTTATTATGCTTAAACTAAAAATAGTTTATTAGTCAACTATTCAGAAAATAGTTTAACTTGGAAAAACGAGCCGCTCGCTGAAGCGGCCTTTTCTTTTCGTGGATGTGACATAAACCAGTGGTTTCACGATTTATTTACCTTCATTTGTGACCCAAATACTACATGTGTATCGAATTTCGAACTATTCAGTTTTTAACTGTTTCTAGTTATAACTAGACTTCGATTACTACATAGAGCCATATGACTTAAATGGAATCATGTTTTATAGTAATTTTTCCACCATTTTTTTAGATTTCCCCTTTATCTTTCAGCAATTCATATTTCTTTGTTTCAAGTTTGAAGTTTCTAAGCTAGTGTAAGTTTCGATTACAAAATAGAGGTTTTGATGCCATGTGTAAACAGAGAATTTTTGAGACGCCTTCAGGTGTATATAATTACTAGAAAACATATAAGAATTAGAACAAAAAAAACACTGAGGTTCGAAGAACAACAGAAGAGAGTAAAAATCCTTTCTCTCTGCGTTTATGTGAGGTTACGAACTGAAATAATTATTTTCATACGAGAGCAATCTGCAATACATTTTCAACTTGATTCATTACATGAACATCTATGAAAATAGTTTTAATGCAAGATAGAAATTGCAGATGCCTAATATTTTAATTTTTATGAAAATATTTAAATTATCCTCGAGATACTTGACACTCGAATACCTCTCAACGTAATTAAGCCGAAATTATTACCTTTTCTGAATATATATTTCATTAAATTTATTTTTCCGAAATGATAACCTTCAAAGTTTGTTTAAAAAATTACAATTTTTTGTCATAAAATCACTTTAATCCTTTATTATTTCAAATTCTGCTACTCTTAAAAAAAATTAAATTTAAAACTGTCAAAAAAATCCTTTTCATAATTGAATATCATCAAAAAGGTCAAATGGCAATTCGCAAAGTGTTGCTTTTTTCATAATTTTTATTGTAGGTATTATTTGTTACATTATGCTAAAAAAATAAATTTATGAGAGTAAAATATCAAGGTCAAATTTAATGCAACCTTTTCAATTTAATATTTTCACGCAAAGTTAAGTTGTAACGTTTGAACGTAACGAATCTATCATCTGAAGGACGAAAAATAGGTATTTAGCCAATAACCGTGAGAGATAGAACACGATAGAATAAAACAAGAAGTGCACGTATGAGTAAAAACAAAAAATATAGTGCTCACTACTGCTATCAGCTGTTTTGTATGTTATGTATGTCAATAGTAAAAAATGGCGCTGACCACTGCTACCAGCTGTTTCATATGGTATGTGTGTCAAAAGTAAACTGTCAAAATTTTGTCGATTTGTTTATCTATTTATTAATAATTTTGCGTGTTAATATAATTTACAAAAGAAGCAATACATTCCGACGTCCTCCAGCCGCATTTACCGTGTTTTGGTATTGGCACCGTGGCTATTTTTTTTAACTGACAACTGTATACGTAACTTTATATGAGGATTTTAATAGACGTTTTTCATCGATTTGTAATGACATTTAATTAATTTTTCTGAATGACTGGAATTGAAATATGCTTTTACGAATTTGTACAATCTGTGGTTTTGCACTTAGTATATTCTCCCTCTCTCTCTTTCCCTGCCATTTTAACCCTTACTATATACTTATAAATCGAGTTGCTCGTGACTATTTTGTTAATATTCAGAATAATAGACTGAATAAACCCATTGAAAATACATTGTAAGAAATAATACACATTGTATTATAAAATTCAATAACTACCAAAGCCTAAAATGACCCAAGTTATTGATATGGATTAGCTAACATAAATTGACACTAAATATATTTATAACATAACTTATTCATACGGTGTTTTAGTTCATATAAAATGACATAACCGGGTATTAATATAAAACCACAGTACCAAAGAGAAAAAGTGAAGCAAGCTAAAAAAATTACGCGAATGCCACCTGAAACGCGCATAGTCCTACTCAACTGGTTATTATTAAATCTAAATTTCCATTTAGAGTGAGCTAGTAATCTAGGTATATAACAAAGTCAGCACAGATTCTAAAAACCACATTAACGAACGTCGCTCAATGAAAATGTGAAAATAAACCTGATTAAAGCCTTTTTCGAAAAGAAATTATGTTAATTGTTAAAAATAAAAACAGAAAGTATGAACGGTGAAATTTAACCTAAATTCTAATGTGGGTACAAAACACCCGCATTTGATTCGTGCCACATTATGGTTTACATATAAAATGATACTTTTCTTTCTTTCGTTTCTATTACCTCTACTCGACATTTATGAATTCTGAATTTAACTTATTGTCTTCTTGGAAAATTTTAAATTCCTCATCAGTATCATGTGTTTTATTTTTTCAAAAAGGGGAAAAAGTACACACACAAACACACACACACACACACACACACATATATATATATATAAATATATATATATATATATATATATATATATATATATATATATATATATATGTATATATGTATTGTGTGTGTATATATATATATATATATATATATATATATATATATATATATATATATATATATATATATACAATCCTACCGTGTAATTGAAATCCATATAACCATAAGCTTAGGCAAAAATGAGATTTGTCGAAATGTTTATATTTTAAACAGACAATATAGGCTATGGCTTTTCTCCATTTTCAAATCAATACAACATGTAAAAATATGAAAAGAAACATCAACAAAGGAAATGCAATTTCCGCACCACTTCTCCCGGAAAATTAAAGCGAGAAATCAGCAACGACGTGAATTACATCTCAAACGCGCTCCTCTTTGTCGATGCTGCACGCGGGTCGCGACATCCGGGAAATCGGCGATTGTGTTACCGCTAAAATGTCGCCCGGTAGCAGTTTGTCGTGCGACTTGTCGACTTTTTCAATTGACAGCTTGTAGCGTGCGACTTGCAATAGCGTGCGACGTGTCGCTCTTTAAAATAGGGTTAGGCAAAATGTTAGTCGGTTTTCGTGATCTTAGAATAGTTTATTTTTTTCTACATAGCAAATAGTTTCAGGCAACAATTCTCTTGCGCACTATAAATTGGCCACTTGAAACATTGAGTGCAAGTTTCGGCCGATCATATTTTAGGATAGTATCCTATTACAATCGGATCACACTGTTTCTACATGAAATCATAATTTTCTATCATATCAGGGAATGGATTCATCCACCTGGAAATGTGTCCTTTCTCTCTTGTCCTCCAGTCATATGCCTCAATACTGAAAATTCTGACTACGAATTCTGACCACGGTTTCCTTTTCTACATGACATCATGGATGATGATATCGGTCTACATGACATCATGGATGATAATATCAAGAGTGATGAGGATCTGGTACAACCAACATAACGGGCTTTGTTCTCGTGTTTTTTCATTACACCTTACCGACAACCATTGGTCTCTTCAAATCGCTACTTTTTCGGGCAATGAGACCACAATATTTTAAAATCTTCTTAAGACGAACGGTTGACAGCCTTGTGGTTATTGTGGAAGAATTCATATGTTGGTCATATGTGCTGTCCAAAATATTCGAATAAGTTATTTGCAGTATCGTATATATCTCAAAGTTTTATCGTATATATCTCAAAATTCTATCGTATAAATCTCAAAGTATCGTATATATCTCAAGTACTTATTCTAGATACTTATACATGGATGCTTTTAGGGCCCACAATGATTTTTTTTCTTCTTATTTGTTGTTAATTTTGTATGTAAATACTTACTGATTATTAAAGAAACGAAATTACGTAAATAACTAAAAGTAAATTTATTGAATTATGGAAATTTTGTTACTAACTCATACATTTAAATAATTTATTACTATAAATCTTGAATTAGTGATTAAGGTGTCTTAAAAATACAAATATATAATTAGATTTACGTTATATGGACCAAATTAATTTTTATTACGAAAATTGTTGCCTTCTGTGTAAAACTAATTTCAATAAAAAAAACGAAGGAATTATTGTGAAATTATTCAGTATATTTCCGTGATCTTTTTATTGTATATTTGTATATATTCCTTTGACACTTTGGTGAATTATTTAAATCCAGGACAAGTCCTCTAAATTAAATTTTTTTACATATTTTTTTATACTTTGCAGACAATTTTGGACATTGAATAAATTTTAACCCAATAAAAATACTGTAGTATAAAACACAATATTATTTCAGTTTATAATAGGGTGTTTATTAACATTTTTATTAATTATTGTTTTTTTTCAACGCGTTTCGTTTTTGCTATATCCCTTATATGTAAATATATAATATATTCGCAAATCAAAATTCATTTTATTTCAAATGGATGCAGTTAGCCCGGATTAATACATAAGCTAGTGTCAGTTCCTGAGGGATATGATTCATCTTTTATAATGTTCTTTACGTTCCTAATTTATCACGTAGATAGTTATTGTCTCTAAGGAAAATTTTGTAAGTTTGTTTTTGCGTATATTAAATCATACCGTGAATATTAATTCTCAAATCTGAGCGTAGTATACGGGTGAGCATATAACATTTACTCTCTTGTTACTCAATTACGATGTTACTACTGAATGCAAATGTAGTTTGAAAACAAAATGAAACAGAGATATATTATAGCCTGGATTGACACACAAGCTTCATTATTATAGTCCATGCGAAATAGCGACAGCAGCTGAAACCATGTGCCACACTATTAGAATTGGTTATCAACATTATCTACTTTTTAGGCTTAAATGAAGAGCACGCCATCCCGTAAGATAGCAGAATTGATAGTAGCCAGCGGCATTAATTAGAAACGCTAGTTTGTAAATTGTGTTTAATTTTTGGGAGATAAGTTCTTTATCTAATATGCAGTAAACTGTCGAGTGTTTCAATTACGAAATGCAACAGTTAACGGCTTATCAGATGTGTATAAATTTATTGTCGACTTCTGCGTCAAGTATATTCTATTGACGTCAATCGTTATCCATATTTTTAGGGAACAATTACAAAAGTATGACACAATGCAGCTAAAATCCTGTATCTATATTTGGTTCGATAATACGTAGCGAACAGACGCTGCCATTCAGAGCCCATGTGTCATTACTGGACGCGAATATATTTTCCGGGTAAGACGTGGGTATGTTTTTTCGTTTATGGACGAATGTTTTACATTTTTGTTTTATTTTTTATATTTTTGTCAATTTTTTTGTTATTAATTCATTATTAAAGTTTTTTTAATACGCCTATTAGTGATAAATCATTCTCCACAATAGGAGGACTTAGAAGTTTATTTGCGTATTTATGGAATGTTTTTTCTCATTTTTAAAATTCCATACTTCAAAAGGAAAACAGGAACTCTTATTGAATCACTTCATTGTCAGTTTAACGCTCTGTCAAGACTCTTTTTCTCGAGAACGCGAGGAGGTATAAAGTTGGATTTAACATATATCACTTAGGTCTACGGTTCTTTGGGGCAGTAAAGGAATCAAGCTTCTAAGCCAAAGCAATCAAGAATAACCCTAAAAATAGGTCCATTTATTTTTAGGGTTCTTCTTGATTGCGTTGACTTGAAGCCATTTATGCCCCATGTTTTGGCACTCGAAAGTGACTTAAAACATATAGAGTACTTTCCGTTTATCTAGAATCATATAATTTGGCAAGAAGCAAGGTCTCATAGCGCAAATAAAGGGAAAAATTCGAAAGTCTTCAATTTGTAGTTGTATTTTGAAATATTCGAGGTGTTTTACTCCTTCAAAAAATATGGTAGGCAATATATTAAAGTAAGAGGAATATTAGGCACCTTTAAATATTTACAAGTTCCTATATATGTATATGTACCCTATTAATGCAAGTTCTACCCGTGCTTGACAGGGTTTTTTTAATATCCCCTAAATGAATATCCTATCCTAACGTTATAAATGCGAAAGTTTGGTTTCATGAATAGATGGACGTATGTTTGTTATTTTACAACATAAACACATGAAATTTGGTATACTATATATTAGAACCTGATTTACAAGGATCATAAAGGCTACTTTTATCCCGAAATCTGGAGTAGTTCCCGAGGGAAATATTCCTAAGGTTCCTACATACATAGTTGCATTATATTCACATAATGTCCATTAGGAACCAACAGACGCCCTTGCATACGTGTGTAAGTGCATCCATACGTATATGGGTGCATACATTTTGTATGTGTTGGTATATGTGCTTGAGTGCGTGTTTGCATAAATGCTTGGGTGTGTGCGAGCGTGCAGAGTACAGTCGAGCAGGGGACGGGACATGCGTGAGTGCGTGCGTATGCGCACGTAGACGCATGTTGCCGTCCCATCAACGACATTAATATGAAAAGGAATGAAGTTCTTTTTAGAGTATCATTTGAAAAAATACATTTTATCAAGGTGGCCTTCTATAGACATGCATCGATCTGTTCCAATCATATCCGTCTTAGTGTATTCCTTTTACATAATGTTCATTTTACTTTCTATCATAGATTTAGATATTTCATTACTTTTCCATCCATTAATATGTCAGTATACTTTTAGGACATTATATAGAAACAAGAAACGTCCGTTTGTCCGTTCGTCTGTCGTATCCTGAGAGTTATCATAGTTTAAATCTTATGATAATAATGATAATCTATTATTCCCACAATACTATTTTACGACTTATAAATATAAAAATTTAATATACAATGTTAATAATGACTTCACGGTTTTAATGTATTTAATTTGCTATTATTAGAATATAATTCAAGAAAATATACACTCATATATTTAAACAATTTGGGGAAAAAAATATTCAAAAATCAATCATTTCATAACTATTATCAAAGCAGGGAATACTGCTTTGATAATATTATTGAAATTCAGTTCATTTTTGAATATATAAATTTCAACTAACTATATCTGCTTAATTCTATGTAATTTCCAATTAAGTACATATAATAAACTTGAAAATTAAGTGTAATCATCATTTTTACTAAATTTGACGCAATTTTACTTTAATTAATGATATTCCGGTACCCATTTTTGAGTAAAGACCTCCCCTGTCATCCTCCAACGGGATCTATCGGTCACTAGTCTGGTCTAGGTCGGTCCTACGATGGTCTTCATATCATAGCTCCAACTTTAATTTTTAACATACTTATATGAAATTTTATAATGAGATGTTTCTTATGGGGACGTAGCTAAATATGATGTTTGTACCTCCCCATTTATGTAAAGTGGGGACAATATTTCTCGCACAACCTATGAAGTGACTTATCATTGGACGACACAAAATTAAATTGGGGCTCCATTTATCGTTTATAATTTTAAGGCCCATTTGCAACAAAATAAGCTTCAAGTGACCTGTAATATAATCCATCCTCCTTCTCCAATTTTTCAACGTTAAAGTGGAGAATTAGGAAAAAAATTTGGTTGATAAGCATTTTACTAAAATTTTCAATTAAAATTCTTTCGGTTAATTTGCGTTATAATTTCCAAGATGTTTATATAACAATGGAACTCTAATTGTTCATTTCCCCATAAGCAAGTGGTTAGTTTTTATTCATGTTCATCACATACTTTTCTCTACACCGCTAACACTTCGAATATCCTTATTTTTCATCCAACCTCGTAAACTCTTTGCACATATCTCATTACAACGGCATTACTTTTTATAACAAGCAATATGTGCCTTTTCGTTGTTATCACTGCGTTATTGGAATACACCGACGAGTCTAAAGATTTTAAAACGTTATTTACGAATATAAATCAAGTATACTCTCTACTCGTATATTAATTTCGATGCCAAAATTTAATGAATGCACCATTGTAGACACGTTTTTTATTTTCTAAAACCTCAAGTAATATTTGATTTCAATAAATATACGAGTATTTTATAATTAAAAAACCACTAAATATTTTAATTTTTAACAAAGCGACATATCGAAAACGAAACTGAAATAATCAATGTTAAAGTTGTCAACTAAAATTTAAATTAAAGCTAGGATAACACTGACATCAAACGTTACTTTATCATAACGACTCTTGAATTCAGCCTCTTTTCGCATTTTAAGTATACGAATACTTATCCAATATAAAAGAAAGTAAAATTCTACGAAAGGTTCTAATATGATGATCAGCCAAGAGTTTACCGAAATGCACACAACGTAGAATTCCGTAGTTGTTTTGTACTACTAAAATTTTTGAAGCAAGTCACTCAATTCTTACTGCGTCATTTCCTTTTTGTCACTTATAATTCTTAAGCTAAAAACTGACCTTTGGAACTTTAATGAACTCTTATAAATTATACTTGACCTTAAACTTAGTCTTAAAAGACTTGTGTGTCGAAACCGATAGATAGTGGAACCAAGAGCATCCGAAAATACAGCAAGAGTGGTGGCTATGAGGACGAGATAAGGCCTGAGTGGTAACGTTTCATACAATGGCAAGTGTTTCGCTCCTCAGTTCAAGTGTACATTTCTATTTTAAGCATCATTGGGTCGTTCATTAAGTTCAAGTGTTGATATGATACGATACTGTGGCTTAACTAGAACTGTCGTATGGAATTCTAATTATTTATATGTGAAAACATTTTCGTATCAAGCAACAAACCACTGCAAACAGGTCTCTAGAGAGATAAATATAGAAAATGAAGAGAGAAATGAAATGAAGAGAGAAAATTGAATGTGAAATGAAGAGAGAAAATTGTTCAAAATATTCTATTACTATACTTATCACTAGAAAGTTAAATAGGTCAGGTCGCTAAAAAGAGATTTTTCAAATTCAACTCCTAAAGGTGTAACAATGAAGTTAGGAAATGTATTTAAAATTAAAGATCTGAAATGTTATGTTTAGACTCTCGGATACGAATAAAGAAACAAAATAAAATTTCAGGGCTATTGGAAAATTGTTGCAATATAATAGCAATATTTAAAAAAAAACATTTTGAAATAAATATACCAAAAAGACGTTGCGCTACGTTTCCACTACTAGACGACGGAAGGCCATAAATCGATTTTGTTAAAATGCGAAATTCACTCGGCTGAACCCAGATACAACAGATAGTTAATATTAATTCACTTGGTAGTCATCACAACCAAGTAAATTGTTTAAAGACCTAAAAACATATTTATTTTACGACTATCAATATCCAGTTAATTTCTATTTTTAAGTTGATTTTTATTGCCATGTAGCGTGTAATTAAACAAGAATTTTTTTTGTGTCCATTAAAAACGGAATAACGGAACTTTTACGGAAAGCTAATGGTGTTTATCTGCCTAATGGCCGTAAGGTTATAAATATTTGCGCCGTTTAACCTAAAAAGATAATGTTTTATAAGTAGATAGTCACAAGAGAATGTCGACATAATCTTAATAACACTTAAAAACAATAGCGTAATAAAATTAAAAATTAATTTGCTTAAATTTTAAGAATCTTTTAAATGAGTGAATGAATCTCGATATTCCTCTCAAAAAATAATTTCCATATTCTAATATAGTTAACACGGAACCTATTTTCTGTATATTTATATTTTTATATACTTTTCCGATTGTTAAATGAAAACTGTTTCGTATTCTTTTTTTGAAGAGTTAATTATTTGCTCTATACATAATAACTCACTGCGCTCGTTAAGGCATGATAACATTTTTACAATATCAGCATCTAAAGTTCAATGATAAGGAATTTTCCATTTCCCAACAATATTCAGCTGCTCTAATAGTTGATGGCAGTTATCACACAGTCTTATGTATTCGGAAAAAGAGAGAATGAATTTTTTTAAATATGTCATCATTATATACGTAACGATAACAAAATGTCAATATAGTGTCATAAAATTTATAATTTTTTTATATTTTAATCATAAACATAATCCTGTTATAGTTATAAAAATGTATAGATGTAACTAATGTTTGTGTGACTGTATGTAAATAAATAATTAATTAAATTTCAAGTCCATCTAAAACAAACCAGATTGAATGGAAACATTTCACAAACGACGATGTTTCGCTGAACCGTGATCAAAATTGCGAGCTCGGAGAACCATCATCGCACAAGATCCGGCACGCACTTGACCTGTATTTTTTTAAATTTTTTTTCAGCCAATTAACCACTAATAGGTTAACATATGACTTTAAAGTTCAACAACTCTCCTCAAGTTCAACATCACGGCCAGAATCATGATTGATGATGACTTAACTAATGGTGATCACGTGTAAGTACATAAATGGTAAATAACACAACGTCCGTCCGCTTGAGCACGATTGTGTATCGTATCGAGAGCACTCGCAGACAATGCGGCACCGCAGCATCCCAGTTGTAACATCTCGCATTCGTCAAGTGGCCTCGCGTTATCGCAGACCCGGCGGCGCGACCGCCCCGGGGTACTCGCGCTTAACAGTCAGCTGGGAACGCTTGCTAATGGCCTGTTTAGATAGGCTAGGAGGAAAACATTGAATGACTGACAAAGAGAACAAAGAGTTAAAGTTAGAGGTGACGTATTTGTTTTGCTTGACGTTGGTTAGTTTCTAGTTTAATTACAAAATGTTTATTTTTAGAAATCTGTGAGATTACTTTTTCTATAATTTAAAAATACAGCACAAAATTTATATTTATATATTATAGCAACTTATTTGTTTAAAAATTTAAATACGAATAAAAAATTAGAGTATAATTATAGCGAATTCATCGCTACCTAGATGATCTTTTCCTGCCAATTACGATGATTGAATAGTAAAATTAATCATGTAATAGTAAAAATATCTAATTTTGATTTTTTTTAAAAATATAATGGAAATTATATTTATATGTTTAAATACAATTTGAAAAAAAAAGAAAAGTAATGAAGTGGAAAACGTAATTGCGTTTTCGAACACATTTCTCTATTTAATTACCAAAAATGCTTACCTTGGAAAGGTCAGTTTTCGAAAATGTGTTTTATATAAGAAAACGGTACTTTGGGGGGGTACTAACGGGTTTCCAAGAGAAAAGGTTAACTTTTTTCAGATGACTTTTGAAAATATTTATTAAGGATATTTTTTTAGTTTTCACGAATATTAATTTTGTTACGTGATTCGTATAGTTAAAGCCGATTATTTTAAACGATTATTCTCAAGAAAAAAATTGTTACGTAAGTATGTAAAAAGTTATTGATGGTATTTCTTTATGTGTATTCTTGAATTCCGTATATAATTAAAAATATTAAATTAATTTGGCTGACGCTTCTACATTTTATGGTGAACTTTTATGTGATGATTATACTGTTATATATTTAAGAAACATACAAAAAAAATTGAAATTCAAACTATAGAATGAACGACAAAACATATTTTCCTCAAAACATCGTGCTGACGTGCTATTTTCTTGTACTGAATGTATATATATATATACTTTTTTTTTTTTTTTCTTTTTTTTTATGATGACCAAAAAATAATTAAATAAATCTAGCATCCATTTCAACTTTTGGAGATGGCGCTTCTAAAATGTCTCATAAGAATCGCTTTTAAAAACAGAAGTGTTTTCTGAATATCTATGTAATTATGTCGCGTATCACTCATGTATGTCTCATTAATAGTGAATTTTGAATCTCTGCGAACGGTATTTAAATTTCGAAATCATGATGATTTAAATTATTTATCTATTTTTTCATTTAGTACTTTTTCTGAAATATATTTCTTAGGTATCTTAAAACTGGATCCAGAAAATTCGTTACAAAAATAAAGCGATAGAAGCAGGAATGAAGCTCAAAATTACAATCAAGTATTATTTCGCCATCAAGCGTTTTCTCTGCAAGTGTATGTCAATTAAAATGTTTTCTCTGCAAGTGTATGTCAATTAAAATATTTTCTCTGCAAGTGTATGTCAAATAAAATGTTTTCTCTGCAAGTGTATGTCAATTAACATGTTTTCTCTGCAAGTGTATGTCAATTAAAATGAAAGACATCTCTCAATTTCCTACGTCATTCTTGCGCAGAGTTCATCATACTAGTATATTCCATAAAATTACAATTTTAGTATATGCAATATCATAGTAAATGTAATTAAAAAAAACTTGCAAGTTGTGTGTATGTTAATCGACGTGTTAAAGTTCGAAGAGGGTGTTTTTCGTTATTCTTCATAGATTATTGAAAAAAAATCAATTTTGGAGTAAAATGCTAAAACAATTTGAATTTTTCAGATTTATTATATAACACTATATTTATAAATAGAGAAATGATAGGAAACTAAATCTATAACATTAATCACTTAGATTGTTTGTTACGCTACATTCAATTAATAAATAAATCAGTATATAATATTAAACAAACAAAAAACTATATTTCAAACTCTAACGCACTTTTTTTAATTGCATTTTATTTGCTACTTTCTATGGAAATTTAAAGAAAATTTAATTTATAACATCTTTTCATTAATTATTTACTACAAAATATTATTTTTATGACAATAAGATGAGCAACAACGAGGGAGTGCCTTAATATGTCCTTTGTTTAAAAATTAAATTAGTTTCAGCATCGTTCCTTGTTAATCGATTATTTCTTTATACAATACTAGCTGTATTCCGTGGTTTCACCCGCGTACAATCATCTAAATTATGTTACTTTCGCGGTCAATAAATACCCCTGCTCCGTTTGCCAAACAATATCGGTTTTCAGTTCAAAAATGTATCGGCGAAAACACTCGAGATTATTAATAGATAAATAAGCCATTATATTTCTACATCGCACCGTTTAAGCAGTGTTTACCGACTTTATCAGTACTGTGCTCCTATGAGTCATATGATATATGGCCTATAATCTTCCTGAAAGTTTAAGCTTTCAAACATAAAAAACAATTTCTGAAATTGGACCTGTAATTCCAAAGATTAGTGCGAAGAAACAAACAAACAAACTTTTTCTATTTATATATAGTATAGATAATCGACCTTTTAAAATACTTTACGAGTAGTTTACTATTTCCATCAATCAAAAAATCTCGCTTCTATTCGAATATCTGACTAAATTTAATACAGTTTTATATTAAGATTTTGAAACATGTGTACCGCATTTCATGAATAACAATGTATTATTATTCGTGTGAATGTACAGAAGAGAAAAATGCTTTAATCAGTGTTCTTCTAGTTTTTTTATCGATAATAACAAACTTCGCTTTTTATATAATATATATTCTGATCACTTTGAAACAAACCCTTACGACTATTTTCATCAGCAATAAAATCTCCACTTTTATTCGAATATCTGTCTAAATTCATTACAGTTTTAAAATAAATCACCATAAGTAATGAATTTCATATATAACAATGTGTTGTTAAACACGCACGTGTTGAGAAAAAAATGCTATATTTATTGTAATATCGCCTCCGTCTATTAACGTCAACTTAAACAGCGTTTAGTGGAATAGTAAAACATCTTTCAAGATTGTCCGCCAAATGAGAACAATGTAACAATTTTGTATCTTTAACAATGTAACAATATAAAGAACGGTAAACAAACTTATACTATAAGTAGGTACACAAGTAGACATGGCAAACAATACAGTTACGTAAATGCTACCTTGCATGCACTTCTTTTTAAATAAAAGAAAGGAAAAAAAACAAAAAACTGCTTATGTACGTTAGAGCGCATTTTAAGCACTCACGTAATACAAATATTTACAACAAGGTACATACGTATACATCCAAATATGTATCATATACCACAAGGAAAAATTAAATACGTATTAACTTTCCTTGAAATCCATTTGGTAAAACTACTGTCAAGTATTTAGATTGGTAAAAAGTTAACAGTATAGTGAAGCTATCTTTAAGGGGTTAGCTATTCCTTTTTTACATACAAAAAAATTAATCAAAACGAGCACCCATTAAAGCTATTCAAGATGGCTTTTCATTAATCTCACTTCATACAGTATCTTGATACTTGAAATATGTATGTCGTACTCAAAGTGAATCACACTTACCAAATGTTACAATTCCAGCAAGCGATCATGATATAAATTAATTTTTTTTTTATTTACATATTTTTCGAAATATTTTTTTAACCGCGGTCGATGTATGAACAAGGTCAGGAAGTGTCAAGAATATCAAGTGCTAGAAGTGCGGATGGGACACGACATAATTACCAAAGTAGAATATATAAATAATTCATTGTTAGCTATTCTATTATATATAATTTTGAGAAATAATTAATTGTAAGCCATTCTATTATAAATAATGTTGAGAAATAATTCACTGTTAGCTATTCTATTATATATAGTGTTAAGAAATAATTCACTGTTAGCTATACTATTATATATAATGTTGGGAAATAATTCATTGTTAGCTATCCTATTATATATAATGTTTAGAAATAATTAATTGTTAGCTATACTATTATATATAATGTTGAGAAATAATTCATTGTTAGCTATACTATTATATATAATGTTGAGAAATAATTCATTGTTAGCTATCCTATTATATATAATGTTTAGAAATAATTAATTGTTAGCTATACTATTATATATAATGTTGAGAAATAATTCATTGTTAGCTATATTATTATATATAATGTTGAGAAATAATTCATTGTTAGCTATCCTATTATATATAATGTTTAGAAATAATTAATTGTCAGCTATACTATTACATATAATGTTGAGAAATAATTTATTGTTAGCTATTCTATTATATATAATGTTGAGAAATAATTCCTTGTTGGCTATTCTAATAATTATATATAATTTTGAGACGTAAAAAGTATTAGAAAATTCGTTGACGATGGGAAAAAAAACTATTCTCGTTTTTTTATTGTTGAAATAAAGCAATATTATATATGGTTTATATTGTGTTGTCAGTATTTATAGTTATTTCTTTAAGTTACGTAAAATCCTTTAATTGACCTAGTGAATATTAAACCATTACAAACAAGTAGAACTTTAATTGACCCAATGAATATTAAACTATAACAAGCGGAAAAAGTTTTCTATGTTCACTAACTTTTTGCCCACAATTTAACATACGTGGACTATCTAGTTTGCCCAGTCGTTAGATATATTGATACCGTAAGCCCAATGGCAAATTATTTCATAAACTTTAACAGACTGAAACTAATGTCTTCAATTCTTCACTTTTTAATGACATATATCAATATATCCAAGGTATATCATACAACAATAAAACGTCCGCCAAATGTCTATTATATACTGTGTTTTAAGTATAACTGTGTTTTAAACTATGACTGTGTTTTTAAGTACCTAGTTGTACATGAAAATACAAATATTAAAACATTAAAAATACAGTTGAAATTGTGAACGTATTAATGGCCTCACTGATTGTGGAATAAAAATAATATAAAACAATAAAATCTCAAAGTACTTCTGCAAAGAGAATAATGCATTTGACATTGCATTTGCTCAATATTTTTCAATCTTGTATCCCAGACTTTTAGCACCATCCATAATCAACAACGATATCGACATACAAAAATAAATATTATAAAATATTAATGTAATTTAATTAAATATTAAAATAAATATTATATAATCTTAAAACAAAAGTAGCCATATTTCAAGCCATATTTCAAGCACAATGCACATTGCATTACAAAAACAAAATTTTTTGATTGTTATTTGTCATATGGAAATCCTGATGTGTCAAGGTAATATTTTCGATGAATTTACAAAGCATCTATTGCATAACATGTCACTTTATAAGAATTGCTTTTGCAAATATTTTTCACATTTTCCACAAATATTTTTTAATATAACCAAAAAATTAAATTTATTTTGGTACACAAAACAATTTTGTCGATCTTGTGTAAAAGTGGTCCTATTTTCGAAGGATTTATGAAATTTTGGTCTTTTAGTATTCATAGATATACTAAAAGACCAAAATTTCATAAATCCTATAACTCATCTTCTTTCTCCGTCTTTATGAAATACAATAGCAAATAAATATCTAAGTAATTGTTGCATGATACGCGCTCCAACATGCTCACAAAAGACGAGTAGACAAACAGTCAAGAATTTCAAAAATCATAGCTTTCTGTTCTCTAGCTTATTTGTAGTCTACAATTTCATTTCCCTGAAAAAAATATAGTATATTCATTTTCCTGAATAAAACATGAAATCTTTCCTGTTCTTACCATTTATTACATGTTTATACATCATTAGCGTCAACTTAAAGAGCGATTAGCGAAACACTACAATTAAAAAAGCCCAAGAAAGCATATGTGTTTATATTACAAAAAAATCAACGTTTTAATGTTTAAAAAAAACAATTCTTTAACTCAACCTTTTAGGTAGGTATTGTGCAAATTTGTCTTAATCCTAATAAAATTACATTTTATACCGATCTCTCTCAACACGGATCAAATTTCACTTTTGTACCATAGTTTTCTAAAGAATAGTAATCCGGACAACCGCAGTAAATAACACGACGATCGGGCAGCCGTGGGTTCATAACCCCTGGCGTGATTACCGACGGCCGCACAAAGGGATCATATTGCGGCGTAAGAGAGAGATTACGACACTGCAAAAATCAGTTCAATTCGCAGTTCACTTCAGAATTCAGTTCCACAATTCGAGCCAAAGAAATTTAAGCAATAGCCAAATTTGTAAGCACTATTTTAATTAATGAATAAATTGTCTCACACCAACAAGGAATATTCACTGGTAATCAACCCAGCGACCTCTCTCCGTACTTCATAGTCCACAATGACAGAAATCTGGTGAACATCGTATTCTCTAGTCCAGCAATAGTCAAGTACGGTGCTCTGACTACTGCCTGTCGTCCCGTACAAATAATTATTTTAAATTATAATTTAAAAGTTATGACTGTATTTTTAAGTACCTAAATTATACGCACAAATTTTCACGCATTGACGGAGCGCGTTAATGCGTGAAAAATCTTTGCCTACCCGTGCGAAGTAGCGGATTGCTAGTTTAAACGTATATGGTAAATATACAACATATTTCATAATAAATATTCTTTTAATATCGGCCCAGTAGACTTTGAGTTCTAAGGAACAAACAGACAAAAGACTTATGTATTACATTTGAGAAAATTAAACAAAAAATACGAAGCCAATTACTCTTCACATTTTATTATTAGTGAACATTTTAGTGAAGCAATGCAAAGGACAGAATAAACAGAAGATATCAAGTTATGATTAAGTAACAAAGCAGGTTTCCGCAATAATCTATATCCCCTGTAACTGTTGATACATATCTCTTTACTTATCTAACTATATGACTTTACATATAAATAACCGATCGAAAAACTGAAACAATTAGAACTACAAAATGCAACTAATCCATTTGCTCAATTCAAACCACTTCCAAATCTAAAATACTGCAAACGACCTTGCTGCTCGATCCAATATTTAATTTGACTTAATAACATGACCTTCATTATATTCTCATCCTACGTTAGCATCATGACCAGATGATATACGGCACACAATACGAAAACACTTAAAAGGAAAGCGAGATCATTTGTTATGAAGCTTGTAATAATTTCACAAACAATGGCAGGCCTGTTTATTTCGCCGCGCTGAACTGCGCACCCGCGGTCGATGATAAATGGAGACGAGGCAAAACGGCTCGGATCGTCGGATTTATACTTCATCCAAGCAAACGGAATACGGCGCGCCAACGAAAATACGACGGGTTAATAAACCACGGGGTTTGCCCTAAAAACGCCAAGTTCCTCAATCAGAACTATTCCGAGAGGCTGACGTCCGAAGTCCGATGCCAAGATTGCAAATTCATTTCCGGCGATGAGTCAATTGGGAATTTTTACCTGTTGATGAGATTTTTCACAACTATACATAAACTACTTTTTATAGCGAGCTAGTGATGTGTTTTTCATTATATTTTGCCATTGAAGAAAATCATAATTCACATATAGTAATTTCTTCAAAAAGCAATTATTATGCTGATCTATACATGAAAATTAGTCACCAACGCCCATTACTACGTACCTTTAATAAGTTGAAAATGAAAGCATAAAACTATATATTGATTAATTATTTAGGAAAACAGAACATTTCGCACTTTTAATTATTTTTCCCCTTAACAATTATGATTTTGCGAGGAAATCCTTCTGTCTTTTCTTCAACATTTTAAGTAATTCTGACACTTTAATTATATATTTCAATATGCACATTACTACTTACTATATATGTGTATATATGACGTGGATACATATATATATATATATATATGTATATATATATATATATATATATATATATATATATATATATATATATATATACATATATATATATATATATATATATATATATGTGTGTGTGTGTGTGTGTGTATGTATGTATATATATTTACTTGGATTATCCAATTTATATAATTGCCCACATGTCACTCTAAATCAATAATCGTTACTACTGCTGGATGGTAACTTTAAATAAAGTTAAATACTCATTTCGTCTTTCCTCTATTAGTCACTCAATTTCCTCTATTAGATTTATCGTTCTGGAAAGGCAATCGATACTTTATATCGTGATCAAGTTCTTGCTAATGATATCCTATTATATTTTTAATGCGCAAACTTACTTAACTCATGTTGTAGTTTCTGCTATCAACGATACTTTATATACTGATCAAGTTCTTGCTAATGATATCCTATTATATTTTTAATGCGCAAACTTACTTAACTCATGTTGTAGTTTCTGCTATCAACGATACTTTATATACTGATCAAGTTCTTGCTAATGATATCCTATTATATTTTTAATGCGCAAACTTACTTAACTCATGTTGTAGTTTCTGCTATCAACGATATTTTATATAGTGATCAAGTTCTTGCTAACGATATCCTGTTATATTTTTAATGTGCGAACGTACTTAGCTCCCTTTGTAGTTTCTGCTATCAACGATACTTTATATCGTGATCAAGTTCTTGCTAACGATATCCTATTATATTTTTTATGTGCGAATGTACTTAAATCACGTTGTAGTTTCTGCTATCAATTAAGCAAAACTCTTCGATAAATGGCTAAACCTACGTTAAATGAATGACTCTTCTAAATTTGATATATCTTTAACTGAGGGTCAAAATTTTCAACCCTCTAAAATGCAGAGAAGTGAACAAACATATTTTCTTAATAAAATATTGGAAATAGATAGACATATATAATTTTAACATAAAATGAATATCAAATTGCATCAACGTTATACAAAATCTAAAGCTAATAAGTTTAAGCAAGAAATTTTGTAGCCAAGTACAAAGCCAACTAAATCTGTGAACGTTCTGGCCTCCAAATTATCAGGATCACGAAGCATCCAATTTACAAGATGAAGAGGAATGCTGACCCACACCACCTAGGCCGAATCCCAGCTATTAGCGAGAAAAAGTCAAGGAGCATTTAACGCAATACGATAAGTCCAATGTCAGATAAAGGAGCAGCTAAATGTAGTCGAACAAATAGCTGTACTTCGTAGGAAACAGCAATTTGTTCTACTAAATTTAGCTGAATATTAAATAAAAAGTTTTGGTTAAAAATTTACAATTTCCACAGAAATAAATTCACGAAATTGTTGTAATGTGTAAAGCAAAGCTAGATGTTAAAACGAATGAAGCTAATTATCACTAACTCCTACAAATAATTGCTAAAGCATACAACTCGAAATGCACCTGACTTGAACCGATGTCACGCGCGACATTACTCACGCGTCCGCACCCGCACGTAAAAACCGCGGAATGAGGTCGTCGACACCGCGATCGATTTTCTATTCGTTCATTATTTTCCCACTTCCGTGCGGCCCGAAAACTTGTCGGCAGGTCGTTCACTCGCGCTGGAAACGTAACCCAATTGCTGGGTAAACAGATGGGCCCCGTACGGGCTGACCTCGCGGCGTGACGACAGGCGGCGACTTTACCCGAAACTGGTTGGGTTTATGAGTGCACATGACGCTATCGATTCGTGTTTAATGGTCAAAGAGAACTTGTATAAAGTCAAGGTGCAGCGGGCCATTAATCTTGTACTTTGGGTCAAATTTGACGTAAGTTTTATTGCTCTGTCTTATACGTACGTTAGTTTAAACATTTGTTTTTTTATTCAAACAAGAAATATAAACTCAATCGAAAAACGACTGTTTATTAAACCAACAAATCTTTGCAAATTGATTCTCGCAGCACAGTTTTAACACCTTTGTTATTCAATTGACGCGATACCAACCAGAGTGTGCTGGATTTAATCACCGAAAGAAGTATACAAAAAAGTTAAATAACCAAAATCCATTATAACATTTGGTTTCCAGCAGCGTAAATACCAAATTTTAGTAAAAATAAATAATGACGTTTCTTCCACAGAGGCTAAAATAATCTTGAACCACTCTGTAAGTGCGGATGAAATTTAATAATTCATTTAATAATAAAGATTAATTTCGAAACATTATTATAAAAGGAAGTACTACCATAATATAATATGCAAATAGTACTGATAAGTTTTGATATTCCAATAAACATAACTGCAATGTATCCTATTAAAAAAATAAATGGTTCTTAGGGTTTCGTAGCAAAACGGCAAAATAGGAATCCGTATAAGTGCGCCATATCCAACAGTCAGTCTTTATGTCACAGCATCATAACTCTTTTAGTTTAACCTCTTGACACACTGCTGAGCCCGACAAAATTCTGATAACTATGATGCGTGATTGCGCTCATAATAAGAGCCGGTCAGGAAAGCAATGCTCGCAGACTGGCGGAAAGTAACATCTTATCGCAGCTAGGATTGGTTGTGTTGCTGAAAGTAATTATCTTTTAATTTAACATGACGGTTATAGTCTATTATTTGTTATTATTGTTTTTATATTCTATTTGTTGAAAATTATACATATTCAAAAGGAAAGAAACTTTTGGATCTAGCTCTCAACACAATCAGCAATTAATAATATAAAATATGTAATTAATTTAGGCACTAAAAAGATTTCACTAGTCAGACTCATGATGTTCACGTTTAGTCCGAGTATGATTCCACGAACCGGTCTTCATATTTGGTCCGAGTTTGTTTACACGATTCGGATTCAAGATATTCATGGTTGGCCCAAGTTTGGTTACACGACTAGGAAATATTCGAGGTTCAACGAATCAGACTCGTAATGTTCATATTTATTCTAAGTTTCGTTCCACACGTTAGACTCATGATATTCTTGTTTGAAAGTGATATAATTATGGTAGATGAAAATATTGGTTCCGTATTTACTTTCTAAACTTATATGTTTTCATAGTCAGATATTTTTCTTATTATGGGGCATGACTAGTTAAATTAGACGAAACCCAACCTTATGACATTTACCTTCTACACCTCATTACTTTAACTTTTAAAGAGACGCAAATAGTTTTATTAAGAATAATTTAATTTTTACAAAGATAAAAACTTTTTATGGTCATTAATTTCAATTCTATAGATTAGTATATTTGCGCGAAATGTCGAATTATTTTAAGATCATATTTACATTTATGAGAGAAAAATAAGATATGTATATATACATATTTCATTTTAATTAAGTTTAAATGACATAGTGATTTACAAAGTAGTGTATTTGACTATATTTTTTTATTACTAAAATAGAATAATAATATTAAAAACGGTTAAAATAAATATATCGTACCTCGGACTATTCATTACAAAGTTATAACGATTTAAAAACTGACGGACTACGATTCGCGCGAAAACGCCCCATACAAAACACAGCTGGCTGATGACGTCACTGGCCAGTTATTTAACACTCATTATAAGGAAGTTTATTAAATATATTTAGTATCTCGTTAAATATTGCGTTTAAGTTATATATTGCATATTATAATCTTCTCATTTTTTTGGGGGGAAACTAAATTCATAATAAATTTTCAATTTAATGAATAAAAAATTGACACTTTTTCCTATTTAGAAGTTTCGATTAATTGTCTTTTATATACATGATTTTTCATCATAATTTATTTTTCTCAACCTACTCTACTGTTTTAAAACATTTTTACAAAAAAATATTGACATCAATCAAATACCCTATTATAAAGCGAGTTTACATGGTGATTCTGTCGTTACTGTCGGCTGTAAATGAATAAAAGCATATAACCCCGATTAAAAAGAAGCTTTAAATTTCGATCTACATATGTCAAAAATTTATATCACGAGTCAAACACATGAAAGTGCCACGAGGGTTTTATAACGATGCAATGGAAGAAGAAGTTTTACAAAAATAACTTAAGTAGTTGAATTACATGTACACATTGGATGAATTTTTATTCTCACAAACTTCAATGGTTGGGGTCACATTGATAAAGTTTTTTTTTTAATATACACTCGAAAATATCAAATTATAGCGTAATCTTCGCGAAATATGAGTTTCAAAAATATTGCGTAGTCCTAGAAACTTTTTAAATACTCCTATGGACAAATTGAAAAAAATTAGGATGAAGGCGTTTAGTAAATATATCAACGCACAGTTATTTCAATAAATTTGCATTTAGTCATCCAAATCTCTTTAATTTTTAAAAGAGAAAGGAAATCCTGTTAACGGTATAGTTGGTACTTAGTGAAAAGTTAATTTTATACACAATGAATGATTGTATCAATGACAAATCCGTACATAAACAAGCAGCAAAATTTAAACAAATTTACTGGAAATACTGAAATTAAACTATGAACGTATTTTTTTTTATACTACAATGACAACTATGAGCCAAGTACGGACTACCATAACTTGGCATTATTTCAAATTACTTAAGCAGGGAACTGCATTATGCAATACATCTTATATTCACTAACGATTTCAAAATTTATAAAATTATAGAAGATTACCTGTTTATTGAACAATTACGAAAAAGGTTGGCGATCGTGTTTATTTGGTATTTTAGGAATAAAATGTATATAAAATGGATTAAATCTCCTAAAATATGCACAATATTTTTATGTCACATCCTGTACAGAGAGTGAATAATTAATAAAAATTAATTAGGTGAAACCGCTTCTTCATGTTTTAAACGAAACACTGGCTCAGCATTAAAAAACGCGACTGTGTTTTCTCTCATAAGCTCATATGTTCGTCAATAATCTGGAAACAAATCGTAAATATATAATTTGTGGAAGACAAGAATAAAGTATCAGGAAAATATACGGAGTATGATAAACAAGCTTGAAATGATTGAATTATATACGTTATCACAGCACATCCATCAAAATATTCAAGTAAACTTTTAGAATAATGAACGCAGAACTTTATTCTGTATCATAAAAGTCTAAATATTTACGAAAATATTTAGTAAGATTAAAATTTTCGTATTTATTCATTAATAACATGACTTTTTCACGATTTTAACTTTTGCTACGTATTAAAATAACCCAGAGAGGAAATTACTATCAAATCAAATTCGATCATTTAATCCAAAACAAATCATTTAAAAGCTTAATTCTCAAACTTTGGAAAATTTGAATTTTTCCGTATAACGTACAAACAATTACAATTACGTCGGCATGCATTTTGGTAGCAATAAAACGAATAGTTTAACGAGCCAAACGACTTTTGTTATATATATATATATATATATATATATATATATATATATATATATGTGTGTGTGTGTGTGTGTGTGTGTGTGTGTGTGTGTGTGTGTGTATGTATATGTATGTACCTATGACATACGAACATAAAATACAGCGTGGCAGTCTTTTGACAAATACAAATTTTCCGCATTAAACTTGTCATGTTCTTAAATGTTTTCTGCGTCCACGTCTTTTACCAGTGATTTCCGTGCTCTAGATACGCAATTCTTGAGAAATGTTAACAAGGGCAATTTTCTACGACATGCCTTTCTCAAATACAGGCCTCTAAATAGCGCTTCTTTCACACCGGCAAATTATTAAGAAAAAAAAAACAACCATTGCAAAAAATCTAACAACTCTCTCGTACTTATGTACGCACGTTTGGAAACGGTATATTAAATTATAAATAAATTAAATCGCGACTCCACAAAAAGACTAATGGCTCTCCGGTGGACGGACTAGTTCGACTATCGAGCTACGTAGTTACAGTAAAATTGTATTTAAATAACTTTCTAGCTCGCTATATTCGCCTAAACACAGTAATTGCAGTGCTATTGTGCGTTAAATGAAATCACATTTCATCTCTACAGAGGCTCGCATTAACCTCAATGGCTAATGCATCCAGTTATAGCGATTTGTATACCATTTATCTGTATCCGCACATGATACTGGTGATTGGGTTAAGTTATTCGAATTATCTCTTGTTTGTTTGGGAACGACGCAATGCTTGTTTTTTTTACTGAGAGGTCGCATGTGTGGTTAACCACAAATGTTGGGTACAAGCTTTTGTTTCAATTATTTTCCTGTTTGTTGCAGTGAAGAAAATAATTGTCCATGACAAGTATTATCCAAATACTGCACTTAGCCATATTCTTGCTAGTAAATTTGAATGTATTTCGTTTTATGTGTTAATATGTGAGTAGGATGTTAATAAATCGTCAATGTTTTTTATATTACTTATCTAATTAAAAATCTATAATGGATGAAAATAAATTATGGAGTGATATAATGTAAGAGTATACTATTTTTATGACATATTCCACCGAATATCATAGACAATATTATTTACTTTAGCACGACATAGACGTCCAATATAAAAATTTCACCGACAGACAAGTATTGTCCAGATGCTGCAATTAGCCATATTCTTGCTATTAAATTTGAATGTTTTTCATTTTGTGTGTTAATATGTGAGTAGGATGATGATCAATCGTCAATTTTTTTATATTACTTATCTAACTAACAGTCGATAATGGATGCAATTACATGATGTAGTGATACAATGTAAGAGTATACTATTTTTATGACATATTCTACCGGCTATCAGAGACAATATTATTTACTAACAGTTTAAGACAATGTTATTTAGCACGACATAAACGTCCAATATGAAAATTTCACCGACAGACAAGTATTATCCAAACTGCACTTAGCCATATTCTTGCTAGTAAATTTAAATGCCTTTCGTTTTGTATGTTAATAAGTGAGTAGGATGACAATAAATCGTCAATTTTTTTTATATTACTTATCTAACTAACAGTCGTTAATGGATGCAATTACATGATGTAGTGATACGGTTTCAGAGTATATTATTTTTATGACATATTCTACCGGCTATCATACATATTATTTACTAATAGTTTAAGACAATATTATTTAGCACAATACAGAAGACCAATATGAAAATTTCACCGACACTAATGAACCAAGATCATTTTTTAAGACTCAGTTTAGAATCTTTTAATATCTTAATCGATCCATTTATCTCACCGGAAGGGCCAGTCAATGTCGAGTTTCTTATCGCCCAAATTTAACTCACTTGAAATGAAAGTAAGGTATATACTTTCCTTCAGAAATGTTTAGAGTTTTGAATGGATATGTGTGCGTTTGCATGCGTGAGTGCGGGTACGCGTGTGCGTGAGTGCGTGTGGGTGCACGTGACTGCGTATGTACGCGCGTGTGTATGTGGGGTCACTTCCTTGCGCTTATATATTTACTTTGGGATCATGTGAATAGAATCCCTCCTAGAAGCCCTCCTAATCTACCAACATTGAACTGCATATCGAGAAACCTTTATCCTAGTAATATAATAAGGTGGAATATTTTGTTTGTTTGCTTTTTAAAGATTCGCATAGACACTACTAACCTTATTAACATATAACTTTCACAATATGACAGTTTATATACTTTCCAATCTACTATAGGCTATATAAAATGTACATACCTAGGACAATTTTTGTGATGCAGTTAATAATATTAACTTAGTTGGAGAAAAACTCGTTGATCTGGATATTTTCATCACGAACACTGGCAAGGTTATTACATATACACTACACAATATGTATGAGGGGATTATACATCATAAATAGGTCTAAACAAAGTCCTAGATTGCATTTATCTATCTTTTAAAGATAAGCCATGATAACTGTTTTTAAGTTAAAAAATACTTAGAAAAAAAGGAAACGATATAAACCAAACTAAAATAGATGCCATAGTCATAAAATTGTTCATAGATTAGAATTGACAGTTACACTTTCTAATTTGTATTAGTAATTTAGCTGAAATGAAAACGTTTTTGAAACTAAATAATATTACAAGCACTCATTTTAATGACGTCAAAGCGATGTATCAGCGCACGGAGAGGGGAAACGGAGGAGGGGGAGGCGGAGGAGAGGGGAAATAAGTACAAAGACGTAGCGAGATATTTTTAATAATTTTTTTAATTAAAACAAAGCAGGTCTATACTGATGAATGTAAATAAAGAAAACAAAAAATTTTAATCAAATAATTTAATTGACCCGTACAAAGTCTTCGTACTTGTCGTTTTGGTACCCGGAGGAAAAGTGGTAGTGTAGTGTATAAAGAAATACTTTAAGACACTTTCTTTGCTACCTAAGCCAGGGTTGGACGCTACTCGTATATAAAATCAGATTATATAACCAATTTTTTAATAATTCTTTAACAGACTTTGTTAATAATTTCTATATTACTAAATCTTATTTTATTAAATAATTTAAAATTAAATACTGTGAATATTTTTTTTTATTAATTATTAAAATAATATTTTATAAACTAACTAAAAAATTTACATGCAAAGTAAATTTTTAAATGGAAATTCTTCTTTTTTTTTGGGATATATATATATATATATATATATATATATATATATATATTATTATTTCGTATATGAAATATATAAATACGTATATAAAATAAGCCTTCAATATTTGTTTAAAAGTTGAAATTCCTTCCTTACCTCATCCCTCATCTGTAACTTCCCTGCCCCTGACATCTCGTTTGTTTTACAAAGTAGCTCATTTACAGTGGTCCAAAATTTCATCATTTAAAAAAACATCGATAGTTTAGAAGTTATGATTTTTTTGTACTTTTGTTTTTAAATTTTCCAAGTCAAGAATCCAGTTATTTAAATCACTTTTGTTTGAAAACTAATCGACTAAATTACAAGAGATTTGGTATAGACGTAGAGCAGTCATCTAACAAGAGAAGAAACTTAACATTTATTTTTTTCTATTTTCAAAAGAAAAACGTACATTTAAATCACTGTAGTAAAACCTGTACAACCAGAAATTTTCACATGATCTTAAAAACTTCCTTAGAATATGGCAATAGTCTAGACGAAAAATTACATCATATCTATCATTAAGTTACTAAATGGGAAATTCTTGCCATAATCGCAAATTTAGTGTGTTTTTTTTAAATTGCATTAATTAAACTAAGATATACCTAAATGATTTGCAAATCTACGTTTATTAGACTTAACATACACAGAATGTGTTCGGTAATATGAATGCTAGGTAGAACATTTTTATGTTGTGCAAGTAAAAGAAAGATAGTATCTGTACTTTTTTATTGTTATTAACTAGCATTCGCCAACCAATTTCAATCTCACACTCTCTTAATATTTCACAAATGTTGCATCGTGTTTAATTGTAAAATCTTGCAGTAATAAAACCGGGAACTCATGAACATAGCCTTAAAAAAACAATATAATTTATTTATTTTGAAATATATAAACCCATTAAGTGTTATAATATATGAATCTATTGGCAATGTACGACGTACAACCTATGCTATACATCTAAGAACAAGGCTATGGCCTTCGACCACCACCCTATGGCTAGGGCGGTGGTCGGATCCAGCACGCATAATTTAAAGTAATAAATAAAAGATATTAATTTCAAGTCATAAAGACCTAATATTCGAATAAAGGTTAGATTTTTCGAATTTAAACGAGATAACACGTAACGATAAAAGTCATAAAAATTCAGTTTCAGTTTTATGATCAAGATTTATTAGACGTGTATGTCCGACTCCGTGAGTGTAAGTGAGCGCGTGTGTGTATGTGCTTATTTAAATGTTTCTATACGTTACAAATAAAAACTCGCTGTTAACAATGTTATGTAAAATTATGCATTGTCAAATTTTATCAGTGAAAATTTCTTTAAAGTCGAAGAGATTTTCCCCAGTTCAAGCATATTATATTAACTAATTCTTTTACACGATCTTCCATTAAGATAATTTATTAAGTGAGATAACAAAACAGTAAGGGTTGCTTTATTCTTAAATGACGTAAAAAATTGCCCGATAATCTATTACTCATATCCATTACACTATATGGTGGAAACTACTGTCAAAAATAGTTTAACATTCGAATATTTTATCCACATACACATGATGCATTCTACTTATTACTTTCATGCTAGATAGTCACCACTACCACTAATTTAATTAAATATTCTAAGATAATGACTGCATATAAAGATTTTATTTAAATTGCTATAAGATAATAAATTTACATAAGTTTCTATGGCTAAAAGTAGTCTATAAGCGACCGCCATGATTGTCGACGATTGAAAATGGTCCGCTGATGGACGCCATTATCGAACTGTCAAATGGGCGCCATTATCGAATACGCACGTGTCAAACGTATTGGTAACCTATTCATATAATATAACAATTGATGGATTATTTCTGAAGAATCCAACCATATCGTCCAACTCAGAGTTATCTAGTTATCCATCAAATTGACTGGAATTCTTTTCATGATAAGTACCTCTTGACATATCAAAAGGCAATTTGCTCGGACGCAACATTATCAAAACCGCAAAGCAATCGCAGTAGTCACCACGAATGCGCGTGAGTCAATGTATCCAAGTGCACGCGACGAGTGCAAAGCAAGTGCATTACGCACCAACGCAGTTTGTTGTTAGTAACAAAGATGAATGTTATTTAGAGACGACGCGGCGTTATGAAAGCTATCCGACGAATGCGAAGAGGTGTATTGACAAATACTTCTTATTGTCTTGCTCGTGTATTTGCTACGAAGTTTGACAGGTAAACAACAGAAATCGAAAGTAAGCAAACACTTTCTCAATGTTGAAGAGAGTTATTTCAGAAAGAGACATTTGGAAATGGGTATGAATACTGAGAAAAACTTTGCTGTTTTTAGAAAATTTCCGTGTTGGAATCTAATTTTGATAAACTGGTAAAGCAAGCTGGTTTCTCTGGACTCCTGGATATAAAATAAGACTATTACAATGAATAATATTTTTAGTGTCGTGTTCCGTTCCAGGGATACACTATTTAGATGTTAACACAAGGGTTGCAACACTATTTTTCACAATTTTATATCTATACCAAATATGATATAACAAATATGATCGGACGTAACCTAAAATAGCAACACCAATCCAACATAAATCTGTATAGAGTAGTTATCAAGGGCGTCCGAGGAAATAAAAACAGTTACAGTGAGGGAAGCCTCAGGCAAAAGTTAATTGTTAATAGTAATTTAATTACAAATTTTAATACATTACGTGAAAATTTATTTGGAAAACTAATCTCCAAGGTTCATACCTTGTTACTGTAAAACGAAATAAAAACCTTGATAAATAGTTGCTTATATATATATATATATATATATATATATATATATATATACATATATATATATATATATATATATATATTATATATATATATATGTGTGTGTGTGTGTGTGTGTGTGCATATATTTGAAGCGGAAACGAAAATGTGGTCCACTTTATACAATATGGTGTATTTTATTATTAGTTGTAAGTTTACCAAGTTTAGATTCCTTCGATCTTTTTTCTTTATTTTTAATCCACGTTTATGAAATATGTATTACGTTTCAAATTGTTTTTTGTCCCCGTCTTCTAAAATACTTGAATTGATGCAAAAAAATAATTCAAAAACCTTGATACTAACGATTTTATTAGATATATTTTCGGGCATTTTCCATTAAAAAATTTGTTTTTGAATAATACTCTTTTGCGTATACGAACACTCATTTGGCTCACACCGATATTCTCATAAGATCACGTGCAATTGTAACAAATGTATTATTTTTTTTCACATAATCGTTTTACAAAACGTAACTTCTTTAGTGTAAAATTTAACAAATAATTTAAATGCCGAAGGCGGCGACCTACAACAAATGAAAAATGGAAAGTAATGTCCAAAAATATCATACTTTCATGTCAAGCAACAACATCCACCGACATAACGAAGCGATAAAGCGGCGTTCAAACAAGCGAAGGTGTTTATGAACGCGGCAGTCGTTAATTAATTTTATCGCAATCCATCGAACAAGCTTTGGAATTGAATTGCGCTCAACATTTCCGTAATTAGCGACCGACTAGAATGCAAGCGATGGTTGTTTACAATCTCGATTGGGTGGCTTTAATGCTCATAGAAATAACAGCTTATTAATGGAAAGCTGGTTTCATATTGGCAGATAACGGAGTCACTTCAATTTATTATTTTTGGTTGGCATAACAAGATCACTGTATAATTATAATAAACAAATAGGATTCTAGCAAAAAAATCATTCTGATATAATTGTCCGTCTATTACAGAAAAATTTCGCAAAATTCCCTCACTGGTCAGATTTTTATAAAATTTTTACTAAACTGCATGAAATGGAATATAGCACGAGCATTTTAAAAAAAAGAAAGAGCAGAATAATTACGGAAAATTTACTATTTAAATGAAATTGTAATATAAAATGGGTAACTTAAATAAAACAAATTTAAAACTAAACAAAAAGCAACGTTCAACTATTTGTTAGCGATTATCCTGAGTGTTCCTGCAGAAATAAAAACTTCATACGAATCGGCGTGTATTTTACGAATTTATATTAACACTACAATGTTCACAATTAAATGAAACTACGTGATGTAGTATTATTTCTACTTTCTTTAATTTCTTTACCACTATCTAGGTTTCGTTGTATTACAACATCTTCATGTGGGATATTAGCAAAGATAGCTTATATATTAAAGCAAAATATAGCTTATATCTTATGAAAGTAGAAATAATACTACAAGCAAAGATAGCTTATATCTTATGAAAGTAGAAATAACACTACATCACGTAGTTTCTTTTAATTGTGAATAATGAATTTCTACAAAATTAAAGCCAAATATATTCATTACTACAATGTTCCTTAATATACATGCTTTATAATATTTAACCAATAAGCAAGACCCCATTCAGAATGCAGCCAAGTCCCATCCTAACAGAGCCAGCAATTATCGACAAGAAGTTTTCCCTCACCGAAATATTGTTAATTTTACTATAAAAAAATACTTTCCTTACAAATTGTAAGATCAAAAGAAAAGATATTTAAGAAAAGAGAAAGAGAAAAAAAAGGCATTAAGTTGTACTATAAATATAGTTATACTCCGTAAAATAAAATACCTACAATCAAACAAATTTATCTCCGAGTATATAGCCAAATCGCGGCAATAACCAAGCGAACATCCGCCGCATAAGACGTCGCGGCATGTGATTTCCTTCTTTGTAGTTATCGCAAAACTGCGGAAGAACACAGGGGAAACATTAATAAACCATAAAAAATCAAGATGAAGAGATTACTTTCAATTAAACTTATCGCGAAAGTGAATGGCAACAGATTAATAACAGTGGTTACTCAAGATAACTCCGATTTGACGACGCGTTTGCTTAAAACTTCCGTCGTGACTTGATTTTTTTGATAAGTCATTACTTCCAGACCTTTTAAAATTTATATTTATTTTTAAGTGCAACGTTTTCACTTTACCTTGTAATAAATATTATAAATATTTAACTGGTCTCTTTAAGATGATTTATATTTATTTGGTCTCATTTAAGTTAATGAACACTTTGATCCTGAAGAGACACTAATAAGTAAATCTAAAAGGGAATATAGTCAAACAAAACTGGGGATGTTTAAAATAACTCTAATATTTAATTCAATCCTTCAAATTCCGAGCTCGTAATAATGATTCTCCTAAATATTTTTAAAGACGTTACCACTTATTTTTAGCGGACTTTAAACATCGAGAATATTTTTGGTTTGATCTATTTTTAGGTTCCCGTAAAGAAACTATGAAGATTGATAACTTCTTCGTACCCGTAAAAGTATACGTCCGTCCACCTTACCTTTTGTCACAGTCTCTAGAGTTTCAAGGGTCATTGGTAGACCTGTACGTGAAATTTTACAAAAAAACGTCATAGGTCAAATAGGAAACTCAATTAATTCATAACAAAATTTATACACATTTTTTGTGTTTAAATTTTACTTACGTGACGTAAGTTACGTGACGGTGAATAATTTTTTTTGCACGCCATATTGAATTATATATCATCGAACAGTGCTATCAAATTCAAATGATTGTCCAATTTATCATTTTTCATTTTTAAGTCCTGTTCGTGAAATATTATGCTTCAATATTATGTGTAACCTTTCGAATAAACGTAAAGAACTTAAACAAAGTAGAAATAATACTACATCACGTAGTTTCATTTAATTGTTAACAATGAATTTTTAAAAATTAACGCCAAATATATTCAATATAAAAGAAATTAACTTTTGCTGTTTACGTAGGTACAAAAAAGTTCGAAAAGAAAATTCTATTAAAAGGGATGAAAAATGTCTCCCATCATCATCATGATCATATGTATTAATACGCTAAGGTTAAGATGTTACTCTCCCTTTTTAGAAAATACCTCACAACTAATCCACATAAATTATATATCATTTTATAGATAATTGCTTGCTCTACCGGCATCCACAACTAAAAAATTTATTATTGCTATTGTTTTTGCAAATTAATTAATTATTAAAATTATATACACAAAACAGCAATGCTGCCATCTAACGGCTCAACGTCAATATGATTGACGGTCGGTAAAATTTTTGTTTAATTTCAAATCCACTCACGTATAAATAAAGTGGCGCTTTAGCTCAATGCTTTTGATACTTGCGCCTCTATATGTCAATTTTAGTAAAATATTTGTTTTATCTGTCATCTGAGCTTCATAATGGAATAAATAATGTGAAGACTTCGCACGGGTCTCGCTAGTTTTCTATAATAACTTAACAAATATTTACAAGCATGTTGTACATAGTATTTTTTATGCTAGCTCATTTCCAATAGTATAAAAATAAGATTAATATAAGATTCGTGAATTATCTCTATTTTTGCTGTCTTCTTCCCTTTAAATATGTTACGTTTTTAACAATTAATCCTGTAATCCTGTAATAAATTAGATGCAAATAATTAATCCATTATAATTCACGATAAAAATTAAAATAGCCTTTCTGAAATTTATAATATTCAAAAGCTACTTTGAGAAATTTCTTAAAATTTATCATTTATTGCTGTATATTTCTATAATTTATTGTACTAAAAGCATGAAAACTTAAATTTTTACGACTTCATCCACTCCCATAAAACATACTGACTTTTTTTTATAATGAAGTCTATAGGTGGGCAAATATAAAAAAAGTGAAAGTATAAACCTTTGCAAGCCAAAAAAATTATTTCAGTAGAGCAGGAATATTATCAGACAAAGATAAAATAAGAGTTATAATGCACCCCCTTTATATGCATTTTATCTCATTTTTTTAACGTACGCAAACAACTGATCACTTATATTGCTGCTTACATTAGTTCAGTAGAAAGTCATAGAAATGAGTAAATAGAATAAAATTATCCCAACAAATACTAGGCTTATAACAAATACTCTTGTGAATATTGAATATATTTGGCGTTAATTTTATAGAAATTCATTATTCACAATTAAATGAAGCTATGTGATGTAGTATTATTTCTACTTTCTTTAACTTCTTTACCACGACCCAGGTTTCGTTGTATTACAATATCTTCAGGGGGGCTGTTAGCAAAGATCTTTGCTAATAGCCCACCTGAAGATGTTGTAATACAATGAAACCTAGGTCGTGGTAAAGAACTTAAAGAAAGTAGAAATAATACTACATCACATAACTTCATTCAATTGTGAAATACTCTTGTGAATGTAAACTAGAAACAAACTGATGTGCACTTAAACAATTATGTAATAAATTACTTTCAAAATGAAAGTAAATTTAAAAAAAAAAATAAAAAATCGTAAAAAATATGTATTTTTAAGATTGCATACCAGAATCACACGTACTTTTATCACAATCTTTACGACTATGAAACAACAAAGTTGCGTCTTCCATATTCAACTTCGAATATGTTTCTGCGTAATAAAGCTCTTAAGTCCACGAGAGACAGTGAAAGCATTTTACGTACTTGAGCAAATACGTAAACTGGCACGTAGAAATAATCTCCATTCAAAGTAAATGCCGGCGAATAAATAAAAAGACGAGACGCTAGAAATTGTTTGCTTATGGACACTATCATAAATACAAATGGCGGTATTTTATGACATAAGCTTGAAGTTTGACGTATTTATTAAGTACTAACAATTTTGACTACTCTTTGTACGGGGAAAGTTGTACTTATATTGAACATTTCTTAATCTTCAAACTTTCTCTCTCTGGAATGCACCCTGAAGTGTGCCCTAGGAAATAATAAATAATACTGATACAATAGTTAGTAATCTTTTATATGTACATATAATAAAATTGTAACAAAGTAAATTTTGTAAAGATTAAAAAAAAGGTGATTAATTTCATGTACAGGATTATAATAGAAGCCAGAAAAACTTTTTTTAGAATTCTTGTCTCTACGTTAATTTGAGCGGGTATCACGCAATATCTACTGGACGGATTTTGATGAAACCTGATACGGTAATAATACATACTCAGGACCAATATAAAAAAAAAGAACAAACATTTTTTTTTAATTACACGTGAACGAACTCGTAGGCACAGCTAATGTGTAAATATAAATATACAAAAGTAATGGAAGAGTTTAGTAATAACATTGACGATTTCTATTGCAGACATTGATAAGATATAAAACGGCCAAGTTTTCTTAAAATATCTAATGATTTATGCATGGTACACGTACATAACTATTTAGAAATAAATGTATTATGTTAGAAATATACATTTTTATAAGACTTAGAGGTAGATTTAGATGTAGCCAAGTAAAAAGTCTGTTACTAAACATAATCTATTTATTTATATATTGAAGTCTTAAGTGTTCTTCGATAAATAAATATTTAGTAGACTTTTTATTTTACGATAATTAAATATTTAGCAGACTTTTCACTTACTGCATCGTACAAATACATATTCTCCTGTCGTACTGTCGATTATTAAAGTCCCGTATGCGACAAAATAAAATAAAAACCTAACGATTACAAAATTATTTATAAAGTTCGTTTTTTTAAAGTACCTTAATAGGAGTCCGATTTGGTATAGAATGACCCAGATACAATGTATCTTGGACGGAAGTAACGTGTCATTACCAGATAAAAATACGACGAAAATAGCCAAAAATACCACTAAAATTTGAGATTTTCTCTTACGTTCTTTTTAAATAGATTCATAGGTTTTTTTAAACGCAATTTTTCAAATATCTCGATAATTATTAAGGACGCTTTAACATTATTTATTAATGCAGTTATATGTTTTGGAAAGATGACAAGTGAAAACATGCAAAAATTAAGGGAATATTATATAGAAAAACCATAAACGGAAAGTCGTTTTTATGCAAAAAATTGTTTTTGTTACGAAAGCGGCTTCGAGTGATGGTCAACTATTTTATTTTTATATAAATATAAAAATATAAAAATCTAGTAAATACTCGAAGCTGACGCTCGAAGGTAAAGATCACAGAACTTTTATTTTGCAGAGGGCTTGTAAGTCTGCAAAAAATCAATAATGGATGACACCTTAATACTGAAATATTTATTTTATCTACTGCCTGGATAAAAATCGATATTCTATTTGCTGTAATATTCCGTGTTGTCACTACTAGTAATCCGACATTGAAGACGCCTCTACCAGGATGCCTCTTTAAAGACTGATGGAGGAACTTATGTTTTCAAATCAGCAATTGATGTTATGGTCTAGTGGTGGGAGAAATTTCAGAGTGACACAAAATGTGTTTTTGTCTGGGAAGGATTTTAGTAAAAGCATTCATATCTCATTTCTATTTGCTGTAATATTCCCTGTTGTCACTAGTAGTAATCCGACATTGAAGGCGCCTCTACAAGGATGCCTTTTTAAGACTGATGGAGGAACCTATGTTTTCAAATCAGCAATTGATATTATGGTCGGGTGGTGGCAGAGATTTCAGAGTGACACAAAATGTGTTTTTGTCTGGGAAGGATTCAGGTCTCATTTCGAAAAACTATACGGACTATAAATACAACTTTTAATATTTCAGAGACGTCGCATTAAGAGCCCTCACAAATCAAGTACTTGTGATTAATGTTACTAGTGATCGTATTCGTGTTCTTATAAAATAACATTCTCTAAAAGAGACTGATATTTTTAAGAATTTCGCCTAGAAGCGAAAGATGTTCGTCGTACGCAAGAAAAACAATTATGATTGTTTGTTACAAGTATATGATTTTTTATTTTATTACGCAATTTGGCTTAAGCGGAATTAGAGAATTGTCTCAATTAACTTTTATGTGGAAAAATATTTTTAAAACATATTCCAACATGTCAAAAAATTTTAAGGATATATTAGGAATTATTAACATATTTTACTTAAGATAATATGCTACCTACATGCAAAATATCATAACAATCAGTTGCGCAGTTGAGACATGATTGAATACAAAATAAACATAAAAACTTTCTCGTTTTTTATTATGTTATAAAGAACAATTTTTTCTCAGTAAACTACGAATATTTCAAATATTAATAATCAATCGATTTCGAATGGATTAATACCCCAAGGTATAAACTTTTCTTGTATTAAAATTTATCCAAAATAGGTTTAACTTTTGCAGTGTGATTTAGTAACTACATACAAAAGCGAAATAAATTCCGGGTTTTCATCTTCATAACATTACGTAAGTAGGAATTAAATTATTATGAACATTTCTAAGAACTATGGCCAATAAAATAAAATAAATTGTTTCTTTTAACTCGTTTAAAAACATAGAAAATTCTGGTTTAAGTTCAGATCGTAATGGATCTTAAGAAAAAAGGGATAATGTTCAATTATATTGAACTTCATGCGAAAACTTTAATTGTAGTTAATAGAAACGTCTTATTACCATACTACCTATGCCCCGTGGTTTCACCGGCGTAGAATTACCACAATTACATTGTTCTTATATTATATTATCTTATAGAATCTCCGTTAAGTACGATGTAAATTTTTTACTAAGTAATATTCAACTGTAATTACGTATTACGTAATTATACATTAAATAAGTAGACTAATCATATGAATAAGTTAACGTGGTGAATTATTCAATGTTTTCTTTTACTTAATGGAAAGAACACTCATATCTTAACTTAGTTTTGTTTCGTAACAAAATACAGTTGAGTAAAGTTTATTAATTTATCATCAGATGACGTTGGTTGTACGATCTCTATAGTAAAATTACTTTACAAAGCACACAAACACGTAATGTAACGTAAAAAATATATAGAAGATTAAATAAATTTAATAATTATAGGATATGGTAAATTGATAAATAGATATGCAAACCTTGGATAGTGATGGGACAGAAAGAAATTAAATATTTGAAATCGGTTAATAATATAGTTATATAAGTAGGCAAACTTATATAACTAGCTTGTTCACGCCGGGGCTAATATGAATTTCAAAATTTGGAAAACGTTTTGTATCTCTATTAATGTAGGATAAAAATATATAGAAGCTTCAATGAATATAATAATTATAGGATATGGTAAATTGATAAATGGATATGCAAACCTTGAATAGTGATGCGACAGAGAACAACTAAATATTTGAAATTGGTTTATAATATAGTTATATAAGTAGGCAAACTTATATAACTAGCTTGTTTACGCCGGGGCTAGTATGAATTGCAAAATTTGGAAAACATTTTTTTATCTCTATTGAAGGGGGGAGGGGAGAAGAAATATGTTTAATTCTTTACAGACATAAATAGCCGTGGAAATATTATGGAAAAAATAAAGCAATACGCGTGACATTTTTATCACTTCTAAAATATATATAAATGGTTCGCCAATCTTGACAACTTTTTAACTACTATAAACAATTATGGATTGGGTTCGATTATATTAGGTCAGCCGCGAAATTGCATTGGTTTATTAGTTATCTATGGTATATAAGAATTCTGACTTCCGACTTGGCCGGTTTTATTATTTTTAATAAACAAGAAATAATATCTTCTAGATGGAAGAAAGAAATATTGTTATAGATATAGTTTACAAGCAAAAATATTTTTTTTTCTAGAAACTAAAAGATATTTATTGAATATATTTGGCGTTAAGTTTATAGAAATTCATTGTTCGCATAATTTATTACCCTTACTAAAACATTTCTAATTTGTTTAACTTTCGAAAATATAATAAAAACTATACCAATCCCCTATCATAAACTCACTAACTAAACAGTGGGAAAACCCGCGCAAACCCCGCTTCCGCTATTGTTTTGTGTAATATTTAAATGCTCTTAGAAGTTTCTAAGAGTCAATCTTTGTTAATTGCCCGCCTGAAGATGTCGTCATACAACGAAACCTAGGTCGGGGTTGAGAATTTAAATAAAGTAGAAATAATACTAAATCACGTAGTTTCATTTAATTGTGTAAAATATATTTACTTATTTTCAGCAAATTATGTATGACATAATAAAATATAACGCTCGTCGCTATCTATTTGCACATCTCGAATCATGCAAGCTGACAGAAACAACATCGACAAATCCGCATAAACCGATATTCTCAATCGCGAAGATCGATATGAATATTTGCCGTTGTGAATTTTAAAAAAAGTTGTTTGTCATATCAGTATTTCCTATACCGCTAGTCGAAAAAACGGAGTAACAAAATCACAATGCACACATCGATATTTCACGGTCCATCAAATTCATCCGACCAGTTTCATCCGCAAAATGAATAATTGTCGATTTACGGCGCAAAAAAAACCGCTGCTTCTTGGCCTACGGCGATATCCATCAGCTCGATAGCGTGTAATTACAGTTATTAATGATTTCTCCAGCGAGACAATGCGATCTTTATGATATCATTGTGAGCGCAGCGTATTGAACTGGGCTCTCGACGCCCACGGGCGCCCAAACATTAATCAATAGGCTGCGACAAGCAAAACAGATATTAGTCTTTACGATCGAGCTAATATCGTGGGTGGCATTGATGCCCATCCTCCTATGGAGAAGCTTCACAAAATATTATGGAGATTCGATCCAATAAATAAGTAATAAAACCGTTTATAGTAGGTATTAAAATTGGTTAAATCTTTTTCCGGAAACTGGAGCTATTGAAACATGCGTTTCATCTACATTTTATATTTGAAGTGATTCAAATTTAAATCTTGGCCATAACAGATTCAAAATATTGAAATGTAATTGTATTTCACTTTATTAAAACCGTCAATGTGATTAATTTAACTTTGATATCTTTCTTTTTTTTGGACGATACTTCTTGAAAAACACTTCCAGCGGATCATCTGATTACCTGCCTTCATTATTTTATAGGTAAAATTGTGTGGAAGTTTCATATTTTCTGCGCATTCTAATGCATTTTCTTCGAAAATTCGAAATAAAATATGTAAAACTAGTAAGACATTCGAATCATTTGGTCTGCTAATAAAATCTTTATACACGGAGTTTTGACCCGAACATAGGAAACCGGCAAACGACGTTTCTTTTGTAGCGAGCTACATAAAATTTTACATTCTTCAGCAGCTTTTCAATAGAATTTGACTACCGAAGTGTGTGAAAACAAACGGATGATCAGAAGATATTAGAAGAATAGGATAAGGTAGAGAAATTCAGTATATATATTATAATTGACTAAAACGAATATTCGTAAAAGGTGGCTAATGGACAGAAATAACAAGCGCGTGTAGCTTTTCTGGACATCGAGCCAAAACAGTGAGAAAATAGAAATGATAATCTGGAACCGAGGTAAGAGGGACTATAGGGATTATTTAAGTAGCGAATGGATATTTATGCATTTTGATCGATCACGAGTTATCACCCACTGTAGTCTTGTCTTAAACTAAGAAATAGAATTTTATGATACTTGAGGCCAAAAACATAGCGAGTACCCTTTGAAGGCATCCCTCCATCCTGAACGCTTCATTAACTCCCACATATTTGTTTACTCGATGAAATTAGTCAAACGTTTCAACTTTATAATCGAACTTTCTTCAAAGATGTTGAGAGATGCATATATAAATACATTACATAAAAGTTTTATCCTAAATATATTTAATGACACCAGCCTAATTGCATTCAATTTATTTGCATTTTTCTTTTGCATTATCGTAGACTATTGGCCGCACACAATTGTTGTAGATAATACATTATTGATTACTATTTATTATTTTGTCCATTGTTACTCTTTCAATTTTAAATTGAAAGAGTAACAATGGACAAAATAATGTGACGAAATTATAGATTCTAATTTTGCCATTTATTTATGGAAGTCCACTATGGAACGGAATAAGGATTCAATAATACGGTTGTATGAACAATAAAAGTAGCTTCATGCAGATTTGTTGTCTTTGGAACATAAACACCACGAAGCATGTTGACTATCACTGAGTATCATAAATTATATAATAAATATAAAAGGGCGTTTGTTTGTATATTTGATTGTTTGTTCCATTTCCATGTTTTAACCGCTTAATTGATCTCTATGAAACTTAGCAGACATATAGAGTTATGGAAAATTACTTAGGTTATGTTGCATAACATTTTCAATTTCTTGATTTTTTTTATCAGGTGTTTCTTATATCTTAGTGAATCAAAATATGTAATTTCCTTTTTATTTTAATTTTATATACAATTTACACTGAATTTTGGAGGAAAATGTTTTTTATGAAAATCACGATAATTGTATTATTTTTCAGGATATTCATTTGAAACAAAAAGTACAATGTTAGAAACTTCAATTAGAAACTTCTGTCGGAAATATGTAACACATCATATATTTACCACAGCTGTTGCATTAACAGCTATAATACCACTTTTAATTCAACTATAAAAGATCTTGGCCCACTGATTGATCAACATCGCACAGGGCATCCTCTAGTAAATGACGTTAGACCTAAGATTGTTTCCTAGATTCAGAATATTTTCCCCCTTCAAAACCTATGTATCTACACACTACACATTTATCGAACTCTACTTCTGTGGATTCTTGATTACGGAGACGTGTATTATTCTAACCTGAATTGAAACGACTGCAAAACTCATGTATTCTATACACTCGGTCTACAAATTTTTACTACATGGATATTTGAGCATCAGCCACATCTTAAATGGTTAATGATTCGTGAACTACATAACCTCCATCTTCTATGACTTCTTCATAATATACTCAATATTCTTATTACACCTTCATAACTCATATCTAGATCCAATACCTGTCCTGAGCTCAAAAGGCGACTGAAATTATATAATATTAAGCTGATCAGAATCCTTTTTTTAACCTATCCGCCCCGACCCATGACGTGTCGTTTTACATTTATGTTACATAATATTTTATTATTTACTGTGAGAGATTGCTCTTGTAATTAGTACGCCGCCATAATTTCTCAAACTTGTAGTAAGTATGATAAAAAAATAAATAAAATATTCACTTTAAAATTTTCTTTAATTCCTGGTATCTTGTCAAGAAACTAGTCAAAACAAAAAAAAGCTAGAAAGAATACAATGCAATTTTCCAAAACAATTTGTTTTTTGTGAAGGTAACTTAAGTGTTTTCTAAGTTATAAAGATTCAAAATCTGCCAATTATCGTAATATGTTTATTATCGTAATAGTGTTCTATGCCATTATAGTGTTCTATGCCATCAGGATAATCATCAAGATAAATATTAATAGCAATCCACTCTGCCTATATGCTTAAAAGGCGGCCATTTGCCGCCCTACCCAATGCGCCCCAATAAGCAGCAATGACGTATTAAATCGCGTAAACGCGGTGTTAAATGGGTGCGTTTCGACCGAGCTAATTTGGAAATTTTTAGAAATATATTAAGTCAAAAGTTTTTCCTTGCATCGTGAAACCATTTTTTGCCGAAAATGTTTTCTCTAAAACCAATGGTTTAGCAGTACTTTTTATTGTAAATATCAATATTCGCGGGTCATTTTTTTCGGTTGAAGAGAAAAAGCCCAGGATGAAAACTAAAGTTTTCACTGGACAACGAAACGGGCAACTTTCCATCATTTCCATCATTATCACTTTCCATCAACGAAACAGAACTTTTTCTACTATCAGCGATAGCCCTGCACATAAAATATAAAAATCATTTCAATGATGAAAAGCAAATAATTCCTGACAAGACAAGATAAAAGTTTTTACTTCAATGACGGTGCCAGTAACCAATATAAAATTTTAAAAATCAATTTATACCAGCTTGAGAATGATTCTGGTATACATATCATCACGTGAAAAAATCCTATGATGAGATTGGAGAGACGACTAGGCTAGTTAATTACCGGCACGAAGGTTAATTTACAGTGGTCATCTACAAAACGAATCTTAACATCCACAAAAATGTACCAGTTCTGATCAGGAAATTTAAAAGGAATCAAATATAAATTTTTATACCAAAAAAATTTTTGAAATATGAAAAAAATTCAGAAATGTTTTTCTTGCTTTTTGTCTTTTCGTGGAACTATATGATATCCTCGAGTCTCATTTATAATTAATAACGAAATTGAATGTTTAAAAACTTCAAAATATCAAAGATGCCAATGATTTTGTGTTCCAGAATGAACAATCAAAGTACTGCTGAATAATATATGGACGATAAATAATAGATTTGGAGGTATTGATTTGGAAAATAAGAAACATAATGATTCTCTCAGTTTTTCAATTCATCGGGATCATGAACTGCCTTTCTCTATTCTAAAAATGATATCGCGTGGACTCCTAGTAAAAGTCTACTCAGCGAACTGACTACTGCTTCTGGAAGAACATTGGAAAGATGTGTATTTGTGCAGAATAATTATTTAATATTAATGAATAAAATTAACCAAAAGTTATAAAAATTCGGATATTAGCAGTACTCAAATTTGTTGATGATTTTTTTGAGAAAAGGAAATTTAAACAAATATATATATATATATATATATATATATATATATATATATATATATATATATATATATATATATCAAAGTTTACTACTAAATTTTTTTTTCAAAATAGCATTTTCCTTTTTTGAATGAATTGTCTATATCGTTTTTTTGACTAAGTTCCTGACAAAATAACAACGATTTAATTAAGGTTTATATTATAGATCAGTACAATCTACAAATATAGATTGTACTGATCTTTCGAATTGTAACCGGTACTAACAAATATGACCATGCTCACTGATGATTTTATTTATAGAGATAGTACACGTGTCAAATTCTTTGAAGTGTAAATTTCCTCTCGATTGGAGATTGTAATAATAGCAACGGTGGCCTTCAACGCCAACAACTCACGCAGGTGAATCGCTCGCCAGCCACTGTCGTAAGTTCACATCGAATATTTTTTTGATGGCTTTTTTACAAGCACTCAATGTCTTAATACATTTTGGCAGATTTTACGCATCGTGCCATTGCTTGGCTCCATTGACATGACAAGCAGTCGTTACGGAAGAAACATTTTATACATTGAACATTATATACAGTAAATAATTCACTTTATATTGCTTCAGAAATAGTTTTAGTTTCATACAGTGTTTTGCTTTCGAAAAAGGATTGCATTTTATCGAGTCATTTCCGGATGATCCAATGAAGTGTAAAAATAATTTAAATTTTACATCTTAACCACAATTATTAAAATAATATTTTATTCAATACATTCTGTGCAAAGTTTAATAAAAAAATGTTAAAGAGTCTCCAAGATTATGAATTGTAACACACGGACAAATAACACAGAAATAATTCACTGGTTATTAAAGTGAAACTTTTATTGTATCGCCTCAGAATATTTCGTTTACCTATCGCATGTCGCATTACAGTCGGCCCCGGAGTGGGGGTAAAGAAACCAATATGGCGGTACCTATAGCTCTCATCAGCTGTGCAGCGTTGGTATGGTACTACGATTGATGCAGTTTTTACCAGACACATTGAAAAAATAGAATGCATGTCAATGTTTACTTATTTTAGTTACCACAAAATATTATTTACATTTATAAACTGTGAGACTCAAAGCGAAGATGAAGTTAGTGATCAAATAATCGAAATTTAAAATAATTCAATGATTTATATAAATATTGATCTACGTTTTTAATATGTATATATATATCATACCGAACATTGTATTTATTTATGTATTCTGTACTTTAGTACGCAGAGTAAAATAAACATTCATAGTTATATATCTTGTCTACTATTATCATTTCCTTTTTCACGTCTTAAGTTAATATTACTTTTAAAATCCTAAATCAAGTAGCTTTCGAAAAATTCTCAATTAAATGCCTACAATCTGATAAAAAGTTTCACTTTCATCGTGGTTTCCTAAAACCACACAACTTGTATTTACTTTATTTATGATTAAATTATATTAAAAATTAAATATAATAAGAACAGAATACCTGCTTACACAAAATATCTAGCTCTGAAGTGTTTTCAAGAGCAGACAATTTGTAACACTCGTGTCACACCAACTTGAGATACAGGAAAATTCCTCAACGTGAACTGGTGCCAGATGTAAAAGTTACGAAAAAGGATAATTTTAAAAGTATGTGTAATAGTTGAACCTAGAAATAAATATTTTTATAAAATTTAAGAAAACAAAATGAAATACATAATTTCTACAGACATATCGGAAGATTTCACCTACCATTATTGACTTATTACATAGAGATGTAATACTACCCTTACTACATTTAATACAATTATATTTTTATACATACGATCTACCTCAAATTTACAAGAATTTTCGACAAAAAGGAAGACAAAAGAATTGATTTTAAATTTTCTTATTTTAAATTTCCATATTATTTATCATTATTTAAAAAGTTAAACTGGAGTCTCACTTTCGACAAATTTCTGTCTCCTCTCTATTTCTTTTCATAAATAACGCATAAAAGTTTCAAGTTCGTATTTAAAAAAAACCCTATTTGAAATGCCCTATTTGCAACGACAAAATGAACCCAAAGGAACAACTGGAACTGTATCCAAGAATATCTTCATTATAAATTACAAAGAATTAAAAAGATTCAATGATAAAAAAATATATATTTAAAGTTATAAAGCTATAAAAAGACTTAAAAAATCTCTGTTTAATGATGTCCATAGACTTATGTAATGCAAAATGTAAGGATCCAGAAATCCAAAGATGCAAAAATATCTATCTATAAATGATCTATCTCTTATAGATAGATTTCTTTCAGTTTTTAGGGTTTTATATTAAACGAAGAACCTTTATAACTTCGTCAGATCTATCTATCTTACAGACTCAGAGTCTCAATAATTTTAGACCTATATGCATGAAATAAAATATGGTTTATATGCTGATTTCAATTAAAAGGTAACAAAATGTTAAAAAAAATTAAAGTTCCTCTTGGTACATGATATGTAAAGTGAGAGCGGAATATTTTTTTCCCGTGTCCCATCGAATGGACCTAATAAGCATTTTTGATTAATGGATACTTGGATTTAACAAGCATTTTTAATTAAAATAAAATGGGTTAATATTCCAATTTTCGAAATGTTAACCTTTTAAATTAAATATAAAACTACATTTTGTGCGAGTTTTGACACGCATCATAGGTATTTTATTTGTTAATGGTCGGTCACTTCCGCCTCAGCTGATTGTACAATAATTTAAAAAAAAATTAAAATTAAACTAAGAATTTAAAAGATATCAAGCTTCGAAATTAACGGACTTATTTATTTATTTAAAGATCACAATATTTAAAAATATGTAATTTGTTCTATTTCACGTTATTTTTCCATATTTTTCAGCTGTTTACGAATATAATTCGTCATATTGATGGGTTGACATCAAATGGATGGATCGTGATATTTACTACAAATTACGACTCTCGTCAACGATATTTCTTAAAAACATAGTTAACATCTTAACGGAACACAATACACATAAATTTAAATGAAGTGATTTATTTATTTTCAAACTGGCACGCCCTCAAAGTCGCAACGTTAAACTGAAAACATAACTCACAAATTTCCTACTGGTAATTATATCGCAATCCAACAAGTTATAAACGAAGTTGTCACGCCACGTGACGTTTGACACGTGTCATAAAAACAGACACCGTGAAGACGGGACATCAACATCGAACCAGAGCGTGTTGACACTATCCGTGACTATCCTTACCGCCAACTTAAAATACCTTCCTACTCGCTCTATTCGCGGCTCGGTTCCGTCATCTATTTATAATCTTCTTTACGATATTGCGCGAAAATATACTGTTAAGGTGTTACGTAGAGTCGGTGATGTGACGTAAGTCGGTCGGAGACTTCTCCAATTAGATATATATTTATTATGAACTAGTCTGGGCAGGAAGTCGAAACTAATTGGGACGGGATTTCGTAATACGTTATGAAGATATTTTTGCCGAATGGCGATGTCCCCCACACGTGACCGCGGAACACGGAACGTTCCTTTTAAATCTTTTTAGATAAGCAGCGGTAAGAATGGTCCATCCGGATCGACTTTTATGTGGATAGAGTTTATGGGATGCGTTGTTATGATTTTTATATCGATACACTAATGGATAAAATGTTATGGAGGATCTAATAGCGAAAATTTGTATTTAATTTTACCTACAAGGTTATTCCTTCAGGTTCAGGATTCTGACACCTATTTAGAAATACGTATAAAGCAATGTTATGTTTTCCTTGTAAAATATCTTATATAATGGTAGCCAGCGGTAGGGATGATCGACCCGGATCGATCCTTATGTGGGTCGATATATTGGGATTCAATTCTTACTTTTGTATCGATACATTAACATACAACCTACTAGTGGATGAATAAAAAGTTACGGAGGATTTTATACCAAAAAATTGTAATAAATTTTACCTGCAAGCAGATTTTTACGCCATTTATAAATACGGATGAAGTAACGCTATATTTTTTCTTTTAAAATCTCTTAAGGACGTCAACGATAGGAAAGCGCAATCCCGTTTTGATCTTTATGTGGATCGATATACTGGGATTCGATCCTTATGATTTTTGTATCGCTACACTGATGTATGATCCACTAGTAGTTGGATAAATAGGTATGGAGTATTTAATCACAAAAATTTCTATTGAATTTTACCGCCAAACACATTCTTCTTATTATCTTATTGTAAATATACTTATTTGTAAATATACGTACAAAGTAATTTTATGTGATACGTGACATACAGCTATTAAAAACAGGTACAGATTTATTTATTGTGTTTTATAACCATTTTGTTTTCACAGAATGAGCAAAATCGGTGTTTCAGAGAAAAGTAGTAAATGCCCTTCAGATATGACCTTGAACAGTGTCTGGCGAGGATATTGGCTTAATTTATTTAATTTATTGGCTTATTTATCTTGAAATGAAATCCTCTATCTTCGTTTTACATTATTGGTTATGTGAGAGGTGTCTGATTTTTATCACGCTTTGATGCAAATACGCAAACGCATAATTGTGTGGTTTTATCGATGCAATTTCCTGTCTGTCTCAAGGCTCAACGAACGCAAACAGATTATAAATATGTACAAAATAACTCGTTACGTGAATATGTCAGTAGATGAAAAAATGGTGGCAAAAATACATGGTTGAAAGGGACGAAGGAGGAGAATAAGAGAGAGAGAGACAGAAGAGAGAATAGATAGAGTGAGAAAGAGAGAAACAAAGAGAATGATATTCAAGAAGTTTCACTTCTAAAGCACGCAATAGCCATCTCTCTGTTTTTTGTCTGTGGTAGTGAAATATTTTTAAAAAATATTAAATAAAATATAGTTCCGTAAATATGTCCTTTTATTAACAGACGTATATAAAAATTGTTCATTAATTTGTCCTTCATTAGTGGTCACTGACTGTAAGGTATTTAATTTTTATGCAATGAAAACATTTTGTATAAAAATTAAATAATTTACAGTCAGTGACTAAATAATTTACAGTGAGTAAATAATTTACAGTGAGTAAATAATTTACAAAATAAGTTATTATCTATATATGTATTTATTTATTTAATGCTTCACTGTGCCAATACACTCGGCTACTTTATTACTACAAAGCAATCTCTTCCATTTAACTAAAACATCATGCAAATTTAAGTAAAATATCTCATATTTTGTGAAAGATTGCAACAAATTTTAAAAAAGTATCAACATTTTGAAAGAGGTAAAAATTTCTAACAGCATACTAATTATACTTAAACTAATGAAATAAAAAAACGAAAATTAATAAAAGGTACGTATTTTAAAATTAATACGAGAAAAGTGAGCAAAAATTACGGAAAAATAAGCTACATCATAAAACCTATAAATTCATAGACTAACAACTCGTTCCAAGTATCAAAGTCTAATTTACTTTTTCTGTCAATTATAAAATGGAGTAGTATTAATAGAGTAAGATATCTTGTACCAGGACAACTTTACTCTGAAAAGATAGTTTTTATGTAAAGTTCAAGATCATGCAAACTTAAAATCTACTTATAACCACTAATAAGATATTAACGCGTTCATTGTCAACCACGCGATATCTCGTAGTACGGCGTTTTAAAAAAATGGCTGACCACGCGATATCGCGTACTCAGGCGCTTTAAAATAGTAACCGACAACGCGATATCGTGTGGTGAGTTCAAGCAAACTTTAAAAACTTTTATTTCTCCAGCCACTACGCTAGATTTTATCATTTTCCGTTAACCACTAAACAAACCACAAAGCAAACTACAAGCCTTGGTATGTCGGTTATTTTTATTGTTTCTCAGTGTACTGATCACCATCGTGCCAGCTGGTTTATTTCGAATAATACGTTATGCGTGTCGTTTAATTTCGGACATTTTATTATGTCCCTAATATTTTATAAGTGAGAAATAAATTACTAATATCAAGAAATATTAGACCTATTTGCGTACAAAAAAATACGTATGACGGACTAAGAAGTTGCCGAAATGTTAACGGCTTAGATCTTGATTATTCTGGCCACCGAGTTTATTTCTTCATACTCACCCTTAGTAGGTATTAAACTCACCCTTTGCAGGTTACAAATTTAAAGGGAAAGCGTAAAATATACGGAAAACATGTTTCTTGAACTAATAATTTTATAAAGCAAAGGTTTTATTTTCCTTTACTACAATAACATTTACTAAAAACCCTCTTTCCAAATTCGATTTTTCTATTAATTCGAGTGTTCGTAAACTCATAACATGATATGTATGTATACTATCAGCTTCGCCAGGTGAAATCATCCGCGCGACTGATCAAACTAGATCCGACTAAGAAAAAAGTACTCTGTCGACTGATGCATAGACCCTGTTACTTCTTGTTGATTGCAATAGCTTTGCCATTTACTTGGCATTTCCCGCGAACGCACCTCGTGTTGCAGCAAAGTGTGTCATTTTTTCTGTCATCGAGTGCGCGTGCAAGTAGCATACGAATGGGAATCAACATGTTATGATTTTTCTATTATTAACCCGTTAAGAGAGAGAATCAAAACAAAAAATTAATTGTGTAAAATATAATAGTTATAAAGGAAGCCGGCGAGAATGGACCAGGCGTTACAGAATTAGAATATAGTTTTAAAAAACTGCTGTTTTGTTAGAATGTAAAATAATGGAAAATTAAACGATTGATAATTAGCGAAAGAATATAAAATAAAATTTGTTATCTTATTACAAAACTAAAAACTAGCTTAATTAACACGCATTCATTATATTCTTAATACTTTTCCTAATATTAGGAAAAGGTCAAAAAATAATTTGTTTCCACTTTATAATTTAGTTACTGTTTCTTTATTGCTCTTCAAAATTCCGTCACTGATCAAAAGGTAAACTAGTATATACGATGATGAGAGAAAAGAAAAAAAGGGGAGGAAAAGAGAACATGGTGTTACAAAATTATAAATTATTTTTAATGAAAAATAAGCATAACAATAAAATTCCAAATACATATCGTAACAGCTTTTTAGAAACAATTATTTTAATTATAATATAATTAATATTTATAACAATTATAAATTATTTTCAATCGCTTTTTACATGTGTAACCGTAGCCTAAGGGGATTAAAAATAAACTGTTAACTGACATTCGTTCTATGTTGTCAAAAAATATTATTCTTGAACAATGACGGGATTGTCAAGTCATATATTAACCAGCGAGTTAGATCTATGATGATTGAACATGGGGAAAAACGTTCCGCCGATATCTGTATATGAGACAATATGTTTATTTTCCCTTTCTATTTCCTCTTACGTTGCGTTTATGAAATTTATTTTCCAACTATTAATAGAAAAATGTCTATGCCCTGTATTATTGAGTAAACTTTCATTATTTGTACCTGACAATTTCTTGCCTACACGCAATCTTCTTCTCTTTGCTATAAAACCCTCTAGAACCAAACTATATCGAAACTCTGCAGTTGCCCACGATGTTCAACTGCTCAACCAGCTGATCGCGGTCGCACTAGAGTGTGATTTGTTTATGATAAGTGAAAGCAAATTTGTCCAAACGTATCATCGTTATGTTTTATAGTTCTTGTGTATTTTGTATCTATATTTAATATATACCTCCTTTGGTTTTAATTTGTTAACCCATTAATTACTTATCGTTACGGAAATGTTACCTGTAATTTATCGATAAAAGTTTGTAAATAAATAAATAAATCTCTGTGCAGAAAATACATTAGGAAACAATCTGAATTTTATTTCATCTTGCTGGTTTAAAGAGTTTCGAAGAAGCAGCGTTTGCAAACTATTATGAAAATTAACTTTACTTTTCATAAAAACACATCCTTTAAGGAGCTATTTTTTTTCATTTTCTGTATACATACCTAGAATTAAAAAGTAATTTTTCTTTTTGTAACTTCTTGACCAATAATATATAGACTTTTTTCCAATTTACGTTTGGAGTTGATAAAAGTTGTAAAAATCTTTTAAATATAAGTTGAACTGCACTTCAGGTTTGTATCTGTATCAAAACTATCATAAAATTTATTTATCACCATAGTTCGATATGCCTTTCTGGTCTATAATAAAAAAACACAAGATATGAACTAAAAAACTACTGTATTGTAAATACAATTATAATTTAATTTGTAACAGATATCAAATATAGAAAAAGAAGAAATTACAAAACAATATGCTGATTGATAAAAAAAACAACTTCCTGGTAAAAAAGAATAAAATTTTAAATCTATATTTTTACATATAGATTAAATACAGATTTTCCCACTTATATTTGTAATTTATAATAAATTGTATAGCTGTAATTCAATGTTCTTCCTAAATTACCAAAAGTTTGAGATGTTTATTAGGAGATTAGTTCAAAAATATACCAACAAATCAACCATTAGTTTTCCTTCTTCAACTCGATATTTTCAACGCGAATAATAAACTTTAAATTTAGCTATTAAAACATTTCGTAATCTACAATCCGTGAAAAGGTTAACGTTTAATATCAACGGTTCAGTTTAACGTAAAATTTTCACTTAAAACAACAATCTCTACTGCAATTGCAACGGTGTCCGTTGCAATTATTGCAACTTGCACCCAGTTAAATGTCGCATCGAATTTATCACACTCTTCAACCACGGGTGTGAAATCAATTAATTCTGAAAGTTATCCATATTTAATTTAACACATAACGGTCGTCCGGTTATTATACGCTTATTAATATATTTGCAGCGCAACAAAATAACTGTTTCTTAAAACAGTGTTATATAAGCGATTTCAAAATAACATACGGACGCATTGTCGCAATTTGTCGCATTCAAAATTTGGTTAGAGAGATTTAGAAATCATATTTATTGAAATTTACATAACATTTACGAAACAATAAATCAATATTTGAAATTTTACTTGAGCCGTGAAGAAGTGGTAATTAATAAAATGGACAAAATACAATTTGAACAAAGCGGTTTTCTCCTAGTGTCTGACAGATTTGAAATGTAATGTTAAATTTATACCCATTAAAAATACATGATTTCTAAACATACAAGATATTTCGCAACGTATTGAAGTAATTGACCAGCACATCTACATTGCAAGTAATGTAGCCGTTAATCAATCAAAACGTCAAACTGACAGTTCGCTTGTGTATAATTCCGGAAGTTTTCGAGTCACGGCTTAAAAATCAAACATTTGCTATGTAAACCAGTTTCATCTGCGCCTGAGGAAAATTTTCTGCTATATCTATTTTTAAATTAAACAAAGCGACTTACGATTTATTTAAAAGGAAACATTGAACAATTTAAGCGTTTAAGTTTTAAAAATATTAGACGCATTTTGGTCATAGCAAATGTTGGTCTTTAAAACATCTGTAAATATAAAAAAGAATGAAGGCAGCAAAGTCTGTCCCCCAAAGATATTATTAAAAAGAAATGTGTGATGAAATATAAACGGACTATAGAGAAAAAATCGGAAGATTTTTGTTTTTGTTTTTTTTTTATCTGCAATCAGTGCTTTCACTTTTATCAGATGTGGTGAAGAGTGTTGAATCTCGTTTAGAGTGTGTCCTCCAGTGAGAACATCTCCTCTTTCCTTAGGAACTCAAAATATCTTTCCTTTTTAGTCGCTTTTGATAAGTGCGCGTTAATAGCTTTGCAGCCAGTTCATTAGGGTGGGCCTCCAGTCTCCCCCTATATTTATCTGTAGCCGACAGGATTTCTTCCTTTATGGTGTTCATTTAAAGTTCCTTATGTATTTCGGCATTGGTAACAAACCATGGTACATCACATATAGATCGGAGTAATTTTAAATTTATAATTTTTTCGATTGATTAAATTCACAAGCTTTTCGAAAACGATACAAACGATCGACCAGAAATATAGCAAACATTAAAAAATAAGACTTTCTGAATTCAATGAAAAAAACGGAACCCTCATAGGATCCGTCCGCCCATCCGTTGTCCGTCCGTCCATCCGGTCGTCTGTCTGACGAAGCACTTTTTTCTGGTCTGATCACGCAAATATACTGGATGATTTAAATGGGCATTTCACCATTGTCTTCCTCAAAGCCTAAAAAATGATATGAAATACTGATCGTTCTTTAAATGTTCATCTCTTGTCTGTCAATATAATCTTTTTTTTTTGTACTCACAGCATTTTAAAACTACCCACCACATTTATATGAAGTATCCATTTTTGTATTTACTAAAGTCATAAAATATAAATTATATATCTTAACGTGACATCCGAAAATCCTTCATTGTCCAAGCAGCAAAAATTTGGAATCACCTGGATCCTGACATCAGGAAAATCACGTCTCTAAATATTTTCAAAGATCGAGTGAAAAAGTCCTGCATCTGAAACCTTTTCCTTTGTATCCTCGCCCTTTCCTGTCTTTCCCATCCCAAATCATGTCAATATTTTTTCGTTTTTAATTTACTTTTGTATTTTTTTTAAATTTTTTTGTCTAATGTGCTATAAAGAATTTTCATTGTAAAATGTCTTACAGTCTACCTACTAAATTTCAATACAAATTGTTATGGTTGACTGGAAGAATTGCTCATGTAGCAATAAGTCCGCCATATGTACTATACATAACAGTTAATAATACATAAAATAAAAGTCGAGAAATATAAATAAATGTTAACTATAAGTAGAACTCAAACTAAGAGGGTTCCGTGCATACTTACGCGCTTATAAACATTCGAACATTTAATGGCATTTAGAGTCCTATTTCTATTAAACTATTTGAAAATATTGATATTATAATTTTAATTATAAAAATATTATTACTTAACATGTTTTTCACAAGCGTACAATACCGTGAATCTATCAATACTACTTTGGTTCTATTCCGCGTAACATTTTTAACATTTCCTATGATACTCTAAAATAAATATGATATTTCGATAATATTTTTAATTTTAAAAATATTATTACTTAACATGTTTTTCACAAGCGTACAATACCGTGAATCTATCTATACTACTTTGGTTCTATTACATTTAATATTTCCTATGATACTCTAAAATAAATAGTAAATAATATTTGCACAATTTATTATTTATAATTCCGTTCCTCTGTGAAAACTCTTTTCCTCAGAAAAGGCTTGAGATATCGAGTTGAAATTAATATCGTATACTAAGGCCTATAGCCTTACATTGCTGTAACAAAAGTAATTTTTTTTAGGTTTACGCATCTAAAATATATAGTTCCTTAAAACTGTCATCTTTTTATTTATACACTAATCTTAATAACGGATAATACAAACCTGTCTTCCTGTACTTCCGGTCAACTACATATTGAAAACGGCATAATCGGAGGTGTTACATTTCAAATAATCATCAGTTTTCTACCTTCAGACAAAAATGTTCTATCCTGGCTTCAAACAAAGAATTAGCCTATAAAATCCTAGATTTTACAGCAAAGATATCATTATCACGACAAAAATAATTTTTCGTAGAAAATATTTTATAACCGTGATTATTATCATACATTAATTTCGTAAAACACTTTATCAATGTTCGAGATCGCAATATACACACTTCGTATAAAGTCCAATAGGATTAATGTTACCAATTATTGAAATTGAAAACAATTTTGGTCACTTTCAGTTTTATTATCAATAAAATCGATACGCTCTGTTATATTTCCCGTTTACAATCCGCCACACGGCCGCATATCGCACTATCCCACATTCTCGTTATTAGTTCCACTTATTAAAGTGTATTTACATCCGCCAACTCTATCTTCGAACGAAAGTCACTAACGAACCGGTCCATCGGACGGTTGAAACTTTGATTTCATTATTAAATTGTCTCGACTCGATTAAAAAGCAACAGCCATCAAATGCCAATATCGAGATGAACCATTTCTCCGAACGCCGGCGAGTGTCTTCAAGCCATATATGGAAGTGGAAACGACACGTACTCGAGTAAAAGAAATATGCAAATTAGGCGTTTGCATCGTGTCGCTTCCCATTTTGCTGTAATTGAAAAACTACTTTACGATGTCTCTCATCTTTTTATATCGACGAGGCATCGAGTCGATTGCCATCTTCAGTTCCGCCATTTCCTTTCACCAATTATGATCGCCTGCACGCTTGCAAGGAGAAGTGCCACATTTATATTATTTGTCAATAGACAATTATTTCCCACGGTATGAGATTGACATATCTTGATTTTGCCTTCCGTGCTCGACTCAAAATTCTCATATCTTACTTTTATATAATATATAGACATAATGAAACAGTAAAGGCATAAAGTCATGAGTACATACATAATTTTTAGAAGAATATGTGTTCATGTTAGGTGTGTTCAGATCACAAACGGTTCAACTTATGGAGAAATTGTGTTTAATTGGCCATTTCACTAACGTATTCCTTAAAAGGTAAGAGAGAAAATAATATATTGATCATCAAGCATTCGTCTCTCGTCTGTCTCTAAATTTTATATTTACATATAAATATATATATATATATATTATGTGTGTGTGTGTGTGTGTGTGTGTATATATATATATATATATATATATATATATATATATATATATATAAATCTATATATTAATATATATTGGTACTCGCCTAACCACCAAATTTATGTGAAGTTGTCATTTTCGTATTTACTAAAGTCTTCAAAAGTAAATGATATATTTTAACATGAAATCCAAAGGTCGAAAATGAAAAATAAATGTTAAGTTCAAATATAACTCACACTACGATGGTTCCGTCCAGTTACGTGCTTATAAAAATTTGAACAATAAAGGATACCTTGTATTCCTACTAAACTATTTGACAAAATTCAAAAATGGGTATCAGGGTACTGAAAGTCACGACATGAATAACCGTTGTCTACAAATGTCACCTTCTTCGGTCAGTTATAAAATCTGAACAAATGAAAGTGCAGAGCAGACGAACGACTTTTGTAGGTGGTGAGTAAGCGGCCGACAACTACCGACTTCTATCGGACAAAGTCGGTGGCCCACTTATCGCTCAAGACAAGATGCGTGCGCCGCGAACTAACGTCTGCCTTCTCCGTTAGCGCGTGTTCAGTCGTAGTTGGGTTAGAGTCATTCCAGTGTTTTTGTTTTATAGGATTGGCTTTTGTAGAATGTTTGCGTATCATAAGTTCTATATAATCCTATTGTTACTGGTCGTCTTTCTTGCACGTAACCCAAATGTGTTTTGTAACAGTTGATATATAAAATATAGCTTTTTATTATATTTATTGACACTCACGATTGACGCTCACTCAAGAGAGCTTTATAACGTTATTATGAATAATATTATAAAGTTATCTTTTAACTATACATTTTACTTATTGAATATATAATCCAGATTATTAAATTATTTACATTTCTCGTGCAATAATTTCAACACATAACAGTGTAATTATGAGAAAACTATTTTGGATCTCGTGCGAACCAGGATTGTTTTCAATTGCCTTGAATCACGAAATAATTTTGATAATAAGGTTATGAGTATATCCATAGCTTATTCATCTAATAATCCAGAAAATAGCTCTCGATCGAAATATTTAGATTGAGGAGAAAAGCGGCAATAATCACGCATGATTATTATTTGTTCACCTGAAGATTTAATTAAATTATAAAAAAACTAATTCAAAAATAATTAAACTGACTTCAGAATGTAGATAGATGCCTACATTATTTAAAATAACGAAATAAATAAAAATACGATTAACTAAAAAGCGAGAAATAGCAACTATTATAAACAAAATTAATCCAAAATTAAAATCAAAAATAGATACTAACCTAAGTAGGTATGTTAACATTTTTTTTTGAGGTCGGTGCCAATCAAGGCCTGTTTCTTTTATTTTGTTTTGATATGTACGTTTGACATGCCTCATAGCTGACACCAACCTCAAAAAAAAAATTGATAACGTACTTAAACATTTTGCAATCCTATTATTAATTTTTGGTATACGTAGACAAACATATAAACATACATACATAGACGTAGCCAAACATATAAACATACATACGGTTATGAAATTCTGTACATTTGTTTAGAAGTTTAACAGAACTAACATATATGTTTTGTAGTTCCAGTAATATTATATACATAGGGGTCGAATTGATAACCTGCTTCTTTTTTGAAGTCGGTTAATAAAAAAACTACGCCATTAAGTTTATCGAATTAAAAAACTTAAACGCCCAAATTTCTCTCATATAATATCTTTATATTCTGTTTTAATCTCTTAGATTTCAGATGATACATTTCAGCTTTTGTTCATATACCGTGACTTTTGTTCATAGGCTTTTGTTCATATACCGTGACTTTTTTTCAATTCATATACATTTCGGTTCACTTCTCAGAATTTTATCGACATGCGTCATAACATAGATAAATAAGCTACGGAACGGGGAAAATTATATTACAACATGTCCAATGATTGAAATTTGTAGAAGGCATAAACAATCATTATTTTTATAGAGACTGGCACCAAACAATTTTATTCTTATCATTACCAAAGTGTTAAACATTAAGAAATTACTTTTGTTTGGCATCAATAGCTTATTTGTCTCAAATAATACCAAAATTAAGTTACCTAATCTTTTAAACATTACAAAGGTGGCTAAATTGTATAGTAATTTTTTTTTATCATATAATTATTTAAGTACTATTTTTTTTGCTTCCTCTTAACAGTTATAATTATCCGACGAAGTATATAAATACCATTTTGATTCTTGCGATACCGAGCTACTTTATTAAAACCTTTAAAATGTTGCTCTCGAGTCGATATTGTGCATAAATTCTAAGAATTTTTAAAAAAAAATTATGAGAATAGTTTAAATTTCCAATGAAATTAAAAATAGTTGAGAGATTACGCAAACTCGAGTTACGACAGGGCCCAATTACGGCCCATGTACCTTACCATTAAGCGGCTCATATCAAGTACAACAATCAGCTAACCAACACGTATGAAATGCAATTACGAAATTCTTCAAATTATGAGCTATTCATTATTTATTTAATGGGCATTATTTACCGTAAACACACTGTGCGTAAACAGTATAATATCCGCATAATAAATAAGTATTACAACTCCGAGGCATTTGTTTACAAACAAAGAGTTTTTGTGTTAATTGAGGACGTGATAGTGTTCAATAAATGAAAGTACATAATAAAATGTAGTACTAAAACCAGCCAAGTCTAACTGTATGATCCCGTATTATTATTTTAAAAAATATATATAGAACAATATTTACATCATTGTAAAAAATATATGTAGAACAATAAACATTTACATCATTGTAAAAAATATATGTAGAACAATAAACATTTACATCATTGTAAAAAATATATGTAGAACAATAAACATTTACATCATTGTAAAAAATATATGTAGAACAATAAACATTTACATCATTGTAAAAAATATATGTAGAACAATAAACATTTACATCATTGTAAAAAATATATGTAGAACAATATAAATTAAGAAGTGGTTTAAAACCTGAATTGTCTACTATTTTAATTGAACAAATTTTGTATATTTTTGATTTCTGACAAACACTAAGAAAAAAATCAAAAATTATTCGAAAAATTCAAAGCAATTTTTTTTGTGCTTAACAGATAAATTGCGCGAATACCCAAATCACAGAAGTTACAAATTTGTTCTCTTCTAAATACTATTTTCAGTTACAAAAACGTTATTTTTAGGTCTTTTATTTTTTCAATTTATCTCTAATTCGAAAGTTTAAGTTGTAAAGCCTTTCTTAAACTTATTCTGAGAAAATTTTTCGCAAAGATACAGTCATAAAAATAATTGTTTTCTTTTTAAATATGGTTTTTATCCCCTAATTATTGACGTGCCGCGCCAAAATATAAAAAATACACATAGAATAAACAGGTTTTTTGTCCGTCCTTTAGTCTGTGTGGCCGTCTATCAAAACATAGATCAAGGGAATATAAATATAGTATCAAACGGAAGTTGATAAAGTAGAAAGTCTAAAAATATAACGTTAATTTACATATCAACAACATTTCATACCCAATCAGTGGTAAATAATATACTTAATTTGCTCTTAACACTTCAACGCAATGACAAATTTATAATTTCATATTATTCAAATTTATCACAATAAATAAACAGACGTCAAACAACACGTTATTTTCGATGGATCAAAAGAGCACCAAGCAATTTATCACCAGATTTATCTCACTAAGCAAGAATCATCCGGTAATAATAGAATGTATGAGAAAATTGTGGAGATTTTCGAGCTAGATTTATCATGAATTGCTCTAACTTTAAAAGACATATGTCTTAAATATCATGCTTGTAATTTTACGATCATATCATCATAGCATATTCGTATAGTTGCTGTTAAATCTTTCATTACTGCGAACATTTGCAAGTGTTTGAATTTTTTACACATTATTAAAAAATTAGGTAATATATAGTCTTAAACTACTTTAAGCAAGTATTATTATTGCTTTCTTTACATTTGCTTGAATAAGCGTGTACAAAAACATTTATCAAATTATTATTTTGGCCACTTAAATGAAATAATTTTTATATTAACTTCATTAAATTTTACGTATTATTAAACATTATTTTACATTTTACACATTTTAAACATTATCACATTATTATTATGGCCACTTAAATGAATGAATTTTCATATTAACTTCATTAAATTTTACACATCATTAAACATTATTTTACATTTTACACATTTTAAACATTATCACATTATTATTATGGCCATTTAAATGAATTAATTTTTATATTAACTTCATTAAATTTTAGAGAAAACAAGAAACCTTTGGAAGATTAGACAACGCTTTCCTTTTCTAAGTGCATTAATTCGAACAAAACCTAAAAGAAGGAAAAATTTAATATGTTTTACAACATCTATAAAATATTCTAAGACATCAAAATATAATACTGCGGAAATATAAAATTGTTCAGTATCGCTAAACTGTTCACTATAGCTCCATGGAATTTGGAAAAGATTAAAATAACAAGAAAAATGTGTAAAAAACATGGAGATCTATTGATTTATTGAATATATTTGGCCTTTTCTAGAAATTCATTATTCACAATTAAATGAAACTACGTGATGTAGTATAGCCCACCTGAAGATGTTGTAATACAACGAAACCTAGGTCGTGGTAAAGAACTTAAGGAAAGTAGAAATAATACTACATCACGTAGTTAATTGTGAATAGAGATCTATGTTGATTTCATATTATTAATAAATATTATTAAAACACGTCTCTATATATTATTTCTCAAAAATGTTTTGGTTGTTACGCCATATCTCCCTAAATACAAAACCAGTGATCAGATCCAGATAACATTTTAAAGATTACCTTCACTGCTAATAACGAAAAATAAAAAACAAGTCAAAATTAATTATTTAATAAATTTTTTTTATTTTTTTTCTCTATCATTTTTCTCAAAAGCGTTTATATTGTAAACTGCGTCATCTATTGACAATCAGTTTAAAACTAACATCAACGTTAGAATCTTTTGATTCAATCGTGTTTTTTCAAATGAAAGAAAGCAATTCCCAATAAAGATAGCCTTCGCCATGATCATAATAAAGCACAAGGTCAGACACTCAAAAGAGCAGGGTTGTATTTACCAGAACTTGTTTTTTTCACATGGTTTTTCATAGATTCAAAGATATTCATGTTTATGTTATAGATACATATGGTCAATGATTCAAATATATTCATGTTTATGTTATAGATACATATAGTCAAAAAGTAAACAATGAACACATTATCACTTCAAATATTGTTTTGTAAACTAGGAAATTTAAAAAAAACGTATCTGAGAAAATCAATATCTGCTTTTTTAATGTTTTACAAGAAAATATGTTGTACATAATCATTACATTTTTATAATGAAACTTTCATTACAACTTTTTAAAAGTAAAACACCTTTCACTTATTTATTTTCACATTATATTACCATTTGATGAGTTACGAATTATTCGTATGGACGAGCTAGTATACATTGATGCAAATATTTTCAGAAAAGATTAGTTTTGTTTTTTTAGACGTACTTTTAAGAAACAGAATCTGTTAATAGGAATGAATTAAAAAACCGGATATAAACAAACCATATAAATTTTGATACTTCAAAATTTACGAAACAGGAAGTCTTTTAATTGATTTATCTTTTACAAAATCTCTGACGAGAAATACGAGGGTGTAAATGAAGCGGATCCCTAATGCCTAATTACACCTAAAGAGAAAAACCAATTATTTTTCATGTGATCATTGCAAATAGTAGAGTGAAAATACAAAAATCATGAAAATTTTTCGCATTTACCTCAAATTATTTAATCGATGTTCACATCCTGACAAAATGGTATTCCACATTCGCAACAAATATTTGGTCCAACGTGACAGTAATTATTTACTTTAATGCACAAATATCATGAACGGATAAGCAAATTTTTTCCTTTGTAATAAGTGAACATTTAAACAGCTAATTTTCATGTTTAACGATAATGTGTAGAACGCTTTTCATCTACAACACTAAATAAAAATTCAGGCCCTAGTTTTGTTTTTCTATAATTACTAATGTATTTTCTTTTACAAATGCGCAAATCGAATGGTGTACCAAAATGCCGAATGGTGTACCAAAATTCTTCAATGTTTCATGAATATTTATAGTGTTACCTTTGACATATTTAAAGCCCATCCTGACCATGTACTACTTGCCACACCTTTCATCTTTCCATAAGTCAGAAATGTGCATAAAAATAATTGACATTTCTTATTTTTATCAAATAGTGAGCCTACCGAAATTTATTGTTTATAGATTGAATTAACTCAATAAAAGAATGTGTCATTACAATCTCACTTCATTATAAAAAGCTTATTTTTCTAAATTGATTAAACTTTTATAAGCGTCAATATGAACCAAAAAAATAATAAAAAATGGGAAAACCAACTTTTTACACATTTTTCTAATTTTATTTTTGGAAATTCCATTATAACAATATAGCAGTCAGGTATACAACCTAACTCTATGAACACCGGACATAAACAACGACCGATTTAAAAAAATAGACCACTCACTCGATTAAACAACTCTTCCATAGTTAAACACCTTACTAAACAAAACAACCATGCTTGATTGCTTTTTTAATTAGTGCATTTCAATTAATACAGCATGACGAACTATTTCCTCGCTATTATTGTTACAATATAAACAGAGGCTCGTATTACTTTTATTTTTTCTTACTATGAGCTCTAGAAGTGCTTCCTATAGTAGTACCTAGTTGTGCATCTATATCTGCGAGTTACTACTTTACATATTTGTTTAAAGATTTAACATGTATCTCATATAATTAACGAAATGTTTGGATATGAAAAGCGATTTGTATAAACCATTAGGTTTTGAAAGAATCTTAAAAAACCAATAAGAAACTACAATAATAAATACGATAAGGCATACATAAATGGCCTTCAAAAGGCATATTTTTCCTACTTTTACTCGGAGGCCTTAAGGTAATTGTCGCGTGACAGTAAGATCCAAAATTGATTATAAAATGTTTTGTTGAAAATTATTATTTCCTTTTTCTTTCAAAATGTTAATATATCATCATTTTACACTGAATTAGTTTTTTAAACAAATCGCTCAATGCGTTTTTTTAAATAAAATTAAAAGTGGGATAAAATTACCACTTGTGTATATCACAAGGTAATTGTCGCGTGACAGTAAGATCCAAAATTGATTATAAAATGTTTTGTTGAAAATTATTATTTCCTTTTTCTTTCAAAATGTTAATATATCATCATTTTACACTGAATTAGTTTTTTAAATAAATCGCTCAATGCGTTTTTTTAAATAAAATTAAAAGTGGGATAAAATTACCACTTGTGTATATCACAAGGTAATTGTCGCGTGACAGTAAGATCCAAAATTGATTATAAAATGTTTTGTTGAAAATTATTATTTCCTTTTTCTTTCAAAATGTTAATATATCATCATTTTACATTGAATTAGTGTTTTAAACAAATCGCTCAATGCGTTTTCTTAAATAAAATTGAAAGTGGGATAAAATTACAACTTGTGTATATCACTATGTATCGATTGTAATGTTAATTGTACAAATTTTATTGTAATGTTAATTGTCCGATTTTTACCGAAACTAAACGACAAATAAGTTTTAAATTTAAAAATAAGTTAGATACTTATGGTTTGAATAATATATCAGAAATTCAGCAAATTTCGTCGACAAGGCGTTTTACGCGACAACTTCCTTAAAACTAGTCAAAGCATTTTGGATTTTACTTGTCGTCTCAATTAGGTGACGATTTATGACTTATAATATTGTAATATTATTATTATGTTCAATATTTTGATTTACCCACATAGGAACTATGTCATAAAATAACATATTCTAATGTAATCATCTTCTTTCCACTATATTTAATCGAAGACTCAATGAAAATTCAAGAAAATTCCTCATGCATTTTCCCAAATATATTTATTTACTTGGCAACTTTAACGTAAAGTGCATATGGCAAACTTATTTTTGCAGGAGTAATCTCTTTCAGCCGACTATAGCAATAAGTTTTCGAAAATTGTCTGTTTGTTGCACATTGGTTGCATGTTGCGATATAAAAAGAAAAAGGAAACTTCAATAAATGATAATAAGAGAAGGTTACTCTTAAACAAGATAAAACATTTGAATGCATGTACTGACTTGAATTAGGATAGAAGAAGGAAATGGTAAGAGATCGGAAGGAGTGTGGTTTACGAGAGCTATGACTTTTTCAGTCGATCCTTGAAAATGTTTATCGAGGATATTTTCCTGGTATCAAGGGCCATTTGATTCCAGTGTTTTGCTACTTAGTAAGTAATTTTTCATAAGAGATAGAAGTATTTTTGGAAAAAATTAGGGTAAACAAGCTTTCAAAACCTAACCGAAAACTGTGAGTATTTAAGTCTTTAAATCTGCCAATGAGATAATTCGAACTTTGAGAATTTCTTAATGTGTTAAAGAAAGCGTTCCGAATTTGAACTCTTTCAACCATTTAAGATGTGACCTATGTTCGGGAATGTGTACTAAACCAAACATACACCGAATGCATAAATTTGAACTTGTTCAAATATTCTTCTCTAACATCAGGATAACATACAGTCAGCAGAGAAAACATAGTCAATTAATTATTGTATGAATATTTGACAAAGGTAGATTTTCATTTTGATTAGAAAAAAATTTTTAAAACGAACTAATATTAATGAAACTACTATTATTTGCTTGGGATTGTTACATTTCCAACCTTGATATATATGGGATTACTGCTTTATTTAGCGCTAGTTGAGATAAATTAGTCCGGTATATTTTTGAAATAAGTCTTTTATTACCAACAATAACAGTTAGTGACTTACTTGGATTGCTTGTGGACCTATTTCGAGGACAGAGCATTCACTGACAAATCGAAGCATGAAATGGTGCCGATTTTGATTAGGCTTCGCTTTTTATATAGTCTTTACTTAATAATAATAGAACGTAATCAAAGATATATTCTCTTATTAATTACTCTACTAATGAGTAAACACAAGATATCCTTGAGTAATGTTCAATAATGCCATCTCTGCGATATTCGTCTTTATTGTTCACTCGTATTGTTCGCCTAATGTTTTGATTTTATATAGTCTTTACCTACAATTACTCTACTAATTGTATTAATAACAGAATATAATCAAGGATATATTCTGTTATTAATTACTCTACTAATGAGTAAACACAAGATATCCTTGAGTAATGTTCAATAATGCCATCTCTGCGATATTCGTCTTTATTGTTCACTCGTATTGTTCGCCTAATGCTTTGATTTTATATAGTCTTTACCTACAATTACTCTACTAATTGTATTAATAACAGAATATAATCAAGGATATATTCTGTTATTAATTACTCTACTAATGAGTAAACACAAGATATCCTTGAGTAATGTTCAATAATGCCATCTCTGCGATATTCGTCTTTATTGTTCACTCGTATTGTTCGCTCAATGTTTTAACAGTTTGAATTTTCTTGTTAGTATAGATGTAATAATACTGATCTAGACTCAGCAAATAAATCTACTTTATGTGTACAAATGAATGCAACAGAGTGAATGAAGCAAAGGGGAAGGATAAACAAATTAATAAATCTTCCCCATGTAGGGAAACATTGATTATATTATTTTAATATTTTGCCACATATTCATTGAAAATTCTTATGCACATCAGTCTAGAATTGCAGAAGCTATGAGAATGTGACATACGGACGGACGGACGGACGAACTTAACGGAGTTTGAAGAGCTCTTTATTTTTCTGTGAAAACTTAAACACGAAACATTCTCAACAATCCAGTGCACAAATTTTTTTCTTTTCACAAAAGAAAAAGAAATTCCTTAATTAAAACAATAGCTCTTGAGCTACAAAAATAATTTAGCTGCATACTTGCTTCCTTAGCTTAATTACATACTTGCTTAAATACATACCTTTATAGTATGTGAATTAAAGGAAATATATAACAGATTACAAATCCAAAACAACTGAATGTAGCCATCATTAAAACTCCATCCATTATAGACTTTCCTAACCAGAGACTAAGAAAAATTTCCTATTACTGACGCTCAGATATAATGGTTACGTCATATTCAAATTTAGAATTAATAGTTTATATTTCAAATTACCTAATACAAAGTGTTTACCGCTGCGCGCCTGTAATGCTCGCTTCTATGCTTTAGCGGACAATACCTTGCGGTTAGCGATGGACGGTGTTGCCAATAAGTAACGATATTAAAGAGTAGCTTTAATTTGTTTTCTATCATAAATATATCAATAAATAACGAATAAAGTATGTGCAAAAATAATAACCATTTTGTTGCCTGTATGCAAAATTTTATGGAAAAGTTGTTAGAAAAGTGAGAGTGTTTTGAGGGCTCCCCAACTTGTTTTGTTGAATTATAGTACATTAAATTTTGCCCTCAGGTTCACCCCTATGGATTATCGATTAAGGCGGCAGAATTTAAATGCAATTTTTGAGCTCTTAAACACTTAAAGAGTATAGTTTAAATAGACTTTACCACATCCGTTTTTAGTTTCATCCCACAAGTAATACGTTACTTCTCGAGTTAAAAAGTAACCTAATGATGAATGACCGAATGATGAACTATGTGAATACCAAGTTTTATGAAAATATCATGTGTGTCGAGTAACAAAAAACCAAACACAATTTTCGTGGTATCACTACTCGACTTTATTCAATCACGAGCTCTATACACAAGCCAAATTCGGTAGTGATTTGTTGCACTTTTATATAAGTAACAAAGAAAATATCTTTTATTTTTATAACTTTAGTAACTTGAGAATTGCCACGAATTTTTTTTCGATAATAAAATCAGAAGATATATAAATAAACAGTTACATCCAATAAATTATTCAAAATCAATAGCCTTAAAAAACTTAACCAAAAGCTTGGTCACATTTAATTGTCTTTAACTGTTGTTTCCTGATGTCAAAATTTGCTTACAATATGTCGAAAAGAAACTAAATATATAGCAAAACATTCAGCCTATAAAATGACCTTCAATTTATTAAATATTCGAGTTATTTTTAAAACGAAGAAGTAAAAATTAATTCCTGAAAAAGAAAAAAAAACAACGCTTAATAAAAAAGTATCTGCTTACGAAAAACATTACCTATTCTAACATTATATTCTATAAAACGAAAAAAATTTAAAATTAATTTAGTCTAATTTAATTTTTCTAGATGATCGTTTAAATTACATTAGGCTAAGATAAAAAATTTCAGGTCAATCATTGTTGCCGTATTCTGTTTCTCTTAAGTGGTTGAAAAATTATTTAAAAATGACGTATGATGTACGAAAATAAACTATTTTGCGTACCTTATAGCACTTATAAAGTATAATACGGGTGCCAATCCTAAAGTATTATCCTTGTTTTTATACACGTGTATTTGTGATCTAACTTCCATTTAAAGACGTCAAAAATATATCAATGTTAATACTCTCAAATATGTAAGCAGATAACTGTTAATTTAGTACTTTAAAACAAACGTTACTATAATAACAAATTTTAGCAATAAATGCTAACTTTCATTTCGTAACACATTACAAGAAAAAAATTATTAACTCTATTATAAAAACATTTGAAGCAAAAAAGCAGACAACAGGATAACTAAATAAGACAGGTTTTTTTACTAGACTAATGATGTTAATACTCGAATCGCTACGATAGAACTTATCTAATTTAAATGTGCTAATTAAATGAATAATTTACTTCGAAACGCTCTTATCAGAACAAAATCTTCAAAATTAGACTTTACAAAGTTAGAGTATAATATAAAGTTGGCTGCTAATAAACCCATCACTTTTTTCATGACCTCTAGTATGATATATTAAGAATAAGGCGTTAGATCTTCTTTTCGGTTAGCAATTGAATTTCTACGAGTAAGGAACAAAGAAATCATGACGAGAACTTAGAATATTCTCGCTTTATGAATTTCATTAAAGACGAAAAGCGAGCGAAGCAACAGCACTATATGCACACAAATGAGTGAAGTTGTACTTTCCTATGATACAGCCATGTATTTATTCCAGAGTTACACATATTTAGAAAAATTAAAAGGTCATATTTAAACAGATCTCAGACTAAGTTAGTTATCTGACAGAACTTCTCTTATGCTCTCATACTGCAATAAAAAACATATTTTTAGAAAGAAATGGACATATTTTGTTTGGCTACCACGTAAGCTTACAATGATAAACTGAAGTAAAGCTATGACACAGCTATGATTCCAGAGTTACACATATTTAGGAATACTAACTTATTGAAACAGATCTCAGGCTAAATTAGCGTCATCTGGCAGAACTTCTCTTATGTTCTCATACTGTAATAAAAACATATTTTTAGAAAAAAATAGACATATTTTGTTTGGCTACCACATAAGCTTACACTGATAAACTGAAGTAAAGAAGTCGGCAACTGATACACTTATGAAATGGTAGATTCATTAATTGCCGACCTAAGACAATCGACAAAAAATATGACAGTGACAATAACTCACATATATATATATATATATATATATATATATATATACATATATATATATATACATATATATATATATATATATGTATATATAATATATTTACTCTTAACCAATCATTTACGTATCACTTTACTTTATATATGATCTAATATTTATCATAGACTTAAAAAACGTCACTTAATAACAAATTATTACAACTATAGGTTTGCATATGTACGTTTTCTAGAATACTCCTGAAGGAGTAGTTGGCAACACTGCTGCCCACAGTGAAAGGTACCGTGACGCGTGCGCACATATGCGCGACTCTTTCAGCTGTAACTGCTCGTCCAATGACCGTCACGTTGTCCTCCTTTAGACCGGCTAATGCCCAACGTGGAAATGACGTTTTAATGGGCTCATCAATTATAATAAGTGAACTGTCAGACCGAGCTCAAGGGCTTGGTCTTGACTAAGTGTTTTGCTTATGTTTTACGATACGCTCGGCGCCTTCCGGTATATGAGTGTGAAAAGGTACATTCACCCATACTATACGTTAATTAATTTTCATAATTAATTAAAACTCAATGGCTCACCTTTTCTTTCGTTCTGTTGGATATCTTCAACATTGTGGTAGGTAGCTATTATGCGGAAAGCTTTTGAAAACATACTCGGCGTCTAGTTCAGTGACCGACATCACTTGTTAGACCTCATGTTCGCTGATGACATCGCTATCACTTCCGATCATGACACTTGAACCAGCGACATCCTAAATAGCATCACTAAAAATGAAAATCAATGCTGATAAGACAAAGATACTGATGACAGACGGATCACAAGTCTTCGTTCTCTCGACGGCTGGCGGTTTGAACGAGTATTTCGGATTGCTGGAGAAGGCCCCAGGAGAAGCAAATGGCCTCCTCTGCTGGTATTCATACCTGAATAAGATAGACATTCGCCGCGTTCGCCTCGCGCAAATGGCATCTGTGGAGAAAAAGTAACATCGCCACTCCAGCTAACATTCGCCTCTTTTGGGCACACATCTCACCAGTCCTTCTCTACAGCTCAAAATTTAAAATGAAGTTTTTAAAACCTTCATTTTAAACCGTTATAATACAACATTTAAATTACCGTAATAACCAAACGGTTCGAAACAACAAATAAAGTCAAAGCTACAAGCAAGGAAACGGGTTCAATCCCAATTCTGACTAAATAATAATTTTTCAACATCTGCATTTGGGTACCATCAATAGGCCACAATTCCTTTAAGCACTTGGCACAGGCACAAACTTGTCGTTGTCACGGATCGTTTTGTAGAATTATAGAGACTATAAAAGGCTTCCATTTACGTCTGAGCCACCCACAACGAAACACGACAAACTAAATGGATGCCCATTTTTGTCCAATTGCTATTTGCTGGCAAAATTGAGATATAAATAATTCATTGTCACCACCTACTTGCTGGATTTTCCTTGAAATTGGTACAAAAATAGCTTCAACAAAATAAAGAGGTTTATATTTTTGTATATATATGGTATATGTATTATTATATATTTTGTATATATATGGTATATTTTGTATAATATATGGTATATGTAAAAATGATAGCGAAGTTCAGAAAGATTAAACCAGTAAACAAAATCGATATTCACTTTGAACTGAAGTGTGATTCAGAGGTGATAATGATAAAAGGGATAAATAGATGGATTGGTGTATTTATAAATGAAGGGTCTAAAGGCCATAAGAAAACAAATCATAGAATAGACTTCTGATATCGATTGGTCTATTTAAACTGTCTAACGTAAAGAAAAGAAGTAGATGTATGAGGAGATGACCCTAATTATGGATTTAATTTTACATGATTTCTAATCTGCTTTCAGGTATATGGTCCTGGCTTCTGAAATTTAAAACATGGGCACAGATTATAATTTTTAAGAACATTCTTAGCGTACTATCTTTTAAGATCATCCGAATAGAACGTATCTTCAAAGTTGGGTAAGGGCAGTAACAAACAGAAGGTTCCAGAGATAGAAAGAAAATTAGACGGGAATAGAAAGGTGCAAAATTTCACAGAGATTTAGTTTCAATAATGTTGTACGTTTCTAAAATTCTGAAAAACACCTTATATTAAAAGCTCTTAAAATTTAATAAAACAGGTACTAAGAAGCGTTATCGATGACAATTTATCGATTTTAAACCTGTTACGAAACAGAAATGTCCAATAATCATGATATCTCTGAGAAAATACCAAGCGATTTTCTTTCCCAACAATACTCGACCACACCTCACAAAATCGGTTAAAGATACGTAATTGGCATTTCAAGTGCTTCTTTTGAAGTACCAATAACTTATTGGAACTTTAATACGAGGTTTATCTCGCGTATTCACTACATTCCTTCAAACTATCATTTATTTCGATCAATGCAACATAATCTTGATGAACAACTCTTTGAACATGAAGAAATAAAAAAGTCTATAAATGGATTGCTTCGAAGAATGAACCATTAAGGAATTTATTAATTTTTTCGCTAATTTTTTTTAACATAATTTATTGTATTATATACAAAATTGTTTTGATTTGTTGGTTTTTGAACTTATCGGAATAACATCGTTGTTGTGGGAAAATGAATTTGTTTTACTTATCTCTCGGATGCAATGACGTAAATATTTATATTTACATTGTTATTTTTATAAAATTATTGAACTATACACAAACAAAAAAATTACAACAATGAAACTAAAACTAAGATAATGAGTATACAATTGTACTATTTCACTTTATCTCATTATTATCTCATTAAGATAATGAGATAATACAAATTGTACTATTTCACACCGAACCCTAAAGAGAAAATGAAACAAAATATACTATCGTGATATTTTCTCTGCAATTTTTAGGATTCTCGAGTGGAAGAGCCCTTATAACTTCGTCAAGTCCATCTATCAGTCACAGAGTTTCTACAGTTTTAAACATACGTACATAAAATTTTCCAAGTGAATAGTTTCATATCTCCATATATATCCTACTTTTTTCTTTCGTTTTCGAATCCCTTCTGTGAAATATTAAGCGTTGAATAACGGTTGAGAATACAAAAAAATAAACGGGAAGTACATTTAAAAATACGAAAAAATAAACAGAAAGTCGCAATTATATTCATGAAAACGTCAGTCGTGTATACATGGTTGTATATTGATTTTTACGGCTATTGATTTTTTGTCAGTGCCCGACGTTTTTAGTGTAATTATCTTTTAAATTTTATGCTCTACACATTTTGACTTTACGCTTATATACAGTAGTTTTAAGAAAATTGACAAATTTTCAAACTTTCCCGATTTTCTTAAAATCCTTTCGAATTTGTTTGAATTTTCGAGATACTCCCTTAATACTTTATCTACCTTACTACTTATCTATTTATCATTAGGATGAATATACTCCCTTAATACTTTATCTACTCGAATAATTTAATTAGATAAATGAACTCATATGGGCACGTGTCGTATCCGTAAACTATGCGCACACTCAATTCGCTTTGTCGGAGCCATAACAAACTTTTATCCTTCCACTTTAAAACAACACAAGACGGCGGCGATATAAATATTTTTAGCCGAGTTATTGAAGTTCGCAATTACTTCGAACAAAACTGTCGGTCATTTGGGCGCGATTCCCTCTCCACATTTAGCACCGATTCTGAAGACGTTTTCGCGACAAAAATTCTGGACACTAACAGTTGATTTTACTTTTAAAATAAAATTATTTTGTTTACTTACAAATATAAAAAATATAAACCGCTACAAAACCCTACTTTAAGCGTATTTCGACGTATATTTGGCCGGTTTACTTTTAATATATTTTTAAGCTGCAGATCCATACCTGCTAAGTACAGAAAACAAATTTAAATCAAGGTTGGGAATTCAATAAAATTAATATTACTTAAGGCTATTTAAACCAATTACTTAAATAGCCCATTACTAATTCCCAATTGAGATCTAAGTTTTCTCGACGTACAACTTAATGATCCTATGTTCGTCCCGTAAAAGGCTAGCAGCGCCGCATTACCTATATCTCGCCCCAGGATACATTCGCACGGTTCGCACGGACGTCGAATGTATATTGGCAAGGAGGGGCATAGTGTTTAAGTAATGTAATTTTCTCATTGCGAGTCGCGGCGAGGCCTGGCGCGCTTCATTTATCGCGCTGACCCAAATCGATTTGCTTAACCCGCTTGGGTTTACGCCGGCTTCGTGGAACAAAAGGGTACGTGTTTACTAGATAGCTGCGTAGTCCAGTCAACCGTTCGCTTACTCCCTAACGAAGCAACTATACAACGGCAATAGCAATTCCGTGGCTAGCAGACTCACAATTACAACGCAAAGACTTCTATACAAATATGTATGCATGTACAGAAAGTTATATCGCGACTAGTGATGAACACGTGCCCGAGTATTTATTTACCCAGCCGTGGATAAATAGTCGATACGTACTCAACAAATTAGATATTTGAAATCAACATTTTTTTAATAACTCTTTCACATTATAATGTCGAAAACGTAAAATTTGGAATGTATATTTATCGATTAATTTACGATATTTTTTCATAAACGTAGAATACTACTTCTACTAATGTAGCTTTCAATTTTAAGTATATTTATTATTTATCAAGTATATTTACTACGTTATTATGAAGTTGGATATTGTTATTTAAAATGGCTTACGACAAACACAGTGGGTACCGTTGCAGATTTGTACATTTTACAACGTATGACAACAATTTTTGTCCGCTCTTCTTGTTACCTCTTTCGAACTATGAATTTTAAGATGAAATTTATTTCATATTATAAGCAAGCATGAGTTTTAACTGTAGTGACAAAATTCGGCACGTTTCAGGGCTGGGCCAATAAGATACAAGTAAGAGGTCACTTGCGTTATTTGCGTTATTATTTACAACATACAATCAAAGTTTTTGCAACCTTATCACCTCTTTCGAACTATGGATTTCAAGATGAAATTTCTTTCATAAGACAAGCACGCATGAGTTTTAATTGTAGTGACAAAATTCGGCACGTTTCAGGGCTAGGCCAATAAGATACAAGTAAGAGGTCACTTGCGCTATTTGCATTGTTATTTAGTTGTTGCGAGTCATCGTGATAAATAAGACGCTGGGATATTAGCTTTGAGATAAATATCATTTAGGTATGTATTTTTAATGAGCTTAATTTTAAGAATTATAACTTAAATAAAAACCCTAAAATATTAAATATATATTTTTGTAAAGTTCACAAAAACTTAGAAAAATTGTAGTCGATACTTTTAGTTAAGTACTTGAATAAAACAATATTTTAATGGATTAAAGTCACGTGTTTTATAATTTCAACCTGATGAAATTTGGCACGTTTCAGGGTTGGACCAATAAGATATAAGTAAGAGGTCACTTGCCTTATTTGCATTGTTATTTAGTTGTTGTGAGTCATCGTGATAAGTAAGACATTGCGATATTAGTTTTGAGATAAATATCATTTACGTATGTATTTTTTAATTTTTAATAAAAACTATAAAATATTATATATATATATATATATATATATATATATATATATTTATTTATAAAGTTTACAAAAACTTAAATAATTGTAGTCGAATCTTTTGGTTAAGTACTTGAAAAAAACAAACTTTTAACGTATTAAAATCACGTATTTTATAATTTCAACTATATCACTGGACTTTTTCTACTTTAGCCTCCCTGCGACGACGTTTTTTCTATAAATATGTCGAAAAGTCGAGAAATAAATATCAAAATAAATACTTGACTGTACTCCTTTCAAAATTAGTTTTGTTCATATGTTCATTTGAATGTAAATTTCACGTATGTGTAAGGTACTCGTATATACGTAAAAGTCGAGGATTTATCGTTACGTGAAAATAAACTTAAAAAAAAACTAAAATACTTAAACTTTTGAACTTCTTGACTAATTCATAAAACCGAGCACGTAAAAACATTAGGTAGGTAACTGATATTTACATCAAAACCAATATAAAAATGTCCTAATTTCTACAACAAATGAATTACAATGCATAGCGCAAGTAGAGTTGCGACCCGCCCTCTTTTCCCCGAAAATTGTCCTCTTTTTCAAAGAGCTGCCCATGGATTTTTTAAAGTGTCTTGGCGGGGTCTGAATTAACACAATGGGGCTAACAGTGGGCTAACAGTTTTCTATTATTTCCGCATTATTTTAATCCATGGGTTAACGAAACAAATTAACGATAATCAGAAACTATATTCTAAATTGTTAAGAATAAATATAAATTTACAATTTGCGAGAAATTTTGAAACGTGTAAGAGCTTTGAAATTTTATTTTAGGGTAGACTGGGTATGGCTATGACATTTTTCATTTGATTGTCCATAATTTTGACAGTATGCCAGTTAGCTGGAGGGTAGATATTTGTCTATGCACAAATACTAAAATTTTATCCCTAATCTCAATAGTTAAATCACAGGAGCAAATTTAAAAAAAAAGAAAAACTGTTCACAAAAAACATCCGACCCCAACCCCGTGTACAAATTGAAACATATATATATATATATATATATATATATATATATATGTGTGTATATATATATATATATATGTATATATATATATATATATATATATAAATATATATACATTCATACTACTTAGTTTCATTTCTAAACAGACTTATCACAGACAGGACAAAAATAATGGCGACTACCATCTGTGCTCTCTAAGTGGGACCAGATTCGACATTTTCCTTGGCATTGGATCCGTTTTTCATCAGGCCTACTTCTAAAGTATGTGCCTACACAAACCAAACAGAAAAACTCCTTTTTATCCGATGACGGTGGTGGTGTAGTCCTTTTCTTTGCTTTTCTCTTTTGGATCAGTAAGATTCTTTACATGCTTAGCCTTCAACAGTTTTTCTTTTTCTTCATATTCTTGCTAGAAGGCCTCTTTTTCATGCGTGTCTGTATAAATGGTCGACTTTTTGGTTCCGAAACCTCTTGTTTTTCCCTGAGGAACCTTCATTTGGGGCCCAACATTTTCAGACTTAAAAACAGCTTTCGTGGCTGAGGATGTTATAGTTGGCTGAACATTACTCGGATTTGGAATTGATGATTCGCCCCATAATAAAGATGAAAGTACTGGTGTATCACCGTTAGCTCCAGGATTATTCTCTCTCATTTTCAGAAATTCACTTGCACCATCTATATCTATAGATGGTGCAAGTGAATTTCTTGTCACAGAAGTGGCGGTATTTCATCGTTAACTGCAGTATTCTTCTCTTCGGTATCAGTATTTGCTCTGTCCGTTAAAAAGATGGTGCAAACTCAATTTCTTGGAAAATATTACAATTAAACGGATAAATACCAGTTTTGCAAAAACGAGCCTGAATGTTCGGTTGTGTTAAAGCCAGAGGTATAGAAGTTTTGATAAACCTTGGTATGTTGTACGTAGTCGTTTTTTCCAGCGTGAATTCGCATCCATCCGTCACAAGTAGTATTTATGGCTTTTTTAAAAGTTTGAAGACCAACCGTTCTAAAGACTTTCTAAGGGTATAGTAGGAATGAAAGAATTTTGTGTCAAAGTGACTCCATTTTCTTAACAAAACTCCAATGTATTTACATGAATGTATGAGGAATGGTTATCCAGAACTAGTGACACTATATGCGTTGGAGAAGCGTTAAAGTATTTCTTAATATGATCGAGTAATACCTGCTATTCGTCCTCAGGGGTTTCCTGTCCAAATTAGTCCTACTGTCCCGTCCTTAACAAAATGATCGCGATAACGAACCCATGGAAATATAAATAAGGGAGGAATAGTATTGTCCAACGCATTTACTGCAAGGGCAAACGTAACTAATGACCCTCGTTCAGTTGAAGTAAGTCGGTGAAGTCTTGCTAATACTTTATCAGATTTTTACACAATGTGGAAGCTTTTTACGATAATTTACAAGTTGTTGTGGACATACATACCTATGAGTGTTTATGTCCTCAACAACTAGTAAATTATCATAAATATATATATATATATATATATATATATATATATATATATATATATATATATATATATAAATCCTGGGTCTCATGGGCGTGTATGTCCACAACAACTTGTAAATTATCACTATAAGCTTCCACATTGTGTTTGTTAAAGCTTGTTGCTCAACAAACACAATGTAATGTTCGTCTCAGCTACTGCTTGAGGAGCACGAGCAGACAGTGAAGGATTTCTATTCATGAATGATCGAAACCATTCTTCACCAGACATTTTCAAGCCAAGTCTCTCTTTCGATCTCCCCCCTTTTTTTTCTCGGCACCTAAAAGCAAAAAAAATTGTTTTACTTATGTCACAACCGTACCCAGAAAAAATGTCACAACCATACCCACCTCCTTCTTTCATAAAAACTGTCGCCACGATAAAACAAAAAAATCGACGCACAATGTAATAACCGTTATTTAACTACTAATATTTAAATTAAATATTGGACATAGGCTTGTTAATCTATCTGTACACACACAACTGTAATTATTAAAAAAAATCCAAAAAAATACTTCTTAATTTCCATCATTAAAATGTAATGTAGGCCCCTGGTGGTGTTAATATCGGACAATGGCTGACGAAACACATTCAGACAGACAGACCGCCCCTCTTTCCTCTTGCAATCTCCCCAGTGTTCCTTATAGTTTCGCTAATATGACCCATGTCATCATAACCTGACACAGCCATACCCAGTCTACTTACTGATGATATCATGTTTAAATTTTATTGTTGTAAGTTTTACCTATTGATTTAAATTTCAAAATTTAAATTAATTATGTAGATTAGAAATGAATTTATTGTCATTGTTTATGCAATAGATGAATCATTATAGTGGTTTAATGTGTAATAAATATATCTAATAAAATTGTAACAGAGTGAATTCTGTATATGGAAATTGTTTAAAAATGGTGATTGATTTAGCGTATAGAATGGCAAAAGAATCCAGATAACTTGTTTTTAAAATTTTTGTCTGTCTGTGAATTTGTACGCTAATCACACAAAATCTATTGATGAAATTTGTAATATCCTAACCTTATTGAGAAGGTGCCAGAGATGGATGATGTATGTGTAATATACAAGTATCAATTATTGATGGTGCATTTGTCATCTCAAAAAAATGGTCTATCAAGGTTCCATATCTATGATACGTTAAAACCGCTACACTCTTTAATAGATATAACTAATTAATAAATAATATAAATGCGATTTTTGTTTTAAAACTATTATACATCCGTGTATATCTTAATATTGAAATATGCTTGATATTGGAACTGTTTCCCAAAAAAAATATGGTGTAACATTCATTTTATAACAAACTATGTGTGCCCCGCTGTTTCACTTGCATATTATTATCATAATTATGCTCTCCCCTCCCCCATCGGTCACTAAAAGGTTCTGCTCCGTTCGCCAAACGATATCAGTCGTCGTGGCCAGGGTACATCAGCAAGAACACGCGGGATGATTAGTCAATAAATAAGACAGTTTCTCTCTATCTTGAACCACTTAAACAGAGTTTCCCGACATCTATTTTATTTAGCACTGCTCTGTCCTTAGCCTATAATCTTCCTCAAAATGTAGACTTTTTGATACGAAAAATATTTTTAAAATCAAATATTATTGCAAATCAACAAACATAAACAAACCTTTCCGTTTTATATATTAGTATAAATTATAATGTTATTTTTAATCTTATCAATAGTTTAGAAAAGTCCAAAAGTAAAAAGACGTTATTTTTGTGATACTCGGTTTGACGGTGAACAACATTAAGTAATTTTAATAAGTAATAATTATAGCAAGCGCCTGTGATTATAAGCTGATTGGATCTGCCTTCGTCCAGTAATGTTTAAAGAAGTTCAAGATTTTTAGAAATTTAGAACAATGTCTAATCGAAATATTAGCAATTTCAACTTCTCAATTTTCGCTATTTTTAGGGTTCCGTACCTCGAAAGAAAGTGAGGATCCCTTATAGGATCACTTCATTGTCCGTCTGTCGGACAGTCAAGACCATTTTTCTCAGGAACGCGTGGAGGTGCCAAGTTGAAATTAATATCAAATACTTAGATCTACTGCCCCTCATAACTGTAAAAAATTAAAATTTCTACATCAACACAATCAATAAGAATCCTAAAATACAGCTACATATATGCCGCATATTTTGACACTCGCAAATAAATAAAAACCTATAGAGTATTTCCCGTTGACCTAGAATGATCATGAAATTTGACAAGAAGCAAGGTCTCAAAAATAAAGGAAATATTCAGAAAATCGTTAATTTAGAGCTATAGCACATAAAAAATATCTTTTTTTTAATATGCATCTGTGAAAGATATAGTAGGCAAAATATTTTCGTTTGAAAAAATTAAAATTTCGTAAATAGTTTAATAGGAATATTATGTACCATTAAAGGTTTATAAATGTCTAAACGTATACGGAAACCACGTAGCGCGAGTTCCACTCTTGCTTGTCAGATAATGTAAACATGCTCATTAAAAAGTATTTTCCCTATCACTTGGGTATTTGACTAATTTGTTTTATTTCGTTAATCATAATTTCAAGGTACAAGCTGATGAAGAGTGAAAATTTTTTTGTAACAATCTTAAAAATTGACCGAGTTATAAAAGTTTAAATATAACTTTTAGAGAAGGACAGCAATACTGTGTTGTGAGGTCATTTTTAATATTACATATTATATTCTACGAGAGGAAAAGAGACAGTGATATAGCCAACTCCATCCGTATCTTCAAATTTCGAAGCTTACAACTGGCTTATTTTTCAAATCAATTTTTGAATTTTTTCAAGACTGGCTTTCAAATAACTTATATTCCACAATATTGTACGAAAAATATCAAAATTTAGGATAAGTCAACTACCGTATTTAATTGGCTTCCCGAACACTACTTTTGAGTCCTAATATCGACAAGAAATTAACGAATTTGCGAACACTTGCAGAATTAGATAAAACGATATCAAGCTATACAAGTTATATAGTTTTTGGAGCTACGTAGCCAAAGAAGTCTTCTTACATATCCGTAAATCTGAACTTCGGCATATCCTTAAATCTATCTGTCACAATTTCACGGTTTCTACATACCTGCATGACATTTTGCAAAAAATACACTTCTTAGGGAAATTTCATTTAATAGGAATTTTTTAATGTACGAGTACCTTATATATAGATGTAGTGTAGAGATAAAAAAAACTTTTATTTGTTATTATTACTTATGTATAAAATGGTTTAAAAAAAATAATTAAAAGAACCACGTCAACATAATTGATATGCAATAATTTTTTTTAACGTACGAGTACCTTATACATAGGTATAGTGTAGAGACAAAAAAAACTTCTATTTATTATTATTACTTATGTATAAAATGGTTAAAAAAAAATAATTAAAAAAACCACGTCAATATAATTGATACCTAATAACAGTTTTTTACGTACGAGTTCCTTATACATAGGTGTAGTGTAGAGACAAAAAAACTTTCATTTATTATTATTACTTATGTATAAAATGGTTTAAAAAAAATAATTAAAAAAACCACGTCAATATAATTGATATGTAATAAATTTTTTTAACGTACGAGTTCCTTATACATAGGTGGTGTAGTGTAGAGACAAAAAAAACTTTTATTTATTATTATTACTTATGTATAAAATGGTTTAAAAAAAATAATTAAAAAAACCACGTCAATATAATTGATGAGTAACACAATTTTTTTAACGTACGAGTACCTTATACATTGGTGTAGTATAGAGACAAAAAAAACTTTTATTTATTATTATTACTTATGTATAAAATGGTTTAAAAAAAATAATTAAAAAAACCACGTCAATATAATTGATACGTAACAACATTTTTTACGTACGAGTACCTTATACATAGGTGTAGTGTAGAGACAAAAAAAAATTTTATTTATTATTATTACTTGTGTATAAAATGGTTTAAAAAAAATAATTAAAAAAACCACGTCAATATAATTGATACGTAACAACATTTTTTACGTCGAGTTCCTTATACATAGGTGTAGTGTAGAGACAAAAAAACTTTCATTTATTATTATTACTTATGTATAAAATGGTTTAAAGAAAATAATTAAAAAAACCACGTCAATATAATTGATATGTGACACAAATTTTTTAACGTACGAGTACCTTATACATTGGTGTAGTATAGACACAAAAAAAACTTTTATTTATTATTATTATTACTTATGTATAAAATGGTTTAAAAAAAATAATTAAAAAAACCCCGTCAATATAATTGAAATATAACAAAATCTTACACATGCGTGTAGTGTAGAGACAAAAAAAATTACTTTTATTTATTATTCCTACTTATGTATGAAATCGTTTAAAAAAAATAATAATAATAAACCACGGTCAATACTCGCCTATAACGTAACCTGCTGCGAGAGGGGTTAAGTCGTAAGAGTCCAGACTGTCCATCTCGTTTGTATCACAGTTCGCTGTTTGCAATTACGCTCAACGCCAATGAAGCAGATTGGACCGCGGCCCGCTCGGCGCTGCCGATTATTTATGGCGCCGAGATACGACCGCGGAGATACGAAAGAGTTATTGATACTTTGAAAATGAATAATTTGAAATTTACTGCACGGGTCAACGAGATGACTTATGTATATATGTATATATGTATATATATATATATATATATATATATATATGTGTGTGTGTGTGTGTGTGTGTGTATATATATATATAGAATCACGATTTTAAAATCAATCGGTTAATGTCCACACTTTCACACGTACAAACTTTTGTCACAATAAAATGTTACAAACGCTCTTAATTCGTTTATTTATTTGTCACAATTATTTTTTACCCACCTCGGTCTAAAATTTTTGAACTAGATTTAGAAGAAGAGCTGGTAATTTACGTCCAGGACTCAACTGGATCAGGTTTCTTACTGTAAACACTGGTACCAATCTAAAAAATTAATTGTATTGTTCCTAATATCGATCACCTTTTGATTAAAGTCGATTGTCTCCATACTCCATACTCGCGCTATACCCTACTTTACTTAACAAATTTATCGACAAGTAAGCCGTACTGCAAAAGGAACGTAGCTAACAAAACAAAAAGATCAACACCAATCCTTTTATTCAGCTACTAATTAAACACGAATGTGAGAGACACTTCCATTACTCAGTGTATATTATCAACATATTTAAATGTATAGGAATAGAGTTTCTATTTCGATTAACACGTTCCAAGCTGGAAAAATTCTAAAAATAATTCTAAAAATCATCACAGTAGGATATTTAGCTATATTTTTTACTACTAGAATAGAATAAGTAATATAACATTAAAAGCTGTTAAAATAAATACATCGTACCTAGGACTTTTCATTAGAAAGTTATAACGACATAAAAACTGACGAACTTTTGGGCGTTTTCACCCCATACAAAACACAACTGGCTTATGAGGTCACTGGCCGGTTATTTAGCATTCATTATAAGGAAGTTTATTAAATATTTTTTTAGTATTTCCTTAAATGTTGCGTTTAAGTTATATATTACATATTATAATTTTATCATTTTTTTTGTGTCGAAAGTAAATTCATAATAATTTTTTCAATTCAATGAACAAACAAATTTACACTTTTTCCAATTTAGAAGTTTCGATTAATTGTTTGTTATATGCATTATTTTTTTCAACACAAGCTTTTCTTAAACCTACTTCTCAGTTTTAAAACATTTTTACAAAAAGTATCGACATCAGTAAAATAATCTATTACGGTACAAATCGATGTACAATGATATATGTCATTTTCAGTAGAGTTGCAACAAATAATATATTTGGCCTTACAACGAATATCGAGTCTTTAGAGAGGATTCTAGCCAAATAGCTGAATATTCAGCAAAAGTATTCGGCTGGGTTTGGTACCTAAATATAAATCAGAAAGTATTCCACGTGTCACTTTAAAACCGTAATTGTGACAAGACTGACCAACCGTACAAAAAGGGTCGAAGCAACATTTTGTTAGAAACTCGACGAAGATAAAAATGAACAAAAACCGCCTGTACATTTTAATTGAATGTCTTATCTTGCTATAAAACACGCAGTGGGGACGGTACGATCTATCTTTGTTTAAATCGAAAGCTTAACCATTAATTCTAAAATCTTCATCTAGGATATTCAACCATGCGACCTAAACAAGACAGAAAATTAAAACCACACACTTATGATCCATAAAGGAAGAGAGCGCCTTGTTTGTGTGGGCTAAATATATATAGTATCGTCACGATCCGGATATTTTCCTACAATGAAAATTACATTTTTCTGTTAATTTTCGTACCAAAATTTGGGAGATCTAAAATACTATGTTTTTGTTTGAAAAGCCTTTAGGAACTTTTCTTCGGATATTTGCATAATAACTTCCGAGATTTTTAAAAAAAATAATACAAAAAACTCAACCCTCTTTCCATATTTATAAAATATAATTAAAAATAAATTATTAATATTATAAATAAACTGTCTTCAAAAGCTATATTTAAACAGATAAAAACATCAAAATATCTTCAAAAGCTAAATTTATTTAAAAAAAAAGTGAAAAACAAATTTATTTGTGTATTAAATAACGACTTCTAGAATAAATAATAATTGTAACTATTAATTCATGGCTGGCAAGATAGGTATTTTTTTTCATTCGTATTTTTCCGTTTTTTTTAAATTTTAATCAAGTTTGTGCCATGTTTCAAATATTACATTTCTATTATCGACAAAAACTATTACGCCACATAATGGAGTATATAAATACACACATAATTCATTACGTCTACCGTGACATTATCACGCTAATTGAATAATAAATTTACTAAATTTGTTTTCAACTTTATGTGAGTGAATCTTGGTGCAATATTTACATAAATTTAAAAAAGTTTACATTAATTATTGAATAAGCATGATAATGTCACGGTAGACGTAATAAATAACATAAAGGAAGCTTTCGTCTCATAAACTTTCTATTTAAATCTGCCTTTCAAAATTAAACGCAATGTTGTTATGAACAATTCATTAATTTGAAGTGAGGACACATAAAAGAAGGTTATGTTACAAATTAATGAAGCTTATACATTTCTACAAAGCTTCGTAATAAAATACATATCTGTCCTTCGTAATAAAATACATATCTGATCTTCGTGTTAAAATCAACGCTGTCCAATTAAATACAGCATTAAACACGGAGCTCAATCTTCTTACTTGAATATTGCAGACAAATATCTCTCTAGCATATGCACAGAAGTCAACAAACCAAGATAGATATGCTTATGCATATAGTGACAGACAGATAGCAGGAAAAAGGTAATCCATCTCTATACATAAATAATGTTAGTATGTTTTAACTTAATTAGTGAGTTAGCTGCTACCACGTAATTATTGTAATTAACGAAGCTAAATAGGAAGTAAACGCATAAGAAATTTACATCTCTAAAATATTTTCCAGTCAGGAGAAAATTCTAACTTTGAAATGAAGCCCTGTTTGAGCTCACAGTACGACACAAACCAATACATTCACGATACTAAACATGCAATCGAAGTGCAATACGCAGCGTACTATTGAATGCAGCTGAACGCGGGAGATACGACGCGTTACCCAATGAAACGGCTATGATGTGAAATTGCTTGCATTTATGCAATCGGTGCCTTATCGGCAAAGGTCAGCTGATGCATTATGCAAGCGCGTGCAACGAGCTAGTGCAGTGCTGAATGACTGATGAATATTAACATTAGTTTACTGGTGAATATGGCGCTTATGACTTCAATGATATAAGAAAAATAAACACCATTTCTACAACGAATCACTTATTTTCGTATTATTAAAGCAAGCTTGCGACAGCTCAGCAAAATGAAACATTATAATTAAAAAAAAACTTTAAAATATCGTTCATCTTTCTCTCCCCTCCTCATCCACTGCTGACTACACGTTTCTAGAGATCTAGAACCATATTTGTCGGTTCCGAGGTTCTCTGCTCCACCTTTATATCCGCAACTTTGGAGAAGTCATCCAAATAACCAGGTGATTATTAGCATTTTATTGTGCTTTTGACCCTCGATCTCCATTCCACATCTTTTTCTCCACCAACTGTCCTCTCTTCGATATTTGTTACCCACCCACATTCACTTGTTCTCAATCTCTTATAGCCAACCATAAAACCCGTCCAGCCCCGCTCGACGAACGGCCGGGAATTGAACCTGGGTATCCGCGGTGTGTCGCGTTGTCAAAGGCCGTATGCCTTGTGGTCAACTCAGCACGCCACGGCGACGACGAGGTTTATATATTCTCTTGTAATTTGTTATTATTTTATTGACTTTAAATATGCGCTACTTTCACATCGAAAATATTTAATAAAGGAAAATTTGATTTGTGTTATATTTTAATCAATACTTCCTTTAAAATTCAAATTACATGCCTTTGAGTTTATACGTGAGAAAGAATAGATTCTTCATATTCAAGATATAACATAGCTTCACTCGCATAAAGCAATTCAAAATGGACGGTGTCCCCACTTTTATTTTATTAATTATTGCCATAAAATAATAACGACGCTTATATTAACAAAAAACATAACCATCTTCGCAATTATATAATAAGAACATTTCCGTGTCTTTACAAAAATTGTGAAAATAATATTCAAAGTTTTTACCGCTAATCACACAATCATTAAAATACAATTTATGAGATAATGAACGGTGATGTGAATATGGGTCTATTGAAAATTGCTAACCATATATATATATATATATATATATATATATATATATATGTGTGTGTGTTATTTAAATTCCTTAGAATGATTTTTAAGTTCAATTTTACATGAACATATGATATTAAGAAAACTCTAGTAAAATACGTCATTAATAAAATTGCCCGCGATCGTCATTGGGGAGTTTGGCCCGAAAAACGAAAAACAATCAAAAATTTACCTGCACGTAAACAGTGAATTATTAACAAAATTGACTTCGATAATATCAACTGACAAATCCATGTACAGTCATATATATCTCACAAAACAGAGTGGAATTTGTTTATTATTGTCGAGACTGCCTGCTTCGCGTTTAGTTTCAACTGTTTTGATGGTGGATTTTTCACGGAATTAATTAACATCACGTTATTTACCATTAAGTGTATCCCGTCGATGATATAATATTATGCAGATTGTAGCCGTTTTCGAATACATCAGATTACTTTTAAAAAATATATTGGAGCGTTTTCAAGTTTTTTTTAAATCTCACAAAAGGTAAGTTAGTGAATGCTAAACTTTAAAATGTTTGAAGTAAAACGGCACTTTATTTTTCATCACGTAACACAAATGAGTTAAGTTTATTTATTTTGATATTAATAATAATAATTAATATTAATAATTACAAACCTTGAAATTAATTTAATTAATTCACAAATAATAAGGCAAATTAGTTTAACATAACCATTCGAAATGTCATTCCAGCTTAACCCTCCCTTCGCCATTGTATAAAAATTATTTAACACCAATAATGACACATTTTTGGTGACTTGCGAATCTCGACTATGTTGATTATTAATTGAAAGTAATAAATCATTTTTGTCATAATTTAAATTTTTTATTCTGATCTTAAATAACTTTGCTGTGTGTATTAGGAATTTTGTAATTATTTTAAATAAAATATATATTATTTCGAGTATTATGAATATTACAATATTATATGCACAATGCAATTAGATATCTATGTATATAACATTTCAATTTATTTGCAATTCCTAGTTTATTTAGATGAATGTTATCGAAATAAACTTTTACAAAATTTTAACAACATTTTTTTTAACAAAATTTAACTTTTACAAAATTTTATTTATTCGATATTTTTTTTAAACATCGAATAAAAGGTTTACATTATGTTGTGTTTCAATTATTTATTTTAAAAAATTATTTCATTTAATATAGAAGGAATAATTCTTAATGTTTTTAATTGTTTCTTATAAAACAACATTATAAATAAAAATTTTCTCATTAAAATTTCTTCTTGTTTTCTCTTCATTAACATAACAGCATAAAATTATATAATTTAATAAGTGTAAAAATTAAATATACAAAGTAAAGAAGTACGTTGACATTAATACCATAAATATACAGAATTTTCGCTACTTGTAATGCTTAGCACTTACTACAACATTCATTAGTAATTAATATGTCGAAATTTATAAAGATATCCAGCACTATACAGGTGACATTTCAAATACTAAAAAGAATTTACAGTTTTCCAAAAATTATTATTGAATGCACATCTAGACATCATCCCCCAATTGCTATGTAAAATTTCATATCCAAATATTAAGTAATTTTTATATAAAGTGTACCACAAGAATGTACAGATGATTGCATAATGTAGATTACTTCGCTCGCCGTAATAACTTTGCACGTACCAAGGATCTCGTTACTAAGTATGAAAGAATTATTTCAGTCATATTGTATAAAAATCGATGTAAAATTTCTTAAACGATAAAGCAGAAGGTATATTTTAAGAAATTAATATTATAGTAAAATTATAGTAAAAGTACACAAATGAAACTGGCAAAAGTTCATATAGTGTTAGGCCCCGATGTTACGATAATAAAAATAATACACCCCGCTGGCTTTTTACTAAAGCTTTGTAATACGCAGACGCATACACACGTATTAACACACATGCTAACATACAAACGTAGAACGCTCAGACCCGAGCAAGTATTAGATAATGTCTTGTTTCTTTGTCGTGAGGCATTTTCGTTTCATCGAGTTTCAAATCACAACGATTCTAAAGAAGTTTCACTTCAAAATGACACATGCAATATAGAAAAAGTGAAAAAATAAGCAAAATGTTTAACTAAACCGTCTCATTTATCTTAACTAATGAGAAATCTTGTACTTTCTTACGAAAAGTCAGGTTTTGAATATATTTGGCGTTAATTTTGTAGAAATTCATTATTCACAATTAAATGAAACTACGTGATGTAGTATTATTTCTACTTTCTTTAAGTTCATTACCACGAACTATTCGTTATTTCGTTGTATTACAACATCTACAGGTGGGCTATTAATAAAGATCTTTACTTGTAATACAACGAAATCTACGTCGCGGTAAAGAACTTAAAGAAAGTAGAAATAATACTACATCACGTAGTTTCATTTAATTGTGAAAAGTCAGGTTGTATTTCATAATAGTTTGTAAATGTTATTTCTACGGATCTCTTCAAACTAGTGAGATAAAACAAAAAGCAGATTGTACCCCATTGCATCCTCCATCTACAAATGTACCATATTTATCCATGAAACTCAGGGCCTCGACAGGGTCATAGAAAAAATCACATAAAAAAGAAGAGAGCGAGTCAATGTCAGCAAGGGGCAAGCGAGTCAATGTCAATAAACAGTTTATATTTACATGAATTTATGTAGTGGCTACACGATAAAAAAACGAATGTACGATAAAAAAACGGATTATTTTTGAATTGTTGAATCACTGAATTGTTTGCTGTTTTATATTCTAAAAAAACCAGTTTTTTTTAAATTATTTTCAATTTCTGTAATGTCAGGCCCATTTTCGCCAGTCTCTTTTGCATTTTGTGGTTGTCAATACTTTGTGATGCGTACTGCGGAAGAGTTGCCTCAGTGAAAGTTTGATGATACGAGAAATAAATAAAAGTAATAAAAAAAACTTTTTAAAAAACAACAACATAATGTTAGCAAAAAATACGCTCACAATTTATACTCGTACTTCCAATGCATATAATTAACTACAAAAATATAAATCTTTAATCTTTCCTCAGCTTTCGTTTGAAGGCAACTAAAACAACTTTCGAAAATGTCTAATTACGTAAAGTAACAAGTTTCTGCTTCTACTAGGACGCTGTTTGCAGGAAGGAACACTCGGCGTCTGTCGTAAAACTAATAAACATTTATTAACGTAACAATTAATTTAACCGGACTGATAATAATCTGGTCGAAACATGAAATAAACAGGTAATAGTAGATTGTTAAATAAGACTTAAATAAAAATTAATTAGATAATCGACTAACACTTTCCCTGTCATAAACAAAACGTTTCTTTTTATACTTTTATTATGTTGTGTTAAAAATATAATTAAGAAGCTAGTCTTACTAACAGGCAAAAATCCACATACAACGAATTTAACTCGAGTTAAGAAACATTAATTTATAAGGTTCCGTACCTCAAAAGGAAAAAAGGAACTCTTAGAGGATCACTTCGTTGTTCGCCTATCTGTCTGTCTATCAAGACGTCATTCCTTAGGAAGGCGTAGTGGTATCAAATTAAAATTTATTGCTTAGGTCTAAGGTTCCTTAGAACAGCAAAAAAATCAAAACTCTAAGTCAACACACAACGCACACATTTATACCACACATTTTGATACTCGCAAATAAATTAAAACTTAAATGGTACTTCCCGTGAACTAGAATCATGAAATTTGGTAAAAATCCAGGTCTCATAGCATAAGGAAAGGAAAAAGTGTAAAAAAATTCTTTTATTTTTTTATAGTTATATAACATAAAAATAATTTTTTTTTTAAATTTTATTTAAATTCCGTTCTAAAAAATTAAAATTTAGTAAATAGTTTAGTGAGAATATTATGTACCATTACATGATTATAAATGCTTAATGTGTACGGAACGCTCGCAGTGCGAGTTCCACTCGTGCTTGACAAGTTTTTTGTAAAGAATATACTTTAAATTATTATACAGGTCTTTCACTCACGTGAATGAGAACACCTTCTTTTCTTCACGAGTACAAAAGTTCCCAACGATCTCGATCGCATGCTTCCTCCAGCTTTCTCTATCAAAAGCTGCATTTCTCTGTACTTTCACTCATATGGTGGGCAAATCCTTCTCAGGGTCATTAACCATCGAGTTTATGGTCTACTTCTAGCCAAAATTTCGTTAAGTTTTTCGAAAGTCTGAATTTTGACTGGATAGTAATTTGGCCTTCTCTACAGGTGACCTAACTATCTGAGTTGGTTACTACGGATGATTTACGTGATTTGTAAAGCTCTGTATAACCTATAACGTTCGAAATTATGTCTGTATCTGGACTGTCTATCCGGCACTAGCCCAAAAAACGAACGTAAACTAACCTAACGTAACTATAACAAATTAATTTGTCATATCTTCTCGATCTCATGAAATTATAGTTTAATGACCATGTACTTCAGTTGACTTTCAGAATTTAATGCAGAGTTCGAATTATGAAAAGTCCTAATTCAGTAAAGTACATTACCTATTACCTTCTTAACAATTTTCCATCCTTAGAATATAACTTTATACCCTTTGTTGATACTCTACGTACCTACGGTACTCTACGTACCTAAGTGGTAATTTTGTTTTTATGCAAAAAATTAGTCACAATAATTATTTAATCATAATTTACATATATATGTCTAGATCTTAAGATATCTATAAGTGCGTTCTACTAATAGCTTTAACTTGACAAAACAAACGATGTATTTAAAAAACGCCATCTTGTATCTTTTTGCTTATTTGTACATTACGTTATAACTAGAGAGCATCTCAACAAATAATAATCAAGTTTTTTCTACATATAATTTAATTTTTGCAAATATTTTTGACTACTTTTCGTAACACTAAATAATATATTTAAGGTATTAAAAGATATCATTAAAGACTATTATTAATTTAGATTAAATCGAATTTACGTGAAGAATATAAATAATTTGAAATAGCTTCTGATATACTGTGTGCTAAGAACTCTCTGATTACACTATTTCAGCCTACAGAAAAGAGAAGTACGCCATCATCAAAGCGATAAGACATCATCTAACACCATATTCGGCTTCGAATGTTGATGCGAATATTTTTTCGCCGAAAAAGCTGATTATACTCACACCGGTAATTGAATGGTTTCCTCGAGTTATTTTTTTCATGGAGATTCTGTTTATAACTATGGAACGTTTAAATGTAATTATGATTGATAACATGTTCGAAATAAAAAAAAATTGTGTGTGTCAGCTCCGACGCGCGACTGAAGTTGACTCGTTAAGTACGATTGTCTTGAAATGTATAAAGTAGGTAAAAGAGGATAAATAAACCATATCTTATGATATTGAAAACATACATATACTTTTATTCATATTTATTTGATCTGTATTAATTCTTTATCAACTCGAATGACATCGCCCATAACTGATATTTATGCGTATTGAAAAGGTTTGAAAACCTTACTATTTGTGACATTCCTCGTTTGTAATAATCACAGTACTTTAACATTAATAAACATAAAATGTATATATAATATTACAAATACTTGTATATATAGAACTTGTATCATTATATGTATATACGGAAAGTAACACTAATTAGACATCAGGGATAAATAGCCTTAGCAGTGCTTTAGTTTAGAAAGTTATTAACACTAATTTATTTTTCACATTTGATAAATTACATTTTAATTCTTTTTTAATTTTTTATTAATTTTAAATTAAATTTAGATTTTTAACATGATTCCCTTTACCTTCACCTTCGCTTCTCGTCTTGTCTCGTCTTGACTTAACAAAATTTTCTTGCTGATCTCATGAAACTGGTCTTCTCTTCGTTGTATCCACTCCATTTCATGCCTCATGCAATTTTTTTTTAATTCTTCCGCCTGAAGTTGAAAGTTACTGAAATTGAGCTGGATATGAATGCTGGCTGCTGGTGCGTCTCCTGCGTATTGGTACATTCGTGTCCACGTTCAACATGGTTTCCTGCACCTTACTCCTAGGCTGTCCAGCAGGAACATGTTTGCAAAGTTTCCGCGGCTTCAGAAAAGACTTCACTTCTATTGGTCGATTGTTGCTCAGATAAATCTGTAGATAATTAACTCAATATCAATTCATGAGTAACACAAATTTACATATTTTTAAATTTCAACACATTTTCGCATATCACTAGAAAGAAAATAAAATAAAAGTACAATTGAAAGTTTAACTTATATTAATTTTTACTTAAATTAATTTTACAATTTGTAATTTCATTAAATTAAAAACTACTTTCATTTGTAATACTCTTTCTTCAGCATTAATAAATTATAATAAAGTTCTCTTCAAATAAATCAATATAAAGACTCAGTGCCCCGTTACTGTATTAATCAATTTCTAAAAAATACTATAAATAAAAGATTAATTGTCCACTTATCGAAATTTGCGTTGTTTACCTCGATTAAATTGCTGGGCAGAATTGTTTAACGGAACTTCCACAAATAACCCTGGCGCTATTAAGGAAACGACGGGCTCAATTTGGATGTCGCTAATCGCGTCACTCCGCCGGTGCCCATTCACTACTGCTTTTCCCTTGCCAACTCTCTTCTCTGCTTGAATTTTATATCAAGCCTAAATAGGGGCAGTTGACGTCCTTTTGCCTAAAGAAACAAATAAAATACACATTTCTTAGCACATTTAAAAAAAATAAAAATTACATTTGTGCAAACAAATTTATTTTGTATTCATCAAACAAATTAATTCTGATTTCATCTTGGAAGAGAGAATAGATCCTATGAAATTCAACTACAGACATTTAATTTGTCATCACTAGCTGCACGCATAAAAAGCGATGATCCATTATATTTATATAAAATCATACATTCGCATATTGATTGCCCCTATCTCCTCTATCAACCCAACTTCAACACTCGACTTAGATCCCGTATACCATTACAGAGATTATTCGTACTACAAATTTATAACAATAATACTTCTTTTTATGACCCCATAATTCGAATGTGCCGATTGCATAACCGCATTGTTTCTCAACATCCATCCTTGGACATTTTTGAACCTAAATTATTAACATTTAAAAATTAAACACAAAATATTTTATTTATAAATTAAAACTAGCTACGATATAATTAATGTTTGATTTAGCATGTAGAAAATATTATAATTCTAAGTTAATACTAAATTTCATATTTGATGAATATATTTTATAATATATTTAATAATATAACTAACCCTTAAAAATACAAACATAAATACTCCAACCATTTTGTGCACACATAATTAGTCTAGTTTTATACTCTGTTTTTTTTATATATCTATGTGATTGTAACTTGTTTTGTGAGCCTTTCAATAAATCAATTCTATTTTCATTATAAACGTGAACATTTTACTGTACTTACCCTTTCATTATTAATAACACTAGTATCATATTTATATATCGGCATTTCTTTCATCTTCACGTTTGCTCCGTGGATGCGTTTATTTTCAATTACATCTTTGTAAAAGACCAATATCTGCACTCTGTTTCCATGTAGTTTTTTTTTCTTGTAGTCATTTTACTTTCAGCCAAAATAAACGACGCTTACAACTGTCAATAAATAATTCGATATGTCAATTAAAGATGTGCCTGAAATTAGCTCATAACACATTTTTTAAAGCTCTGAACTTTGTACCGTCTGCATTTCTGATTTTAGTACTCATAAAACTTCATGCCAGGCGCTATATATTAAAATCGATTCTTAAAGAGTGAACTCTAAAAATATTTTATGAAAAATAAACTATTTCGCAATAATGAACGCCAAAATGAAAAAATGTTATAGCATATTTTCGGCTTGTATTTTCCAGATGATCAAAAATTCTTCCTATGCTCTTTAACCAAAATCCTGTATACATATATGTAAATACACAAATATTTATTTATTTCTTGAAAACATCTCGCCCAACTTACAGATTTAACCAAAGTGTTGGACATTTGGAAGTACCATAGGAACAAATGGTTATATAAATTTAATACAAACAATAAGAAACATCACAGAAATACACATCAATTCGAATAAATATCACTCTAAATAGTGATCACTCGTGAACCACCAAGTAACGCTATAACTGCATTCCAGAAAGAATCAATTAACAAAAAAATATATATCAAATTTGGATATATCTCGTTATATTGTGTGGAACGATGTAAGTGTACGAAAGGCATTTTACATCTCATTTTCTTTCAAAACTTGACTTTCCCTTACAAACGTGACTTTCCCTTACACCCAACCCCCAACACTCTTCCGCGCCTAAAAGGAAATTGAACTTTGAAACGGTACCTGTGTTTAAATTATTTCATTTAGTTTCACAACTGTCTACCTAACAATATTTATTATCGAATTTTCATAAACTTCTCGTTAATAATTAAAATTTTGCACAATGACATACTGTCATTGTACCAATGACATACCAGTAAAATATGATGAAAATACCATACCATAAATAACATACCAATAAAATATGGTAAAAAACAAATGAAAAAGTTGCGTTATATTAATTCATATTTTAGATTATTCGTTTGATATTTATTATGGTTACACAATTGTGGGCGTTATTTAATGACTAAAAATGTGATTAATGTAATTCAGCTGTCTTACTTCAAATGAAATTTAATACCAATCAACAGCACTTTAGAATCGAACGTACACCCACAATTTTATAACCTAAACAAATTTTTAAACTAGTTATTCTTTATTCAGCCACTTTTATCACTTTTATTTACTCTATTTTACGTATATAAATATATATATATATATATATATATATATATATATATGTATATATATATATATATAAAATATTTATATACATGTACACATTTTTGAAATTATCTTATTGTGACCTTTCATTTAATATGTTAATATGGATTAACATATTTTGGAAGAAGAAAAAATAAATGAGACAAAATGGCCTCTAACGATACAGACATTCAATTTTTGTGACGTCATATAATCTATACCGCTCCCGATATTAAGAGAAATCTAACGTTTCCTCATTAGTTAAATTTTATTAAGCCGTCAGAATGTTACGAGGGAATTAAGAGTCCCGCATATGTAAATATAGAGATATGTTCCAAAAGGTATTCTTCCTAGCCTTTGTTATTTTTGAGCAGGTGGAAATTCAAGTATTTAAGCTGCCAGCATTCTAAATATAATTAGATAGTAAACTAATTCCACAGGCACAAATTATGCCGCGTAAGAAATGCAAACTATTATTACGTTATATACGAATATGAGTACAAAAAAACTTGAGATTGTAAACCGTATTTATCCAACTACTCAAAAACCAATTAGACCACAATTACGATATTCGATTATACCTTTTACTGTAGCCATATATCTGTCTTACTTCCTCTCTACACTGCCATTTACATCTCTTCCCAACGGATGTGGAAACCTCAACATTAACAGCCATTAACGTTACATTCCTTACTAGAAGGCAATACCAAGAGTCGAGTGTCACATCCGGTGACGTACTCCGTGGCTATATATGCAATTAGTGCATAATGATGCATCCATGCGACTAACGCGCCTTGCGTGCAGGCCTCTCACACTGAATAAATAACTGCGTTGGTCTTAAAAACTGAAGACGTCTGCGCGTATTCTCTCATCCCACATTGACGTCTGCTGATGGTGTTATGTTACTTGTCTCGGTCCATAATGAATGCGTGTCACGCACGCCTGTTTGGTCAAGCGTCAAAAATAGAAAACTATTATGGCAATGTCGTAGTTACAATAATTTGTTTCAACGTTGTCAAGAACGGTGTTGTGTGTCGTTTAGTTATTGTCTTTGTAAGTCTCGCGAAAATCTAGCTAGTTGAAGTAATTTATTAATTTAATTACACTGTGAAAACATAAAAAAGGTTATAAATGAGTATGGCTCACGTGCCAAAATTTTCTGTTCTATTTTCTCTAATAATGAAGTGAAATACATACGAAAAGTATTAGTGACAATTTCATACTTATTTTTTTTTAATTATCTTAATTGTCGATCTTCTGAACTTTGATGATAACTATTTAAAATGATTAAAAAAGAATATCTGTATACCTTTATATTTTACACTAAAATTCATAAGCATCCATAAATAATTTAGATCTAGATTCTCTAGGTTCTAAACTAATCTAGATTTTAGAATAATTTAGATTCTTGGAATCCATGAGACAGGTCCTTAGGTGGTTTCATTATAAGTAAAAAAATTTGTAATTATTTCAGATAGACCTTTTCAACATTTTATTTTTTGGAAACCTCGGTTAACATTTCTCAAATGTGTTTGTCCTAAACTCTTCCAAAATTAAAAAAAAAACAATACGACTACTTCAAGATTCACCTACAAAAGGGTAATATTTCGACAATACGTACAAACTGAAAACAAACATGGAAAACGAAGTCTCACCATGCAGGTTTTATTTTCGCCTTTCGAAGATCCGGTATCCAATTAATTGTTCCAGTTGTAAACTTATACATTAAATAAATTGTTCTCATTAATTTCTTCAATTTATAATTAAGGTATACAATGAATCATGGTTTTTTTTTATAAAATACATCAAGCTACCACAAAGTACCATTCAGCTGTAGCACAAATGATACCAGTCGTTTCTAAAAATGATGTACCAAAATTTAATTTAGGTACTGTGTGGATAAATAGGAACAAAGCAATATTTTATTGTTTAGCGTTTCCCTTCTTCTCACTATACCGTCACGAAAATATTCTCAGCACCTTAAGTACCGAACCAGTAACCAAAACAGAAACTTACACATTGTTGCAAATATAAACGTTCCCAAAATTACATGAGTTTTTTATAACATTTATGGCATAACCTTTCTAATTTCTCCCGCTCATATCAATAATCGCAAGTACAGCCTGGAATTGTTCCAAGTGCAGTGTATTTATTATGTACAAATAAAAAAGCCGATAAGTACTTTAAAAAAGTGAACATATTTGAGGGTATTTTTGTTTAAATTATTCCTCTGTAACAACAATGGCTGCGGGTGATTATGGACGATAAACATGTCATATTTGTTAAAATAATATTTGTTATACGAATATAATTACAATTGCGGTTAAGTAATAACACAACATTTTCTTTTTGACATTTTCCTCAAGTAATCGGCGTTCCGTCCACTCTCTCTTCCCATAAAATATGAAAATATCGGCCATAAACCCAAGTATAAACAAAATAATATTCAAATAATTCAAGACATATTAATGCCAAATTAAAATGACCCCTTTAAGGGATCATTTCCGTAATATAAATTTTACTAAAATTTTATATATTATAAAACAAAGGATCATCCATTTTTGTCCGCCCTAGAGAGAAAAAATGAGTTACGCCTGTAGTATTATTAAATAAGCTAAGATAAAAATTAATTGAATTTCGAATATTTTATTTCTTCTTTTTTTTAACCATTGTCAAAGTTTCTTCTCTTTAAATATTACAAATTGTTTTAATGAATACTTTCAAATAAACGCAGGGTCATTAAACGATTTTTAAAATACCAAAAAATTCGGGAAAAAAGTTGGTACAATTTTACAGTACATTTGAAATATTCATTAAATTCTCATCTGCAATTATCTTTTCATTTGTAACCCGCGTACTTCATGCTTGTAATGCTATTTTATACCAGAAAATCGATAATTGTAGCTGTTATACCTATCTTATATTTAATATTACTTTAACAATTCAAATGTTTAACATGGCAATGAATTATCTTTAATAGAGGGGAAGAACCAAACTAGAAGTATTTCGATTTCTATTTGGTTCTTTAGATGGATCAAAATCGGTTCATTGAATCAATGACTGGAATTTGTTAAAGACATGCTTAAGTTAAAAGTGACATTGAGAACAAGTGAGTTTATTCTCAGGAAGGGCAATGCTCATGTATCTCTTCTATAACATTACATGTCAATAAAAAGAAAAAACCCGAAACTTAAAAAAATTCGGACGAAAATAAATTATTCAAACCAACTACATTAGTTCTCTTATCGCTTATATCATATATAATTATTTGTAGGTTAATGTATACATTGTTTTAATTCAATGTAACAATAATTATAGTCATTTACTTTCTGAAATCAATATCATTCTTCCTAATAGACTTTATATCTCCATAAATGATCCAATGTAAACTTTACAATAAATTATACTCTAAAACATTGAAAAAACGCTTTATTCCTACATCAATTCTTCTTCAATATTACAAATAATTAAACTACTCTTGTTTTTGTCTTTTTTCTAACCTCATCCAAGTACAATTCCTATCTAAACATGCTGCAACGTAAACATCACAACAAATTGTACGCTAAAACTTTAAATAAAGGATTTATTCTAACAATAATTTTTCCTCAATATTACGATTAATTAAACTACTCTTGTTTTTGTCTTTTCTCTCACCTTATCCAAGTACAATTCCTCTCTAAACATGCTGCAACGTAAACATCACAACAAATTGTACACTAAAACATTAAATAAAGGATTTATTTTAACAATAATTTTTCCTCTATATTACGATTAATTAAACTACTCTTGTTTTTGTCTTTTCTCTCGCCTTATCCAAGTACAATTCCTGCCTAAACATGCTGCAACGTAAACTTTACAACTAATTGTACACTAAAACATTAAGTTTAAAAGATTTATTCCTACAATAATTCTTTCTCAGTATTACGATTAATTAAACTACTCTTGTTTTTGTCTTTTCTCTAACCTCATCCTAGTAGACCTCCTATCTACACACCCTGCCACGTAAACCTTACAACAAATTGTACACTATAACGTTAAATTAAAAGATTCATTCCTACGATAATACGTCCTCAATATTACGACTTCGCTACTTCTTCTTCATGTCGCTACTTCTTTCGTGTTTTCCCTAACCTCATCAATGAACATGTTATCAGTCCCAGCTTTATCCAGGCAAAAAATAGATCTATGGCTTAAATTTCTCTCATCCTTTTTTTAAATTGTCACTGTGAATGGCTGGGCTATTTATTCCGTGATTTAATATAAGACTGTACACAATATTTAACACGAAGATGCGTATAATGAACGACATACAATGAAAATCTAAGTATATTTTCTAGGGTTTTTGTAGATTTTAATATTATCTAGATTCTTCCATAGCTCGATTTTGCAACAAAAATTAGTTCATAAGATATAATAATTAATGATAAGTGTATACAGGCTGGAACTTTTGTGTAGATCATACATTATATTAGCGTAGCTAAAGGTTTAAAAGCTGTAAATAAAAATCGATCCCGATACTTCTCAACCCCTTCACTTATGATATTTTTGCTAATTGCCATACCAACCTAAATATGTATTGTATACCCTACATCCATCGGAAAACTGTAAGCAATATAATTGTTAAAAATTGCAGGTCAATAAAAAAGGATATTTTTTTGTGAAAACCTAAGAAAGAAATAATGTATTTCTTTTAATAATATTACTATGATGAAGTCACACTATATTACTTTTCTCCTGTCATTAGAACCTCTTTTCAAATTAATTTTTAAAATTTAATAATTCACTAAATAAAATATGGCACCTCATGATGTCTCCCAAAAACAATGCTTTCGCTGGGAATTCTATAAAAAGGGAGGTTGGTCCCTTTCGCCTTAGAAACTTATATAATTTTACGTAAAAGGTGTCCAATTTAAATTAATAAATATGGGACAACGGGTCATCGTATCAGCGTCGTGTCCGTCGCCATTGCGTTGTCAAATATAAACTAGTGCAGAGTAAAGGTTGTTATAAAGGCCGTGTCTATTATTCATACAAATAATTCCGTACGTCAAACTGAGTAAAAACACGCTTCAAATATACAGACTTTGGTGCAAAGAGTCACCTGTATGGATTATAGACACGTTTTTTGTCACCTCTGTATAAATTTATACAGCCGTAATAAAAACCTGTCTATTATTTATTCAAGTTATTCTGTGCAGTAGAATCGGTATAAAATATTAAGGAAAAATAGAAACATGCTCAATAAGTTTCTGAAAAAAATTCTGCCAAAATAGTGATACCGACGAAAAGAAAATTTACATTTTTTTATAGAAAATGTTTCAAATTTACTTACTTTGTTACACAGAATTGCCTTTACGAATAATAGACACGTACTTCGTTACACGTAAATAAATATATTGTAATTACATGGATAATTACGTGAAAAATTGTTATTACTCTAGTTACAATAATTTTATCGAATGCTCGTGATCAACAATTTCCCAAAATAAGTTATTGTTATGATAGTTGAAAATATATATTGTAAGAATACTTATTTGGTATAAAAATAAATTGATACACAAATTCGTCTCATGTTAATAAAAAAACATGTTTTATAAACAAGGTACCGTGAAAGTAAAAAACGCTACAATAGCTCGGAAACGGCCACGATATTCTTTGCCGTTTTCATTTACGATTTCCGGCATTGAAAATCCAATGTAATGGTCGTAAATTTGCATTATTATTACCAAAACAAGACCTTTACAAAATTTCACTTAATTGACTTCCGCAATTCCGTTTCGGATTTTAATAACAAGTACGGTGAATAACAACTCCATTGTAGCGGTACTCACGTAAGAATACTCAAATAGCTTTTTAATAATATAGACAAAGGCAGCGATCCTAACGTTGTTCAATGGACGCAGAGCTCGTCAGGTATGTAATTAACTATGTATGGAATTCCGAACAAAGGTAATTAATTTTACACTTTTGAGAAAATGCAAATGACGACACTCGAATAAAGTAGCAATCTTAGAAGATTGTGTCCGTGAACTGTGTTGTAATTAAAATAGACAAGAGTAAAGTGAAATATTAGCGGCGCGAAATTCAATTACTCGTACCAACTCGTACATCAAAATCGTTAAGCATAGACTATATTGTCGACTTTCTTTTTTTTAATTTGCTAAAAGTATATGGCTTTTTCACATTTCGTGTAAAGCGATTAGAGTATTACAATTTTAAATATCACTTTTTTGTATGTATCTTTTCAATTAAAAATGTTTATTTTCTTTGTTTGATCCTTGATTTTTATTGATCTCACGTTGCTTTTAAACACGATTTTCTAGATTTTAAACGCATTAATAAAACCAAATATCATTGAATACAATAGATGAAAAGTGGAGTTTCTAATTTTCCGATTTATTCAAATTCTCTTTAGCTTAGAGTAATTAAGAATCGCTCGAGAATTTTCGTGTTTATTTAAAAGAATTCTCAGGAAATCGAGAAATATAGAAAACCGTTAATACTTTAAATGAAAATTTTCGTTTTGCGATCAGATGTCGGTTTTGTAGAAAATCTACCATCCCCTAAACACCTTTTTGGAAATTTCTAAAGAAAAATAATTTTTGGTTAGTAGATCATTAATATAAATACAGCACTTTCGAAAATGTTTGAGTTTTGACCGCCATATCGGAGAAAATTTTTATAATTTGCATATATCAATTGATACGTTAATATAACAACTTTCGAATAATTTGCAGGGACTTTCGTTAAACCATTCCTCGAATCAAATAATATTTGACGAAAATCCATCATCTTAAACCACCCTTTTAGAAACTTTTAAAGAAATATAATTTTTGGTCAGTAGATCACAAATACAGTATTTTTGAAAATGATTTATCTTGGCCGCCATATTGGCGAAAATATTTGGAATTTTCATATATCATTTATTACGTTAATATTACAGCTTTCGTGTATTTAAGAGTGACATTTTTTATGATCCGGAGTTCGAATCGAGTTCGTTTTTTGCAAAAAATCCGCCATCTTAAACCACCATTTCGGAAATTACGAAAAAACATTTTTTTGAAATTTTGAGTGTGATATCAAAACGAAAAATATTAAAAAGTAGATCTTTAATATATATATATATATATATATATATATATATATATCATTTATATTTTTGGAAATGTTGAGCGTGGTGTCGTACAAAAAATTATCAAAGGTTAAAAGATCCGAATATTTTTAGATTTTCCATCTCATTCATCCAAACCTTCTTAATATTAACGTTTTCTATAATTCTTCTTGTGTTTATTACGAATATTTTAAAGGGAAATATCTATACGAATATTAAATATTCAGCTTTCATTTATAACCTATTTGACAAAGCCCAAAAAGACGAAAGAAACGATACCTCAAACATCGCGCTTGCATAATAAAATCTGGAGGTGGACTAAATTAATGTCCACTATTGTGCACATTTTCATGACTAAATTTTGGAGTGGGACTATATCAGCCTAGGCAATCACCCCAAGGTCAATAAGTATCTAAAAAGGCGCTGTTTAGTACTCTGTCGATCGTAATATAGTTCATGTATTTATCGTTAAAACTTTCAAAATTATTAATTATTCACCTGTCGCGTTTAATTCGCGAGCTTATAACTTCAAAACTAGAAACTTGAAACGTCAAAACGAGAAACTTGAAACGTCAAAACGAGCAATTTAATACCAATATCAGATAGTTTATTTCTGAATTTAGTTACCTTTCCGAGAAAATGTTGCCATTATCTGTTTAAATGGATTTTACAGCCCTATTTTATGAGTCGCTCTTTTTATTATAAGTGCGTTTAGCTGCACATACGCACTCATGAGTGCGTACATAAGTGCATTTGGCTGTATGTATTCAATGTACTAGAGCTTCTTATTAATTTTTTTTACTTACATTTATTTGTATTAGTTCCATATGCTTTCATACAGCTCTGTCACGTGATTTTAAAAGGAGCTCACAAGAAATTGTATATACAAGAATCGCTTTTGAATTTAAGATTAAAAAATGTGGTACAATTGAATTTATTAATACAACTTAATGTTTCCTCCGTTTAAAATGTTGATAAGTACGCATCATAATTAAATCTTAAATTGATCACAAACTGCTTTAATTCAGATAAATTTGAAGTACGTAATAATTATTAAGCCGTTATCGAACATGTCTAAATGCAACAACTTAAGGCCACGCACAATCAAGAATTGAAAAGGTGCAAAGTAAACTCTGGCTGTTTGTTACTCACGCACTGGTCACTTAAATAATCACATATATAAGTATTATATGGATCTAAACTAACCTAAATAATAAAACCATAATAAATTAACCAGTATTTCTTATCCCATTGCAAGTTTGTCTGATAAATTCTAGGATAAATATAATAATATCTCACATAATTTCCTTTTGTATGAATATCTGTGAATCGTGACTAAAAATGATATAATCACATCACATGCAATCACATACATATTCTACTTATTCAAGCAGATTTTATTCTATTGTAATATCATATACCATACTTTATTATCTAGTGTTACATATATCTCTTACTCTCGTTTCATTTTTTTGTGTTTCTATTCATAAGTGTAACTTTCGCTTAATTATATTTGTGAAAAGATCACTTTTCATAAATTATGAAACTTAAGTTGAAGTAGTTTGTCAAAATGGTTCTACGTAGTTGTCTTAATTAATTACATATTCAAGGCGATATCGCATTATTGTCAACTATTGAAACATACAACACAATGTGATTCATATCTATGCATCGTAATACAAATTATCGTGAAAATAAATTAATGATAACCCTAACGTTAATAACAAAAATTAATTATTCTTAATTGAAGCAGTGGCTATTAAAATCATATTAAATCATTAATTGTCTCATAACAATTGAACGCCTTAAAGGCCATTACAAATAACAAACACACTAATGAATTGTATTGACGTCAAAATTAATGAAAAACAACTGCTGTGTGACTAGAAATTAGGTCACGCAGTTGGTTTCTTTAGGCGGTAATAGAATAGTTTTAATTTAAACTTTCGACTGTGTATGTCTAAAAAAATTAATAAATACTGTATAAATTTATTATAGAAACGATACAGTATATTAAAAAGTGATTTTAAGAAAAAAAAGTTTTAATCAAATTATTGTTTTTTTTTAAGTTTACACCAAATAATATTAACAAGTAACTATGTCACCGGCGTTGCTTCGTTTTTATCGAAAATCCGCCCCAATATGAGATGACAGGTGTAGAGAGGGAATTGTCAGCCCCTTAAGATGTTTCTAGGTGGTGGAAAATATATGTAGAAAATTCGAGGAAAATCGGTTGAAAATTATAGAACCTATAATTAATACACATACATATACACACACGTAATATAAACATACATTGAATTTTATATACACATATAATGACACAATCTTCTTTTGTCCAGTCAAATACTTTCAATCGAAAAAATTATTTGAAGAACAAATTTATATTTAAAAACAAAATATATAAATAAAAATCTAATTGTTTTTCTGCTGAGACGGAACCATGCGATCAATTTATTAATATTTCATTGTAAGTAACGCAAGTATACCAAAATCAATATAACAGGCAACGCGATATCCAGTCAAATAAAAAATATAAGTAAGATGTTATAAATATAATGTCATATTTTATCTGATGAAGACGTAGGACGAGAACTTTGAAGAGACAACGGGGCGCCGTGTTTGTCGAGAATGTGACACTGACTCATTGCTGTCTATCCTGAGCGGCGGTTTGAGTAAAAATATGGAAGAAAAATAAATGTTAAAAGTGTAATTATGAGAGAAGCACAAGTCATTTTAGGTTTAACATATCTTTTTATGATCTTAGTATCTATGTCTAGGATTATAATACCCTACTAAACCCAAAACCGAGGTTAATTACTATGTATCAAATAAAGCGCAAACGCAAAGATAAGTGCTAATTCCAACAAAGTGCAAGAGACTACAGTATAAATAACGAAATGGAACGGAATTGATATATAGTGTATAACGAAGATCATATCTATTATTAATACAGATGATTTTCGTATCAAACTGAATACATTTGAAGCGTCTCTCTTTAAATCAATATTATTAGTTTAACACACTTTCATTAACTTCACTTTTATGTATGTATGCATGTGTGTGTGTATGAATGTAACGGAATCTTTAAATTAAATTTTCACCTATTTCCAGGCGTCCGAACTATTTAAAATTTCACACGAACCACGAACCAATAATAATTCAATACTAAAAAAATCTTTAAAAAATACCAAAAAATGACAATTTAAATAATTAGTCTATTTATAAAATATACTTTTATAGCAATATGAACTAAAAAATAAAAAATAATCTTTAAATATAAAAATGTTGATCTATAGCGAAAGTATGTCTTAGATGACAAAGAAATTAACTTTAATGTAAAAAAAATACATGGGGTGCTCTCTCTCGACTTTCTTTTTCATAATGACTCTGCCTTTATAAACAGCTAGCAATAAAAAAATTACAACTGATATCGGGCACCCACGCTTTTTCTTTACATCAAAATTTATTTTTATGTCATCAGAGACATTCATTCGCTCTTGACCAAAATCTTTATTTAGTTCATATTGCTACAAAATTGTGTTCTTTTACTTTTTTAAAGTATAATTTTATTGATTGTAACCGCAGCTTTGACGTTACTTTCCGATTATTAAATCGATAAATTTGATGCCCTAATTTCATGGTAAACACTAGCTCTTCATACCTGATAACTACCTACGCTCACGTACTAATCATCTTTTTGCTCCACCGATATCTAGAACTGAATTATATCGAAATTCTGCACATTCCTACGGTAATCAGTTCCTAAACCACCTGATCGCGGTTGCACCAGAGCGACTAATTTGTCATGAGTGGGAATAAACTTATTGAAATGGGTCATCGTTTTGTTATTGAAATGTATACGTTAATAAACCTAATGTTTCCAGTAATAAGTAAAAAAATTATTCATTCAGGTAATTCTGAACATAAATCTGAGAATGTTCGAAGTAGATTTCTGAAACCATTTTTTAAAATCGACTGAGAATTTTATATAGATCCTTAAGATTTTCTACATTACATTCTTTGTTACGCCTGTATTTTCTATTAAAAAAATATCTTACCTCAATGAGACTCATTTATATTGAGTAGGATTGTTCCCTATTTTATATCCTATTTTCGTAACTTCTAACATTTTCAAAAAAGGTAGTAAATTACCAGGTTGCCCGCAAATTCTCTACAATTGTATTTTTACAAAAATTATAACGAATTGATCAATGTTAAAATGCACATCCACGATTGGGCTGTCGACAATTTATTTATTTTATTTCATGAATCATAATTTTAATCTACAAACTACATGAATAATTTTAGTCTATAAACTACATGAATCATTTTAATCTATAAACTAATGAGATGTAAAAATTTCCGGCGAGTCTTAAATTGACCGAATTACAAAACTTTATACTTAAATTTTATACAAGGATGGCGATAAAAAATTATGAAGTTGAATTTAATAATTCTGTTATATTCCGCAGAAGTGAATAAACTCAAGAGATATTCCTTATTATTAAATTTGGAAGCTCATAACATACTGATCTTTAATTAAATTTTTATAATTTTGTCACTGCTAGTTTTTAATCATGCTGTGTTTTTTTTAACATTTTATTAAAAATATCAAACTCAGAATTTATTATGCACTCTCACTCAACGTAACAGTCGAAAACAAAAGAAATGCCCAATTACAATACAAATCTAAAAAACTTGGGATAAATAAAAAAATCAAAGCTACAGTTATGCCCCTTCTTAGTAATAATAATTGATATATAACAGAAAACTTGTCAAATATTATAAATAATGATCCATTAATCTTAAAATCTAAAATGGTAAGGAATTCATTTATTCTTCTACAAGCTAGAAGGAGATCAAGTTCTGTAAGTACCTAGTTTGTTGCGAATGAGAAGTAAAACAAAGTAACTTTGATATCGCCAACATATTCCCAGTTGTAAACTGTAACTAATAATCAAATATAACAAGTAATCAAGTAATTAATTAAAACAGTGTAATATTTAATGCAAAACAAATTTATTGGTTTTAACAACCAATCATTCATAAACATAGACAATAAACTGCCTGTTCTAACCGGGCGATACCATCACAAATTGAGGCCGAGCACATTCGAGAAGATAATATTTGCTTATTAGTTTAATTTAAATCAACTTATACAATAGTTTTGTTTATTATAATTCATTGCAACAATTAATCATATTAATTACCCACTGACGTTATATCAAAAAATAAATACGACATATGTATTGGTTTTCTACCTGGATACAGCCAATGCTAAATTATTACTCGCTCAACTACAATTTTATTTAAAAAAAATTAAAAATTAAATCATTAACCTATGCTAAACTTCGAAACTCAGAATTTCCAATACAATAATAGGCGTTATAGATGTATATATGTAGTTTAGTATCGCCTAATGGTTTTATAACACGTGACTCAGTCACAGTAAAACTCCCAGGGTCTCTCCCATCTCTCCCAGGTATCGAATCCATAACTTTATTCAAAATAATTGTTAAATAAGTTTTTTACATATCTGGATAAGATATAGGACGAAAAACATATTGCTGTCTATACATCTCATATAATACTTATATCTATTATAAATAATAAAATATTGTATTAAAAGACTCTGCGACATCCGAGTGATATGTCAGTAAGTCTTCTTCACAGCGTCTTGCAATATGGCATCTGACCCACTTGTCAACGCCTAGTGAAGCGCTGTGCCCCTGTTCGCTTCGATTGAATAGATTTAGATAGTATATAATATCTACCTATCAAATTATGAATGTAATATCTATCTATCAAGTATGCAACCAATTCGCAATAAATATATGAAGTGGTATAAATTATATAGACAACGCAAAATGGTTTTACACCTCATACACAGAAGAAAAATATTTGATTTCTTTTATTCTTAAATGGGCATACATTAGAAAATCGAAATTCTTCACTAAATATTCGTATATTAAAAAATGTTATAGATTAGGGGATATAGCTACACATAAATATTAAAATTGATCAATAGGAGCTCTCTCATTGTTTCTAACGAAATATATACATACATGTGTGTATATATATATATATATATATATATATATATATATATATATATATATATATATATAGTTGTGGAGTATAAGAATTATAGCTATACTAAATATATTAAAGATGCAAGCAAATTTCACGAGCATAACATTTTAAAAATTTAATAAGATGATTTTTATATTTGACCCTTAATCCTTATTAAAATTAAGAATGGGACTAGGGAATATATGTTTTTCACCTTATTTCCTCCAAGGTGGAAAAACTAAGTAGTATACTTCAACTCAATTCGCGAATTTGCAAGAGGCCAATACTATGAGAGAAGACTTTAAAATATACAAAGTACCAGCGAGACACGTTAACTGTGAGTGAATTATTTCCCGTTGGCAATGATGGTATCATTGTACGTGTGACTTTAAATAATGCAATAACTGGTACAAATGTATTTCCATGATTTAAATAAGTTTATTATCACAGCATAACAAAAGATTGGTTTAAGAATTATGAGTTTAATGAGGTGAAACTTTGATTAAACCTCAATAGGGTTTTGTTATTGTTTCGTGATGCTACCTTATTAGATTTTTCGTCCATAACCTTCAATGAATCCGTATTAAATGAATGTCATTTATTACAAGACATTATTAGAAGAAACCTGCACATAAAATCGGTTGCAATTAGCGGTTTCATTCCATTTTTTTTATGTCCTCTTAGTTTTGTGAACAAACATTTATTGTATCTTTTATGTGATATATATATATATATATATATATATATATATATATATATATATATATATATATAATGTGTATTAACACAATATATATAACATCTCTTCTCCCGTCAGCCATATTGAAAAAAATCCTACTAACCAATTTATAGAAACACTTCAAAAGTATAGCGCAGTCAATAAAAAGAAATACTATAAACATGCCAAAGAAAACATGTCTACACACCCACACACATAGAATTTTGTACCGTAAACAATTACAAATCAATATAATTTTAACAGAACTTTAAAAATAGCAAATTTCAAAATAGTCTACATTAAACGTATTGATACCACAATGCGTATTTATAAATACGCCAAAGAGAACATATTTACAAAGAATCTTCACCCACATAAATAGAATTTCGTACCGTAAACAATTAAAAAATCAATAAAATTTTAGCTGAACTTTAACAATGGCAAATTTCAAAATAGTCTACATTGAACGTATTGATACCACAATGCGGATATACACCGTTTGCTCTTTCACACTGCTCTCTAAAATTATTTGCTAGTTTAAAAAATTATAAAAATACTCTTCTAGGAACCAATTACAGAATAAATTACTTCATTCAAATTCATAGACTACTATAGAAAACTAAATTATTAATTTGACATACTTATCAAATAGACCTTCAGCAAATCAATTGACAGACGAATCCCAACATAAAAGAATCTCGTCTTCAAATCGAATTACATGATCAATTATATCTTGTCATACTTACAATGAATCAACGCTAGCTTCATACTTAAAATTTACGTATACTTTTTATCAGCTTACAATGGTACTTCGTTTTTTTTAACACCAAATTCCATCCATTATTATAAGGCAACTTGTCTCAGCTACTCACGTCTCGTGTCGATTCAAATCCAGTTTTCACTCTCGTTGCTATCTTTTTCAATTCAATAGCCGATCGCAAGCTGGACTCATTGACAATGCAATAGCTAAATACATTTATGTTAATTTCCGGTGCTTTCGACTTATCAGCTTTTGCCCGGAGGCTTTTCACATACTTACTTTCACGCCCTGTGGCTGAAGTACGTGCTTCCACGTTCCAAATGAAATATTGCTTTCGTCTGATCTTATAACTTAAACATCATTTATTTTATCAGGCTTCGAAAAAATTGAACAAAAAAAGATAATAGTGAAACTCACAATCGATGAATGTCAAGCACACTATGAACAAAAAAAATGGTTGGTTAGTTGGTATCGTATCGATCGAGTCGAATATTGCTGTGGGCAAAGACGACCTCCTCGACCATCTGCACGACGACCTCGGAATAGAGTCTCTCTTGCGAGGTCTCATCAATATTTTGGATTGCAGTGGAGTGGATAAGTGAGCACGTAAAAATATGATACGGAGACAGTTCAATTCCTGGGCAATTCCTATAATTTAGACAGATTCTTATCACATCACCATTAATATTTTATTATCTGTAACATTGGGCTCCTAGCCTCGTAATAATTTTCATATTAAGTTGTTTTTATTTATTTCACACATTTGTTCTCTTCCTTTAATTTCCAACTAAAATTATATATGATTTTATAAATTGATATCTGTGCACAATTAAATGAAACTACGTGATGTAGTATTATTTCTACTTTTTTTAAGTTCTTTACCACGACCTAGTTTCTCTATTTTCTAGGAATTTCTACGAAATTAACGCCAAATATATTCAATATTTGATATCTGTGCCTTAAATTATAGATATTAATGTTGTGCAATGGCACATTTAATGGTGGTAATACCACGTATTAAGCAAAATATTAGCGAGACACTTTACCAGTATAAATAAAGGAGATATTTCACTAAGAATTAGGAAAATTAATGTTATTTTAACTGAAAACAATTACAAATTTGTTTTTCATCTTTAATATTAACAGCAATTCTAATTAAAAAATATTTTTTGACAAATTCGAAGCACTTGCTCTCCCTAACTACATGTAGCCATCGGGGTAATAATAAACTAATTTGTTCATTAATATAACTAAAACTATGACATCAGTAATCATCGTTTTACTAAAACCTTGGCATAGACTTCAAAAACACTGTTTTTCTTGTAATTTTAGATTCAGTAGTTTCGAAAATAGGCGTAAGGACCTATTTTTTGCATATTTTTAGTATAATATTTATGAGAGCCTTATCCCTTTCAAATAATGTGGGGATCGTAACTGTAAATGAAATTTTAAAAAAAATTTCAGTCATTTAATTTGGCCTTCTTAAAAGTTCCATATAAATATTTTTGACTGTTTACTATTAATGAGAATTTCAAATGTCTACGTCAAGCGGTTTCTGAGAAAAACAGCTGTGACAGAAGAACAGACGCAAATGTGAATGATCTTATAAGTGTTTCCTTTTCAGATGCCACCCTCATTTTAAAACTCGACTTTGTTATTAAACAGATTTAATATACTAAACCTTAGCTAATTTCAAATTTAATTTACGATTGTTCAAAAGCTACTTTATATAAATTATATCATAAATAATGTAAGAAAAAGACCAAATAATTTAGAAGACTAACCTCTTGATATTGAACACGCTGAGAATAATAACGTAACGTGACGGTACCGTGAGAAGAAGGCAGACATCAAAGAACCAAATAACTATAGCTTTGTTGGAATTTACGAAAAGTTGGCAGTTTCCCCACTCTCCCCTATACTTTGACACTGCCATATCGTCGATTACTCATGATCACATTGGTGAATAACATTGCGAAACTCCCAATATTTACTTTATCACATGTATGACGTTAACAATTCATAATGATAAAGAGATAAGTAATCATTAATGATAAAATAAATGTAACATAAAAATAAGAAAAATAAGACTGTAACGTAACCAAATTATTTATTGCCATTATTGGTCCATATTGAAATATAACCATGGTAAAGAACATTTTTGTGGGATACATATCATAGTATAGTAAGGATATATATCATGGTATAGTAAGGATACATATCATGGTATAGTAAGATACTCTAGCACAAACATATAATAAAACAAATAATTAAAAAAAATGGGGATACATATCATGATTAAAAAAAATGGGGATACCTTTTGTGGGATACATATCATGGTATAGTAAGATACTCTAGCACAAACATATAATAAAACAAATAATTTAAAAAAATGGGGATACATATCATGATTAAAAAAAATGGGGATACCTTTTGTGGGATACATATCATGGTATAGTAAGATACTCTAGCACAAACATATAATAAAACAAATAATTAAAAAAAATGGGGATACATATCATGATTAAAAAAAATGGGGATACCTTTTGTGGGATACATATCATGGTATAGTAAGATACTCTAGCACAAACATATAATAAAACAAATAATTAAAAAAAATGGGGATACATATCATGATTAAAAAAAATGGGGATACCTTTTGTGGGATACATATCATGGTATAGTAAGATACTCTAGCACAAACATATAATAAAACAAATAATTAAAAAAAATGGGGATACATATCATGATTAAAAAAAATGGGGATACCTTTTGTGGGATACATATCATGGTATAGTAAGATACTCTAGCACAAACATATAATAAAACAAATAATTAAAAAAAATGGGGATACATATCATGATTAAAAAAAATGGGGATACCTTTTGTGGGATACATATCATGGTATAGTAAGATACTCTAGCACAAACATATAATAAAACAAATAATTAAAAAAAATGGGGATACATATCATGATTAAAAAAAATGGGGATACCTTTTGTGGGATACATATCATGGTAAAGTAAGATACTCTAACACAAACATATAATAAAACAAATAATTAAAAAAAATGGGGATACATATCATGATTAAAAAAAATGGGGATACCTTTTGTGGGATACATATCATGGTATAGTAAGATACTCTAGCACAAACATATAATAAAACAAATAATTTAAAAAAATGGGGATACATATCATGATTAAAAAAAATGGGTATACCTTTTGTGGGATACATATCATGGTATAGTAAGATACTCTAGCACAAACATATAATAAAACAAATAATTAAAAAAAATGGGGATACATATCATGATTAAAAAAAATGGGGATACCTTTTGTGGGATACATATCATGGTATAGTAAGATACTCTAGCACAAACATATAATAAAACAAATAATTAAAAAAAATGGGGATACATATCATGATTAAAAAAAATGGGGATACCTTTTGTGGGATACATATCATGGTAAAGTAAGATACTCTAGCACAAACATATAATAAAACAAATAATTAAAAAAAATGGGGATACATATCATGATTAAAAAAAATGGGGATACCTTTTGTGGGATACATATCATGGTATAGTAAGATACTCTAGCACAAACATATAATAAAACAAATAATTAAAAAAAATGGGGATACATATCATGATTAAAAAAAATGGGGATACCTTTTGTGGGATACATATCATGGTAAAGTAAGATACTCTAGCACAAACATATAATAAAACAAATAATTAAAAAAAATGGGGATACATATCATGATTAAAAAAAATGGGGATACCTTTTGTGGGATACATATCATGGTATAGTAAGATACTCTAGCACAAACATATAATAAAACAAATAATTAAAAAAAATGGGGATACATATCATGATTAAAAAAAATGGGGATACCTTTTGTGGGATACATATCATGGTATAGTAAGATACTCTAGCACAAACATATAATAAAACAAATAATTTAAAAAAATGGGGATACATATCATGATTAAAAAAAATGGGGATACCTTTTGTGGGATACATATCATGGTATAGTAAGATACTCTAGCACAAACATATAATAAAGCAATTAATTTAAAAAAATGGAGTTACATCACTTAAAAACTATTTGGAATAATTAAATGGAGTTTTCAAAATGAGAAAATAAGGCTTTTTGTTTTCTTATTAGATTGTAGGAAAGAAGACGGCAGAAGTGAATGAATGTAACATGTGTTTCTTTCCGTAATCCTACATATGATGATTATATACGCAATAGGTAAAATATTATAAAATTGAATATGATAACGGAAATTCAAACGTTACACCAAATTCTCCAACCACATTATCCTAATCCCGATTTTTTGACAAATAAAATTTTACATTTTTCAGTATAGAGCAATTAAGATGTTTCAATTTGGGTAAAAAATTTTTTAAGAGGTGACAACACCGATAAAAATGACGCGCTTCTGTTAATAATAATCTGCTTCGATATTTTAAAATTGCATAGTTAATTGAAAATGAAATTAAGTAATAGCTTTTACGTATAAAAAGTAATCCCCATTTGTTTCTTTTGCAGTCCAGTGATATTTTTGCAGGTGGGAATAGCACAAGCCGGCATTTTAAGCTAAATTGTCACGTAACCTTTCAGAGCTGTGTCTTAAATTGCACTGAGCGCCGTGTTTTGATACTACGCATTTTATGCGTAGTTTTTTGGACACACTATTGCGCGTGTTCTCGCCTTCTGGAGTACTCTTTATTCTAAGGTTTTTCCTAAATATATTAATTTAGGAAAACTCATTATTCGACAGGAACGGGACCTACAGAAAAAAATAGTAAATTAGCTACGGGGTATTACTAAAAAAGTTTTGCCACTTCTGCTGTAAATTATTTTTAATATATTTAAATTAGTAATAAAGCAAAATAATTTTTAAAATAATTTATATATTTTTATGATCACGACTTATATATTCATAATACACGCTTGACAGTGAAATATTGTTTTGAGTTTGTTTTGAACTCCACATCCGCTGCTGACGCCTACCGCCGGACGGTGGCGTACACGTTTCAGGAAGCAACGCGACGGCGACATGTTGCATCAGGTCGCGACTCGCACGCTTGTTTTGTCTGCGGTGCGCACGCCCCCGTGGCGGCGACGCGGCGACTACACACGCCAGACATATCGAGTTGCGCTTGCGCAATCTGAACACAGTTTTGCCACGTTTTCGTTCCGTGTGTGACTCATTTGGCTGAACGTACAAGAGAAGATCGAGTTCGGCGGCTTAGATTTACTGGGCATTAGATTTCGAAATAGGTTTGTTATAAAAAAACAGTTTTGCTTAAAAACAAATTGCATCTTCGCTTCGCGTTATTTGAATATTTAACTTGTGAAAATAAATTTATCAAATAATATACTATAATACTAATGACTAGCTTATTCATATTCAATAGTCATTTACACGAATCATATATTTGAATAAATTAATGGCAATAAAATAAAATCAACATAAAAAATAAAAGAAAAGTAAAGATAAAGATTTTTACCCAATAAAACTACACCAAAATATATAATTATTTACCCTAAGTAATCCAGTTTTCTGAATGTCGTATATTTAAAATCAAAAGATTGAAAATACACGCCATTCAGAAAACTGCCTTACTAAGCACTGTGATCTAATAACCAATCATGTAACATATTTTCAACTAATGAATTTTATTTTTTTTGTATATATGGAAATAAAATAATAGAAAAAACAGTCCTAATTATATTTCATTGTATATAGAGTTGCCATCCGTCCTTTATTCCCCTGACACTGCCTGCTTTTTAAAAAAGCCGTCCAGAGGATTTTTTAGTGTCCAGGGTTTTAAAGAATGCGGTTTTCTGTTATTAAAAAAATAATTAAATTAGTCCATGGACTGGCGAAAAAAATGTACAAAAATAAAAAACGACATCTTAAATTGTTAAGACTAAACATAAATTTACAATAACTCGCCAGGAATGTTAAAACTCGTAGGTGTTTGAAATTCATTTTATTGTTGATTTCATTGTTTGAAGTTGGTTACTATTTGTGTTACATGTTTATTTTGGCTTTAGAGTTTAAATTAAGGACATAGATTGGAATTAAATTTTGTTTATTGTTTGTACAGTAGATGAAACATTATAATTGTTTCATATGTAATCAAAGAAATTTTTTTTTTAATTTATGGTCAGTATGTTTATCTATGACTTGATGAAGAAAAAAAAAGGGTGTGGCTGTGTCATAGACACGGCCGTGTGTTGTACGGGAATACGTCTATGTAACGGGTTATATTTTTTATATAAAATATTTTAATTTGTGTATTTAGGATAAAAGCAAGGAAACAAATAATTATATTCACTGTCACTACTTTAAACTAATGTTTTATATACAATTGATAAATTTTGATGACAGCTGACGATTAAAACTTAAACGAACATCGTAGCTTTTTCGAATCAAAAGTTATACTAATTGCAAATCTCGATACGCAGCAAAATAACCTCAAAATGGAAGCGCTTCCCCATCCACCGCGCGCGATGCGTCACTGTTCTCGCTTATCGTAATGAATTCTTTGATCCTATAGCTATTAATTGGTATAATTTAATTTTTGATGTAGAGGATAGATCCGAAACTGCAACGCCAAACTGTATCCCCCGATTTTGTTATCATTGGTTTTTTTGGATTGCCCCCGTATGGTAGCAAATTTAAAAATGTATTCAAGTCAAAATTTGAGGAAAGAAATCGACGTCTAACATATCTTGCAGAAATGATAGAGGATACCTTATTTTCTTCATAAATGATGCTGATTTTCGAACTCTACATGTATTACTTTCAATTATTTTTTAAGAGGTGGTGATTAATGGATGACGTAAAATTAGTAGGCGTTAATAAATGAAGGACTGAGTGCACTTTACAATAAGTTGCACTTCCTCTTGGTAGTCATTGTATTGCTAACATACGACTCATGCTCGTTAACAGTAATTAAATTTAAATGTTAACACGGATTAGTCGAGTTCCTTATAATTAAATATAATTGATGGAGGAATTCCAACCGTCATTAAATTTGGTTGAGAAAGGTCCGAACAGGCAGAAAAAAATATAAAATATACATTAAGAACCAGTATTCTTTGTTCGGAGTTAAGTGACTAAATAATAAAACTGCTTTTTGCCAATTCTGATCTTAAATCATGTCATTCAAGTTCATTGCTCATTGGTTTCGATGTGTTTACATGATAAATGAAAAAGGCGATAAAAGTGAAAAAAAATTAAACTCAGCGTTCAGTTTAAAAAGTTATTAAATTTTTATTGTTCCGTATACAATAAAACGATTGAATTCTTAAAACTTCCTCCCAGGTAACGTGACTTCAATTTGTATGACATTAGTTATATAATTTTGCACACGGAGATTCTGTCGGGTTTTGCCGATATAATGCTGACAAAAAATGTATATATTCTAATGTATAAACTTTTTACCTTCATTCTGTTATTATCTCTATAACTTGAAATGCAACTCAGGCAGGCAAAATGGCAAGCTTAGCTTTGTCCAACTTTTTATTATTAAAGTTGTGATTTGAGCATTTGATTTATAGATTAACCATCATAGATATTAAAAGGGCATTACAGTCCATTAAGGGCCTGTGCTTGGACCACTTTTCATTTCTCACCATTTTGGGCTTTGTTTGCCCAGTTGTTGACTTTTAGTACTCTCAAATGTTTCTTCACGTCATTTTCATTCACTTCTTCTTGGTCTTCTACGGGGTGTAGAACCTCCGAAATGAAATAAAATTTTTATTTTCCTCCTGTAATACAGGAGGAAAATAAAAATTTTATTCCTGTAGTCCTTTCATCCGTTGCATCTGCCTTAACCTATTTCTATTAATTTTTATGCCAGTAAAAGTTCTGAATTTTTACCTCTTTCCGTAACTGCTCGTTTGTCCATAATGCTTCAAATCCCATAATACTTTACTGGTGTAAAAAATTTTCTTTAGTATTTTCCTTTCTCAGACTCTCAGTTTATTCAAAAACAGATTAAAAAAAATTTGATATTATTTTGAAATGTTAGAAGACACATACTAGGACGAATTTTTCGTATTTAAAAACGTTTTGTATTTCTTTTACAATTAAATACATATATATATATATATATATATATATATTATATTCTGTAAAAAGCTTTGTATCTTAGAGCTCTTCAAACTTATACTATATACTTTTTTCCTTATGATGCGATTGAATTGTCTCTCAATAAAAGTAGAAAGTAGTCCTCTAGAGGATGTTCAGATACCTAGAACCAGCCGCCTAAATGCGCGCTTATAGTGTGTTCTAGATTCTCCCTTCATTGTCTGGTTGAGAAAAAACTATGGCATAGTTTGTAAGTAAACCCTGTCTGCATTACATATTAAAATGCCACTCCCTTTTTTCGACATCGTAATCTCCATTTACTTATTAATTAAACTTAAATATTTGAGTTAGTATTATTTTATTTCAAATAAATATACTTGTTGCTGTACTCCTTGCTAAAACTAATGTATCTTTCCATACTGTCATGAGACTGTACCTTCATTTACAAAATAAGTCGTATATCTCTCTCTTAATTCTCGAGCTATTATTCGGGTAATACTTTACAATAAATTTAAATTTTCCAGTCTCCATGTTCGTTCTATAATTTTTCCTGTATCTAAATTATCACTGTCAACACAACACCTAATCAAGTATGTGGGTAAAGTTTTTCTCAGCCAATTATGTGAACTATATGATGTATGAAAAAATTTTCACTAACTGTCACATCTCTGAGTATAGCTTTTTCAAATATTCTAAAGTGACTTACTAGAATACCAAAATCCTTCTCCACGATTCTAAGTTTTTCTCAGCCAATTATGTAAAGTATATGATGTATGAAAAATGTTTCACTAACCGCCACATCTCTGGATATAGCTTTTTCAAATATTCTAAAGTGACTTACTAGAATACCAAAATCCTTCTCCACGATTCTAAGTTTTTCTCAGCCAATTATGTAAAGTATATGATGTATGAAAAATGTTTCACTAACCGCCACATCTCTGGATATAGCTTTTTCAAATATTCTAAAGTGACTTACTAGAATACAAAATCCTTCTCCACGATTCTTGGTACTGTTGATAGTCTGTAATTAATTTTTTTTTGTGGGTATGTAAAACGACTATGTTTATAAGGTTTTAATAAGTACGTATTCAATTGAAATATACCATCTCCAACAATAAATCCACCATTAGGCAAAATATTATTTTCAACATCACGAAAAATTAAGCAGTTCTGAAAAACGCCTCCATCCGAGCACGCGCCTTTTGGTCCGATATTGGTGTATTGGAAGCAATAATAATTGTTAACTACGGTCATTAGTATGATGCTGTTGCTTCCTTTATATTTATAGTAATTACTGTCACAATTAGGTGGAACCCGAATCAACACGTTCTTGCCATCAATAGCATCATATACTTCTGGAAAATTCGAACGCGTGTTGACTCCTCTTTCTACTTTCGTCCCCTCTTCATGTGTAACAGCAATCTGAAGTTCTGTCAATAATGAAATTGATGACTCCAAATATTATGACTTCTGATACACAAGACGTTGTAAGTGAATATTTAATTCTTACCCTTGAAGACGTGAGTAGAGTTCCAGAAGTACTTAAACTTTCATTTAAAAATGTTTCAAAGCAAATGGAAATATTTCATGCTATTGGAAAATTTAAAAAATTACAAAAAGCCATTGATAAAGAAGAGCTTTGTCATTTGATATAAGTATACCTCTTTTTAATCAGCCAAGCAAAAATTTAAAATAATTTTGACTGGGCTTTCAATCGAGACCTACAAGTATAACAATATGTTGATTTTCACTGATATGACATCATGTGAAAGATCAACATCAGGGTCTAATACATATTTTTCTGAAGCAATGGCAAAAGATAATAAATCTACAGCTCTTACAGGTTCTGCTAAAGAGCTAGTATTGCTGGTATATTCAGGTAACAGTATTGCATGTCAAGCCGTCGCTCTTACATTTAAAAATAATGCTCCTGTCCATTTAAGTGAATAACAAGGAAATCACCTTTGTGCGTTTTTATTCTGAAAAGAATACTGTTACTAAATAAAATGATTAAAAATTAACATTTTAATTTTATTCACCTTTATAGATTTCCAAGTTGATGATAAATTGCATCTAGTACTGAAGGGATCTAGTGATAAATTTCGAAATCGCTAGTTTTGATATTCTGGAGAAGTATGACAAACTGCAGCAGCTGTTTCCCGTTGTCACAAACGACAAAGTAAGCTCCAATTTTATTTCCGCTGGTATAGTACCTCTCATGTTAATATCTCTTCATTGAATCGCCGGTATAACTTTGTGTAACAAAATATAAAAACTAATCACTTGACATTCTCATAAACTGTTTTTATCCACTTTTATCTTCGGCGACTAGCTCTTTTACAGTTGAGCTGAATTCATAGTATCATCTCTTCGTAGCAACCACTATATTGTCCTCAATCGTTTTTCTTTTAATGTCTCTCTTTCAGGGCTTTCTATAATTTTCTATAAAATAATGTTTGAATAGTTGGTTTAGTTTAATTTAGTTTGAATATTTAAACATATTTCTTAAAACAAGACGGCGGCTAAGTTCCATTCCAATCTGGTGTCGTACTACTAATATATTTTCCTATCACCGACGTGTAAACGATTACTTTTCACTTAGGATAGTACTTAGCGACAAGTACTAATAGCAAGTACTAAACTCGTGTAAACTAGGCATAAGGTACTATGTTTTCCTTCCAGAAAAAAATCTATTATTGTCAAAGTTTGGTAAGGATCGATTTTTTTAAAGAGCTGTTAAGTAACAAACGAAGAAATAGAAACATGTTCACATTTTTAATATTGGTAAGGATTTACAGCGTACATTTTTTTTAATATTGGTAAGGAGTTACAGTGTACATTTTTTTAATATGGGTAAGGAGTTGCAGTGTACATTTTTTAAATGTTGGTAAGGAGTTACAATGTACATTTTGTTAATATTGGTAAGGAGTCACAGCGTACATTTTATTTAATATTTCAGTTCACGTTGCAAGAAAACATTTTATCACTTATTAAATAAAATATTGGACCTATTACACATATATGTCATTCGTATTTTACCAACACGAAATAAAAATTAGTTTACTGCCAAATTAGCTTAAGGCAATGCGTGTGACTCATTTAGCAATCGGGTTAACAATCCAGTGATCTAGAATCTCATTACCGTCGACCTACAAATGACACGGATGTGGAACGTTCATTACTTTCTTCATCCATATTCGGTGGCACTGATGTAAGTGCTCGCATCAAATCGTTCGTCCCGTCCGCCTACGATAAGAGTGAATCACTGACTTACATACGACGCGTATTTGAACTTCAATATTTACCTAGACGCGTCATTGCCATATTTTATCTCGTCGTATTAGGATTCGTCTCTTATGTTAAGTCCCGTTATCAAAATACTCGAACGTTACATTTTAAAGAGTGTGATACTTGTCACGTTACAATTTTGTATTTGCCACCAAAACAACGCCCGGGCAAAATGTAAACGGTTTGTTTTTTTTTTAATGAAATATTAATAGAGAATGTTAGATAGATGGCATTTCAATTCGCAGTCATACAACTTTGCGTTTAAATAAAAATTACATTTCTATTACGTTTTCACAATCCCCTCTTGCAGAATTATTTTTCAGTAAAAACATATATGTTTTGCCTCATCTTCTGTATTAAAACGATTCACCTACTAAACTATTAAACGATTACCTGGAAATAAAAACTAACAAAGCCTTGATTCATCAACTATCATATGTCGTTATATGAAAGATTTGCTGAACACCCATTCCAGCAAATGTTTCATACATAACAACCATTCTATAACTATAATTTTTTCCCGTCTTTCCTTTCACAATCGGAAAATATTATGAAACTTGCTATCTACTTATACGTTTTCACATTCATAAGTGGAACAAAAATGTTCATAAAACTTTGACAATTATGTATTAATAAAAATACAGCTTTATTTCAGGACTATCTTTTTCAAGGATTCACAATGACGTACATCCTCGGATATTATTCATTGATACTACTCATTGTAATTAAAAGATCACCATAATCAGCCACAATCGGAAAATATTGCGAACTTTACCATTTCTTTATACGTTTCCACGTTAATAAGTGGAACAAAAACTTTCATAAACTTGAATAGTTGTGTATTAATAAAAATACAGCTTTATTGCAGGACTATCTTATTCGAGGATTCACAATGACGTACATCCTCAGATATTATTCATTAATACTACTCATTGTAATTAAAAGTTCACCATAATCAGCCACAATTGGAAAATATTACGAACTTTACCATCTCTTTATACGTTTTCATGTTAATAAGTGGAACAAAAACTTTCATAAACTTGAATAGTTGTGTATTAATAAAAATACAGCTTTATTGCAGGACTATCTTTTTCAAGGATTCACAATGACGTACATCCTCGGATATTATTAATTGATACTACTCATTGTAATTAAAAGTTCACCATAATCAGCCACAATCGGAAAATATATTGTGAACCTTACCATCTCTTTATACATTTTCACGTTAATAAGTGGAACAAAAACTTTCATAAAGCTTTGACAGTTGAGTATTAATAAAAATGTTGCTTTATTATAGAACTATCCTATTAGAGGATTCACGATGAATATGTCCTCGGATATTATTCTACTTGTTTAATTAAAAATTGACCATAATCAGCCACAATCGGAAAATAATGTCAACCTAAAATTAAAAAAAAAGTAAATTACTTGGATCCTATTCTACCACGTTTCTTTTAAACTATCAACAATATCAATAGGTTAAGAACATAAAAATGTCAAGTGATCAGTTTTTATATTTTGTTACACAAAGTGATACCGGCGATTCAATAAAGGGATACTAACATGAGAGATACTATACCAGTGAAAATAAAATCAGAGTTTATTTTGTCGTTTGTTACAACGGGAACGTAGTTTCATTTAATTATGAATAATGAATTTCTACAAAATTAACGCCAAATATATTCAATATCAATAGGTTAGTCAGAATTAATTAAATATCATGCAGTTAAATCAAATTCTTATAAACTCATAACACAATTATATTCTCACCATAAGGATTTTGTTTTTGTCTTCAACAAGTTCTCCAAAAGCTCGCCGATTTTTTGTCAAAATCTTTTACATTGATGGAGCACTACAAATAAGCTAAAATGACATCGATCTAAAACAGTGCTAATGATCTTTGATAACTTTTAATGTCCATTCATCATAATAACTGTCACATGATACAGACTGTATATGTCTACTGGGCAATTGACTAGTCATGAAGCTGACCTCTGTGTGCAAATTTCAAACGGGAATCGAACCTGATGGAAAAAATAAGACTGCTAAAATTGATCTTTCAAGTTAGGTATCTGTAATATAATTAAGAGTGAAATGAATTTTCCAACGAGATTTTCGTAAATTGATTTTAATAATGGCAGAAAGCCGATGGCATCGTATTTTTTCTTGTAAATATGATCTGATTTATTGATCGCTTGTCCTTATTTAAGAACGATTGATATAATATTTAGTTTTGATAAGTTTTATTTAATTAATTTATTTTTTAATTAAAATCCTTGCTCACATTGAAGCTTAGTTATTCCAACAAATTAGCATAAACCGAACAAAAATTTCAAATAGAAGGCAATAAACAGAAAAAAAAACGGTTGAATCAAATAGAACGAATACAGAAAATAACTGGAAATTCTGAATCTTAAACCATCTAAATACTTCATTATCTTGCTCCTACAGTCGTGAATTGGCAACAGAAGAGTAAAACAAGTTGAAATGAGATAGCGTCTTCAATTCCAACTCAGTGAAAATCAGCGCGCAAACTTTCGGGGATTGCGATCTATAATCATAGAGTGAGAGTCGCAACGCAATCCGATAAGCATAGAGTGAAAGTCGCAATGCAACCCGATAAGCGTAGAGAGAGAGTCGCAACGTAATCCGATAAACGTAGAATGAGAGTCGCAACGCAATCCGATAAGCGTACAGTGAGAGTCGCAACGCGATCCGATAAGCGTAGAGTGAGAGTCGCAACACAATCCGATAAGCGCAGGATCGTAATCGCAAAGTGCCTTGAGGCTTATTCTCAACAATCAAGGACAAACAACACCTTAATCGCAAGATCAGTGGATTGTTTGCGTATCCAAGTAAGTTTTTTTTCAAATTCGCTCCCTCTTGCACTTTTCCCGCTTGTTTTCTTCGGTTTTCATCTTGAGTTTGTCAGACTCTTTAAGCGAGAAGACATTTGTATTTGGCTCTAAATTTTGTAAATAAAGTAATAAATTTAGAGCCAAACAAACTCTTCTTCTAGATTAAAGAGTCTGACTGACCTGAAAATGAAAGGCGAAGAAAACATACGGGAAAAGTACAAAAGGGGGCGAATTTAAGTATAAAAATACTATTCATATGGAGGTTTAAACTTCACCAAACTTTTTTTTATAATACTGTTAAAGATTTATGAGATTGAAAAGTTTGAATAAAATATTATTTATGAAGTAAATTAGGATATTATTCTTATCTTAAATAATAATATTTACCCTATTAAAACTAGTTTAATACCTATTTTCAGAAGAGATTCAGATTTTACAGCTTTGTTTAAATATCTATATGGCTTGGGTATGCAAAATTGATGATAAAGAGTCTCTATCTGTATAATATAAACAAAATATATTATTTACACTAGAAATTACGTAGATAAAAATCAGCAGTATTTGCTGAAATTGACCCTCAAGTGTGTACAGAGCTGACCTATACTTCTAACACAAGAGATGTTCAGCACATTCCAACCACAATTGTCGGTAAGAAATATGAGATACCGGATATTGTGTTGGCGTATCGTGGAAACGCAGTTTGACTCGCATTTCTGTCGTCCAAACACAATCGGCATTGTGCAACAAAACTGCATTACGTCACAAGCCCGTGTCAGCTGCATTCATAACCGAGGTCAATGTTACTGTCAACGCAAATTTCGTCTCGACGCGAAACGATTTACTTACTCATTATTTGCAACGTTTATATCTGACTTTGTTTTTATGCTTCGAGTACTACTATGCAATGTTATGTTGAAAAATAATTTGGAATCTTTTCAACTATCTCTCTTAGAAACTGAATATGTCTAATGGTAGGATCACAGTGAACTCCACCTTCCACGGCTAATAAAGGTTTTCAGATCAATTTTCCTGTGAGATATGTAATTGAAAGACAGTATTTCCGCGAGTTGTAAGTCCGCGAGTTGAATTCTAAGAAAACCAGTGAAATGCTAATCAAACTACACAATTAATGTTTTGTACCACTGTATAAGTAAATAAAGGCATCTATTTACACATAAAGTCTGCACCAGTCGCATGGATGTACGCGTAACATTTAGATCTACAGCAGCATACTCAACCTGTGGCTCGCTGAACTTACTCTATATGCAGCCCGACCAAGAAGTCGGGCTAATGTATATTGTACTTTCAGATAACTCTATTGCATTAAATATAATTTTAAATTATTTACCTACGTTATGCAAAGAATTTAACTCCTGATTTCAGTATTTAAGAAATATTATAAATCGTTAAAAGTAATAACTATTACTCAAATGATTACTTTGAGGCAAGTTTATGAAAAACTGTTGAACGAATTTATTGAGTTCAAAAACGATACAATACCTACTTTTATAAAGAAAAGAGGGAGTGATAAGATTGTACAAAATTTTTGAATGCAGCTCCTTAAAAATACAAGACCATACAAAATTGTGACCAAAAGCTGTATAAAATTGTGTTGTATTTCTCCTGTTGCTTATATTAACATATCTTTTTGAGGTATGATATTTTATAATGAAATATGTGACTCTTATCTGGATGGCATGATCAGAGTGACGGGTTGCAATTACAAACCAGATTTAACTAATACTGCATAAGGTTTGTAACATTATTAAAAAATCAAACTGTTTTTAAAATAAACACATATTTCAAATAAATAAACCTTTTTTCATTATTAATTATTTTATAGCGTACGCTTCATAACATACGCTATAAAATATCATAGCATATTAATATGAGAGTAGTAGTATGGGGCCGTGTTTATACGGCTCGTTACCCGTAATAAAAGAACGTTCAGTATAACTGGCCTACAGTGTTATTACTAATAATACAAAATAGTTATCGTGTTTGCTAAACAAAGGAACGATACATCAATTCTGCTATCAGAGGAGACAAATAACTCAACGACGGAACAAGCATTAATATTGAATAAATAAATTTTTTTATTGATGTGCTCGCACAAACTGTGTTCAATATTCACATGTGAAATATTAGTGCCTATTCATTTTTACCATAACTTTGAATATAATATACGATTTTGACGTGATGTGAGTATAGCTTTTCTGTGTTTTCGTCTATCTAAAATAATTTCTTCTCTTCTCAAAGACGTCCAGACGTTCATTGCTAGATGCAATGATGGATTTAAAACAAAAAGCACGGCATCATTATGGAAATATAGCGCTGGCCTGGCCATATAGCGCTCATCTAATTCAAGATCCCATTCGGTAATTTAGTCAAGAATTAGTCATATCAGATCACGTAACATTTAGTTCGAAATAACAGAAACATAACCTTGCACTCGATGACTATAATTTATTTTTCTGTGTCAAATGGCATCTTACCATTCGACTTTTTAACAGCCGTATAAATATAATTATTTTAACTAGTGACGCCGTTCAATGAAGATAGCAAAAGGATGGTTTAATAATACTCTAAATTCCTTAATAATGATGGAAATCACGTAAAAAAGTAATTTTCTTACGTGTGTTTTAGTGTTTTTTTAAACTAAATTGGTGCTTACTTCCCCTACATGGTTATACTTTTTGACGTAGAACCGCCTCCACGTAACGAGTAGCGGTTAATCCATCATGTGGACCTGCAGTTTTTATAGAAAATATTACATTTCGGTACAGACTATCATGGTTCCACACTTAAACTATGCAACCAGGCTATCATGATGATAAAGTGAAACGTGCACCAACAGACTTCTCAGCGTCTACTGAAATTACAAAGGGGGGATAGCTGAAATTATCTGAAAAAAATATTTCTATGCAATTCCTTTCACCTAATATCATTATTGCTTATTACCCATACGTTTTAAACGGATGCAGACTTTCTGGTCACGATTTTGAAAAGGGCATTACTATATATCTAAGCTTAAAATATATTTGGTTCAAATGTTGTTGATTTTTATTATTTTTTTACTTGAAAATCGGCACTAATATGCTAAATTTTAACTTAAAAATGCATAAATGTCAAGAAAAGAAAATAAAACCTAAATATCGACAAAAAATTTACCATTAAGTACTTGACCGAGCGAAGTAAGTTTACGTTTTTTTCTTAATGTTTCTTTTTAAAAATATTATTTCATTTCTATCTTGAAAATTATGTATTTTTTAAAATTTATATTTTGAACATTAGTGTTGAAAGTAAACCGTGTTCGTGACTAAAACTAAAAACCAAACATATAAATTAAACTTTTTTTTTAAACTTTAGTGTGAGAAATAAACTTTATAAGTTGTTTTGTGATAATTTCTAAACTTTTCATTTTAAGATACATTTACAAGAAACACTAAAAAGTTTTACATTTTCATAAAACATGTGTGCATAGTTACGAAATCGTTGTGTTCCAGGTTTTTTATAGTTTTCAATACTCGCGAAAGTATTTCAAACAAAACATCTGTCAATTTTTTTTTAGTTATGTCAATAGTAATAAAATATGTAAATTAACGCCAAATATATTTAATATCTGGCCATTATTTTTTTCCAAGTGGCTTTGTTGGAATTATCTATTTTAGCCGAAAGTTATGAAAAAAGCTAAAAATAAATTTGTGCAAAATTGTCTTTGTTGCCCATATAATTTTTAATTTTTTTTTAAAACTAGTTCTTAGTATTGCATTACATTAAATTCATTTCTGTGTCTCGCGAAAGTCTGTCGTACTTAGTCTTAGAAAAACAAACTCTCTACATTTTCTGCCCTGCCAAACGTAATATTTTTAGGTTATTCCTTCTTAACCTAAAAGTTTTCCTGTCTTTAGTAAAGTTCCCACTCACAAACAAACTTTTATATCTCCATAAGTTTTCCGACTATATCTATGATAATTAATATTTTCTAATAGCAAAATCAATGACTTCGTTTGGCGCGAAAGGAAGTTGTGTAAAAATAGAGCCTTCAAATTATCTTTATAAATCCAATATGTTCACCATTAGAAAAAATATTGATTTTTTTTAAAATACTTTTTCGCACATAGAATTAGGAGACAAAAGTTTGTTTTCGCGAACCCATCAGGTAGGATATTTTTAAACAAGTGTTTTAAAATGCAATCTGAAATATTTAGTAAAAAATTTTAACGACGTCTTTTCGCGAGACACAAGTCTCGAGATCATTGTGCTACACTCGTTGTGATACACTCTCTACTACACGTGTTGTGATACACTCTCTCCCACTCACCCTTTTAACTTTTTAACCAAGAATGTAAAAAGTCACAATACCTACTATTAGTGGTAATGCTACCAACAAGTGCAAAACTGTTTCAGTTAACTTGCACAAATCATCGAAAGAGGTATTCAAGCTATTGCGCATAGATAAGTAGGCTTCGTGGAAACTTCACAATAGGGTCTACGAAGGTAACTCGGTCATGAACTTGGAAGAAGGAACTTGGTCAATTTACATACCTATAAATAATAATATATTACATAGGTAGTAATTGACGCGAGGCATAAATCGCATAACTACATGAAAACACATGCTTGCTCCTTGAGTCTCCGACACTCATTTAACCAAACTTCATAATTGGAAAGGTCACAAGGTTAAATATATGCTAAACGATCATTAATTCCATGGAAATAGACAAGTATTAAAATATACCTATATTAAAAACTTTTGTGTTAACAATAAGTTAGTGTCAAATATGATAAATGTATAAAGAGATATTTCATATAGCATAGTATGTGATAGTTATGATATTTCGGAAAAGCAATAAGCATTAAATTATATTTATGATCTCAACGCTTTATTTATATGTTCTCACATTATTTATTTCGTAATATCGCTTTTGAAGAATGTGTCAAAGCTTTTAATGAATTGCCCGTTATAAAACTGTCGCGCACAGTAAATTTACGCAAACTGTGATGTAATAAAAAGTTGAGTGAAATAAAACCGTATCCTACGCGTTATGAAAGCTCATAAAAGGAAAGCTGCGTGCTTCCATCAGCTTTTTGACTCTTTCGCCTTATTATTTTTAAATGACTCATTGTAACGAAGTCACACAAGCATATTATAAGGGGGGAATGCTAATTTCGCTCGCAAGAGGAGTTCTTGGACTGAAAAGTTTTTATTTAATTTTATATCTGTGGAGAATTATTTCTTGTGATCTAAATGGAATAAACTGTAAATTAATTTCAAATTTCGTGTAAATTTCATTTATTACTTTGCATTTTAATTAAAGACATACATTTTTTTACTCGAGAATGCAACGAATGTACCTATTCATGTAATGAATCGAAAAATATTATTTTCGAATTTAGGATTCCGTAACTTAAAAGGAAAAAAGAGCGAAACCCTTATAAGATCACTTTATTTATATATCTATCGCAGACGTTTTTTTTCGAAAACCGTTCGATGCAGAAACTTAAAATTTAGCATAATGAAGATACATTTTTTAAATCGTCTTTTTATAGCACCTTTATATAAACAATATCGCGTAGATCAATATTATACAGGCTAAGATATTCTTTATCAATACCACAATTTTTAACTTTCACATAATTTCTGCATTACATCTCCCGCAATATTAAAATGAAATACCTCCCCCACCCCCTCCTCCCACTCTAAAACTAGTAAATTTAATATTTTGAAAATATTTATGTTGTTAGAAATATAAATAGATATATATTTTTTATGAAAGCTCACAACAGGAAAGCTGAGTCTTTTCATCAGCTTGTTTAATTGGTTTAGTTAGTAGTAGTACTTTTTATTACATCACAGTTTACGTATCTGATACCACACTCAAACATTGAGTGGTAATTTTGTCGGTTGTTGCTCAGACAGATTTAGGAGGACAGCCTACGTCGCGTCCCCATTTTATATTTATGCGCCTTTATTATAGTACATCTTGGGAATTCTACGTTTAAATCGGGTTTAGTTCGATTATTATCCATCAGTTTTTGCGCAAGTATGGATGGGTGGTTATCATTCTGTATTTATATGACTTGGTGTGTCTATCGATTTCATCTCTAATTTTAGGTATTTGTAGATCCTTATACAATTGTTCCTGGTTACGAACCATGGGGCATTTGTAATTATCTGTAGCATTTTATTGTGGTATCTTCAGATTATCTCAGTATAAGAATTGGCAGCTTTACCCCACAGCTGGATGCCGTAGTTCCAGACTGGTTTAAGTCTAGCTTTATATAGTTGCAGCATATTTTTCAATGATAGTTGGGACTTACTACCGATGAACCAATAAAGCTTTCTGAGCTTATGATTAAGTTGTTTCGGTTTGGCGCTTTTGCTAAGTGAGTCTTTTATCAGATATAAACCAAAGTAGCGTCGCCCCCTCCTGCTCGGGGTGCTTCTACGTTATTAAATTTAACTTATGGACAAGTGTCTCATCTAAGCGTGAATGTGACGTTGACTGATTTGTTTTCATTCGCCTCAATCCGCCACTTCTTTAGCCAAACAGCTACACTGTCTAGCCCGTATTGTAGCATTTTGCTGACATTTTTTACTCGCTGTGTGAGACCAAAATAGCAGTATCGTCCGCAAAAGTTCCGGTTGTGATAGTTGAGCTCGTGAGCACTTCTGATATGTAGAGACGTGGGCCGAGTACACTTTCCTAAGAGACACCCGCTGATGCATGATGCAGCAGAGGTTTTTAAAATGGGAGCAAAGGTTTTTAAAATATAATTTACAAGAAAACTATTCCACTATTTCTATTTAAAAAAAACAACTTAGTTACACAGTAGTCAAAGTGAGTTATAACAAATATAAAACCTCAGTGTTAATTAAAAACACTAAGATTTAGTGAAAGCTGCGTAAAAGGCGTAATTAAATTTATAGACTTGCAGTTTTTATATGCAAAAGACCTATCGCATGATAATAGTGTAGCTTATCTAATCTCACCAATGTTCTCAGAGAAAAAAGGGTGCTAAATGATTTTCTTTTTTCCAAAGCTTTTGATCTTCAATAAGATATTAAGTCTATTTGATCTTTAACTGCATTAACTGTGTTAATTATGCAAAAAGTTTCCATATAATACTCGATGTGACCCTTTGCCACTATAAGTGCGATTTTGAATGCTTTAGAATTAATTTGGATGATCTTCAGGACGGTAAAGATAGCACCTATTACCGTATACAAATGAAGATAAAAAATAGTTTAAATACACATAAAACATATACAGTTAATTAGAATAAACAGTACAGCAATCGCTTTCGGAATCTCTATTTTACACCAGCCGACATCACCCAAAACGAATAAATTGTGTAAAAATCAAATTATTTTAGAGAGACGAAAACACAGAAAAGCTAAACTCACATCACGTAAAAATCGTATATTATATTCAAAGTTACGGTAAAACTGAACAGGCAGACACTAATATTTCACGTATGAACATTGAACACAGTTTGTGCGAGCACATCAATAAAAACATTATTTTATTCAATATTAATGCTTGTTCCGTCGTTGAGTTATTTGTCTCCTTTGACAGCAGAATTGATGTATCGATCCTTTGTTTAGCAAACACGATAACATTAACTCTGACTCACACCATAATTGACAGTAAATAAGTCATACTGTCAGAGTAACTTCGTACTGGGTAAAATTGAACAAAGACTATCAATATTACTCACAAGTAAATTGTGAAGATATTGGCATGCAGGTAATTCACAGTTAAAAATAAATAAATGTGAACTGAAATAATAAACACTTATGAAATATTTTTAAATATCATATTTCTTTCTTGTCGAAATGTGGATATATAACTACTTAGCTAAGGTAAGGGATAATGTGCAGGGTCTAAGCGGATGGTAATGTGCAAGACGAGTTCTAAAAATACCGGCTGCACGCACACCGGGCGCTATTTATATGAAGCGTTTCGAACCACCACCTGTTTCGAACCTATAGCTCAGTTCCCATTTGAGTTAAATATTACGTGAATTATTTGTATGGTAATAATCATGTTTTTTTTAATGTAATTTAATACAACACGAACATCAGCAAAGTTCAAATTTAATAATATTTTAATTTTACAATTTATTGTGGAGATATAATATATGGAGAGAGAATGTAAACGTAGAGTTCATTATTAAAAACATTTTCATACGATATTTCTGGCGATTATACCTGATTGATAGTATCTATCAATATTTTTAATAAAATATTTTCTTTTTGCTACTGAACTCAATGAACAAATTTTTTTAAACAAATATAATTTTTAGATACCATGAAAGATACCATTTTGGAAGTTTTAATGTTTGATTGGGTGCACCAAAGTTTGCCTTACTCCCTTCATTTGCAGAATTATAATATTTATGTACGAGCCTTTGCCATATTACGTGGAGTTAATAACTCTCTAATCAATTCGTGACGACGGTATTTTTAAAAATAAAACAACTTATTTAATATAGACAAACATTTATATATATATATATATATATATATATATATATAATATACGCATAATAGGACCATAGCTACAGATATAGTACATAAATATAATCTGGCTTAAACACACCTTAACAGTAGAAATTTAACGGTGGGACCGCATATTTAAAAATTCTTTTATATCCTTTTTTACTAATCACAGGGCAGCTAGTAAGCAAAACCAGTTGTGAAATGAAAACGTCAAGCAAACGATTCCGTTTTTTGTTGCTGATCGTTAATATTACATTTCAAAATACTTATCCATGTTTTTCTAAGTTCCTAAGCTTTTGAGAACCGTTATATAATAAAAATTATTAAATCATACAAACGGTAATGAATGTAGGATTATAGTAATTATACAAATAAAAGGATTAAGAAAATATCATGCTATAAAGTAACTTAGAAAATGCGTCAATATCAATAGAATTAATATAAGAATAACAATTTATTATTACCACAGTGAAAAAAGAAAAGTTGAAAATGCACAATTAAAAGAAAATAAAAGCATTGATAGCATAGTATAATGATAAATTTTATAGCTTTTTAATTAATATTTTTCCTATAATAAATTACGCCATAAAATACCAAAACATTGTCCTTGAGATATATTTCTAATAAAAATTTAATTCAATGATATATAATTATTATTCTAGGCAAAATGTTATATCAGCGTTGAACTGAGTGGTTTTCAGCAAAACAATTAATACAGTTAACAAAAAATATTCAGTACCTACGTTAAATAAAATACGACATAAAAATTTGCAATCGCCATATCATTGTATTTACCAATAAAGTTATAATCTGGAAAGTACGGATTCTAAACTATAGCACATTTTTTAATTTAAAATTATCGATATAAGGAACGTCACTTTATATTTCATTAATTTCAAATGGCATTTTATTATTTACGAATAATATGCATGTATTATAAAAATTAAATAAAAGTAAAGTTACATATGATAAGTGCATTGTTTTTAAGTTCACATGTTTTTCCGCTTCATTTGTCATTTTCCAATAAAAATGAATATATTTCATAAAGGAAAATAGTTTTGTCTCGGTTCGACTGACGTTAAAATGTAACTAGATGTGACATGACATTAAAATGCGACTAGATGTGACATAATTTTTGACTTACAAAAATTATTAAAAAAGAAATTGTTCTAGGTTTTTTAAAGTTTATGTTTTGTAGGATTAATTATTACTCCATACACAACTCATTTTTTCTCCGAGTTATACAATTTTATTACTTTCACTTTAGAGGGATGATGAAGTGAATAAAATACTACGTTCGTCAAAAAATCGAGATTTTGATGACAATAGACCCTAAAACACTAATACAGTATATAAACACAATAATAAAAATGACTGCGTGCATGTGTGTGCGTCTCAGGAGAACATGGGGGCGGGCGTGCATGTGGGCGTGCCCGCCACCAGGCCTAGCGCCTAAACACCTGAAAAATTTGGATAAATGTTTTGACAAAAGACAGTTTTTAATCTTTTACAAACTTCCAAATTACGTCCAGTGCCTACAAAAAAATATTTCTTTTTCGCGAAAGACTCCATCGGCAAGCTAACTGCATGCGTTCATGCAGAGAATTCGGCGAAGGAGCTAGCTTGTCGCCATAAGGATAATCTCTTCCAATTAATCAAAACGATTAAGCGTAAAAATTTAACTTAGTGGAAACTATAAAAGATTTTATTGAAATGAAAATATTAAGAAATTAAAAAAAGTAAAATGTGAGAACCAGGCACGTAAAGAAGAAAATTCATAAATATTAGCAAGTGATTGGTCATACAAAAGAACGATATGGAATTAAGGAGTCCAAGGAATAAGGAAGAACAGGAACTAGGACTTCTTCAGACGCCCATTGAATTTTCAGATAGAGAAGCACTAAACATGAGCAAATAATTAAATATGCTTCTAGGACAAGTTGAAGGATAATTTGCATTGTTCAAAATATTGAAAAGAAACGTAAATAGAAATGAATAGTAAGAAACACAGGCTATCATCCATTAAAGTTGCTATCTCAGAAATATGGCGAGCCCAAATAATAACTGATACACATATACATAAAACAGTTCAAAGTACTAAACCTTAAAAGAGCACTTCAAGTAAAATACAGTGTCCGTTCCTTTTTTCCTCGGGCAAGGTCGTAACGTGGGCAACTAACCTTATAAATAAATTTGTATTCTATTAATTTTTTGAACTACTTAATTTTCCCTTAACTTAAAATTTCCATATGAAATTTGTTTGCATTGCGTGTGCTTCTATGGAGATCTGTGCAGATTAACATGTCTTATTACATGCTAAATATCAAGTTTCTATGTGAAGTGATTTAAAAAAAAGAAACGATTGGTGCACAGACGAACATATACAGTAAAGATCTAATAACAGTCCCGTTTTTCTTTTTCAAGTACAGAAACCTTAAAAATATATATGCAAGGATTTACAGAAAACGAAAAAAATCTCCTATTGACAAAAAAAGTTTCTGTCCATAAATTCAACGGAAATGAAAATAAAAACGACTTAACACAACAAAGGAAACAAATTAAACACCTCTGGACAATGTCCCGCGACCGATAAAAGTGTCCACGTCCAATACTCCGTGCTTCCTCGTCGCTTGGCCACTTACCTGTGTTTGAGGTCGCACGTCTGCGGCCGTTCGCGGTTTTTATTTTCACAGCCGACGTCCGCCTGAAACGGCGTGCAAAAACGTAATTTCACTTACCAATAAGACGGAAAGCGACTTCTAATGTGCGGACGGTCGGTGCCTACACCTAATTACAATGACAATGGCTGCGATTGCTGAGAACCACCAGACATTCGTCACGAGTAAATGGGTATCGGGCCCCGAGTGATCGGATATCGGCAAGGCTATAATTAAATATGCTTTCTATCCAACTGGGCCGCCTAGTGCATGCGACGCGTATGCAATTTTGTGAATTAGAAAGTGTTAAGCGTAGTAAAAGGAAGAAAGACATTCGTCGTTGAAAGCTGCTTTTATTGTGTATGAGCTGTCACTTATTGAATTCGTTACAGTATTTCATCTCATCATCTACTCAATATTCCATCTATATTATATGTGTATATTCCCATTTAAGTGTATATTCCCATCTATATTATATGTGTAGATTCCATCTATATTATATGTGTATATTCCCATTATATTATATGTGTATATTCCATCTATATTATATGTGTATATTCCATCTATATTCCATGTGTATATTCCCATTATATTATATGTATGTATATTCCCATTATATTATATGTGTATATTCCCATTATATTATATGTGTATATTCCATCTATATTATATATGTATATTGCCATCTATATTATATGTGTATATTCCATCTATATTATATATGTATATTCCCATCTATATTATATGTGTATATTCCATCTATATTATATGTGTATATTCCCATCTATATTATATGTGTATATTCCATCTATATTATATGTGTATTTCCCATCTATATTATATGTGAATATTCCCATTTAAGTGTATATTCCCATGTGTATATTCCCATCTATATTATATGTATATATTCCCATTTAAGGCACCTTTTGATATTATAATTTTAGAACCTTTCGTTTTCCGCCCAATTCATACTTCGAAAATAGGTGTGGTTCATGTTTTTCTCCAGTTTATATGTTAAAGTAAAAAAGTATATTTTCAATCAAATGTCAGATTCGTTTTGACTATACTTAATGCAATAATGGCGCAAATGGCTAATCCTTGTAAGAAGATATACATAAAACAAAATAAGATGATGCATAGAAATGTACACGTAAGTATTATTAATAGCCCAGTAATTATAATCAGAGAAATAACTAAGACGAAAAAATCTTACTTGAATTTTACATTTTTCTCAGAACATTGTAAAATGTTATATGTTATAAACACGTCACTCCACCAATATCCTACCTATGTTGCGGAATATTGAAGTATAAAAGTTATGGAAAACCATTTAGAAAGGAGAGGCCGATAGAGGTCGTCATGAAAAATGCAATTCTCAATTTTTTTAGAAACTTTACAGATATGTTTTCTTTATACAACCATCCGTTTTCGTGATATAACCCAGATAAAGTACAGCTATATATACTCGTAGTTCAATGAGCTATAGGGAGAGACTATACTCTTCTCTTTCTAGATATAACAATTTTAACATTATTATAGTACATCATAAGTGTACAGATAAAGAGTTCAGTACAACTAGCTCTTTTAAATACGTGCTTCCTTTGACTATCTAGCCATTTTTTAGACTTAGTGCGAGTGTAACCTGGATCCACATTTCATTAATTATATGAGGATATAACGTTATATACGTTATATCCCCATTTTTATTTTGTATTTAAAATAAGTCACTGGACCCATTGATATGTGCGACAATCTCAAGTCGACGTTGTGCTGTTTTTAACTCAGTCGAAAAAAACGGTAGTGTTAAATATAATATTAATAATTTAGCTCTAATATAATGACATTTATCACAGCATATAAACGTTTTGTATGCGATAAACCGCTTTCAGAAAGTAACATAGCTACAGTTGAAAGTGGTTTAAAAATTTTAACAACGTCACTTCCACCTATTACCGCAACACCTCCACGAAATGTATAAATCGAGTCTACTACCTGATACAAACCTATCTGGTCGGGAATGAAAATCGTTCCTGAACTGTAAGTTTGATACTAAAAAATGTATTGGTATTGGAATAACAAAATAATGAGCTGCAAACACTGGATGCATAAAAATCGTGTTATAATGATCCACAGTAACAAGTAACAAAATATTGGGGTGCAAACTCTGGATGCAAAAAAATTGCGTTATAATGCTCCACAATAACAAATAACAAAAGATTGCGGTGCAAACTCTGGATGCAAAAAAATTGTGTTATAATGCCCCACAGTAACAAATAAGAAAAGATTGTGGTGCAAATACTGGATGCAATAAGAATTGTGTTATAATGCTCCACAGTAACAAATAACAAAAGATTGCGGTGCAAACTCTGGATGCATAAAAATCGTGTTATAATGATCCACAGTAACAAATAACAAAATATGGGGGTGCAAACTCTGGATGCAAAAAAATTGCGTTATAATGCTCCACAGTAACAAATAACAAAAGATTGCGGTGCAAACTCTGGATGCAAAAAAATTGCTTTATAATGCTCCACAGTAACAAATAATAAAATATTGGGGTGCAAACTCTGGATGCAAATTTATTGTGTTATAATGCTCCACAATAACAAATAACAAAAGATTGCGGTGCAAACTCTGGATGCAATAAGAATTGTGTTATAATGCTCCACAATACCAAATAACAAAAGATTGCGGTGCAAACTCTGGATGCAAAAAGAAATGTGTTACAATGCTCCATAGTTTTTGAATAGTGTCATTATTCAGTCGCACCAAGGATATCTGAATGTCATCCTTGATGTGAGTAAAACAATTATTAATTTCGATATATATCCAATAAATATTTTATATTCAAATATAATTGAAATTGATAACCAATATATATATATATATATATATATATACAAATTACTCGAAGCTAACGATGATAAAACAAACTTTTAATTATCTTCGGACCCACTTCTTTTTTTGTTTAGTTAATAGTTGATGGTAATCTAAAAATATTTGGAGTAACTTACTTTTAGTATTCCATATACAACGGGAAAATTAAACGTGGGGAGGATGTGATACTAAAAATAAAGAAAATCTGCTTTCTTCATTTCGGAACTATAAACACAAAATATAGTGACTAAATTTGATGGACAAAAAGCCATGGAAAACAATGTTCGGTACAGATTTAGGACGTCTTGGAAGATTATCATTAGGAACTTGATTGGTTCCGGGCGGTTTTGTTAAAAGAAGTTTGGGTCTTTTTCTCCTTCGTTTTCTTGAACGAATGATCCCCTAATTACCAAGTTTTCTTGCATTTACCTCAATTACAATGCATATTAGGCAAATATCTCTTCTTGCACCTTTTCTTTTATTTGGTTTATAAGTTCGATTATGACGTGTTTTAGTTATTTACGGACTAATTTGGCAATTATTCTTATTTTTCGTATTGTTTATTTTTTGGTTATTTCTTTCGCATAAACTTATTAAATTCTTATTTAAATCCGTTGAGAAGTTTTAGAGATAATTGCTGACATAAGTATATTACAAATTAGTGTTCGCTATTAAAATTAAAAGTTGATAAATCAAAAACGGTTCATAAAATAATAAAAAAACAACGACGGCAAGCGCCAGTCGGAAAGACGAATGTCGTTGAGTTGTTGAACTTTATTTTTTGTGTTATTAATCAAAAGATAATACGACAAACAATATACGAGGGATAATACTTTGTAGTATGCATATTAGTTATCCAAAAATCCAGTTTTGTACTTTTATTTGTAAAAAAATATCTGGTAATTTTATTTGTAAAATAATTCATAAAAATAATTTTCCTATACATGCAAAATAAATCAGAGAAATTAATTTTAGTAACTTAATTAGATTTTTAATAACATTTAAATTTAATTTTATAAACCGCTATTTTCTAGTATTAATCTTACATAATAACACTTGATTAACGGTGATCTTATTTTGCGACGATATCTAGGTATCTGACTTAAGTGGCGTAATTTTCTGCATCAAAAAAGAAAAAAAAATATTAATTATTTAGTTAAAGCGGTTTTTAAAATACGCAAATAGAAAAGATAACTTTTATCTACTTGAATTAATAATTACGTCACTACTACAAATAATCTATTCGATTAGCAAAGTATATCTCATTAAACATAGGATAATCCGTTTAGCAAACAACTTCAACCGAGCCAATATCGAATAAAGCCACTAAATACTGAGAGCAATTTTACTAATAAATTTCATTTTGCTATTAAATTAAATTTACTAGTTAGAAACAATATAACGTTAAACCATCAAATGAAATGAATTCCACAGTATTTTTTATCTAAGATAAAAGTCGAATCATCTTATGGATAGAAAGCTGTGCCAATTCAAAACAAAAATCAACTACGAGTACCTCCTATATTTAGTTGTAATTACGAAGGACTTAAGAGCACTCAGTTAAAATGACATAAAGTATAATTATGTTAGAAACTTAGTTTAGAAATGGGGACGACTTTAATGAAATTTATTATCGATAACATCAATAGATGAAAGTAACCTTTTTGTGATTAAAAGAGCTTCGATTAAGAATAAATTTTCTAAAATGAGAAATAATAATAGAATGCTGAGTTGTAGGAATCTAGTCCAGCAATTGCAGACCGCTATTCCGGTATCTCTGCCTTTATTAAATGTTAAATATTTATGTGTGAATATACATTGATCTGTCGGTGTACCTATATTTTTTCTTGTCTTTGGCCTTTCTATTTTTGTCTTTGGACTAACTATTTTCAATAACTCTTGATTTTAAACATTCATGTGTACTAAAGTAAGTCGTCCATGTAATAAAATCGTTAAAATAATTAAAGGATTATTATTTTTATCCATTTAACAATTTCAAAACTTTGATTGTATTAATCGTATGGAGTTAAAACACTTTGCTTGTATTCATCGTACAAGGGTTAAACCAATTCAAAGCTTGAGTAAACAGTTAATAGTTTTCTATCTATTCTTTCCCATTTTTTTTAATTGCGATCTTATAAGCAAAAATGTAAAGCGAGAAAAATTAGGATTTTTTATCGATTCAGAATTTTCACGTTAAAGTACTTTTTTTATTTACGAATTACGATTGTACGAAAAATTTGCCCTTTTGTTACCGAATCAATATCTCAAAAAATCTTCAAAACCTTGCGTAAAGGTTTGAAACTTTAATTTATTTTCATCTCAATACAATGAATACAATTACAATTTTGATATATGAACAACAGAAATTTTAATTTTTTTTGGGAATATCTATTCATTTCTTTCAATGAAAATAATCTTTCCATTATTAAATACTAAAGTGAAGGTGGAGTGAAAATTACTCGACTATGTAAATCTGGTTATCTACCGAAAAGAAGGTTCATTATACCATAAAATCCTCCATTAAGACATAATTATTCGTAAAGGAAATAACAAAGAAACGTGATAGCAAAAAAGTGGTGACCAAGAGCTTACTTAGTGTAGAGTACTTAATATACGGTAGTTAAAGGGGCTCTCTACCATAAAAGAAATATAAAGAAAGCAACGAGCCTAAAATATAGTAAATTAATAATTAAGTTAGACAAAAATAGAATGCTATTATTATTCGCTTTAGATTTTAAATGTGCCAATTCGCGGAAATTTCGGAAAATTATTTCAGATAAAACTCAATGATCCTATAAGTGATGTAAATGTGTAATAAAATGTTGATTACTTAGACTTTGGGGTATGGAATTAAACTTTTCGATTATTGGAATACTGTAATATTATATTAAATAATTTACAATAATATTACCCTATATTTTTCGTTTATTACTCGATTTCTAAAAGGAGATTGTTCGCCAAAATTTCGGAAAATGATTTCAGAGACAAACCAATGAGCCCATAAATAATGTGAATGTGTAATAAAATGTTGATTACTTAGACTTTGGGGTATGGAATTAAACTTTTCGATTATTGGAATACGGTAATATTATATTAAACAATTTACAGTAATATTACCCTATATTTTTCGTTTATTACTCGACTTCTAAAAGGAGATTGTTGTCAAGTCGACTATACTTTTTTGTATCTTTTACCTCACATCTCTGGTATGAATCAACCCATTTGAATAATTATTTGTTTGTTTGGAAGGGAATACTCCCAGTAAAGTCCCATGAATTTGGTTACAATCAGTCCGTAGAAATTTGATGATTGAAATTTGTTATGGTATATCACCATAGAATTTTTCGACAGCGAATAACGCAAGTGCCTTGCTCGAATTTGGATGACATAGGTCTTACGATATTCTAACAAGACATGACTAAGGGAGACGTAAATCTGCTCTTTAGTAAAATCAGAGTCCAATAAGGGAGACGGAAGGCGATGACAGGAACTCTTCAGTAATGTCGTGGAAACTCATCGTATTTGGACTAACTTGACTTGTCTTAATGCCTGCCCAAAGAACAATGTCAAGCGAAATTTGATTTTTTTTATCAACTAGTTGACTAGAGGATATAATCGACATACAATAACCCTGAATATGAACCCATAGTATTGGAAGTGGAAAATTATAATTTTTGTGAGTAATTAAAAAAGTAATCATTTGGGAAGAAAGTAATCAAATGTGAGCCATTGTCATCATAAAAAGGAACAACATGACGTAATTGTAAGATTTTTCATTGCTTTACAGGTTTTTGAAGTATATAACCATTTGGATTATTATTACTACATAAATTGAGCAGCTTGATAAGATTAACGGATTATTGAACTGCTTAACTTTTTATATCATTACTTGGAACTAAAAAATGTCACGATTTTCCCAGAGCGAGTGAGTCGCCATAGTTTTTTACTAGGAGACTATGCAGAAATTCATTATTATTATGGTTACACGAAATGGAACAACCCGGAAGTAAAAAGATTGAACAGGACATATAAAGAACGTTATTAACCAACAACAACTCAACGAGTGGTTTCCTGGCTACCGTATGATCTTTAAAGTTCATAATGAAAGATACCATCAACAAATGTCAAAGCAGTATAATGTCCAACCGTCGTCTCAAAAACTGAGACACCCCAGAGGGAGAAACATCGCAAATACCACATCACTAACTTTCAGTAATTGAAACGTGAAGTTTATGACGGAAGAGCACAAGTTACAAGAAAATATTGAGAAGCCAAAAGGAATATGAAAAAAGTTTCAATTTAATATTATGGACCCAATTTCCAAGAACAATACGGTGTCAATCCTTGGGTTGGGCTACTAAATAAGCAGCTAATAGATCCCTTTCGATTGATCCCCAGATTGCTTCAAACGAGAGTCTTATATAAAATATTTATTAGGCAATCTAGCTGAATTTCTAGGTTATGTATGTATATTTGTAGAAATGCAGAAATAAGATATTACAAAACAAAGGCGAATCATGCCCATATACCTTGAACTTAAGAAATTATTTACCGGTAAAGGAAAGTTCCCCTGTGATATGGATAGGCCTTGGCGAGCGTACTGCTTGACCTCCATAGTATCCGGACCTTAAATCCAGTTACCTTTTTAACGTGCGGTAACTATAAGGATATTATGTACTCAAAAAAAGTCGTAGTTTGAAAGAATTCAGAGGAAATCTGAGGGAAACCGAAGGAAACTTATATAACTCAAAAACTATCAAAAATCGCTTAACATACGTAGGGGTGATTTGGATAGGCATTTATATTCTCTACCTCTTTGTTTTCGCTGAACTCTAATTTTTGGGGCACTTGTATATGGGTACATATAATACAATTTCATCCTGATTCATAAATACTGAACTGCAGGTGTACTGCATAATCCATGAGATATGAGGATTTGCCTCAAGCAGAAACTCTATCATTAAACTTCGGGTTTGAACTCCTCGTGTGGCAGAGGTATTGCCTGTTCCAAGGAGAGACTACTGTCATTAAAATCCAGGTACCAACTTCTCAGTCCTGGTGCTGCAAGAATACTGCCTGCCTAAATCGTGAGACTTGGGAAACAGCCGTTTTAAAATTAGTATTGTGGGTCTCAAACAGAGATTCTACCATTAAACTCCGAGTTTCAACTCCGTAGCCTTAAGGCTATGTGGATACCTGCTTAAATCATGAGATTTGAGGATCTGCTGCTTTTAAATTAGTATTGTAGATATCAAGTAGAAACTCTGTTACTGAACTCTGGATTCCAACACCTCAATCCTCATGTTTCGAGTATACTGCCTGCAGAAATAGTGAAACTTGAGGGATCTGATGTTTTTAAATTGGTATTTTGTGTCTCAAGCAAATACTCTTCCGTTGAACGTCGAGTTCTAACTCTTCAGATATTGCAGGGGACTGCCTGTCTAAATCATGAGACTTTGAGATCTGCTATTTTTAAATTAGTATAAGTTAATTAGTAATATTTTAAATTAATAAATAAAATCGTACATCTCAATCTCTATCATTGAACATCAGATCTCTATATCTCTATCTATCATCGGGTTTCAACCCCTCAGTCCTGGTGCTTCATTGGTACTGCCTGTTTTTGTATGTTAACTCATATCTTCGGCATTAACCAAAAAATTCGTTTGATTATTTTTTATTGCAATGGCTCTTCTGTAGTAAACCTATTAAAAATTGGTCAGAACTTGGCTATTGAATCTGAAAATATAAAATATTGTTCCTATATAATTAAGGGCATAGGTGCTGTGATAGAGTTTGAGTGATATAGGTCTAATATTAATCTAATGATATAATCAGTAAGTACAAAAATGCGAAAATGGTGCTGAGAGTTATCGACAGGAACTTTTCACTGATAAGAAGTGAACTCATCGAATTTGGACTCGTTTCACTTGTTTTGTCATAAACAAAAAATAACGAAGTATTTAAGTAAGTATATATAGGTACATACAAAAGCATGAAGCAAGTAAGATATTAATAAGTAGATAGATAAGTAAGTCCTAGTGTAAACAAATTCTTGAAGTGACTAATCGTTAGTACGTAGGTAGGTAGGTAAGCAAGAAAGTATATACAAAGACATATTGCGACTAGGCTATTAGATAGGTAAAATATACAGATAAATAAAGGCCTAGAACACTAACTACAGCGCAGCGAAAATGTGGAATATAATTTAAATGTTCGTGTGTATGTATGCACGTATGTATTTATAGATATATATGAATATATTTAGGCTTATTAAACGCCGCAAACATCTGTTACTATTCCAATAAGTGATATAATATTGATATTGAATTTATGGTAAATTTGTGACATTCTGGGTAACAGAATATCATAGGCACTAAAAATGTAAAAATAAACTCTGTTGAAACTTTCGCAACACAATATCATTTTCGAACATAAATAAATTTGCAAAATACTATAAATGTTTGGAGTTCTTATCAAATTAAATGTGACACTCGTAGGTGTGCATGAATATACATCTACGTGAGAGAGAAAGAGAAGCGTCGACTTGGCAAAGATTCCAAAAATCTCTGGCAGTTACAGTATTTTGGAAACTTATTTATATTTGGAAATGATATTATGACGTAAAAATATCAACTAAATATTCTCATTATTTGCACTTGTCAGTGCACTTTTTAGCAGGCAGGAATTTTTTTACAAAAAAACATTATTTTTTGCATCAAAACAACGCCACCACGGAGCTTAAAGTATTATTTAATTACTACAATTTTGGTGATAAATTTATTTATAAGTATATTACATGAACTTTATTTTATTTTTCTAACAAAGTACGGCATTACTGAAAAAGTAAAATACTTTCAATAATGATTATGACCAGAAACAGCATCACGATCGTATATTATCCTAGTACAACATTCAGTATCATTTAATTGTGAATAATGAATTTCAACAAAATTAACGCCAAATATATTCAATATTGGTTCATTTTTGTTATGGTATATAATTACTAATTGTAATAATTCAATGACCTTACCATTGTACACATAACTACAATTCATAGATACTTCAAGCAATTGTCATAATTTCTGTTCAAACAATATTGGTCTTTCAAGCACTTTAGCACAATTAGTAAGAGAAATGGTACAACTGCGAAGCTGATATTAACTGAATAATTAAGTTTTCCGGAAATAAATTTGTTTAAACGGAAATCGACAACACGTAGTTCGTGTATTTCTCTGCGATCACCCTATCGATTATTGACCGTACGCGATTTAATTTCCATAATCGGACAAGGAATTTATTTAAAAATTTTTAAGTATTTTGACATTTCTCTCTACCTGTGTTATCTTTTATAATCATAGAGGCGTATCCATAATACTAAACAGCCTTCACCTTTGCAACAATAGGACTATTCATTTCGGACAAAAAAAAGGCAAAATTTGTGGGAAAATACGTAAACGTTTAATCATGGCAAAAGTGAACTCGCTAGATTACGTGTTTGTCACCCACGTGATTATAAACCACATGAGGAGTGGACAAATTACCAGATGGCGACACGTCATATGACAGAACCGGTTTGCCACTGACGGTAGTCCAAATGACCATTTTAATTACGCGGAATAACCACCTGCCGATGACCAGGAAACTTTGTTTACTCATCTTGTCTTAGAAATAACGACCGCTTGCTTGGAACTATTATACTTAATTATTTAATTGCACTGTTGAACGACCATGACCTCTCTAATCTACAATATTACATAAAGATTTAAATGTTGTGTGTATGTTTGTTTCTGTTTTCAGAGCTTCATCAAAATCATATTTAGAGTCATCTTTATTGCATCAAACATTCCATAAAGTCCAAAAATTAAAGAAATATACAAAAAAATAAGCAAAATTTCATCAAAATCTATGCAGTAAATTTCGCATAATAGAAGAATAAATTAACACACAGACAGACAGATAAAAATTCTAAAAACAGGTTGTCTTGCTTCTATCGTTCTGTACGTAAAATCAATCACTCTTTTTAAAATAATATTCATGTGCAGGATTCACTCTGTCACAATTTTATTATATGTATAGATTTACTAGCCGAAACCCAGTTGCTAATTGAACAGTGGATCAACTTCTATTCTCTGTGTAAATTGACTACCAGAGATGTTTGAGAAGTTTCTATAATATTCCGAAAATCGCTAGAAAGAAATTGGCAATTTTTAATTACCAACTTAATAAGATACGTTAAATAATTTTGTATTGTAAAGTAATTAACACACGGACATAAAGTATGGAAATCGTTGCTTAGATCTTTCACACCTTCTAATTACGATAATGGCTTACAGAATACACAACTCAATGCACAATATTATTATACATACGTGTGTTGATCAAAACGTTCGCGGAACAAAGAGGATGAAGTGGGAATTGCTTACCCACATATCCGATAATGAGCGACTCATTACAAGTATATATACAAAGTTTCAACTTAATTGTGAACCTGTGAGCTATCATCGATCAAGCAACTCATTCCCGATGATTTATTCGCATCGGAATCATCGAGTCTAATATTGAATTTCGAACTGTCGATGCCGTGCGAAAAGATTATTGTCCTGGTACAACCATGATTTTCAACTCCATAATCTCTTCAAACAAGGTGGAGATTCGAAAAAACCTGCGCTCAGTACGGCCGAACGTGGCCATCATCTCAAACATTCTTGAAAAAGTTGAAAAACTTATGGTGAAAGATGCGCACTTAAAAAAGAAGCATTTAGAAGAAATGGTTGAAGTATATTTAACATCCATCTTAAATAATCTTAATGATCATCTTGGTATGTCAAAAGTCAGCGCAAAGTGGGTGCCGAGAGAACTCGCGTCGCAGCAAAAGCTAAAACATGTCCGGTATTCACGCGACTTTTTGGATCTCTGTAAAGAAGATAAGAATAAATTTTTGAGCTGACTTATTACGGATGACGAAACTTGTATTCATCATTACGAACCTGAATCTATGCAGGGGTCCATGCAGTGATATAAAATAGGTACCTCACTTCGTAAGAGGTTCAAGTTGACGTAAAAGGCTGGAAATCATGGCGACGGTTTTCTGTGACACAGAGGGTATCTTGCTCATTAACTTCAAAGATAAAGGTGTTTCTGTAACGGGAGAGTACTACGCTGGTCTACTGGAACAGCATAAAGAAACATTGAAGGAGAAAAGGTGAGGGAAATTTGTAAAAGATGAGCTGCTTTTTCACGACAATGCACTTGTGCACAAGAGCCATGTTGCGCTGGCTGCCCTTCATAATCACGGCTTTCAAATATTATAACATCCACCTTGCAACCCAGACTTGGCTCCTGCGACTATCATTTATACCCAAAAATGAAAAAGGAGGTTCGTGAAAAAAAATTATCGATGATGAAGGGGTCAAGTCTATAAATTCAGCTTATTTTCAAGTTAAAGGGGAAACATTTTTGAAGGTTTCATTAAATTAATCGACAGATCTGAGAAATGTATTAGGGTTAAAATAGAATATATATATATATATATATATATATATATACCTAGTAAAAGCATGATGTTCAAGAGGGATAATCTGTTAAAACATGACAGTGTTTCGATCGAAGACGACCCCCCCCCCCTCAGTAGGAAAAATTTATGAAAGGAAAAATAGCACCACGCTTTGTTTTGACCTTGCTTCTACCCCATCCCGTAACCTTTTTTACCTTCTCTCTTATATGTCAATAAATTACAAAAACAATTTACAAAAAGTATGCCACAGTGTTAATAACATCATTACAGTATGTGCGCAAAACCAATTTGTGTCCGGCAATGCCGAGAAGCGGAGCTCATGGCTTCTACATAACGGAAGGAAGGAAGGAAGGACATGACAGGTATTAGAGATTAGTCATACTTGAGTAATTTGTTTTTACTTCGGATAACTCGTGACGTGCTTTCGTGAGTCAACTGAGCCTTGAGATGTTCATCTTAAGAGAATCGATCGTCGAGAAAATAGCGTAGAAGTGAGAAATTGAAATACTTCACATTCTGTATTAAAGTGTTTGCAAATGATTTACGGTATATAAAATTAGCGGTTAACCAGATTTGTGGCTTAGTTACTACCTTGGTTGTTTTTTATAACAGTATTTCTTTTCCAGAGTTTGTGTTTGGGTTATTGGTAACAAATTTAGAAGCATTTTTATGCATGTTACTAATTCACATCAAAATTTGATTTACGAAAAATCGTGTATTGCATGAAAAGTACTGGTGTTATTTGAGCGAAAAATCGCAAAAGGTTGACGTCATTTTAAAAACAATGCGACACCCACTAAGAAGAACGTTTTCACTCACGTGCATAAACAGTTATGGAGCTGTCTTAGTACAATTTCTACTCGTACTTGAGAATTCTATTAAAATTGTTCGTAGCGAATCAATAGAACAATAACACAATTTTTTTTGTATTTAAGAAAGTGGAAAATATATATTAAGAGATTTTCTTTAAAACCGTGAAAAATATTTATTCTACCCCTTATGAACCTATTCGACCGGATCGCGATGGTCGACTAAAATATTCTATAATCATATTGAATAATTCAAAAACGTAAAATTAATTACAGCTATATAAGAAATAAACTATTTATCTTAAAATAATACCGAAATATTATCATGTATACAATTTTACTAGTTGTATAATTTATCACCAGATGACGTTCTTTGGATTTATGTTATCAAATACGTAGGTATAGCGTATAGCCACATCATCATCATCATATATATTAATACGCTAAGGTTTTAAGATGTTACTCTCCCTTTTTAGAAAAAACCTCACAACTAATCCACATAAATTATATATCATTTTATAGATAATTACTTGCTCTACCGGCATCCACAACCAAAAAATTTATTATTGCTATTGTTTTTGCAAATTAGTTAATTATTAAAATTATATACACAAAACAGCAATGCTGCCATCTAACGGCTCAACGTCAATATGATTGACGGTCGGTAAAATTTTTGTTTAATTTCAAATCCACTCACGTATAAATAAAGTGGCGCTTTAGCTCAATGCTTTTGATACTTGCGCCTCTATATGTCAATTTTAGTAAAATATTTGTTTGATCTGTCATCTGAGCTTCATAATGGAATAAATAATAATGCGAAGACTTCGCACGGGTCACGCTAGTTGAGGTATTATTCGGATACAATATGGAATTATTAGAAAACATTTCAAACAATATTGTGTTACCACTAATCTTATGGCAACAATTCTATTTTTTCAGTAGGTTTTTTACCCAGCAAGGTTTTTTATTTCACGTTCACGCACATGGGAAGGCGAAACAGAAAGTAGTGTTTACTTTTTCGCGCTGATCGGCAAATACGAAATATGAGCAGGGTTAAGTGAAAAAGCATGAGTTTGGAAAATGGCCGTTATAGTCGATAAGTAAACTGACTTTTTCTTAAAAAGTAACCTCAACATGTAATTTAATCCCATAAATTTACGTTTACATACTTTATTCTCCTCGTTCACTTTTTTCTAGAGTAATACGTACAATATCTCATCACATACACTGGCATTTTTGTATGATTAGGCAAATCGCTATTGCGTTATATTTTATGTTCTGTGGACGTGTAGACACATCGAACGCTCCCAAACGACTAATGGAACTGCGATCACTGGATCGCATTTCGGTTGCCCACGAATCGAACGTGTGTAATAATACCTCAATGGACGTAAATTAGACTAAAACAGACGCCCACCTAAGTAAAATGATCGATACTTGACCTGACAAGTAATTAGGTACATATTATGATTTAACATTCCATAACTCATGTGGAATATTAGTAGTTTTATATTCATACGAATCAATTGAAATTAAAGACTATTTGTCATCTTACGCAAGATTTTTAATTTTTTTTAAAGTAATATCAATAAGACTATGCGACAAGGATATGGATACTATGTCCTAATATTGAAATAAGTATAGAACAAATATTTTTATTCGTTCATTGGAAATAAGAGTAACGCAACTCATTCTCTACCAATTTTACTTTCATTTGCTTGTATTGCTTACACTTGACTGATGATATCTAATCGATTGTGATATTTTGCTTACGCATAGCTTATGACGTGTAGTTAATTGCAATATTTTGATTGCGTATGACGTCAAATCAAATGGACCATGAGTAATATAAAAATACGTCAATTGCCACGTTGCTTGTTGTTTACTTGCTACGTGTATACCTGTATTGTCATTGAGTGGGTGTCAGGGCTAACTATCTTGTTCTGTATATAATAATTTGTAAAATGAATTATTAATCAGTTCTTGTTGCGGAAAACGAATCGAATTCAACTCTCGCTCGACCAGTTTTATGAATCAGTAATAAACTTAACGTTATCTGAGTCAATTAACTCTTGTAAGTATCTACAGTACACTAGAATAAACGCTTAATCATATTGTCTTATAACTGGTAGTAGCAACGTGCTAAGTGCAATCGCATACAATGCAAATAATTACGTGCTAATGAAAATTATAATACGAGAATAATGGGGCTCCGTAATTTAGACGTCATCAAAACTGTCATCTACACAGCATTTGTGGAGACTTGTGGACTCAGAAATGGAACATTTGTGGAATCAACTCGATGTCTGTGGGTCTGTCATAGAAAATTTTCTGCAATCTTTGGCTTAATAACTTGAACAGTAGCACGATTATAAATGTTGCGCGCAAAAAGTTATTTTTTGATTTAATCGTGTTTGATATCAAATAAAAGCTAATTAAAAAATAAGTAATTTATTTTATTAATACCATTTTTAACGAAATTCCCAAGAATCTCTGAAAAATAGCTGTTCTCTTCGTGATCTCGAAAAATGTCCGTCAGAATAATCTGAAAAAAGAATGTTGGTGATGAAGTTTTTATCGGTCAAAAATTATAAGCATCGGATTGCTTGAGACAGTTTATTTGTCCTAAATATTATAGTATGTTAAATCTAAATTATAGTATGTTAAATCTAAATTATAGTATGTTAAATCTAAATTATTAAGGACAGTGGACGAATATTACATTGTAGTATTAATACCCAATGTTGATTTAAATAAAAATGATTATGATCGTTTTTTTTGCGAAAAATCGGGGCTGCCAACAGCCCCGATTTAACATGTTTGGCATACTCTTCACTTCCAGTTTTTAATAACACGCTTTCAGTAATGCTAAAAATATATAATTACATTCTTTAGTGCAGAACTTTCATTGACGAGATTTAACAGACACCAATTCAACCACAGTTCAGCTCGCGACTCCTTTTCTATATAACACCTCAATTCGCAATTAGTTAGTCGTCTTCTCTTATCAAGAGCCCCAAGACGTTAAGTATTACACTAAATGTAAAAAACTTTGTTTTTTTAACTTTTCTTTTGGTATAGTTTTATAAAATGGAATGTACGCGGTTACAACCTTTTTCTCTTCGTTCTTGTTATTTTTGACATTTCAAAATGATGATAAAACATAAATGATAACTCGTAAGTCTAAAGTATTATCGTAGGTTTATATAATTAAAGACAATGTGTCTTTAACTATCTAAATATATAGTGGGAATATGGAATATTTAAGATCTCTGAACTTCTGAAGCCTTTGTCATAAAATTTTGAAATTTAACAGAATTATTTTAAACGGTTGTAGCTCAAACATCGATATGATAAATAAAAAAAAATTGTTGTTGGTGGCTTATAAAAGTTTTGTTTGTTTGTTAATAGTTGTAATGGCATTAAACTAGTAAATAATTTCTTTTTTTGTGAAAATGCCTGAATATATTAGCATATTTGGATCATTTGGACATATTTTTATAGAGATTTATGTCATATACTATCTATATATATAATTTTCCTCGCAAACTAAACGTGCTAAAAAAAGGAAGTTATAAGCCAAAAGATAGCCAGATCGAAGAATCGTAGATATACTGAAACGTCACTATTTTTTCCACAGCCAATATTAGAGAAAGAGGCGAAAGAAACTCGTACTCAAACATCACCTGGAATAGTTAAATTTAATTATTTCTATAAAACTGTTTTTTTTAAGAAATCGATGTTAATAGAAGGGTGTTTAAATTTCGTCACTGACTGTAGTTCGTTACTTTATAGCACTTAGTAAACAACCGATTACATAATAACCAGACATACGTATCTACATTTGTACGTATTAGGTAGGTACGCGAGTACGGACACAATTTTAGACAGTTCATTTAATCCTTTTTTTATCGTCTATTAACAGAATATTCTTCTGCAATATGATTAATCTTATATTTTAACTGTTATTCGGAAGATATATTTAAACTTACGTCTTCGCGAATATATTAAATTAATTTATTGCTGTCAATATTATGTAAATGGCAAAAATAAATAAAATAACTGTGATAGTACATCAATGATCTATTTATTCCCTATTATTGTATTAATGATCAATTGTTTTAAATAACAAAGCTAAATATTTTCAAAATGTAACTTTTAAATATTAAACAAAATGTTTTAGACGAAAACACGAGTTATTTATGTATCTGTTTTAATTAACTTTATTTTTATTCATAGTTGTCGATGTTATATATTAATAGACTTAATTAACTGATCATTTTAATGATCACTACCATATTATATTAGCACCTGAAGTAACATGGTTGTTATGATACTTCCGTGCGAGAGAAAAAAAAATTAAATCTTTCTATCAGTCCGTCTCTTCTTCAGTGCAATTTTACAGGAAGACACAGTTCAATTACACAAATACTGGAAAGGTATACTGTAATTCTTACCAAGTAGAGCTCGACCTTGGTACCGATTTTTTCCCACGGCTCCCATCAAGTCTACTGAAGATGTCTTTGAAATACATAGAAACCATCTGATAATACTTTGTATGCTCTCTTCTTTGTTTTAATTCTAAGAACTATTACGTAAAAGATATTATATTGGTTATTAGATATTGTATAAATGACACCTATATAGTTTAAAAAATCTTCATCGGCTTATTGTATTAAACTCTGGAACGCCTGTTCTTCAACATCTTTCAAACGTTCATTCTTTCAAATTATTACTTAATTTACAATTTTTTTATATTTTCATTGGATTTAGATAACCGCGTTGCTACACGCAACGCGGTTTAGCTTCTTTATATATGAAATAAACCTGTTAAGCAGAACCCGCACTATAAATGTTACACATATATAAATATTAAACATTTAACTTACAATTTTTTTATATTTTCATTAGATTTTGATAGTGTAGCAACGCGGTTTAGCGTCTTTATATATGAAATAAACCTGTTAAGCAGAACCCGCACTCTAAACGTTACATACATATAAATATTAAACATATAAGTATATATATAGTATTTCTCTTAAACTGCAAATGTTAGTTATTTTTCACAAGCTCTTTTGCAGGCGCAAGAACAATGCATTCACAACCAGGTGTTACTTCATAGTTGACTGACTTTTACCGGTTTCCGGGGGAATTGATAAATTTATAGTTCGAGGGTTGTTTCAACTGTGGGTAAAAGATAGAGAGAGAGGCCTGGCTTGCAATGCTAACACCTGCCAATAAATGTATCATAACTAAAACCGGCCACATGCGAGTCGCACCCATATTGCCAGATCTTAGTATCTACAGTATTTAAAGTTCTATACATTTTGACATAGAAAGTAAATATTTTATATTTTAAGGAATATTCTGAGGGTATGAATATTGACTATTTCACACTATATTTTATGAAAACGCCATGAATGTGCGTTCTATTATTTATATCGAACAAACTATTAGAGTTCATACTTATATTAGTATTTGTTCTTTAAACACAATATGTTTACAATACAGACCAGGAATTCCTGATATCCAGGTACCAAGGTGAAACAGGTAGGTAACACACTACCTGTTTTACCTGTTGTAACACAAGTGATGTAATTTCAGCAAATATAGCGGTCTTTTAATATAGAATATACATGTATATATATATATATATATATATATATATATATATACACACGCGCGCGCTCACTCGCTCACGCTCACTTGCAGGTTAGAATTTAATTTGTTCTTTTTAAAAATTTTGTAAGTTTTTTTATAACATACCTACTTACGTTAATACAATATACATATATACATATATACATGTAGAATTTTATTATGCTGAAGTTCCATTCACATTTCATTTTAAGCAATGAAATTTTAATACAGAGAATTCTGTACATTGAAAATATTTTAAAAGAGTGATTAGTTTACCGTAATGAATGATAATAGAAGCCAGAAAACCTGTTTTCAGAATTGTTGTCTGTCTGTATGTAAATTTGTTCGTCAATCATGCGAAATCGACTGGACGGATTTTAATAAAATTTGATGTGGTAATGGTTTACAACCAAGAGCAACATACGAGAGAAAAAATATTCTAATAACTTTTATTTCGTATTTCACGCGAACAAAATCATAGGCAAAGCTACTACAGAACATATTTGTAAATTAAAGACTATAGTATTTAAAATTATTAATCATATACCAAATCGGTAGCACTGACGATGGAAATTATGCGAAATAACATTTTTAGTCATGATGTAACCGACGGATTCCCTCCATTCGCGTGAATGATTTTTCTGAGAAGGACTCGACCAAAAACGCGCAAAAACTATCTAATTCATTAGTCAGACAGACGTGTAACGGTGACGGCGGTGTTAAATTTCTTGTCAACTTGAGTATGGAACTGAGCCGCTGCCATGTGTTTGCCAATTAAATGAAGTCGAATTCGATATCAACATCAGTGGAGACAACTTTTAATGTTTCTGTCTATATTATTAGTAACTAAGAACTAATTGAAATAAATGCATGTTTAATCAGAGGGCTTCGTAATCATCATTTCTTGTAACTACGTAAATACATAGTGTACGATTTAAAAGTTTATTTATTTTACTCACCCTTTACGTAGGAAAAGTTATATATATATATATATATATATATATATATATATATATATATATATATATAGTACATAACATCCTTCTAAACCCGCAAACTTTCTTCCTCTGGGGTACAACCAAGAATATGCCCCCAAAATCTGATACGACAGTGATGATACGGTAGTTATAAAAATATAAATACAGTATTCAATTATAAATAAAAATAAAAAAGAAAAATGAATACCGCCATCTAGTGAGGAATAATAAAACTACATATTTATGGTGGTAATTTATAAGTTAAACAGATGTCGCTGCCCATTAATTAGCGATTAATAATCTTGATGTTACATCTGATTAATAAACTTGATGTCTTACTGTTTGTTACGCATGTTGATAAAATTTCTCAGGTATAATACTACAGTTTAATTAGAATCCATCCAATGGTTTTGAAGGATGTTCGCACAAGTAGGACCTCGTTACCACTTTAGAATGAATATAAATTGTCAAATCTCTTACTGAACTTAGAGTACCAATAAACATGTTGGACAATTACAAGTTCATGAATATGTAAAAACTAGTTGTGTACCGCGGTTTCACATGAGTAGAATTACCCCCTCCCACGTCCTGTGGCCACTAAACGCTTCCGCTTCATTCAACAGGGAACATCGGCCGTCGGGGTCGAGGATATATCGGCGGGAATACTTAGAAGGATCAGTCAATAAACTAACCGATCTCTCTTTTCCTTGCAGTGTTCCGCGACTTCTGTTACATTATTTTATCATTGATCTGCTCGTATGAATTCTAGCTTGTCAATATGCCTACAATCTTCCTAATACACGTAATGATATATAACCTATAATCTTTTTCAAAATACATGATGATATATTGCCTAAAATCCTTTTCTTTTTCACAAATATAACTGTCTACAAAAAAAAAATTAAAATCGGACACAGCATGCAGATATTAACGGGAACGAACATACAAAGTAAACAAACTACCACCACTTTATCAAAGCTCGGCCCCATAAATGTTAGCGTGATGAAAGCTTGTAAACTTCCTCCAAGGGCGATCTTTCCAATACAAGACTAATATTTCAAATCGGGTGTCTGGTTCCAGAGTTTAGCACAAACAAAGAAACGAAAGAAATAAGAAACCTCCACTTTATTAAAGCTCGGCCCCTGTAAATGTTAGCGTGACGAAAGCCTGTAAACTTCCTCAGAGGACCATATTTCTAATACTAGACTAATATTCGAAAGCTCGTCCCTTATAAATATTAGCGTAATGAAAACCTGTTACTGTACAAGACTAACATTTGAAATTGGGTATCTGGTTCCAGAGATTAGCGCGAACAAACGAAACAAACAAAAAACCATCACTTCATCAAAGCTCGGCCCCTCTAAAAGTTAGCGTGATGAAAACCTGTAAACTTCTATCAAATGACGATCTTTCTAGAACAAGATTAATAATTGAAATAGGGCGGTGGTTCCAGAGATTAGAGCGAATAAACAAACGAAACAAACAAGAAACCCCCACTTTATCAAAGCTATATATATATAAATGTTAGCATGATGAAAGCCTGTAAGCATCTTCAAAGGACGATCTTTCTAATACAAGACTAACATTTAAAATCAAGTGTCTAGATCCAAAGATTAGCGCGAACAAACGAAAAAAACAAAAAACCATCACTTTATCAAAGCTCGACCTCTATAAATGTTAGCGTGATTAAAGCTTATAAACTTCCTCCAAGGACGATCTTTCTAAAACAAGATTAGTATTTGAAATAGGGCGCGTGGTTCCAGAAATTAGCGCGAACAAACAAACGAAACAAACAAGAAAACCCCACTTTATCAAAGCTTGGCCCCTATAAATGTTAGCGTGATGAAATCCTTTAACCTTCCTCCAAGAACGATCTTTCTAAAACAAGATTAATATTTGAAATCGGGCCTGTGGTTTCAGTAATTAACGCGAATAAAGAAATGAACAAACTTTTCCGCTTATTATTAGTATAGGTGAGAATATTGCACAACTAAACAATTATCAACATGATCAATACAGCACCTAATACTAAATTGAGAATTAGAAATGTGGACAACCCAAGTAGTTGCTAACTTGTTTTGACGTTTGCGGTACATAATGAGATAAAAACGCCGCCAAGTGCGAGTGGAACCTAACGCCATGGGTTTCACACCCGGGTGCATTTAAATTGCAATGAGTTTTATTAATAAATATAAATCTTACGCGTAACAGTTTAACAGTGTATCTGATCTAAAAATACCAAAGTTAATTTAGTATAGGTACAGTCGACGGCACATCAAGATTTACACTTAAACTAAAAAACCTCATCCCTATACCGCTGATAAAACGAGGAGAATACTTTTATAACGTACGTTTTTTAGTAGAAAAACATTTTATACCCTATGTCCATTACGACACTAAAACTAATGCAACAATGAAATGTTTATGTAAATTGAAAAAAAAATCATTTGCTTAGAAATATAAAAACCAACAAACAAAACTTTCCTCTTTACAATATTAGTTTGATAAAACGCAGCTAAGTGTCAAGATCTAAAGCTGCCATAAACCAGACAATTTATTGAACTATTCAAATATCGTCAAGCATCTGTGATGTTTATGCGAATATCGTTCACGATTTGTGAGATCGTTAGATTGGCTGTAGTCTTCCATCGTCGGAATTTTCAAAGATATTTGAGATTTCGCATTCGTACGATGTGCATCGCACCGTTTGTGTATTTATCGTTAAATCTCTTCGTTCGATGCGAGTCTACATGTGCGTTGGGTGTATTTGCTTTTACGAAATGTAAATATAAGGTGCGTAGATTTATATTTACGTTTTATAATGTCATGGCTGTTTGGTTGAAACGATTTTTGGAAGAAATCATTACATTACTTAGGAAACATAAATTACCTCATAAGTCAATTCATTATAACCCAAAAAAATATAACTCATCGAAAAAATTATAAGCTACGTGTATTACTGCTACCTATTATTTTTAAAAAAGCAAAAAGTAACTTAAAAATACAGTTAAACACAATCTATATATATATATATATATATATATATATATATATATATATATATATATATATATATATATATATATATATATATATATATATATATATATATATATATATATATGTATATGACAACATGAATTGAGATATTGTATAATTTTATAAATCGTGCGAATCTATAAGTCAAAAATTTCTTCATGAATACATTGTACACTGCACAGAATATTTTCCATTAAACTACTATAGTAAAATATAAAAACAAGTTTCGTAGAAGACTGTAAAATATTACTAACTTGTTATTTTTACAATTCGATAAATCGTGCAAATATAAAAATAAAAAATTTGTTCATTAAAACATCGTACACTGTACAGAAATAATAATTTTTTTCATTAAACTGCTATAGTAAAACATAAAAATATAATTTCGTAGAACACTATAAAAATTTAATAAATAAAATATAATTTCGTAGAACACTATAAGAATTTAATAAATAAAATATAATTTCGTAGAACACTATAAAAATTTAATAAATAAAATATAATTTCGTAGAACACTATAAAAATTTAATAAATAAAATATAATTTCGTAGAACACTATAAAAATTTAATAAATAAAATATAATTTCGTAGAACACTATCAAAATTTACGAATATTTGTATGGTGTGGTTACGGAAAAGAAGAAGGATGATATTAAGAAATAGCAGGAATTAAGAATTGGGACGAATAAAACTTCTATCAAGGGTATTTTACTGGTATCGAGATCTAGTTGATTCTGTAGTTTTGCTGTTTGGGCAGAGCAGGGTTTTTACGGAAACTAGCAGAATATTTGTTCAGTGTTCAGTATTTAGAGCGTAGCTTAGGAAAATTATTTAGTTATGTCGTTCAAAATATAGCAAAAAAAACTAAGCACTCACAGAAAACTTCCAACACGATGTAAACCCAGCAATCGTCATTAATACCCTCAACCTCGCTTCCATCGGTCAGTGAGCTCATAAAATGGGTCAGTTAGTTAAATTCAATTAAGTTCCAAGCCTTGACCAAAGACTGCTTTATAAAATTGGGCTATTAGATCTGCCGCATTTAACATTAAATAATACACCAATTACATTTATGCCAACTATTAAAGACTTGGCTCTGCTGACCGATCAAAATCTTACCTAACAACCTCAAGTAAATGATGTTATATAATCGTCGTATCTTCAACAGAATGCACTTCGCCATGCATCTTCAAAAATGTTTAAACGTTCAAACCAAAGCTCAACTCGGACAAACACTCCTACTACAACTGGTTTACTGCGAAGATATATGCTACCCAGCCCTTGTGGAATATCGCCTTAAAAAATTAGAACGCAACATTTGTGCATCCGCTATATTTTTGTTTGCAAAAATATGATTATGTTTGTCAATTCAGGGCGGAACTTAAATGGACGGAAGTCCGTAATCGGCGCCATTTAGACATTTATAATATTTTGAAAAATCCTACTTATCCAACATATTTTAGAAACAAATTTAGTTACGTGTCTGCATACTGTATAGGGCTATGCCCTGAAAACCAGATCTTTTTCCCAAACATACCACCACTTTTTTATGAAAAGTTCAATCTATAAGACTATAGAATCAATTAGAATCGGATATCTGGGACTCGCGCTCTGTAAAGGTGTTCAAAGACCATCTAAAAAAGCTCTTCTTTTCCTAATCCCTTAATATTACTCTTCCTAATACCATGTTGTTCCCCTTTCCTTGCTCCCACCTTAATCTTACTCTTCCTAATACCATGTCGTTCCCCTTTCCTTGCTCCCACCTTAATCTTAGTCTTCCTAATACCATGTTGTTCCCCTTTCCATGCTCCCACCTTAATCTTAGTCTTCCTAATACCATGTTGTTCCCCTTTCCTTGCTCCCACCTTAATCTTACTTTTCCTAATACCATGTTGTTCCCTTTTCCTTGCTCCCACCTTAATCTTACTCTTTCTAATCCCATGTTTACCCCTTTCCTTGCTCCCACCTTAATCTTACTTTTCCTAATACCATGTTGTTCCCTTTTCCTTGCTCCCATCTTAATCTTACTCTTTCTAATCCCATGTTTACCCCTTTCCTTGCTCCCACCTTAATATTACTCTTTCTAATACCATGTCGTCCCCCTTTCCTTGGTCCCACCTTAATCTTACTCTTTCTAATACCATGTTTACCCCTTTCCTTGCTCCCACCTTAATATTACTCTTCCTAATACCATGTTGTTTCCTCTTTCCTTGCTAAGGTTCAAAGCGGATTTTATCAGAAACCATGCAACGCAGAAACTTGAACCAAAGTAATACATATTATTAACCTACTTATTTTGTGATGTTTTATGCCACTAAATTTTTTTAAATATTCTTACAACAATTATATTCCTGCAACAAAATTATCCTTTTTAAAATATTCCTACAAGAATTATACTCCTACAGCAATTATATAAAATAAAAAGGAGGTAAATAAAGGTCCTAACATTTTTTTTCTTTTTATATATAATGTGCTATGATGATAAATAACATTTGAAAGAGCTTGTTATGAAGAATTCATTATATTTTTTTCACAATTTTACCTTGCTTATTTCAAAAATTTATTCAAAAAAATGTACAAAAATATAGTATTCCGCCCCTTTATTTCCGAAACTACTGGGCTAAAAATTATGAAAAAAATAAGGTTGGTAAAACCTAACTAGAAGATTACTGGAAAACTATAACGATTACCCTAGATCTTTTATTTTTTTTTAATTTGCACCATATTTTCTCACTTATAAAAGCCATAACGTAAGTAAAATATAATATGTTGAAATATATCTAAATTGTGGAAAATTAATATTTGCAAATAGTTTAATAGAAATAATATGCACGCTTACATGCTCGCGTGTCGAAATGTACACGAAACCCTCGTAGTGAGTGTTCAAATCGTGCTTGACAGGTTTTTTTACAATATAGAATGCAGTGTGACCAACCTCTCCTTTATCATTTGGACACATATAATTTACGTTTAATTCTGCTCAAGCATCGCGCGAAAAAGTGCTTTGTTACGTATTTCTAAATCTTTCTAAGACTTTACTTCCTAAGGTAAACCTAGGATGTTGTTCCAGATAGTTACTGTACTGTAGTCACTATTAAGTAAATATAGATAAGTTACTAAAATAAACACATTATGTATTAATAATAAAACTAATACCGTCATCTGATTGAAAATATAACAAAAAACAAAAAAAACTACGCCTGAATATACTTAGATTATTAAGATGGAATATTCGATTGATTCGATTGATTGATCGAATATTCGATCGATATTGAATGATCGAGATTAATAACTTCAATGTCGCTTTCTTTATGACATAAATTAAATATATTATAATTGCCTACTTTGTGTTATATATTAAGATCAAAATTTTGTTGTAAAACCAAAAGAGGTCACTGTTACGTATCTAAGTAGTAAACTATAGCTAACTAGTATCTACATGAGGAATAACGAGAAGATTTCTATTACAGGTATTGCCCAAGACTTTAAAATATAAAACTGCAAGGTTTTATTAAAATGCATCCAGTAGCGTGATGCACACACAGACACCGCCTCCTTACTATACACAGTGTCCGTGTATAAGTGTCGGATAAAAAAAGACGTTCCTTAACTCAAAAATAGTTGATTGTCGTTAAAATAAAATTTAAAATAGGACTATTTTTTCAGAAAATTGAAAATAATATTCATAATTATTTGTCATCTTTTTCGTACACGCGATACTTGCGCAAATTATTTAGTTCCGCTCGGAGTAATAACCCGCGAACAGCTGCGAAGACATCGACACTGCGTGCAAGTATTGGGTGTGTTAAAAAGAGTTATATGCAATATTTTTTTGCACTCAATTAGAAAAAGGGCGTGTTTCACGTTTTGTTTCAAAGACAATTTATTGTTTTATATCCAACGAATAACGTCTTTCTTTATCAGACATCCATTACCGAGCACCATGTATATTTAATTTGGTTGGTAATTAATAAACTCGTCCCCTCAGTTCATCAATATTAGCTCATATAATAAATAGCCAAAATGAAGTATGAGAGCTTAACGGTAACACGAACTTAATCTGGGATCTTTTTCAATAATTTTTTTTTCATTTTTCGTCACCTTGGATGAGGATTATCTAAAGTTCGAAGACATCAGAATATTCTTCTTTAAACATTCGGAACCAATACCGGGTTGTGTTATTGGAGACTACACGTTCACCCATATATCGCGAATGTATCGCAGTTTTTCGCCCCAAACAGAGTTCAGAAGGAAGGGTATTCTAGATTCTAAGTCTCGTGAAATTTCTATATTTTGTTTATTCTTTACTCGTCGAAATTCATTTGCTAAGTGAACATGAAATCGAACGCCGCCTTCTTCTTATTGGGGTATACATGTTTTTAGACTTTAGTTGTCAACTAACTATACATAGATGTATTCTATATTTTCCATTGATAATAACTATAATCTAGAGATTGACACATTGTATTACAACATCTTCAGGTGAGTTATTAGCAAATATATTCAATCTTTGCTAATAACCCACGTGAAGATGTTGTAATGCAACGAAAGCTAGATCGTGGTAAAGAAATTAAAGAAAGTAGAAATAATACTACATCACGTAGTTTCATTTAATTGTGAACGATGAATTTCTACAAAATTAACGCCAAATATATTCAATACTAGATATGGACGGATTAATAACTTCAATGTCAATTTCTTTATAACATAAATTAAATATATTATAATTGCCTGCTTTGTATTAATACTCCAAAAATTACTGCCGTACTTTCCGGCAATTTGCCCTACAAAGGTCTAGGCAATCGCACAAGCAAATTGAAGATATGTAAAAGGATACGAGGCGGGTCCTTGGGCACGATTACGTAATAAAGTGGCGCACGACGTGGGCAGTCGGACCTTAGTTTGCATGCAGACGGGAAACGAAAGGATTCGCAGCGGTCAAGGACGGTCATATCCGGTGCTCGGCTTGCTCGGGCCAGCTTTGACTGAGTCAACGCTTCGAATCAAATTGAGGTGATTTGTCAGTGTTTCCAGCAAAGTTGTAAAATTCGACGACCCGTATAAGTGGTCGAAATGAACTTTATTTATGAGGCTATGTGATTTAGTGAAATATTTTGCAAGAAGGTGCCGTAAACATAATAAAAAAATTATTGCGAAAATGGGTTAACAGCATATAAGGCACAAACATCAAAATATATACGACGAACATGAGTAGAAAAAAATTCATAAGATCAGCGAAAAGGCGATTAACTAACATTGAACAAAATTTTAACCAAAGTGATATAATCACATTAGTTATACTATTCCAATTTTATAAAGAAAAAAGTTTTGGTTATTTATTCATGGTTTGACATATAACGTCTTATATCATTGACATTATATTTTCATCATCCCATAGCTTATTGTCTCCATGATGGACACAGGCATTTTGGCTAATAAAATATCGCTGTATATAAGTATAAAATATAAGTAAAAAATAAATCAATAAACGGTATATAAAATTGCTAATATTACTCGCATAAACGCTATCAGAGAAAAGGAGATTTTTTAAATAAAAAAAAATCATTAAAATTTCCTTCCAATAGCTACACCAAGAATTAGTGCACTTCAATTAACAATTTTTATTCAAACTCATTTTTATATTGACATGGCCTCAATTTTAAGTAATATTATAATTGTAAAAGATAGAAAATAATTTTTTTTTTTTTAAATATAAATAAATGTTAAAAGAAATAATAAATACAATTTAACGATTCTTTTTTATTTTTATACAAACACAGCTATAAAATTAAGGTCTCTAGTACTCTATATTCAATTTGCCAATTCAAATCAAATGTCACCAAAAAATGGTCTTTAAAATATTCTATACAAAAGCTATCCTTGCAGCTAGACCTGTTCGTGGCTTGCAGTGGAGACAGTATTAGTCTCCACTGATACACTTGATGGTTGTACTGTAGTTGTCTGGAGTATATTGAATTGGCTTATCTGACAATTTTTCATTCAAATCTAAATCAATGTCGTACAAAAACGCTGAAACTGCAATAATAGTTTAAAATTGTCAAGGACTGCTGTTAAACCTTTTAACAAATTTTGAAACGCTACACGTTGACTATAAGATTTCGTTTATTTATAATTATGACCTTATAACTATAAACTACTCTTTTACGTCACGGGGATTCAGAACGGAAATAAAAACTAAACAAAACCAAGTGATAAATCAGTAACAAGTGATAAAAAACATTATGGTTTTTATTTTGTCGAAATCAATGTTGCCAGATAGAATAATACAAATTCTACAGAGGGCGCAAGTTGTCATATTAGTCTAATATTTTGTTATATCTATAGAAAGCATATCAAAAATCTTTGCTTTATCCGACTTTCACAAAAATTATGTCATGGGTGCTATCTATCAACCTAGACCAATAAAATGAATGTAAATGAACGTTCTGAATCTGTGAGAATGAATGTTAGATTATTAGTTTTTAGAATACCAATGATTATTATCATTGGTTATTATAAAGCTTATTATAAAGCTTAATAAGTTTACTTTTGCATTAACTTTAAAAATTAGAAATATTTATTTTGAATAATGTAGCTTAATAGGTAGGATAAAAAATAGAAATGAAAATAAATATAGAGTGGAGAAAATAAAAAATCAGACAAGTGCGAGTCGAACTCCGCACGAAGGGTTCTGTAGCACCATACAATGTTAAACTCCCAAGTTTTTATTTCTAAAAGATACTGAAAATATCATATATCTCAAAAACTCGATATAGACAATATCACATATCTCAAAAACTACACAACATATCTTTTCAAGCCAATTCTCATTGAAAGTTTATTTAAAGTTCTACTATCTTAAGTTTTAAGATTTTAGAAGTGTATATCTCACCAACTACTGACTTAAATAAAAAAATTATTTTGGAAGGATCTAAGAAGCGTATATCTCACCAACTACTAACTTAAAAAAAAAAGTTATTTTTGAACCTCTATGTGATGCTTAAGACCTATCTAACGGTACCCCACACGCCTATGTGCATTGGATTATTTTTTCATACCTCAGTTACATGAAGTGCTACCCATAATATTTTTTTCATAATTCCACTATTTCATTATGTAGTGGTCCATAGAAGACACCTACAATCCAAATTCCATCTATGTATCTCAGAGTAAATATCTGGACCATACAGACGAGCAGACGGACAGACAGACAAACGGACAGGATGAAATTATAAGTCTAACCCTGAAAATGTACTTTCTGATTTTTGGAAATGTAAGAATTATGGCTAAAAACGTTAAGGAAAACATGCTGAAATAGATATTAAGATAGAATAGATATTAAGATATAAGAATGACAGAATAGATATGGTAGATATTAAGATATGAGAATGACAGAATAGATATGGTAGATATTAAGATATGAGAATTACAGAATAGATATGGTAGATATTAAGATATGAGAATTACAGAATAGATATGGTAGATATTAATTTATGGGAATGATAGAATAGATATAGTAGATATTAATATTTGAGAATTACAGAATAGATATGGTAGGTATTAATATATGGGAATGATAGAATAGATATGGTAGATATTAAGATATGAGAATGACAGAATAGATATGGTAGATATTAAGATATAAGAATGATAGAATAGATATGACAGATATTAAGATATGAGAATGACAAAATAAATATGGTTGATATTAAGATATGAGAATGATAGAATAGATATGGTAGATATTAAGATATGAGAATGATAGAATAGATAGTAAGATAATATCAGAAGCCGAAATTGTCCAACATTAATAATATAGTGAGTGTTACAATTAATTTAATTTATTTAATATAAAGGACACTTGTAATTCACACGCCAATAGCTTTCATTAGCCTGGCAAACCGTACTTTAAAATTAATTATTTACGTTATCTTAGATAAACAAACTTTATTTCATAAAAGCAATAAAATTCGGTGAAATGTTTTATTCTTTACTATATTTCACTTTCAACTATTGACCAAAGCTGGTCGCATTTTTACAACAACAAAAGATGAGTTGAAAATTTTGAATGTAACCTAATACTTTATAAGAAAATTAAAATAGACTACGTGAATTATATTCTCTTTTTTAATGATTAATGTAAAGTAACGTTATTTTTCTCTGAGTACTTCTTATTATTGTTTCAAAATTTCTTTACACTTTCTTTAATTTTCTCCAGCGCACATAGCCCTTAGTCATTTTTTACGTGTTTTTACAAACATTTACGAAACCTATATTTTGATTTAAAATCTTATTCGCTCAATTTAAAAGGATCTACTCGTATTATTAAAATGTTCAGTTAATCTTGATAAATACGTGCGACTACGAAGGACGGCTGAAAAGTTTTGAGCCTAAGTACCCTTTAAGTATTACTAATGACTCGCGCGCATCACTAATTGCGGGTATCCTAAGAAATATAAATATCAAGTTTCATGTCATTATTATCATTACGCTTTTCGTAATGGAACCATAAACTGCACCATGTCGGAGACATCCGCGCTTTGGAGTACGGAGCTGTCATAAAATTCCTTACAAAGAAGAACAAAACGCCGACGGGAATATTTGAAGAGATATCAGCAGTTTATGGGAAGTTTGCACCTTCATTTGCAACAGTAAACCGTTGGAGCCGAGAGTTCAAACACGACAGGGAGTCGCTCGAAGATGATCGCAGGTCGGGACGCCCAAACACCGCCGTTACCGATTAAGCAAAGAACGAATCGGCGACATTTTGCATAATCATTTGCACATGAAAAAGGTGTGCGCACGATGGCTGCCGAAAATGCTCACGCCGCTGGATAAGCAGTATCGAGTCACAACTTTTTTCTCGCCTTGTCACTGTTGATGAAACATGGATTCGACAGTACGATCAGGGAAAAGGGAGAAAAGCCGCCACGGAAGTTTAAAGTGGAAAAATCGGCGTCCAAGCTCATGGCCACTGTTTTTTGGGTCAAGTGGTTGTCGAGAAAAAGTAGACAAACTGGCGACAGGAATTCTGTTTTTGCAAGACAATGCACCCATCCACACTACGCGAGTTGCAAGGCGTGCCGTCGCTGAGACAGGATTTGAAGAAATCAACCACCCGCTCTACAACCCAGACCTGGCCCCTAGCGATTATTTCCTCTTTTCAAATTTGAAAAAAGACCTCCGAGGACGAAGATTTTCCAGTGACAAAGAAATGAAGACGGCCGTAAACGAACATTTCGACGACAAAAACGGCGAATATTTTTTGACCGGGTTAAAAGCCCTTTTTAATAAATATAAGAATTATATTGAAATACAGGGAGATTACATTGAAAAATAAATTGTTTATACATGTCTATGAGCATTTTTAATTGCTTAGGCTCAAAACATTTTAGCCGCCCGTCGTATTTAACGAAATCAAATATATTATCAACGCTACTATCTCTTGCAGGGACACGTATGGCACTACTCTTTAAGAAAGCAGCATATCCAATTAATTTCAGTTATTATTCCAAATAGCATGTCTATTCTATAGCAGCATATCCAATTAATTTCTAGTTCTTGTCCAATTAATTTCTAGTTCTTATTCCAATTAATTTCTAGTTCTTATTCTAATTTCTTGCAGGGACATGTATGGCACTACTCTTTAAGAAAGCAGCATATCCAATTAATTTCAGTTATTATTCCAAATAGCATGTCTATTCTATAGCAGCATATCCAATTAATTTCTAGTTCTTGTCCAATTAATTTCTAGTTCTTATTCCAATTAATTTCTAGTTCTTATTCTAATTTCTTGCAGGGACATGTATGGCACTACTCTTTAAGAAAGCAGCATATCCAATTAATTTCAGTTATTATTCCAAATAGCATGTCTATTCTATAGCAGCATATCCAATTAATTTCTAGTTCTTGTCCAATTAATTTCTAGTTCTTATTCCAATTAATTTCTAGTTCTTATTCTAATTTCTTGCAGGGACATGTATGGCACTACTCTTTAAGAAAGCAGCATATCCAATTAATTTCAGTTATTATTCCAAATAGCATGTCTATTCTATAGCAGCATATCCAATTAATTTCTAGTTCTTGTCCAATTAATTTCTAGTTCTTATTCCAATTAATTTCTAGTTCTTATTCTAATTTCTTGCAGGGACATGTATGGCACTACTCTTTAAGAAAGCAGCATACCCAATTAATTTCAGTTATTATTCCAAATAGGATGTCTATTCTATAGCAGCATATCCAATTAATTTCTAGTTCTTAATCCAATTAATTTCTAGTTCTTATCCAATTAATTTCTAGTCCTTATTCCAATTAATTTCTAGTTCTTATTCTAATTTCTAGTTCTTATTCTATAGCAGCATATCCAATTAATTTCAGTTCTTATTCCAAGTGGCATGTCTATTATTAAAGGTGTATATTTAAGATTTAAACAAGATTATTAATACGATACAAATAAACTAAAGGCAATTTAAAAACTGGAAAACGAATAAACGTATTTTTTTAATTTGTACACCTCTTTGTTAACTCTCAATCAATCAGCTGATGATGTAGACGGCCATTATATTCTCATCAATTATAAGGATTAGTACACAAAGCGCAGTTTAGTAAGCATTTCTTGAATTACTTGTTACGTCATGCACAATTATTATTCAACGTTTATTAGTAACAGAGGATACGTTTTTAGAACTAACAGTAACTATTTAGGTAAAGGTGGCAATTCATGACCGATTTTGGTTATTATTTTTTTCTGTCGATCGGCTAACAATCAGAATAACAGCCTATTAATTTTCATAATGACTTGTCAAATAGTTTCATTTTTTAATATTGAATATATTTTGCGTTAATTTTGTAGAAATTCATTATTGACAATTAAATAAAACTACGTGATGTAGTATTATTTCTATTTTCTTTAAGTCCTTTACCACGATCTAGGTTTCGTTGTGTTACAACATCTCCATGTGGGCTATTTATTAGCAAAGATCTTTGCTAATAGCCCACCTGAAGATGATATAATACAACGAAACCTAGGTCGTGGTAAAGAACTTAAAGAAAAAAGAAATAATACTACATCACGTAGTTTCATTTAATTATCAATCCTTCATACACATATCTACCTAATCCATGAAATTCGTAGGCCCGACAGGTCATCGAAGAAAGCCACATTAAACCCAAAAAAGAGCCAAAAATACATACATTTTGACAACAGAACGAGTCTCAAGGTTATTTAACTGTTTAATTTTAATCAATTTAGATAACAGCGACTAATTAAAAACAACAACCAGTTGTGATAATTTTTCATAATCGTTTCAAAAAAGGTTTTATTTCTTATCAAAATTATATATATATATATATATATATATATATATATATATATATATATGTGTGTATTAAAAATAGAATACATTTGTGTTTATATAGATATTTTTTTTAGTTTGTATTATGGTTCAAATAGTATTTTATTTTTCTTAATTTTCAATAGATGAATTTTTCGCTTTTTTATAATAAAAAGTACCAATTTTTTAATATTTTATTTTTATAAAGCTAGGTCCGGTTTCAGCAGTCTTCTCTGTTTGTTTTCATCAATTTCGTAACTCTTTTTAATCCTCGCAGCTCGCTTGTTTACAAGCCGTATAAAGAATTTATTAAGTTTTGATACTAATTTTATTATTTATTATTCAACTCAATACTTAGTTTATTATACTTAGTAAATTATATATTTAATTATACATACTTGCACCTAAAATATTTCATATATCTACAAAAAGATTAGGATATCTTCAAATCATATACCACTGACGCTAGTAACTAGAAGCATCTCATGCAGTAATATAGTAAGACTGAGCAACCACTCATCTTATTCCGTTCATCGTTTAACTGTGCGTTATGGAGCTAAAAATCCAACATAAGTACCTTCCCCTTGCAACTGCCAGCCTCTGAGGGCTGTGGCTGCATTGATCGTGATGCATAGAAGTGCACGTACATATTATAGTATGAACACCATAGTCGACGTAGGCTAAAACGAGACAGCGAACGTACTATATCCTACTTACTCTTCTGACGTCGCTCCCGGAGCGTTCGATAAAAGTGAACTTTCCAGGTGAACTATGTAGTATCCCGAAACATATGTTTCAGTCAGAAATTGTTCCAGACCTAAAAACAGACTAGAAATAACGTCGAAATTGATACAAGTATATACATTTATATCTACAAATAAGTCCTAATATCTGACCAATCTTAAATTTATTGAGAATTCCAAAAATTTATGCGCCATGAGCTACAATATTTTTTTTGTATATTTTAAATTAGTGATCCAACAAATTTGTTACTTTTGTGCACCTAAAATAAAAGTAACACATCAATAGGAGTACAAGTTAATTGAGTTATAGAACTTAATACATTCCAGGTATTCAGTGTCACAGATGAAAAGTATTCTCTAACTTTAAACTTTCACACTTAAAACCTATTGGAATATTGGAATTGTTTAACAGCTTTTTGTTCGCACATTTAACACGCAGAGCAAGCTTAATAAGTTTATTGAGTCAACAGAAACTAGGGTTACGACCCCTGCTATATTATATAGTGTCGTATTATATTTCGATCAGTTATACTACATATTATTGAGACAAAATATAATATATAAAATACTATTGTCATTGTCAGTTAAATTGTACATTGACATATTTAGAAAAATTATAAAGATAAAAGTTCAATAATATACTTAAATAAAATGTTTTGGTACAATTAACTGACTTAACCAATTACATTTTCTCAATGCAAAAAGGTAATTTGTATTCAGTCAACTTGGAATCTACACTGAAGTTTTTAAATTAATTAGGTACATTGCATATTAATACTATTAACTAATATTTTCAGAATTGATAATAGTGACTGAAATAACTAGAAATATTAAAACAAAAAAAATTTATCTAAAAGTATTTATCTAAAAGTATCTAAATTTAATCTAAAAGTATTTCTGAACTGCTTTCAGAAATTCAGATTCTGATATAGTTAATATTTTGAAAGTTATTTCCTGCTTTCTTTCCATTTCTACTACATCATCTTTCATAAAAATATTTTTAATGGTAAATTGGAAATGGGAAAAAGAAAGGAATAAACTTTCTATAAAGTTATCGAAATATGAAACGATAATATATACCTAAGATAAATCTCGAAAGTCAGACTTATATAATTATCTTTTTTAAAATATAACTTCGCTTGCTAGCAACCCCAAGAAGTGTGAAAAATTAAATAAAAGTTAAATACTAATTTGCACCACTTATTTATTCGATTTTTAAAAAATACTGTACCTTTACAAACCATCGAGAAAGTCCTATTTTTCTCCAAAAAAAGGTAGCAACCCTAATAAGGACCATGCAAGAAACATAGGAGTTACTTGCAAATGACAGAAATAAGAACTTTGATCACATGTTTGGCAATATCAGTGGAAAAGAGTAAGCCTGAATATAAAGAGGTCATGTTACGAGTGAATATAAGATTTAATTTAAAAAAAACTAAAAACCATTGTTTTTACTAATTATTAAAATGCTGTTATACAACAAACTAAAATTTATTCAGATATTATAGATAATTATAATTGATTATACGGCAAAAAGTTTCGCGACTAGCCTTATTCTATCTCCTTCCAGAGCTTCCTCGAAACAAACGTAATCGTAATAAAAATATTCTCTTTAATCATAATATAAGTAAAACACGTATGCAATACGTAATGTAAGTCCAAGTACACATCAGTAATAATAATTAAAAAAGAAATTTCCCTTTAAAAAAGCTCATACATTTAATTAATTTCAATTGCGGTACGAAACTCTTGTCGTGCAAAACCTTGTCGTGCGAGTTTCATATGCGCTTAACTGCTTATTGATTTTAATTAAAGATGAACTCGTACTCACTTAGTGACTATTCAAGTAATTATATTTAAAAAATCTCATATATTTAATTATTTTCAATTGCAGTACAAAGCTCTTGTTGTGCGAGTTTCATATGCGCTTAACTATTTATTCATTTTGATTAAAGATGAACTCGTACTCACTTAGTGACTATTCAAGTAATTATATTTAAAAAAGCTCATATATTTAATTATTTTCAATTGCAGTACAAAGCTCTTGTTGTGCGAGTTTCATATGCGCTTAACTATTTATTCATTTTAATTAAAGATGAACTCGTACTCACTTAGTGACTATTCAAGTAATTATATTTAAAAAATCTCATATATTTAATTATTTTCAATTGCAGTACAAAACTCTTGTCGTGCGAGTTTCATATGCGCTTAACTGCTTATTGATTTTAATTAAAGATGAACTCGTACTCACTTAGTGACTATTCAAGTAATTGTATTTAAAAAAGCTCATATATTTAATTATTTTCAATTGCAGTACAAAACTCTTGTCGTGCGAGTTTCATATGCGCTTAACTGCTTATTGATTTTAATTAAAGATGAACTCGTACTCACTTAGTGACTATTCAAGTAATTGTATTTAAAAAAGCTCATATATTTAATTATTTTCAATTGCAGTACAAAACTCTTGTCGTGCGAGTTTCATATGCGCTTAACTGCTTATTGATTTTAATTAAAGATGAACTCGTACTCACTTAGTGACTATTCAAATAATGATATTTAAAAAAGCTCATATATTTAATTATTTTCAATTGCAGTACAAAACTCTTGTGCGAGTTTCATATGCGCTTAACTGCTTATTGATTTTGATTAAAGATGAACTCGTACTCACTTAGTGACTATTCAAGTAATTATATTTAAAAAAACTTATATATTTAATTATTTTCAATTTCAGTACAAAATTCTTGTCGTGCGAGTTTCATATGAGCTGAACTGTTTATTGATTTTAATTAAAGATGAACTCGTACTCACTTAGTGACTATTCAAGTAATTGTATTTAAAAAAGCTCATATATTTAATTATTTTCAATTGCAGTACAAAACTCTTGTCGTGCGAGTTTCATATGCGCTTAACTGCTTATTGATTTTAATTAAAGATGAACTCGTACTCACTTAGTGACTATTCAAGTAATTGTATTTAAAAAAGCTCATATATTTAATTATTTTCAATTGCAGTACAAAACTCTTGTCGTGCGAGTTTCATATGCGCTTAACTGCTTATTGATTTTAATTAAAGATGAACTCGTACTCACTTAGTGACTATTCAAGTAATTGTATTTAAAAAAGCTCATATATTTAATTATTTTCAATTGCAGTACAAAACTCTTGTCGTGCGAGTTTCATATGCGCTTAACTGCTTATTGATTTTAATTAAAGATGAACTCGTACTCACTTAGTGACTATTCAAATAATGATATTTAAAAAAGCTCATATATTTAATTATTTTCAATTGCAGTACAAAACTCTTGTGCGAGTTTCATATGCGCTTAACTGCTTATTGATTTTGATTAAAGATGAACTCGTACTCACTTAGTGACTATTCAAGTAATTATATTTAAAAAAACTTATATATTTAATTATTTTCAATTTCAGTACAAAATTCTTGTCGTGCGAGTTTCATATGAGCTGAACTGTTTATTGATTTTAATTAAAGATGAACTCGTACTCACTTAGTGACTATTCAAGTAATTGTATTTAAAAAAGCTCATATATTTAATTATTTTCAATTGCAGTACAAAACTCTTGTCGTGCGAGTTTCATATGCGCTTAACTGCTTATTGATTTTAATTAAAGATGAACTCGTACTCACTTAGTGACTATTCAAGTAATTGTATTTAAAAAAGCTCATATATTTAATTATTTTCAATTGCAGTACAAAACTCTTGTGCGAGTTTCATATGCGCTTAACTGCTTATTGATTTTGATTAAAGATGAACTCGTACTCACTTAGTGACTATTCAAGTAATTATATTTAAAAAAACTTATATATTTTTTAATTTTCAATTTCAGTACAAAACTCTTGTCGTGCGAGTTTCATATGAGCTTAACTGTTTATTTATTTTGATTAAAGATGAACTCGTACTCATTTAGTGACTATTCAAGTAATTATGCAACTGGGCTTTGAACCGTGGCTTCGTCAAGTGTAAAAATGAAAAAATGGTAATTTATTCAAAAAAAATCTGTGAAAATATGGAAACTTAACATTAGTACTGACTAAGTAGTTTAAGATGCATAGAATCGAAGTCGAAGATTTAGTATGAAAAAAGAAGCTCATACCCTGCAATAGGTAACCTTAGAATAGGCTACTTGCAACAGGCATAAAAAAATGTATTATGATTTAAATGTATGCAAATGTTTCTAGTTTAAAAATAATGATTGACGATGTTAAACTGTAATAAATGTTCAATAAATATTTTTATTTTATAATTAAAATCAAAAGCAATATTGTATTTTCAAATTCTCGGCTAAACACCGAAACACAAATTAACGCCAATCAAAGCACGTAACATCTATATGCATACACGGATCATATGTACTAATACATACATAGCCAACGTTAAGCAATTGCGTGAGTAAGATACCGTAATCTCATAAATTGCGTTTTATAAACAATATTTATCTGTCAACATAGAATAACGAAGTGTGTGAAAGAGATAGAATCTCCTCTTTTTAATTTAATGGTTTGTTTGGGGTATCGTGACGTCATAGAATTTACATAGGTTTATGAGGTATATTTCGAATAATTTCAAAACCTTTTTCAAAAATTTATCAAATACAATATTGCCAAAAACAATTTACCCAGTATAAAAATTAGATATTCATCTCTATAAAACAGCTTTTATCTGAATAATTTGACAAAGATTGATAATTAGTCGAAGCGTAAAAGCAGTACAAATAATAAAGTAACAGACTCATTTTCGAATTAATAATATTAAATAGTATATTAAGATTACATAAACTTTATGCAAGAAACAATACTCCGCAGACCGGGCCTTTTCATTTATTAACCGAGAGAGAATATCGAATATCTGAACTATTCTGAACTATTTATTTCACAATACCAATCACGGAGTATGGTTACACGAATACCTTGGGCTGTATTCCATATCTAAAACAATAAAATAATCAATTCAAAACCTCAAACTGACAGCTCTATAGGCAGTAATATGGAGAAATATCAAATGTTTGCCATTTAAGAATGAAACTCACCTGCAACACAATCCGTTTTCCAATATAAAGATCAAAACCTGTGTGACTGACATCAACAACCAGCCTCAATGACCAGATTTAAAAATAGGAGAAGAAAATTAAATGGGATTATTAACAGACCTTACAGATTTAACAATTCTGTGCATACTAAATATGCACAGAAATACTATGATTTTCTAAACACGTTCCAAAATGTGACTAAATGATGTAAGATTAATTTTTAGTCTTTCATAGATTTAGTAATTATTCTTAAAAATCGTATCCTTAGTTTAACGTGGTTTGAGCAAGTGGGACTCACCCAGCAAACCAATTACCCTGACATCAAAAAGAAAAAAGCTCATAAGTACGGGTACAATAGATACTACAAATTCATATATACGAAAAATGAAACTTAAGGCGCGCGGTACTATTTCCGGTCGTAGTTCTTCGATGCCGAGCGAGATGTGCTACGAGATTTACGAGCTACGACCGGGTTATTGACAAATATTTCAACTGAACATAGTACTCTGAACCTAATACTTGTGAATTATCTCTATTCGAATGTTCTCAAACATTCACAGTGAGTAAATTGGTTCCATTACATTTCCTAATAATTTATAAATTACTAAACAAATAATTTAATTATAAATTGCAATAATTTATAAATTACAAGAACTAAACAAAAAACAACAACAAGTAACAATAAGTAACAACAAAGCTACATCAGCTCTCTGCACTTAAAAGCAATAAAATATCATGTTGCTCGTATTTAAGTGGACTCAACAAAAGTTAATGTAAAACACATTTATATAAACTTTGGTGATTCTGTTTTAAGTGAGTTGTGACAATACTTAAGTAACAACAAAGCTACATCAGCTCTTTGCACTTAAAAGCAATAAAATATCATGTTGCTCGTATTTAAGTGAACTCTACAAAAGTTAATGTAAAACACATTTATACAGACTTTGGTGATTCTATTTTATGTGAGTTGTGACAATACTTAAGTAACAACAAAGCTACATCAGCTCTTTGCACTTAAAAGCAATAAAATATCATGTTGCTCATATTTAAGTGGACTCTACAAAAGTTAATGTAAAACACATTTATACAGACTTTGGTGATTATGTTTTAAGTAAGTTGTGACAATACTTAAGTAACAACAAAGCTACATCAGCTCTTTGCACTTAAAAGCAATAAAATATCATGTTGCTCGTATTTAAGTGGACTCTACAAAAGTTAATGTAAAACACATTTATACAGACTTTGGTGATTATGTTTTAAGTAAGTTGTTATAATACTTAAGTAACAAAAAAGCTACAACAGCTCTTTACACTTAAAAGCAATAAAATATTATGGAGCACGTAGTTAAGTGGACTCTACAAAAATGAATATGAAACACGTGAATAAAAGTTTGAAGTGATCCTGTAAGTAATAATGTTAAGTGCATTTTAGGAATGCGAGTCTTTGTTTAAATAAAAAAGTAAGAAATAACGGAGGGACATTCAGCTACTGACTGTCATGTCAACTTCACGTTACATATCGCTCTATAAACGACCTGCAAAGTTATGTTCAAATTATAAAATAATAATCTTTCTTTAAGAATAATGATAAACAAATCTGAATCTCATCGTCAATAATTTGATTCAAGTGCATTATACACAAGTATTAACACATTCAAAATAAAGTGGATGATACCACTATTTTGTTTGGCATGACGTCACAGTAACGTAATCTACGTTGAAACGATTAAAATTATTTTCGGCCGTGTAATAATTTCTTTCACGAGCGAAAATTTCGTGAATTTCTCAAAAATTATAAGTCTTAGCATCATCGCTATGGTTTTTTAACGTAATTTGAATTTTCGTACTTTCAGAAACGGAGGTTATATATTTTGTAAACATTTTTGAATAACATCCTTTAGAAATATTATAGACAAAATTCTAAAAATAAATATATTTGTATAGAATGGTATGGAAGTATGGAATTCTTATAACTCGCTCATTCAATCTACATCTCGCACGTGTGAAAACAAGCATTCGTTTTATATAGAAATTTCCCCCTCCAAAATAATCAGATAAATGTTTTCTTTTTAATTATTGTCATAAATAATATATAGCTAAGTCAATTACTGTTCTAATTTGGAACTTCTTACGATTTTCCTCCCTATTACTACGCTAAATTGCAAAAAAACTACGGTTATTGATCGGACCGATGTATGCGTAATCATAACCCCACACGGACGATGTGCAACAAAAGTACTGCCGTATTTGAATGATAACATTCATTCGAATGTCTTCATCAATTATTCCGTGGAAGGACATTTGATCTTGTAAATTATTACCCTTAAAATATTTTATCAAAACATAGCTCTCTTTACATCCGCAATTAAAATGATAACTCTTCAAACCAGACACCGCGTAAAAACATCAAACATACTTTAATTAATAACAATAACAAACTTTATGTAAACAAATATTTTTGTTCAAACATCAGCACTTATTAACTCACAACACGTATCAAATTCGATAACCAAAAATTAATATTTATCAATAAACAATAATCAACGGCGCACATACGAGTACCGAACATAAACACTCGTACATTGTTCACTTTTATTAAACTTGAATAGCTAGCTAACGAAACTTTACTCGTCTAACTTTAATAATTAATAAAGCAGATACAAAGCAAATGACCCGCAATTGTGGTCTCACATGGTTCCACAAATTTGACCTGAATAACGCAGAAGTGTGGCCAGATTTACTGATTGAATTTATTATTTAACCTATCCCAGTATCAATTAGACACATTGGATGAAACTGACTGAAGAAAAAGCCGAATTTATACAATCACTTAAATAAGATGTATATTCGATCCCTAAATTATCTTAGGATACATATTCAATAAATGTATTCGGTCAACGAATTAATGTAGAGATACATAGAAGAGCCGTTGACAGAATACATTTTATGGAGTAAAAGACAGAGAGATGGATAAGAGGCGTTAAAAAAATACTTATATTGAAAGCATTGACAGGGAGAAATAGAGAAGAGTCGTTGACAGAACACATTTCATGAAGAAGTAGATAGAGAATGATAGAAAAGAGTCGTTGACAGAAGGCATTTTAGTAATGAAGAGGTAGACAGATAGCTGTAGAAAACAATTGTGTATAGAACACATTTGATGAAAAGTTCGACAAAGAAAGATTAAGAAGAGTCGTATGTTTACAAAATGATTGTATTGAAAATATTGATAGGGAGAGTTAAAGAAGAGTCTTTGACAGAATACATTTCATGAAGAGGTAGACGGAAAATGATAGAAAAGAGTCCTCGACAGAAGGCATTTTAGTAATGAAGAGACAGACAGATAGATATAGAAAACAATTGTGGCCAGAATATATTTGATGAAAAGATCCATAAAGAGAGATTGAGAAGAGTCATTAATAGAATACATTTAATAAAGAGATATAGAGTGATATAAAATAGTAGTAGACAGAATGCATTTAATAAAGAAATAGCCAGATAGATATAGAAAACAGTTGTGAAGAAAACACATTTCGTGAAAAGATAACTAAAAAGAGACAGAGAACAGTCGTTGATAAAAAAAACATCTGATAAAAGAATATACGGAGAGAGAGAGACAGAGAAGAATCGTTGACAAAACAACTTTAACGAAGCTATAGACAGAGAAAGGTAGAGAAGATTCGTTGACAGAATAAATTTGATGAAGGGATAGACATAGAGAAACAGAGAAGAATCACTGATTAAATAAAACTTGAAACTTTATCGCATTTCCATTCAGTGTACACTTGAAATGGAGAACTCACTCGTCGCTTGCATTTCGTTGAGATCTTACTTAGTTACATTCTGTAATTAAAATGTATAATTAACGGCAATTCTCCGATAACTTCTATTTCATACCACACAAGAGTTATGGAAAATTGGAGTATGCTGCGCATCCAAAAACAAAGGACGACTTGAAATTCTTGAGTTAGATTGACAGAAATTATTTTAACTGAGGGTTATAGTCAAATGCTATTATCCAGATTTCCCACCTTTTTAATGACAACTCACTCTAGGGGTGAGGAAGAAAATAATTTGCTACTTTAATCATTTGTTGCCTATTACAATATATTGACTCGGGATCACCATCAACTATTCACTTGCATGTAAGCTGACGGACTGATGGATGAACGATGTATCACATGTATATTATAGATGGTGGATAATGTATTAGATCTATATTAAATGTATCACTGCTCTGTCTCTATGAAGCATTGCACTGTAACATAAATCCTGTAATCTTCCTCAGTGTTATGGGCTTTCTAATGATATATGATTCCACAGATTAGCGAGAATAAGCAAAAAAAGATGTGGTGTCGTGGGACACCAGGTAGGAACGAAGTTCCTTCGGCTAATGTAGAATCGACACAATAAGGGAATGCGAAAAAGCTAAAAAAAATGAAAATAAGCAAGAAAGGTACGATATAAAGCAAAGATATCCTCTAAGCTAATGAAAATATTTAAAAAGTTTATTGATTATTTTTTTAAATAATTAAAAAAAATTCTCCCTTCAATTACAAACATTTAAATATATATATATTTTGATAATTCTATTTTTATATATAATTCTATATTTATATACTGTCAATTGCATTCAAGTCACTTGTTAGTTCACTTGCCATTGTTACTATATTTATTATTGTTTTGACGATTTGAAATTATATGAAAATAAACGTGGCTACTCACGAGTAAAATGTATCTATAATGTGAGTATTCGCCACGTGCTTGTCCATGAATTCATGAGTATATACTATGCATTGGCGGGGTGGAGTGATAATAGAGAGAGAAGGGATGAGAGAACGAAAAGAAAGAGGGAGAAAGAGAAAGGTATTATACACTACTCGCTTGTGTATACGACTGTCGCGCCTGCGCACGTCTCATTTAACGGTTTTATTCCACGGACTTTTTCTTACGGTTTTACTATCACATTTTTTTCAGTTCGGTCGCGCAGCAAAATCCCTATCTCCTCCAAGCCTGTCGTAAGGAACTTCGTTCCAATAAAAAAAATTCCGCTTTATTTATTAGTACGTATATTATTTATTATAAATAAAATGATATAATAAAACTTGGTAACACTGGCCGCACGCCCACCCAAGCGCGCGTAAATAAATTTGATGATACAGGCAACATGAACTTTCACGGTCTAATCGCCCCAAACAACGCGATAATCAATACAGTAATAGAATATTACAATCTGCGGCGCGAAACCGCGGTACGAGTGACTAAGGCGTTCTCAGTACGGGGAAGATGACTTGCGAGCGGTAAGCCGCACAATGTAAGGCTGAGTCGACATTGAACGTCCGACTATTGAAATCTTTATATACGTGCATATATATGAAAATATTAAACAGACCAAGTTCGGGTCTTGACATTGATATATAAGCTATTGTAGCATTATTTGTAAGTTTGTATCGCTCCATTATAGAGTTTGGCTGCTATGCGTTCAGTGTATCGATATATTTATAGTTAATACGTCTACCAGTGGTACGCTGAAACTAAGTAAATCAATAATGACCGCGTAAGAAACATAGGACTCATTTGAAAGCGACAGAAATAAGAACTTTGGTTACATGTTTGTCAATATCAGTACAGTATTTTATCGACAGAAAATAGTAAGCGTCATTGAATATAAATAGATTATGTTAGGTGTGAACATTAGATTAAGTTTTTGAAAAGTTGAAAAATTATATCGTTTTTATGATTATAAAAATGGTTTTATGCAATACACTACAATACACTACATTTTGATATATTCCAACGAGTACACTATGGTGACTTCACACGAAAAAAATGTTTGATAAATATATATATATATATATATATATATATATATATATATATATATGTATATATATATATATATATATATATATATAATTGCATTGATGTTATATAATAGATATTATTTCGGCGAATCAGGAACAATGCTAAAAGATTATTACTATAAAATACAATAACATACGCGTATTATCTAAAACTAATCCCAAATGTTTATTTTTGAAACTATGCACTACATGTTAAATAGTGAACTCGCTTTGTCGATGCCGGACGGAACCGAGTTTGGCCGCAAGAACGAAACAATAGGTTTATTAAAACTGAAATAAGTTATAAATAATTTAGATCCAAATTTAATTAAATATCTAACAAAAAATGCGAATGGTATGTCTAAAAAAGTTGTTCACTTGATATTTTAAAAAGGCGCATGGTGGCCCAAAAAAATAGTTCACTTGGCTGATGATGAAGTGAACCGCGTTTACCCGATTCAGCGTCACGGACCCGAGCGTGACAGCTCAGTTTCATTCATTTCGTAGAAAAAGTACACAGGTGCGTTTAAAGATGTCTTCGCATTACAAATTTTAGCAGTATCACTAAATATTGAATATATTTGGCGTTAATTTTGTAGACATTCATTATTCACAATTAACTGAAACTACGTGATGCAGTATTATTTCTACTTTCTTTAAGTTCTTTACTACGATCTTTGCTAATAAACCACCTGAAGATGTTGTAATACAAGGAAAGCTAGGTCGTAGTAAAGAACTTAAAGAAAGTAGAAATAATACTACATCACGTAGTTTCATTTAATTGTGAGTATCACAAAAAATTTTAATTTGTCCCCAGTTGGCCCATTTGGCACTAGTAACGTCTTAAACGGACCTTATTTGTATCATAAAATATATGTTTAATTTACTTTATTTTATTATGTTTAAGACTTTAATCTTATATTAAGCGGACTAATTAGGATATGGGCGATTCTTTACAAATTCCTATCAACCAAAGAATTATATTATATTGTACTAACTACCCTTCCCGGCTTTGCAGTACAAAAAGGGGCCCATTTTTTTTTAATCCCTTTTTAAGTAATTATTATTTATAGTTTGTTTATTAATGATATTTTAAACGGTATAGTTTGTTATTCTCTTCATTAGTCTAGTAATGAACTAGACGTTACTTTAATGTACTATATAACTTTAATGAGTTAGTTGTTTAACTCAAAAATACTTGAAGTATTTCTGAGTTAAACAAATATATTTGTAGTTCGATTTTCCATAAAACTAGTCATAACATACAATCTTTAATAATTAGAAATTTGTACCGTCAAAGTTTTTTTTAGTTTTTCATTTTGTCTACAGTATCTTGATGACTTATTTCTATTTACCTATAACTGTTCAAAATTTAACTAAAATATATATACAATATGTCTAGTGGCAGATTTAATTGTTTGAAAAATTGTAAAAAAAAAACTACACCTCTAATATAAAGTAGGTTTATTTTAACTTTATAACAACAAATGCGGATTTCATTTTTTAAAAACCACGTTTTCCAAATGGTGGCCATCGAGCCTGACACACTCTTCGAGTCTAGCACGCATGTTTTCAAAAACGCGTTTGCAGAACGACTGGGGTATCCTACTGACTTCAGCTCGAATATTTTCTTTAAGTTGTGTCACAGTGCTCGGATTTGTTTCGTAAACAACGGATTTTAAGTATCCCCATAAGACAAAGTCACATGGGCTTAAATCGGGTGACCTAGGTGGCCACGATACGGTACCGTTTCGGGATATGTTTTTTTCTGGAAATAACTGCCGCACTGCATTCATGGACACATTAGCAGTGTGAGCTATGGCCCCGTCCTACTGGCACCATGTGTTTTGGTTGAATGATGGACTATTCTGTAGTTCTACACTGAAAAAGTCATTTAACATCTGGGCATATCTCTCCGAATTCACAGTTACAGTTTGGCCACGTTGATTTTCAAAGAAATAAAACAGACTGTTACTTTAGGCTTATGTAAAGGCTCTTGATGCATTTGTCTTGGGTTGTGGACATCCCAGTAACGAAAGTTCTGCTTATTCACATATCCTCCAATGTGAAAGTGAGCTTCGTCACTAAAGAATATGTTGCCCATTCGGGTAGCAGTACGAAATCTCAACAACATCACCTCCGCGTAAGTTTTTCTTAATTCAAAGTCAGAATCGTGTAAATCTTGAACAATTTGAATTTTATATGGATGAAATTTGAGCTTTTTTCGCATTATTACCTGTAAAGTTGATTTCGGAATTCCCAATATCGATGAACGTGTCCGCAGTGATAAACGGGGATTTTCAACGACAGAAGCCATAACACGCTCGACATTTTCATCCGTGGCTACCAATGGTGTAGGTCCCGGTCTGGGCCTATTTAATGTTGATCCTGTAGCTCTGAACCTTGCTACCCATGACTGAATGAGGTTGATCGATGGTCCATCACGTAATCGACGAATACTGTAACGATTATTAAATCGACGGCGTGCTACAGACAGCGAAAATCCACTCGAAATGTACGCCTCGACGGCAAAAGCGCGGTGCTCTCCACTACACTGTTCCATGGCTACTAAAACATCCGCACCGCTTGCGCTTCTAACGACGCACCCCGCGCCCCTCTTATGTGTTGCGTTCAGAAACTATGTTTGTTTAAACTTTGAAATCTGCCACTGGACAGCCTGTATATATATATATATATATATATATATTTATATATATATATAAATATATTTATATATATATATATATATATATATATATTTATATATATATATAAATATATTTATATATATATATATATATATATATATATATATTAATTTAATTACATGGAACATATTTTAAAAAGAGTGATTGATTTAGCATAAAAAAAGATAAATAGAAGTCAGAAAACCTGTTTTTAATTTTTTTTAAAGTTAACAATTGTCTGATAATTGTAACAATATTATAAGAACTTAAAATTTTTCATATCGAAAGAAGCAAGGAGAAATAATAAAACAATGTTTGTTTAACGAATCATTAATTTGTTCCCTTGACTTAATACACAGTTCGAAAACTTACTCAAGTTCACTTCCTGTTGATTTATGTTTAAATATTTGTGTGCTTAATTAACACAATTTTGTTTCATGTTTAAACGTATTGTGTGCAATATTGTGAAATCATTTTAAAAATATTAAAGTTATTCATAATTTTAATTAGTTTTAAACAATTCTTATCAGTCGCGCTTATTCATTTGTTAATTTTACGTACTTATATGTATCTCGTATAATTAATTTCGAAACTTAACAAACTCTGACACGCGAAGTCCGTCCTTTCCTTGTCAATAGTTTTTTCGCGTTGAACTTTGAATTGAATTGAACGTTATTTTTGACCGATATTTAATAGATATTTATATACAGGTATTTTAGTAAATATCTAATTTCTGCTGCTTGATTTTGTAGAATTCATATCAATGTGGCTCGCATTGCCATTTTCGAGAAAAAAATTTAAAAAAATTAAAGCAAGGAATTATTATTATAAGTCTAGAATTTTTATGAAAAATTGTTATTATTGGCCTGCAGTTGGTATAGTTTACCGTGTAAATATGTGGGAATATAATAACGATATGAACCTGGTTTTGATATGCTGCCATACCAATAATTTCTGTGCCACATAAAAAACGTGCGCGGAAACCTAGTAAAACTTTTTAGTGAAACTTAGCATTTAGTGAAACTTTTATACTATGACGATAATAGCTAATTAATTAAAATCACGTTTCGAACGTAACTAACCTAACGTGAATGTTATTCATGCACATAACTTTATATTTTCTCAAACAAATTGTCATTAATTATAACGTACGCACAAAACTATTCAAAATAAGATGATGGTAATCAATAAATCTCATACTCTGTAGAGATACAAACAAAAATACAAAAAAAAGCTTATATATTTATACAAAAACTTGCTTTTGTATAAATATATTACCGATAATAACTTCCATTTAATTTTATTACATACACCGTTAAGTTTGCATCGTATAACCTCACATAATAACAACAATTGAATTTATTACCCTCACTAAAATACTGGTATATTGTATAACTCTCGGAAATATAATAAAACCTACACTGCGCCCCGGCAATAAACTCATTAACATAAGCAATGGAAAAATCCGCATAAACCAGGCTTCCGCTATTGTGTTTGAAACATATAAATGTTGTTGGTTATTCCTAAGAGTTAATCTTTGCTAATATCCCACCTGAAGATGTTGTAATACAACGAAACCTAGGTCGTGGTAAAGAAATTAAAGAAAGTAGAAATAATACTACATCACGTAGTTTCATTTAATTGTATCCAAAGTAGTGTTAATCACTACTACTCTACCAGCTCAAATTTCATTAAATAATCTTTTAACTTGAATATATCAAAAAGTAGCAATATGATACAGTAAATGAAACAGTTTGTAATTGAACTGCAAGTTACAAAAAATGATTTAATAGTTGAGACATTTTTATTAAATAAATAAATTTGAAACGAGAGTATTGCGAAACCAAAAACATAAACCGAACTACAATTATAAGATCAGAAATTTTAACTCTGAGAGCTTAATATGTTTGCTTTTTATTGTTAACAATAATATAACGATTTTTAACAAAAAATAATATGAAACAACAAAAATATTTATAATTATTGACTATTTTTATTTATTATTTTTTTCCAAATCATTGCAAAACTTACTTCTCAAAATTGCAATAACTTATAGTTAAATATACATAACGGAAATGTGATATGTTGCGTTAATAACATTTAGTTTAATCGTTAGCTATTTCTTATTTTCTATGAGACATAACATATTAAAATAAAAGATTAAGGTTATAACAAACTTGTTAAAAACATCGACGTATTCAAGTGGGGACACCGCCTTACAAAGGGAAACAATTTGAACATAAATTTCGGCCACGAAATCCAAACGAACATTTTTTATACGTTGACGAATCAATCGTGCATTGAGTTACCGGGGCTCGTTGTGCCGCGAGCTGATGAAGATCGGATCTGATGAAACTATGTTTACGAAGTTCACTTAACTGTGATCTGCATAATGAATGATAAACCTTTTTTAATATCATTTGATCGAAGCGCGCACCGGCTGATCAAAGTTCGTGATTTTTTGTTTAATCTAGCTTCGTAATGAAGATTTGTATTGAATTATATTATCTTTATGCCAATTGTTAATGCACGATTTTAAAATCGTTTACACGTCAAATATCATTCGAAGTTGATTGATATGTTAAAAAACGGAAAACGTCCTTTGAAGATATGATATTAACCCAGCGCTAGGGACGGGAAAAAATATCGATATCTTTCAGTAGGAAGTACATAATTTCGATAACGATTTTTCCCATCTTCTTTCGAATTGCAATTGAATGGGGACACTATACAATACTACTAAAGTATTATCACATTTGCGACACTTCGTACTGAAGTAAGCAAAACAGCTAATTTGGCGCATGTTTCCATGTCTGTGGTCCCATGTTAAAATATTATTTTTGAGTGACTGCAAAAAGGAAGAGTGGAAGTTTATGCTCTATTCAGGTTTATTCTCCTCTCTGATCATTTGGCTGATTTGTTTCTTAATTTAATTTTCCTATTTTAATTCTTTTCTCAATTTAAATAAAAACCTTGTTTAATCAAATTCTTGTTTTTTTTTTCTTTTACAACTAAAAACTTTTATACGATTTGCATTAAATGTTGTATTAACACGAACATTAATTGAGTTTGTAAAAATTTCAAGAAAAAAAAATGGATAGAACATCATAAAGACAATAACAAATATATATGAATTTGGAATATGGAGAGAAAACTGTAAACAATAAACATTACATTCGATAAAAGTATCGATACCTTGTGGTATCGATAGTTTCCTTTCGATATTATTATCTGCATTAAATGTTTTATTTACACGAACGTTATTTGAATTTGTAAAAATTCAAGAAAAGAAAATGAATTGAATATCGTAAAGACAATAAACAAATATGCATGAATTTGGAATAAAGAGAGAAAACTGTAACCAATAAACATTAGATAAAAGTATCGATACCTTGGGGTATCGATACTTTCCTTCCGATATTATTACTGCACTATATTTTTTACGATATTACTCGTGGTTACAGTATCGACTTTTGATTTGGTATCGTATCCGTACACCTCACAGTCCATTTTTAAACAATTTGCTTACAATACAAAAATAATTTTTCACTTCATTCTTTTCTCGTCAAAAATGGCTTATTCAAAAATAACTGCTGTTAACTTCTGTGACTAGTTATTTCTATTGAATAGCAAAATTTCAACAATAAAATAATTCTATAAAGAAAAGCATTTATAACTTAGAATATAAAGTTAGAATTGTTCATAATAGTGGCTATAAAATACATGTTTATATTCGCTATTACTGGTTCTTTAAGAATCCAGCTTTCACACAAAACATCATTTCTGCTTATAATAAAACTATAATTTAGTCCATATCTGTAGAAGCCGTCTTTCAGTTTAAAATAAATAGTCTGCCATCCAATTACTAAAACTCTGTTAAGTGACATTTTGTCGATTTTTACCTATAAATGCGGCATGGAAAATCTACATTTTCCCTACCAACAAGTCTGGGACAAACTTTTAGATCGATTGGAACTACGTCCACGATTAAGTACAATATTTTTGAGGTTTTTGATATGAAATATTTCAGGCACGTTACGATGTGCCATTCGGCCAGCTTCGCGTTTCGTCAGCTCTTTCCAACTTAATTCGGCCAACTTCTCATCTTATCGTCTCTTTTCGACCTAATTCGACCAGCTTCGCTTCTTGTCGGCTCTTTTTCGTATTCAATTCGTTCATATAAACATATTTCAATAAAAAGATATCAAATAATTTAGATATTTGACATCTATCAGGCTTAAATGCAAAATAAGACGTATATAAGTGACTACGTGTTTGGAATTTACATTTAACTCTCAAAGCACACTTGAACAAGGCTTTTAATATCAACGACCATCTAAGCCATTATTTAACTTTATCAATTTTTTTATTTATTTTATAGTGTATTTATCTACTACGACCTCCAGAAATACTAGATAGTAAAGATAAAATGCAAAACTTTTATTTAAAAAAAACTTACAATCCTTATGATCCTACTAAATAAATGAATAAAGTAGTAGTTATTTTATTAAATAATACTATATAATATATACTATGATATATATATATATATATATATATATATATATATATATATATACCCTATAAAATAATACTATAAGTTTTCGCAATTTCCAGATATATAACTTACCACATTTTTACTCATAGCTCAGGATGAGTCACTTAACGGGTTTTACGCAATCACGTGGCAGAAGTAGCGTTGCTTGAATTTAGCTAGGGTCGCCTAGCTAAATTCAACTTACAATCGGACACTTAGTATACACTTTTTTCTTAAATAATTTAGCTAAATAAATAACTGAAAACACATATGTACTCTAAAGTCTATTTACAAAAAATCGATAACAGATACGATAACAGATCGATAACAGATAACGATACATCAAAAATTTACTAGGGAGAAAAGATCTACAAACGCATAAATATATACAGACCAACGAAATATGATGAACTTGTATTTTCATTATAAACCTCTACAATTGACAAGCTGAAAGACTTCTAAAAACCTTGCCTCTGAAATTTCATAGTTGAATAAATGTAACATAGCTGGTGTCATCTCTTACATACATATTCGTACACATGTAAATTAAAATAAATTACTATTCATAATCGTAATTATAATACAATTCAACATAGTTCACAACAATCACACTATCAAAATGAAATAACCTATAGAGTACTTTTTGTAGACCTAAAATCTTAAAAACTTGGGGTCATATTGAATTTAGGAAGTAACCGAGTTAAGAGTAAATAAAGCAGTCTGACTCGCTAATCGAGGATTCCACGCTGTTTTGAAGGAACTTTGTACTTCATTTATCATAGGTCGTCACTAATAAAGATAAATATTTAATAATACATAATATAATTAAGTAGAAAGGGTACATATTATGGTAGATATCGGAAAAACTATGACATGTTTGTTATAGTTTTCCTACAGCCTTTATGTAGGCTTTTAAAGTTATGTATTCATAATTAACATAAGTTTTTAAAAATCAGAGTATTCAGGATTAAAATTTCAATATTAATATTTTTGAAAATTGTCTATTGAAATATGACGGTTTAGTATACTTTATTACTATGTCAAATTTCAAATTTCTATGTCAAGTGTTTTCTGGAAGAAATGGCTGTAACAGATGGACAGACTCACACATGACTGATCTGGGTTGCGTTTTTCCTTTCGAGGAATCCTACAAAAAGGTAGAATGCGTGATGAAGCACCTATAAATTGGGTTCAGTAATTATTTATATCGTTTTAAATGATGGATGAAATTTAATTTTAAATGTAGTACCAATAATTTTTTTCAGATCTTTCAAATTCATGATTGAAAAATAGGTTATATTATGATGGATGTACGCATTGTACATTATTTTGGAGCTTAGTATTTTGAAAACGGAACTGAAAAGTAAAAATGATAAAGGAAATCTCAATTTCATATTAATAGACCAGTCCAATGATGAGAGTGCTAAAAACACGATGAGAGTGCTAAAAAAATTGTTTTCACCCCCCCCCCCATATTTACATTTGTGCGGAGATTATTTTATTCCTTTGTTTTATATTTTACTATACGTTAATTGGGACCCCACCTATATCATAATACCTGCAAAATTTCATGTACATAAAACTAAAACCGGGAAATCTTTGAGAGTGTGACCGATAACCGAACGTCTTTCTCAGTTTCCTCCGTAACTGAGAAAGAGTTACTTTTATTCAATTCTACTTATATTCCTCCATATTTTTCGGTCTCGTAGTATAGCTATATAGATAGATAGTAGAAAAGTGGAACCCTTACACAGAAAATTTATAAGGATTCCAATTTTCACAACTAAACCCCAAAATTTGGAGGAATATAAGTAGATTTTAATAAAAATAGCTCTTTCTCAATTTCCTCCGATTTTCTATACAGTTACTATAGTTCCTTGAAGTCATCATTAACCCTTAGGCATTTCCTCTTAAACCGTCCGCTCACTGACCAGTTTATTTTTGTTTATTTTATAGCATAAAAGAGCAATATTACAGAGAGCATAAATGTCCTGTACTGAGGAAGGATCGAAGGAGACCTGAAAAATAAATTTCTAAACATTCTCATTGAGATTGAAAACTGCAAAAATCGATTAGCCCTACGAAATAACAAACAGGCATGGAAAAACATATTCCCATTTGTCAAAGTCTTTCAAAATTGGATATAATCTTTCCATTCGACAATTTGACTCGAAAGGTTAACGGCACATATTACAATTTATGAAATCTCAAAATAACGGACATTTGCGAGCGGTTTCTAAGCGTTCAAAAACGGGTAACACGATATCCAGCCACGACCCGACTTGTTGTTCCCAACTTTCACGAGCGAAACACGACACGGGACCGGCGCCTTACAGGCTGCGTGCGTGTCGTAAACAATGACGCTGCACTGCGTTGCATTCGCGACTTGTGTCCCGAGCGCATTGCTCGAATGCATTTATTTCTGCATATTTTGAATATCGCATTTCTTTCACAGGCCGCGATAATGACGTTGTTATGGACGTGCGCAGCTTTGACGGTGTTTCATCGTTAATGGTATGAATTCCATGAAATGTACGATACAGTGAACATAAAGTTATGCAGATATGAATACTTCCAAACATAGCTTACTTATATACTTATAAACATAGACTAAATCCACTATGGACAACTTAAATCATGTTACAAAAGTCTGATTAAATAAATTAAAGCTTTTTGCGAACTGCTTTTGCGAAGAAGGTAAATTATCGAGGAAAAAGAGACTTAATTCATCACTAGCTGTAAAACAGGGGCGACCTGAAATGAGGTAGTACCTATAGTTTATCACAACTATATCCACGATATGAGTGAAACTTCATTTATTGTGAACGGAAAAAGAGCGTCTTTGCTTTACCGTGAAAAGGAAAGAGCTTTGTAATGAAAGAAACTATAATTTAACCATTTGGAACAATACGAAACTATTTTTTATCAATACAAATATTCACAATTAAATGAAACTACGTGACGTAGTATTATTTCTACTTTCTTTAATTTCTTTACCACGACCTAGGTTTCATTGTATTATATCTTCAGGTGTGCTATTAGCAAGGATTAATTGGGCTATTAGGAAGTAGAAATAATACTACATCACGTAGTTTTATTTAATTGTGAATAATGAATTTATTAAAAATATAAATAGTATTATAGATATACGAGCAGCCAGTATTTTGGTTCAGTTTTTCATAATTTAAAGTAATTAACAAATTAATCGGTCTAAAGTTCGTGTTTCTGGTATCAGTATGCGTAGCACACGGAGTGAGCTACTGTTCCTTTTAAAAATAATTTTTTCTGTGGTCGTAATCAGCTCCTTAGACGATAAGTTCCTATGTATTGACCTTTTTATATAATATGGTTCTAACATTCATTATTTCGATGTATTTTTTACGGTTTAACTAGAGGAAGGAAGAAAATATCGGCTCTTTCCACACTTTTTTAAGATTACGTATTCAGACGTGGCACCCTTATAATTTCATCATGTCTCTGTGTGTGTGTATCCGGCTATCTGTCACACCCTCGTGGTTTCTTGAGTTTTAGACTTACGCGCATGACATTTTGCAAGCATATGCATCAGACAAAGATCTTAATTAATATGTAGTAATTTTTTTTATATTTTTAATGACAGGTAATTCACACGTAGCAAAAAAATTAGTTGCCTATTTTTCTTCCCTGATTAAAAAATGAGGGGAAAAATTAGCATATTCCTATATATATGAAATATTGTTAAAAATATATTTTAAAATGAAATTTAGTAGGTCTTAAAAAATGATCAGTGCCACCCGATATATTATTTTTTTTTTCATAATTCCACTGTATATCGCGTTATAGAAGACACCTAACACCCAAATTTCATTTACATAGTGCCAATAATTTCCGAGTAAAATGGCTGGGATGTGCAGACAGACAGGACGAAATTATAAGGTTTCTGTTATTGCCATTTGACTAAGGAACTTTAAAAACCTGTCAAATTCTGATGTCGTGCTCATTTGTGCCCATACAGATAGGTAAATTGTAGCTGAATAAAGATTCTCATAGGTTAGGAGAGTTAGACCTGCTATTGGGATTAATCTTCTATGGTTTTTTTTAAATTATATATTACAAAACATATTTTATTCATTTATATTAATTTATCTTAAATATAGGAAGCAAGCTTAATCGTTTAATAACTTCTTCTTTTTTCCACGTTATCTCTGCACATTTGAGATTTTATTTTTGAAATTCCAAATCTAATGAAATTACATTTGTCAAAATATTTTTATTTGAAAGTACTCATTCAAACCTATTTCCGGGAATTTTGTCCAGAATTTTGTATAGCTTAATCGTTTAATAATTTCCATCCACGTTATCTCTGCACATTTAAGATTTTATTTTTGATATTTCAAATCTAATGAAGTTACATTTGCCAAAATATTTTTATTTGACAGTACTCATCCAAACCTATTTCCGGGACTTTTTTCCAGAATTTTGTATAATCCTGTTTGGAAATGGAGGGGGTGTTCCATTTCAGACAAGCGTTTCGTAAGGTATAAATAGAAAAATGTATTTTCTATTTATAAACCGGCCAAGTAAGAGTCGAAGTCGCACACAAAGAATTTCGTAGCACTAAACAATGTTAAACTTATAAGTTTGTATTTCTCAAAGACACTGAAAAATAAAACTTTTTGCTGCGGTCGCTACCGAAAATATCCCATATCTCAAAAACTATACATTACTTATTCAAAGCAATTTTCTTTGAAAATTTATTTTTATTTCTACCACCTTAATTTTTTCAAAATTTTACATACATTAGTTGAAAACACAATGACAGAAAAAGTTAAACATACCATTTCTGTTTTAGAAAGAAAGATTTTACGAAGTATTTTTGGTGGTCTAAAATGTAACAACATTTGGAGAAGAAGAACTAACTCTGAACTTTACAAATTATTTAAAGAACCAGATGTGGTCAAGTACATCGCAATTCAGGGAATAAAATGGGCAGGATACTTGAGGACGACAGATGGACGACAGTCGGGCGACAAAAAAGATCTTCTAAACAAAACCATTAGGCTCTCGAAAAAGAGGAAGACCTAAACTTCGGTGGCTCGGCTGCCTGGAAAAAGACTTAAAAATCCTGAGTGTAACGAACTGGATGTCTTTAGCCAAGAACAGAAAAGCTTGAGAGTAGATTCTGCGGATGGCAGAAGCCCATCCTCGGGCTGTCAAGCCATTGAAGAAGAAGAAGTTGAAAATTCAAAGGGAGAGTACACTCTTTAAGAGTTAGACGAGAGAGACTTACATAAAAAAAGTTATTTTGGAACATCCATTTCATTTTTGAGACCTACCTAACGATACTCCATTCGCCTATGTGCACTGAATTTTTTTATCCCTCAGTTGTATATATAGAGTGCCACCCCAAATGTTATTTTTTTATAGTTCCACTATTTCATTGTATAATGCTTCATAGAAGACACCTACCAACCAAACTTCATCTATACAGTCTCCGAGCTATAGTTTCAGAGTAAAATGTTTGTGTTATATGGACAGACAGACGGACAGACAGACAGATAGGATAAAATTATAAAAATTCGAATTCAAGGGAACAGTAATAGTTTAATAATATTTTGACGCAAAAAAATTTATTTAATGAAGTGTCATTCGAAAAAAGATCTAAAATTCTTAATTGTTGAATGAAGATGTTAAATAAAAATAAATTAAATTAATTAAACTTTTAGACGCACTCTTGTCAGGGTAGCTTCAGCCACGAGAATGGTCACCCCTCATAATTTCATCACGTCTGTGTACGTGTATGTCAATGCCCGATTACTGACTAATTTCTGCGTATTTAGATGAAATCTGATGTGCAGATGAATGTTAAATGATGCAAAATTTGAAAGAATATTTTTTGTGAGACACACCCTCACACAATGAAAATAGAATGCCATGAAAATAAAATATCTACCCCATCAAGTGAGACGTCGTTAGATAGAACTTTCAAAATGTGTTACCCTTAAGTAATTTTAATGGAATATTTTCTTTCAAAATTATCATCAAGGCGCGAGACTAACCTCACCATAAAGTCTATTACAGTTTTTCAAAAAACTCTGAGAAAAATACTGAATGTAGTTCTTCATAGGTACTTTTGTGAAAAGTATATTATATAATACGGTAGCAGTTACACTTTCCTACTTCTTTTCAAAAACCATTTCAAATAACAAGTTTTATCAAGATTAAGAGATATCATCGTACCCATGTATGGCGGTCCTTTCTAAAGGGCTCTGGGGCAGGGCCCTCCCATCTAATTATAAAAAAAGAAATAATCATTATAATTGTATTAATCAGGCATAAGTTAATCTTAGAACAAATTTTATTTATTTTTTTAATTTGAAGTTTAAAGTCAATCCGATAAAACTAAACTGACCAACAATGTGTATTGTAAACGAATGCAAATATTGTAAACAATAACAATTTACGCAATAAACAGCGTATAATACATGTAGATATTTTACGTATGTACATACGTCATTATCTATATTGTAGCAGGCTACATAAACATTGCACCAGGTCTTCTATACAAAATATTTAAAAAATAGTATCATTTATGAACAGCAAAATCCGCAATTTGTATGCAGCAAGCCTAGTACGTTTCAATATAAAACTAGATAAAAGAGGTGTTCGTAAAAGAGATATTTTTCGAATGTGTTTTTCTGCGCCTAAAAATATTATTATAACATCAACATTTATTTACATTACCAAATACTTTCTGTTGAAATTATCTTACGCAAAACTGTATATACTTAAATGTTTAAGTTAATTAAATTAAATGTAATCGACGCTAAATGAAAAAATCATGGATCTACTCCGAACACACGTTTAAACGTTGACAATTTCCGAACAGCGGCGCGACACGGTGTACAAAAGACAAAGAATGAAATCTATCTCACTTTCTCCCTCACGCTCGCTAGTTATTATTTAATCCTAATTTTGGTATATTATCTATTATCCTAATTATAATATATATATACGTTCTGTGGCCATATATCAAACAAAGCCATATATCAATAAAAGCAACGAATTATTGTCGTGTTCTAGAAAAGTGGTTTTAAAAAATTTGAGACTTCCTCGATCGGTTTTACATATAGTGCAAAATTGTTCAGTGAAATATAACAATTTGACGCATTGTTTTAAAATGTTTGTAACAGCTCGTGTATTTTTGGTTGCAACAAGTTAAGCCTTTCTTGTTTTTCTCGTTTAATTTATTTTAGTTCTGATATATAGTTATTGAACAAACACATAAACAAGAAAATAAAAAAATTCTAATTAAATGAAATACTTACTAATTATGTTACGATAAATTAAAAGCCATTAATGTGGCATCATTTGATAAATACAATATTTGAATGATAATATTGCAATTAGATCATTTGGAAAATTATATAATATTAACGTTTTAAATTTTTAATAGAAAATGGATCCGGTTGTTTAGTAGTGATGCTATTGGAAAATATTGACTGACGAATTTTAAATGTGTTTTTATTTATTTGACATTATACTAATTCGTTTATCTAATCACATATTTTTTTTAAATTTAGGATGTAAATTTATTTAAAATGTCGATTATATCCGCGTCTGTCAATAACAAAAAAAGGCGCCACTTATTGTTTGGAGTCCATTTTCGCACACAAATGAACGGATGAAGAAAACTTCCAAGGAACGAATAAAATCGTTTTATTACCTTATTTTTTTTACATCGCCCAACGAGCCTATATAGTTTAATCATCATTGTGACCATAAATAGTGCCCTCCCATAACTTTGACCTACCGACCGCCATACGGAGCACGATTTTAAAAGTACAATTTTTTGTAACATCTTGATACCCATAAGTCGAAGGCTACGAAATCCACCACATTTTTGTCCGTTTTTTTTATTAATACAGCGCAGTTTTCACCGATAATAGTACCTGCAACTCAATGGAAACTTTGCTCATATTCCTAAGCTTGAACTTTAAGCTCAAAGGTTGTACCAGTCCCGACAATAAATAAAGCTCTTAATCCCGTGCAGTTTCTTACTGCGTAAACGTGAACAAGTGAATTTCAAACAATATTCGATAAATCTTAAGGACTATTCATTCAAGAGAAAAGGCAGCCCAAAACTGAATCTCAAGCTTTACTCCAGTGAGAATACTGTTCGAATTATACAATATGAAAATTACACCTCTCCCTTCGCCCTTTTTCCCGAATTTGATAAAATAGAATAACTCTATAAATTATTCACGTTCCGGAATTAGTAAATGTCCCCCAGCAATTGAAAAAAAAGTCTGTACCAACTCGGAAAACCTTCGATAGCAAGCAATACGAGTAGGTAACTACTCCAAGACAAACCACATCCCAAGGCTACGCGAGAGCACGTACACACTTAGCAAGTGGTCAACAACTTCGTGGAGATTAGCTGCACTCACACTGGAGCACACTTCTTCGGGCTTGATCGGGCGGATTCAAGAAATTATGAATATTTTATACAATATTTATGCCGATTGAATGGATGTGAAAAAATGGAGTTAGATTAAAAATGAAATTTATATACTGCGTTAAAATTAAAGAAAATTGATTTTAGTGAAACCTTTTTAATGAGATATATAATCTGCTTTCTATGTAACCGATCTTTCTTTTCTTAATTTTCTAACCAAAAGTTTCCAAGTAACGGCAGTTTTTTTCTATGGTTTTAGAAAAAACTTTTAATTATTTTATATAATAAAATATAGTACCTTATATAATAAAATATAGTAAGAAAAGCTCACAAAACAAATTACAGTCACGTAAGTGTATAATAAAAAGAACAGAGTATAAACTAGACTATAACTCTAATTATGAGTGCACAAAATGGGCTGAATATGTATGTATACATTTTCAAGGGTTGCTTATTAAATTTATTACAAAATGTATTGATCAATGTTTTAAATTTTAAGAACAAATAAAACCCTCTAAACTTTTGCATCTTTTTCGAATGCAAATAAATCTATACCTAATTGCAACTGAATTAATTCAGTAAAGATGGACAATAAACAAACAAATAAACGGATAAACAAAATTACTCAGTCAATCGAGTTTTATGCTTAACTTAGAGATTTAGGCCAAACAGTTGAGCAATAAAAAATTGATTCTTCACTTTGCATGAATGTCACAATTTATACACAAATTCTAGTTGCATTTTTAAAATTTTAACGTTACAAACGGAAAAATAGACAACGCTAAAAACTACTCTCTGATCAACCCAAAAAAGTTAATACGAACAACAAACCAACATCAACCCAAAAAAGTTAATACGAACAACAAAACAAATCAAATCAGGTCCATCCCTCTCAAAAACTATCAAATTGTTGGTGGGAAAAGACAAATACATTTAAAAATTAGATAACTTTTACATCATCATCCATATCTAATGCAACATTCTTTATTTACATATTTATTAACGTTGGCTAGTAATATTAATTTTTTTTTAATTTATCGCTACGTATGGGGAGATCAATTAATGTTTTTCTAATATTAATTTCATTACAACTTCAATAAATCTAAAACACAAAATTAAAACGTATATGTCAACTATCACGTATATGTCAACTATCACGTATATGTCAACTATAATGTCATTGAATATCAGCATTTGGAATCAAATGGGATATGATAAAGAACACTGCGAGAAATCATGAAATTACGAGCATGAAGATAGCTGATTTCGTATGAAGTGTTATATTTTCTAACTTTGTTACGAAAAACGAAAAATCATAAATTTTCCTGAACATGAAGTCCCAATTTCGTTATTATATTCACCCAACGTGTTATACGCAATCTTCAAGTACATCAACGACCAAAGGCATTCATGCTAAACGACCAGCAATAATAAATGTTTCTCTAAAACCGCAATGCTCATTGGCCCATAGCAGGTACCATTGGTATTTCCCTTTTTTTGAACCAATGTGACGTGAGATTAAACTAGCCCTGATAGCAATATAAATCGTGACACTAACATCAATTTCTGTATCTACAGTTGGACTGAAATGGGTGTTACTTGTACAATTAGTCAGGACTTTACTTTTAGAGAACAGTACTTTTAAAGTTAAAAATAAACAATACAGGTAATACCTGTCCATTAAGGGTTCGATCTCTTATAATTAACCATGCGCTTAGGTTTAGAGTGCTTAACAGAGCTTAGAAATATGTTGCCCATGTTACAAAATAGATTTCTGGCTTTTTACAGAGGATAGGTAATACACACATTCGTGTGGTGTATATTAATAATGCAACAACTTTCTTTAGAACGTAATCATGTGTAACACCGTTTTTAAAAATACACATACAGGCTTAAACCAGGCTCATACATTGGTTTCACATTAATATGATGCTGGTTACGTGAATAGCAACATTGGAATTGGCCGTATATTTTCAACAGTTATACTGTAAAGAGGACTATCTAATTAAAAAAACGGTTAATTTTACTATGTCTCACTGAGGATATATTGCAATCTTTCACAACACTAAGTTCTCAACTTCTGGTATTTTGATTGACTTGGAGAGATTTCTCATATAGCAATGAGTTTGTAAATGTATAAATACGTTGTAGTCTAAATAAATAAATACAATACATATTATTTAATGAGTACCTTTGATACATTTTGTGGTATGTGTAATTGCGGACGTAACCTTTACAAGGTCTACGCGTGTGCGTATGTATGTGTGCATTTACGTGTGCGTGTATATGTGAGTATATATGTGCGTACAAATTTTCTCAAAAAGCGTAACGCTAATTTATGATTTTCTTATATTATACCAGCTTCTATCCACGGCTACGTTCGCGTTGTTATAGTTACAAACTTATAGGAAGAAATTAAAAGACGTATAGCCATTTAAAAGGATTAAGGGAAATTAAATGCAAAATTTTATTTTCGTGATTTTATAACGAAAGGAATATTTTCCGGAAAAAGGTATACTATATCTTTTTCCGGCCGATCAACTATAGATATGCAAAAAATCACCTTAATCTGTTCCTGTTTTGTGACGTGAAAGAAGAACAAACAAACACAATTCTGCATTTATAATATTAGAATATTGAATATATTTGGCATTAATTTTGTAGAAATTCATTATTCACAATTAAATCAAACTAAGTGATGTAGTATTATTTCTTCTTTCTTTAAGTTCTTTACCACGACCTAAGTAAAGAACTTAAAGAAAGAACTTCACATCTTCAGGTGGGCTATTAGCAAAGATCCTTGCTATAGATGATGTAATACAACGAAACCTAGGTCGTGGTAAAGAATTTAAAGAAAGTAGAAATAATACTACATCACGTAGTTTCATTTAATTGTGAATGTTAGGATAGTTAGGATAGGATATGTTTTCCCTTTTTAAAATTATTTATTCTTGACGTATAAAATATTTCAAATATGAAAATCACAAATTATAATAATTAAAATAAGAAATATGTTAGTGTGAACACATAAGAAGTCCACAATTTTCTCGCCACTGTACGAAAAGGTTTTGAACTTCCTTATTGTTGTTAGCCACATGATACTTTTTCGATCGGTGTCGTCTAGTAACAACATACGACAGTCAATTGTACGGTCAGTGCATATAATATATAAACAAATAAATAAGTCCAACGATTCAGATCTCACACAGGGACTGCTCCTGTAAATGCACCAGTTACATTATAGGACAAAGAGATCGCAGCCTCGGATCTTTCGAGAAGGCGCTAGAGTGCAATCAACGCGGTGTGTCACCCGGTCGCGTTTGCGGAAATGTGCCAGCGAGGTGCCGCTAATAATGGTCAAAGATATTGAATCGGTGGGATAAAGCGAATGGACAACAGCCCCTGTGACTAAACGAATAGGATTGCGGCCGCGCCGGACAACGCTCTTGTACAGTGATACAATGAAACAGGATGTTGAAAATGTAGTCTTTGAGGAAAAACCATGGAAAAAATTTCAAGACGCGTCATGTAGAAGATGGGAATTCAGCATGAAGGAAACTGAAAAAGGTGAAAAAATTAATCTACATCGATTCATTCGGAATCGACCTTCGTTCGGAATAGTTTTGAAATAAGAATTAAGTTAATGATAAATAATTAGCAAGATATGCATGCAGTGTACATTAAGATGCTTACATAATTCTGAACCTATACATAATTAACATTTCTAATTGTTAAATTTAAAAAAATACCGAATGACTGAAAACATTTTTCATGTTTAATAAAAATGAAAAACACAAATAAATAAAAAAGAATGTTAAGTGAAACGATTTTATTTTCATCAGAGTCTTACTCTAAATGGCATAAAATAACTTTCTAACCATTTCATACTATATATTGGAATACTACACACAAGCAATGAAAGTCGAATTCATAAGCATATATTATGCCAACCAGTCCAAAATATATTAAAAAATAAATAAAAAAATATGCTAATAAATAGTATAAAACAGTCAGAAAGTTTTGCATTAAAGGTACTTAGGGTTGCTTAACCCTTTATAACTTTGGTAAAAACTTTTTATAAATGTTAATTAATAACCAGTAAAAAATTGTCACGAAAATAAAATAGTCGCACTTAATCTTTTTTTTATTTACTTTATTTGCTCTTTAGTTATTATGTGAAATTCAACACCAAATTATCATCCCTTCCATTTAAAATATAAGACTGTCATACATAACAAACAACCTAGTGCCGGACAGTTTTCGCTGTGCTACGAACATTGACTCGGCGCGAGAGGGGTGAGGTGTATACTCACCACCTAACCAGAACTCAACTCATCTTCGAGACGAACTAAATGAGCCTAAACAGGGGAGTTCTACTACAATTCATTTGGGAATTTCCTCAACTATCCTCCGCCTCCATTATCAGATCAGCTCCATGTTACTATAATATTGTATTATTATTGAAACACTTATCTGCAAAATGTCAACGTAATCGTTTTTGAAAAATTCAGTTACATGATTTGACTGTTAGTCAGACAGCTTTAAAACTAAGTATAATATAAAATCTTTTCAAAACATGTTAATTTCAACGTCTTTTTATTAGAGTAATCGATTTAATTATTATTTTACAATCGTAAGCAACCAATTCACAATTTTATTATCAAAGTCTTCATTAATTTGGCCAAAGTAATTAAAATAAATTATTCCTAAACTTTATCAATGTTCTAGGATCATTAATTAGATTTGTTTATCCCTTAAATACGCCATCTGATATAATTTTCTTGAAACTTTATTTACTTTAACTCAAAAGTCATGTGCAATTTTTATAATTTATGTAATTTTTATAATAATATTTTACTAAATACATCATTATTAAGATTGAGTAAATGAGTATTTAAAATTTTATTTTGAGACTCCGCAATTTTTCTACTAAAACTTATTTCAAGTAAATACCAAAAATATTTAATTCTTATTTATTATACAAATTTATTCTAATGATAAATGTGCACATTTGGATTTTTGTTGCTTAATATACGAGCTTATCGGAATTAAACATTTGAACAAAATAAAAATTTCAATATTTCGCGAAAATTATAATATTGTTTATTACTTACCGCATGTTATAATATTGTTCACATATGATTATATATAATATTGTTTTCACTGTAATATCGCAAATTGGAGTAGTAAGAAAAATATATTTAAACCATTATCGACACAAATAATTAGTTATCGGAAGTCTAATATGTATGTAACTTAACTACTTATGTCATAATACGAGAATCCAGGGTCATTCAAACCCGATGGCCCGAGATTCCTCCTCAGGATTTCTTGAAAACCAGTCCCAACTCCTAGGCCGCACACTAAGCCTTTCGTCACTTTCAAGAACTTGGAGCATTCCAAAAGTATGTCCTTTAAAATTGCATTTTCTCGGGCACAAAAGCCACACTTCGAACCGTCAATAATGTAAAAAAATGTTGACGTCAATATGCCATTGTCCTTAAAATTACGAGTACTCTGTATATAGAATTACTTGCGACCATTTACAATAAAATATGCATTTAGTATAAATAGTAATATCAAGCCAAATCAACTTTAAACATATAGCATAAACATATAAAGAAGTACTCGCGATCATTTACAATAAAATACGCATATAGCATAAATAGTAATATCAAGTAATATCAACTTAAAACATATAGAGAAGTACTCGCCATCATTTACAATAAAATACACATGTAACGTAAATGGTAATATCAAGTAATATCAACTTTAAACATATAGAGAAGTACTCGCGATCATTTACAATAAAATACGCATATAGCATAAATAGTAATATCAAGCCAAACCAATTTTAAACATAGATCATAAACATATAGAGAAGTACTCGCCATCATTTACAATAAAATACACATATAACGTAAATGGTAATATCAAGTAATATCAACTTTAAACATATAGAGAAGTACTCGCCATCATTTACAATAAAATACGCATATAGCATAAATGGTAATATCAAGCCAAACCAACTTTAAACATATATCACGTTGCGTATGAAAACGATGGATAGATTACTGTTAGTCTAACCGAACTAACACGTTGCGAAAGCATAGATAGGTAGTAAAATAAATACCATTACATAAGATAATGTTTGAACATATCAACACGACTATACACGTATTACCTACATTCTTAGACACTGACTGTCATTACGAACATCAACCTCAAGGAAAACGACATCCGAAGGTCATATATAATTATATAACTACTTGCTGAATGCATATAGTTTTGTTAGCTATAACAGCACTTAGTAGATTTAATTGCAACTAAGTCAACGTGTCAAATAAAAGTAAAATCTACAAGTACATATACATATATACTAACATGACATTACATTATTACTCACCATAATATTTTTCATAGAAATATTAAAACTAAATGAATGTAATTTTTTTCTCACTTTTTGCACCAATCCGTTTAAAAATACGCTATCGGCGTTTCAGATTAGAAGAAATTAAAAATAAATAGTATTTTCTACTTATTTAGACCTAAACTTTAATTAATTTTATAAAATATCTGGATATGCAAAAAAAATAAAAATTAAGCCTTATCTATATAATATTAAAAATAAAATTTCATAAGGAACTCTTCGATAATAAGTAAAATGTACAGTTTAAAAAAGAAACTAAACAATACACTTTTGTAACAAAGGGCTCACTGAGACAAATTAAACAAACCCAAATTTAATAAGTATACCATTGAGAAATTTTCATAACCACCTCTTTCCTCCAACATCAGACCCTTATATTTAAATATGTAATCAAAGGCCTCATTAAGATAACTCAAACGGGTTCAAACTCGATGTGTGTATGTTATCTGTTAAGAAGTTTCCATGCTCACCTCCTTCCTTTATGATCAGAGGCTTCTGGTTACAATGTGTAACCAAAGGACTTATAGAGACAAGTCAAATGAACTCAAACTCCGTGGGATTACTGTTAACCATTTGACAAATTTCCACGACCAACTCTCTCCTTTATCATTAGACCCTTCTGGTTACAAATATAACCAAAGGACTCTTTGAAACAAATCAAATTCGATGGAAACCATTGAGAAATTCCTATGACTACCTTCGTCTTTCATCATTAAACCCTTCTGGTTACAACGTTTAACCAAAAGCCTCATTGAGACAGGTCAAAGAGTTCGGACTCGATGGGTTTACTATCAGCCTTTAAGAACGTCCTATAACCATCTCTATCCTCCGTCATCTGATTCTCTCGTTTACAATATTTAACCAAAGGACTCATTGAAACAAATCAAAATAATTTCAACTTAACGGGGGTTATATTTAACCATTGAGAAGTCTCTATGATCTCCTCACTCCCCATAATTATCTCAAATCGATGGTATATAATTATATTGTCACCAGAATTATACAAGTCAACGCTTATTACAAACTATATTTTCGAATTATCATCCAGCGTTATAAGCCTAACCTGCATCGACTTGGAATTGAACAAAAGCTGGTATTCAATGAAAAATAATTGTAAAATATCAGTTTCACCTGAAAAAGTTTATGACAAAATATGTCAAATTCACATTTCAATGATTTTCTAGCGTAAATTATTAAGTCTTTTATACTGCCTTCAAATTATATACGTATGTATTTATGAAGTCATACTCTTTAGAGTGGCAACATGCGTAACTCTTCAAATCCAATTCACTTATACACGGCAGCTCATAAAGGCCAATTTGAGCTCTATCGCTAAATGATCATATATAACAATGGCAAACAATATTTATTTCCAAGGTATTAAATACAAAAAAACGTAAATAATACTTATGTTTATTGCTCCAGTCACAAAGTTACTACTTTAATGTATATTTAACGCGTATGGCAATTTCAATAGCACTAATGTTTCGTGTTATGTTTTCAGGTCATTACTCTTTTCCGTCTTCCATAACTTACCTTTAGTTAATAATAATCAAAGTAACCGAAACTTTTGCCTTTCCTAATCCAACATTCGTATACAATTTCCTTACTTCGACTATTTGCATTCCAGTATCGTTACGCAGCAGTTGAGCAGTTGCACGACGCCATGAACGAACTCGTTAAAATGTGATAAAACAGGTTCATTGCCTATTTCGCGACAACAAAATCGATGTGTCAACGCGCTCCGAGTCGATAACTTGGAAGGAAACTTCTAGTTTCTGTGTAAATGGTGATGTTTCATCCCGAGTTTTTAGAAGAACGGCTACGATGGTATTATAGGTCATCATACCCACTTCACCTTATTAAATGCCAATTTTTATATTAAAGGAAACATATATCTATCAACAGACTACTTATTACTTAAAAAAGTATTCATCGGTACAAAAATTGTTCGTCTGATATAATTCAATATAAAATCCACCATTAATTACTTAACTTAATTTTATTAAAAAATATAGCTTTGCAGCAGAGATTGTCCTAAATATTTCCCCTGCCAATGAAAAAGTAACGCCATTATTCTACTCTCTGAAATGAATTTCATCGAATCGACTGAACTCATTGGGTTGCGTCGTTTTATACCAATCTGAAGATTTTTAGAAAAGAAAATCTTCGATACTTCATTTTTTCACGAAAAATTCACGTCATTGCTTTTGAAACTTTAAAATTTTCACATCAGCTCAATTGATGTACTAATTTTAAAGGACACAATTTTTCTGCACTATTATTGATGGTTATTAAATTATCTTTTGTACTTTTCACATTGGAATAAATTGTTTATGACTGGACAGTTATTTTACTCTAATTAATACTTATCCAAACAATAACATTTTACCACCACACGTATATTGATATTTCTTCAAAAATCCTGACCTAAACATTAATAAATAATGAATATATTTGGCGTTAATTTTGTTCAAGTTCTTTACCACGACCTAGGTTTCGTTGTATTACAACATCTTCAGGTGGGCTATTAGTAAAGAGTTAATTAAGTTAATTAAGAGTTAATTAGACTATAATTAGCTCTTTGCTAATAGTCCACCTGAAGATGTTGTAATACAATGAAACCTAGGTCGTGGTAAATAAATTAAAGAAAGTAGAGATAATACTACATCACGTAGTTTCATTTAATTGTTAATAAATAATTTAAAAATATAACAGATTCGATATGATAAATAACAGTGTACCCACTTCAAGATGAATCACCTGAGATAAAATAAAAACACAATAGAAAAGACAACGGTCATGTTTACAATGGCGCCAATAGAGCAATGATTCATAGTACTTGTATTTACTTTCTAAATCATAACCGTATCTTGGTATGAATCATGTAATTGTAGGAAGTCCTTTCAAATTATTGGGCTAAGAAAAAAGAGAATCGGGCGACATTTTTTTTTGGTTCTCAACGCAATTTTTTATTTGGAACTGGCATTATGAAACACAATGGCGCTTTTTAGCGTTAACGGTGACCTAGCGCAATCAACTTCTGGCAAAATTAATATACTGAATGGCGCATTAACGAGTGGTAAAATTACTAAATAACTTGTTTTGCCATGTATTAATGATTATTTCCCCCTTTTATATAATGATATAACGCAGCTAATAAAACTGATTTATTTCGCTTCTATTTTTTTCTAAAATCTCATACTTTAATCTGTTAATTTACTGAATGACGTAATAACGCAGTGAATTTTTTTTTAAATAACTTTAATCACTTGTTTCGATATATATGAATGGTTACATCTCTCATACACATTATAAAAAAGGTAATAAAAACCGATTAATTTCACTTGCATTTGCTATCTAATACTAGTAAGTAGAGTGGTAAAAATTATTGAATTACTTAAATACTAATAAGTAGAGTGGTAAAAATTATTGAATTACCTAAATCTTTCAACATATACCTACGTATGAATTATTATTTCCAACGTATACGCAATGTTATAAACGAAGCTAATAAGGCTAATTCTTTTCCACAATATATATAATATATTTTTGTAAGAACGATTTTTACGAGACGAGTGCGTAAATATACTAAATATCTCATATCCTATTTTCTTCAATTATTGTTGAACTAATTAATGTCGAATGTCTGCATTGTGCGTAATATTTTATATCCGATTTTAATTGGTTAACGTGTTTATTATTAAATTGTATCAAACGTGTGACAATCTTACGTCGGGTAGAATTACGTTGACTAGTTTTCCATAATCAAACAAGAGCCCTTATAATTTTGTCATGTCCGTCCACCCATCCATTACAGTTTTACATCTGTGTGCAAGAAGATTGTACAAGCAAATGAAGTAGGAAATCAGGTAAGGATTTCAATTCATATATAGTAAAACGTCAAGAAGAACATATCTCCTTATATAAATGTATCTCCCCGTAATGTGTAATAAAGGTTAAAATTATTGCCATCTCAGATACAAATCAGCCAAAAAATATTTTGAATTAAAATATAATTTAAGTTAAAAATAATAATGAGAAATTCAAACATAAAAATGTACGTAGACATTTAACTTTAAGTTGATTTGAATTTGTCCATGATTAACTCTCATTTAAATCCTTACCGCATATATGATTTACGTTCAATTATTTTAATAATAATTTTGACCTTTTTATATTAAAATTATTAGTTTTATATATTTTGTATTTCTTATGTGCTTAATCACATAAAGCATTTTCTTTAAATTAAGACAACACTAATTTATTTAGTTATGTAATAAATATCCATTTCATTTAATTAAATATATGCTGAAGGCAAAAATCAAAGTTTTAATATCTGACAAAATTAGAATTCTAGTACGTCGTCATTGTGTATAATTTATAAAGTTAACCATGAATCTTGCGTGAGGTAGACATATAAAAATAAAATCTCCACGTGTTCTGATTATAAAGCTGCGAGGCTGAAACTCGCTAAGTTTAAATTAATTGCGCGAAAACATATGGTTTGAGATTGAACATACGAATATAAAAATTATCTACATATTAAAATAAATTTGGCTAAAATTGGCGATTCAACTAAATTTAAAAATATGCATGCATGACTTCATCCTTAATTCAAATTTGGAGTTTTTTCAAAACATTCATATTCTTTAGAGCCACAGGAAACTTGTGTCTACATATTACTATTACTATATTTGTGCCGACATATTACCATCAGCAAAAGGTCGTGACTTCCAAAGAGTTACATAATTAATCATGATGTTTACGAGATGAACGAATTGGGGGAAACAGTGAATTAGGAGGGAATAGTAGGGATTAGGTGGAAGTGAGGTGGTTATTCAATTGTTCTCACCAGTTGAACTTATATATATATATATATATATATATATATATATATATATATATATTTGTATATATATATATATATATATATGTGTGTATATATATATATATATATATACATATATATATATATTTGAAACGTTTACTGTTTATTCATTCATTTATATTCATTATTTCAGTTATTATTCACTTCAGTTATTCAATTATTCTTTTTTATATAAAAATTCTGTGAGAAAAGTGTTCCTGAAAGTAAAAATTAGTGTTTTACGAAAATTAATATTTGAATTTTGTTTCGAAAAATCTACTAAATTAAAGTAATAAATTTGTTTGAAAAATATAATTGAATTAATCACTGGGCCATCAGTAAAAATTTGAAAGAGTTATGAAAAGTGACAGCTTATAAACAATAAATTAAATCTGAAGTGCACTACAGCACGCGATAAGTTGGAGAGGGCACCTTGAAAACCTTTTTTTACAGAAAATATAAGTGGAAATAAAAACTAATAATATCTTCTGATTATTTGATAACGAGTCCGACTGAACAGCAATCATGAAATATATTATCTGAACTACTTCTTTCGGCCTTATTATATCTCTCAGACTATTCAGTATATTATATGCTCTCAGACTTGCTCCACTCTTTCGGTGATTCTTTACCATACCATCTTTTTTTTTTTAAATTTGACCCATCCAAATTTTCTAGTTGAGCAACTGTGTCTTCTCTTATTTTTGCCGTGGACACCATTTCAGCGGTCATTCGATGATTATTCATTTAAAGTATGTACTTCGAATAGCCCTTTCAAGGCTATTATTTGCCAGTTAACGAATTAAATTTGATTTATGGTTACTCATATATTAAAACCAGTTAATTACAAATTGCATAATATTTACAACTAAAACTAACGTTGAATATATTTGGCGTTAATTTTGTAGAAATTCATTATTCACAATTAAATGAAACTTTTATTGAATATTAGTATTATTTCTACTCATTTTCAGGTGGGCTAATATCCAAGATCTTTGCTGACAGCCCACCTGAAGATGTAGTACAACGAAACCTAGGTCGTGGTAAAGAAATTAAAGAAAGTAAAAATTATACTACATCACGTAGTTTCTTTTAATTGTAACTAAAACTAACATCAGTTTTCACAACATTAGTTACTAAAAATTAGTTTACTTATCATATTATGTGCCGCAAACATTCCAAAAGATTGCTTTAATACTAAACTAAATCATGAACAATTAATTAACATTCTACGATGTACAGCTGGCAGCTACAGATTACAAACAACAGCTGAATCTTAATAAAATGGGATGAACTTCTTAATAATTTCAGTGTGCCTAATACCCAACAGTTAACGTCTCAAAGTTGCCCCGTAGATGCTGCTCGCGTTTGAAACATTAATCCGACACTTGATAAGGTTTTAATTAAATACACGCTAGAAGTAATTGCCCGCAGCACTAAACCGCACCGCAACATCGTCGAGTGGGTCCTGATCTGCCACTTTCCATCTTGACCTAGTTTCGCCTTGGCAGGATTCACAATTAATGAGCACATATAAAAGTGCACAAAGTTTATATAATTAAAACAATCTATGAGTAAGGTTGAGTCGTTGCTTGTATCTTTATGCAGACTTGAAGATTTTTTTGGGTTTCCATACCTCGATATAACATACAACGTTATATGTATACAACTCTTTTATTATGATTAACGTTGTATGTTATATCGAGGTTATATGCATAACCTCAATATAACATACAACGTTATATGGTTTCAATTCAACGTTATGATATAAATCCAATATCTGTCCATCGTATAGATGGACAGGATGACACACACGCATTAAGGATCTCTGAATTAATTACAACTATTAAATGAAACTACGTGATGTAGTATTATTTCTACTTTCTTTAAGTTCTTTACCGCGACCTAGGTTTCGTTGTATTACATCTTCAGGTGGGCTATTAGCAAAGATTCTAATAGCCCACCTGAAGATGATGTAATACAATGAAACCTAGGTCGTGATAAAGAACTTAAAGAAAGCAGAAATAATACTACATCACGTAGTTTCATTTAATTGTGAATAATGTTATTTCTACAAAATTAACGTCAAATATATTCAATAATTACAACTACTGAAAATTAGAATAATCATGACTGAAATTTGAATTTGAAAATCCCGTTAAGCACGTGTCTGATACACATTGACTTTTACTGCCAGTCCCCATAACCTATGTAACGTTATTAGTAACAGTTACTGTACTAGAAAAACTAGTTCACTTTATGGATAGTTATTAGTTTGCGTCCTACAATCCCTTGATGCAATTTGTAATCTATGATTAGCTGTCATTTATATTTACCTAAACATATATTACATTTATTTACATCAATAATATTTTTGGCCTTTTTATATTAAATTTATTCGTTTTAATGGTTATGCATTTTTTTGTCCTTTTTTATGGCTTAATTACATGATAAATGTTATTTACATTAAGACAATTTTAATTTGTCTAGTTACAAAATAAATATACATTTCATATAATTAAAGATATACTGAAGGCAAGAGTAAGAAAATATGCAAACAAGAGGAAGATATCTTATAATGAAATCAAGTTGCGTAAAACAAAGACAACTAGACAGCACCTTAAACATTGATGTTAAACATTTAATGGCGCATTTGGATGGGAGTTAAAATATTCTGATGGCAAACGCGCCTTGCTGTTCGGTCAGGTTCGTGTATTGTCGGCTATTTCCGACTTAATTCGGATCAGCATTGTTTCTTATTTACTAACGCTCACAACTTTACCCGTTTATATCGGTATATTACATTAAACTGTCTTAAAACGTTAAAAGCGTTATATCATTTAAAATAATAATAATTATTATTATAATAACTAAACTTAAATGTTTATACATTTGTAATTATTGTTATCTACTAAGTAGTTTCCAGAGTTAAATTTAGTTTTTTCGTTTTCACTTCGTTGAAATAAAAATATTTCAATGTAAAAATGTTTCACATCAAAAATTTAAATGTTAACGGGTACTTTTTTATTTCTGAATTTTCTTTTTTAAAATTAATTTTGGCAAAGGTTCTATCACTAAATCAGAATGAATGTAAATTAAATAAAAGATAAAATAGAAAATGCTATTGCTAAATTTCAATTATTTCTAATTTTCTATATAACACGTGTGCTCAATGAACAATTATATATTTCACATACTAAAAAGTCCACAATCGTTTTGTCAGTTCAAAATATTGTTAGACCGGTTCATTTGTTCTCGGCCTATAGTTTTATTCTACAACTTAATATTCTACGAAAATACTCTGAATCGGTAAAATAAATATTTTAGACTACCTTGTCACTTCCACTGTAACTTGGAATCAATACAAATAATAAGACCTTGTCTGTAATTTTCGAATTTTCAGTTTTTGAATACTTTTCCTTTTTATTTAAAACAGTATAATGTTAAAAACTTTTCTCCGGCTGTCTGTCTGTCTTACTGTCTATACAAAATGACTACTAAAACTATTGATCAAATATATTTTAAATAATTTATAGACAATAACCCTGAGACCAAATTCATTTTTGTGTCATCATCTTAGAATAATGAGTACTCCAGAAGGCGAGAATGCACACTACGGTGTGTCCACAAAAACTACGCATAAAATGCGTAGTATCCAAACGCGACTGTCAGTGCAGTATAAGATACAGATATTAACGGCCGTGTGGTCCGGCTTATGCTATTCCGTCCTGAAAAAAGATCACCGGACTGCAAAAGAAATAAATTAACATGACTTTTTATACGTTAATACTATTACGTGATTTCATTTTCTTTTTGAATTTCTTTAGTACGGGACCGATTACTTTAAAATTTTAATAGCGGGTTTTACAACCTCTTTTTTCTTTAAGACACTAAGCTAATTGTTTCCTTTTTGTATTAAAAAATTCAAAAATTATTGGCAAAATGATCAAAATAATTTTGTAGATTAATGTGTACACACATACTCCTACGCACGCACGCACACGCACACACACGCACAGACGCACACGCGCACACACACACACGCATATTCAATGATAATATATTTTAATACTCATTTTAATTTAAAAATGGTAAAATGTAACGTAAAGTTTTTAGTAATTTTAACCTAAATTCTTCGGCTATTTGTTGTGATTGGAATAAAAATTGTACAAATTTAACATGACGGCCATAATGATACTTTATATAAACCTAACAATGCACTACATAAATCGATGCAAATCTGTGTCATAGTACCGCAAGCAGATATATTTATATGAGTCGATTTCCCGGAGATGATGGATAAAATTATTCTGCTAGTAACACTGTGTGCGTAGGGCTGGGCGCTAGTAGAAGGAGGGCGGTGGAGGAAGAGAAGATTTTTGGCTTCAGGCGGCCGTGAAGAAATTTGTATGTATACGCCTTCTGGATTACTCTATATTTTAAGGTCATCGTAATATCACACTAATTGCCTTATGATATATGTAATATATATATATATATATATATATAAAGCAGGACGAATACGTATGCAAAAAAATTTAATCTAGAAATCATCCTGTATGGAACCAAATAATTACTTTACTAAAATCAGCTCCTTCTGGAAAATTTAGATATGTAAAAAGATGAGAAATCTTTTTGGATATCTAAATTTTCCAACATATTCTAATGGGGCACGATCTACGTAATAAAAAACGCGAATGAAAAGGGCGCAGTCTACAGTGCAGCAGCAAAACCCTTAATGTTTTATGTGCTCATACTACATTTCGATTTCTGTTTAAATAGCCTGTCTAAGCAAATTCAAAATTCCACGCGAATGAAGTCGTGGGGACAGCTATTTATTAATAATTTGCCCAAATATGAGGCAGTTTATTGCCGTAATTAACGCCAGCATAACAAAACGAAAGATAGCTCATTTTCTAACTAAAAATAGCGCTGATATATGCCTAAATTCTTCCCTATAAAGCAGAAAACTATCGTCTCCATATTCTATTAGTAGGTAATCGTAACACTTATATCCGAAAATAGTTCATTACCACGTAAAAACGCTACTAACAATAAAATTCTTATCAACAAAAAGTACTAATAAATAGGTTATAGGTTATGGCGCTTAGAATCTTATAGTCTACGAACACACTACCGCCCATATGCACCACACACAGTCAGGACTGACAGTCGGACTTATAAACAGTTAAAGACGTATTTCTATTTCTCATTAACTATCAGTTGAGTCGGAACAAGGGTTTACTTTACCGGCTGTGCCCTATTGCATTGACCAATTGAGCGAGATTTATTAATCCTGTACATATATTATTTGTTTAATTAAACATAAACGTACTAAAAATTTACGACAGTAACCTATGCAGCTCACCCGGTATGAAGTTTCTATGGACCCTACTTACTACACGCAGTAACTTAATTAACTTTACCCCTTTAATTTAATAATGCAAGTCAAGTGAAATATTTTTGCATTGAAGAAGTTGCTAAAGGCCGTTATTCTGATTTTTTTCTAAATCTGACATTTTCAATTGAAAACTTGGATCTAAAATGTACAAAGAAATACTTTACAAAAAATAAAAAATGTTGACCCAACATTAACCAATAAAGTGTAATTCTTTAAAAGATTTCAATTTCATTAAGGTTTTATTTCCATTTAAGGGTGTTTGGCGCCGTCATTGTTGCAGATATCCTTTCCCTAATCCAGCATTTGATATATGTTTTCCTTGTTTATCCTTGTTTATATGTTTCCTTGTAACTAGTAACAAGTAATAAAACCAGTATCACGTACTAATATGTATTCGTGACATAATTAATGAAACTAAAGCTGGTATATATATAGAAGTTAATTTATTTCCGGATACACAGTATTGCACCCACAAAACCTTGCTGCTGGTCACTGCGCCCTTTACCTGCACTGCTACCTACCTATACCCCTATAAATTTTAAATTTAGTATAACTATATTCAATAAATTATAACCACAAAGCTCCAACTTACTGACTAATTTTATTTCCGCCATTTTAAACAATAGCTTTGCCACATTTTACATCTATCCTTTTAAAATGGTCAAAAATAAGCCAAAGTCGTCTTTTATATATAACTCGAAAAATTCAGGTGAAATTATATATAACTCGAAGGACTCTCAAAGATCTACTGATGATCTAGTCCAGGGTTTCCCAACCTTTTTTTTGTTGAGGCTCCCCGGAATATAAATTATATTTTCATGCCCCCCCCTTTACTTTTTCATGCCCCCCCCCCTTTGATTTAGTAAATTAAATAAAAATGGTAACTGAAGTTGTAAATACACAAACACACCTTTTAACAGTGAGACACAATAATTTTATACACTCAAACTGATTTCTTAACAAAAAATGTACACCAAAACGTCAAATTTTTCGCAAGTTTGTGGTAATAATAGTGAATATTATATTCAATTTCATAAAGTTTATGCATGTAAATTAAACATTACATTGTAATGTTATTTGTTAATGTTGTTTTTATATTTTTTTGTTTTTTCTTTCTAAAATGCAAACGCTTTCCGCCCCCTTGTCATCTCTCTAATCTCTTGGGTGGCTCCCCCCCCCCCCCGGTTGCGAAGTCCTGATCTAGTCCATAGTCCCGAGACTCGACCCCCTCCTAAAGCAGCTAAAACGAAAAGTTCTAATCTATCATCCATCGATGACTTAACGATACATTTACCATGCGTCAACTAATGAAACTTTGATCTGCGACCATTTTGGAAAGACACGAATAAATTATGTTGTGTATTTTATCATAAAGTTAATAATTTAATTTATTTGTAAATTACAGACTAATATCAAACCGCCGCTCTATAACACATCGTAACTACATCGCATCCTCGTAGCCGCTTGGTTCCGTTGGATAATCTTACATAATATTCTAACAACTCTAATCTAAATCAGTACGTAATCAGTAAATAATTTATACCTTTTTCTTTAAAAATACGCTTAAATGTGTGATAAATACGTCAGATTGAATAAATACGTCTGGTTGAAAAATGTGTGATAAATACGAATATTCGCAATAGTTACATCTTGGATTTTCGCACACACAATAAACAGCATAAGAATAATCAGGAATAAACAGCGTAAGCGATTGCAATAAACGGTGTGTTAATTACTCTTTCATCGAAAGTAAGTAAGCAATTAAAAAACCGATGGAAGCTGTATGTAATGACGTTCTCTTTGAAACAATTATGAGTTAATCACCAATACAATATTCAACTAATATTTTTTTTGTTATGACTCATAATTTCAGGCTGACAAAAAGTTAAAATAAAAAAATGGCACACCTTAAAAATCGGCACAGTTATAAAAAGGTTTAAACTAAACATTTAAACATAGACGGCAATACTGAATAGTAGTGTCATTTTCAATGATGCTCATTGTATATTGTAAGAGCGAATGAGGCATGGAGATATCAGTGCTATTTAACCCAGAAAGGCACGAATATAAAAAGGTTTAAACTTAAAATTTAATCATAAGCGGCAATACTGAATAGTAGTGTCATTTTTAATGATGCTCATTGTATACTAAAAGAGCGAATGAGTCATGGAGATATCCCTGCCATTTAATCCAGGAACCCATCATTTTTTTATCAATTTCAAATTTTTTTTCGCTACTGGTTTTTTACAAAACCCCAGCATTACCTCGAATGTTACGTGTATTGTAGAGACCTATATCCGTAGGATTGAAAAAGGCTAAAATGAAGAAGAATGAAACCAAATTTGACCTTTATATTTCTATCTAAATAAACATTATTTATTCAGAAACGAAATAATAAACATGATCAAAAAAATACGCATAACAACCTCGAAAATTGCTTAACAATTCATGAATTGACCCGACGTCATTGTCAACGTACGCTCGATTTAAATTACATATAAGTATACAGTAAATAAATATGACTCTTGCACGTATACGAGTACTCAGGGTCATCCAGTACTTTGCCACTTACGTGGAGAGTTTCAAATTTCCTTTAAAACCTGCTGAACAATACAATTGTGAATGTAAAGTTGGCAAGTGACTGTTGGTTAATATAAAAGAGCTTTAACGGTTACTATAGAAATACAAAACCTATATTTTTAACTTGGCCCATTGAAATAAAATTAATTGTGTAATGAAAATTTAATTCGATACACAGTAAATTGACAATAAACGATATGAAAGGATATAACCCAATTTTTGTCTTTCTTAAATGTAACACAGAGTAACTTAAGAATATGAAATTTTGTTCTTTTTTGATTATCAACAATAAAGAACAACAATATTTAGTACTATCAGTGCAAATCTAGTCCAGGCCATCTACAACTAGCAAAATTCTAGAAAATATGATGGGAATAAGATGTTAATATACTCCATATGCCATTGGAACTTGGAATCCCTCTGGCTGAGATTAAAAACAAACTTTTTCACTTATAAGGAGCAGCAACGAGGATAAGTGATACGTATGAAACTTTGCCAAGTATCTCTCTAAGAAATGTGATCATATCATATATATTTTAAAACAAAAACGATGTTCGGTATACAGAAACAAATAAAATGAATCTTATATTGAATATATTTGGCATTAATTTTGTAGAAATTAATTATTCACAATTAAATTAAACTACGTGATGTAGCATTATTTCTACTTTCTTTAAGTTCTTTACCACGACCTAGGTTTCGTTGTATTACAACATCTTTAGGTGGGCTATTAGCAAAGATTAAACCTTAGGAACATCCAACAGCATTTATATGTTTCATACACAATAGCGGAAGCCGGGTTTCTGTGGGTTTTCCCACTGCTTGTGTTAGCGAGTTTATTGTAGTAATATACCCGGTCGTACCAAATAATAATGAAATTTACTATAAATCTATCCCATACATAGGTAAATTACAAAAACTCTTAACTAATGAACTTTTCAAATTAGGAAAACTCTTAACTAATAATAAAAATATAAATAATACAACATGTGCTTATAGTACTTTAAATAACTTGCTTATTAATAATAAAGAAAAAACAGATAAACGTAAAAAGAGTGGTATCTATAAACTTAAATGTAACGACTGTAATAGTGTATACATAGGTCAAACAGGAAGAGATTTTACGACAAGATATAAAGAACACATTGCCGGCTGGCGAAATAACAAACCAGACACATCTCACTTTGCTAAACACCTCATTGAAAATAACCATCACCCTCATACTGATAATGCCCCCTATATATTACAAATAAATACAAAAGGCAATAAACTTAATATCCTAGAAACATTAGAAATAAAAAAGACACCAAGGTTAATATATTAAATGAACAACTAAATATAATATCATCAGTTAATATCTTCTAGACATAATATAATTAGACAACATTGATACTACAGTACTCTTCAAATTGTTTCAGCCCAACTACACATATAAATAAAAGTAAAAAAAAATAAATATATGAATAAATAAAACGGGTGATATGTATAATTAGTGGTATAACCTTGTTCTAACTTGCAGATACCCTTGCTTTTGTATAAATATATTACTGAGAATAACTTCCATTTAATTTTAATACATCCACCGGAACATTTGCATTGTACAACCTCATAGAATAACATCAATTTAATTTATTACCCTCACTAAAATACTTGTATATCGTATAACTCTCGGAAATATAATAAAACCTACACCGCTCCCCTACAATAAACTCACTAATATAAGCAGTGGGAAAACCCACATAAACCTGGCCTCCGCTAGTGTGTATGAAACATGTAAATGGCTGTTCGATGTTCTTAAGGTTTAATCTTTGCTAATATTAATAAATTGGTCGTGGTAAAGAAATTAAAGAAAGTAGAAATAATACTACATAACGTAGTTTCATTTAACTGTGAATCTTATATAACAATATAATAACACTTCGGACATTGCGATATGAGTGTTGTAAATATTTTCTCTCTCAATTTTATTTTCTCTCATTTTTTCGTACTTATATTTGAAGACAAAGAATAGAATAGATATTTTAATAAAAATAGAAATAATTTTTGAACATGGGAAAAAGAAAACTTGAGATTGAATTGATTTGATTCACAACTTATCTTCAGGATCTTGAACAACGTAATAACAATTTTGATACTTATTCTGAGTGTGCTGAATTAGCAGCTGGCTTTCTACAAGGTGGCGTTCTGTTTACTTTTGTCTATATTCATTAATAATGTTGTCAGAAATCTCCAAAGTAAGCATAATTTATATACAGATTTTCAAATTTATTTATTTTCACACTCCGTGAACGTCTGAAACGCGTGAATCTTTGGAAAATATTATTCCGTTAACTGTAATATTAATACATGTAATGCCTATTATAATATTAATAAAAGTAATATTTCTTTAAGTGAGTGTGTTTTGTATCGAAACGTCAAACATATGGCTGTTTGACGTTATGATCTTCTTTTTAGTTGGAAAATTGCGATGATACATAGACTATATGTTACTCCCGACCCAAGAAAATCTACCAATGAAAACTTCATCGAAATCTCTTTAGGTTTTCTTGGGTTATAGGCAAACAAATAAACAGACTTACCGATAAACAGATAAACATTTTAAGAACAATATTTTTATTATGTTTTCACTTTTTCGTAAATATCTTCAATGCATAGGTAGGTTAATTCTACAGCTTTATTACATGTATAGATTGATCGACAATGCAGGACGTGAGAACCAAAGTTATGCAATTCTACAGCTTTACAGTTTTATTACATGTTTAGATTCTATAAGCCAATTCCACAGATTTATACATGTATAGATTGATAGACAATACAGGAAGTAAGAACCAAAGTAATGCAAATCTACAGCTCTACAATTTTATTATATGTATAGATTTTACAGGCCAATTCCATAGCTTTATTATATGTATAGCTTGATAGACAATACAGGACGTAAGAACCAAAGTTATGCAATTCTACAGTCAACAGTTTTATTACTTGTATAGATTGGTAGACAATACAGGACGTAAGAACCAAAGTTATACAATTCTACATCTTTGTTATATATATATATATATATATATATATATATATATATATATATATATATATATATAGATTCTGCAGGCCAATTCTACAGCTTTATTACATATATAGATAGATAGACAAGATGTAAGAACCAAATTTATGCAGTCCAATGCTAATTAAATTAAAAATATTGACAATTAATTCAACTTCTAAACAAATTGAGAAAACAAAGTAAATTTAAGAAAACTAAGTAGTCTAGCCTCAGGCGTCTGTCCACAGTGGATTTTACTTAAGCACCTTCCGCACCACTCCACTCTTCAACCTCTGATTACGATCATTTCACCAATGTGTGTCCATGTGGAAAACTTCTTTACGCGTTTTAAAATACACGTAGCACCATCTATTGCTGTATACGGGAGTACTTTGCGTTTATGTAATTACTACACGTCAAGTAGTTAGGCAAAGTGTAAAGGAAGTTTTTGAAAATATTTAATTTGTGTATCTTTTAATATCGTTACTTCTACTTAACGCTATATTTTTTCCTAAAAATTCCAAAAATATTATTTTTGTATTATATCGCTTTTACCATGTGTAAATCCATCTTTTTGTTAAAATCTTCAATGTACAGTCAGACAAATTCTTCAGTTTTATTTTTTATATAGATATTAACGATTAAATAAATATTTTTGTGACAGCTCAGTAGAATTGGTCTGTTAATCTATCCTGACCAGTTTTAATTTATCGTCGATGACAGTGTGAGACTTCTTTCCAAGTTTTGCGTGTTGGTGTTATTGCGGCTATCACTAAACAATACCGTAATTCTTTTTATTTCAACTATTGATCAATTTAAAAAGTGTTATCGACAAAAACTAAAATTCATCTTAAAGTACTATTGCTTGACTATGGACATTTGCAAAAATCGCCTGAACATGTTTAAAATTCACGTATTCCTTCAAAATTCCTATATTTATTACATCATCAGGCTCGTAAAATATTATAATACCGAATTTTGATCTTGGCTGATAATAATGGAGATACGAAACCAATATAATCTTCCTTTTCTTACTCCTGTTAAATAAATCCAATAGTCTGTATTAAATATTTTCAGTAGTCTGTAGTACCTTATGTTCAAGTAAACAGACTTAGCTACACTTGGATTACATTCAAAAAGATTCCTTTACATTGTCATGTAATTTACAAAGATTCCTTTACATTACTGTAAACACTTCTAAACTGTGGAATAAATGATTGATTGCCGGACAATCAAAACGTTCCGTCAAAACAATAACCTATATATCTCACAATTTCTTATTATCTTTGCGCCCCTTTTTCCCCCTTCTTAATTTAGCAATAAACCTTATCGTTTTTCATTAGTTATTTGCCGCTGGAAATTCGAATTATTTCGATATAACAGTATATGGTGAAACATTTCGATATTTATAATTTTTTTGAAACATCATTTTAATTATAATTTTTGTCCTTAAACTCAACTTTTTTTTATAAAATCCTTAAGAGCATTAAGAGCATTCCATGTTGAATCAACCCCTATTTTTTTTCTAGATTCGAACGATTTTTCAAGATAATTCAACTAAAAACGGGTAGAGTATTTCATAAAAATATTTCTTCGTTACTGTCCAGAAATGTTCAGTCTAATTTTAGTGCTAATTGTTATTGCAATATATATTTCATTAGCAATGGATTTTACTTATGGATTTTTTCTTGCTCTTTGCATTGATTGATATCAAATTTTCACTTTTTTTTTTAATTTCATTAAAAAAAATATTGTTTTTGGAGAGAAAACTTCTTTTGGCTCACCTCGTTCAAAATGTTTGATTGGAAATAGAATTGCGATTTCGCCACCCGAGCGCATCAAGCCAAGCGGATATACTCGGCGACAGGCCGAGCACGGCCGAAAGTTTTGTCTTTGGGTATACTCGGCGCTAGGCTGATTGTGAACTAGAGGAATGCAGAGCGTTAGTAAGTATATTTTCATTGCCTCACTGCCCAATTTTGTGTCGTTGGCGCAACGGCGCATTGGATTACGAACGGAATGCAACGGAAATATGAATTCGAATCTCAATACTTTCGTTTTTTCTTCTGTGATTTTGTTTATGTTATTTCTTATGCAAAATATTATTTGTAATGGAATTCAAATAAAACACTCTCCCGCGCTCGGAGTATACTCTGTATATAAATTTCCCGTTTATAAATAAGATGTTTATTTTCTATTTAGACAAATGCATTTATTTATTAAATGGTACATTTCGTATGCACTTTTGTAAATTAATTAAGCATATATTTATGCATATCACATTTATTATGATATTATTTGGGATCAAAGTGAATAAAATTTTACAGTTGAATGTGCACTTCATTACTTCGGTTTGTTCACGTGTTTCCGTGAATGTATAGGCAGTATATAACTACTATTATTAATTATTTTCGTTTTTTAATTTTCGTATTAAACATTTCCAACATACACAATACGATTATATTAATTACCAAAGTTTTTAACTTCTACAGAGCGGTCTTAAGCATACCATTGTTTTTCATAACTGTTAATTTTCAGTAAGTTGGGAATTAATTTTTTTTTAATAATCTCAAACGAAGGTCTATTTATTACTCTTTATGATTCTATAAGTTTAATAACGGTAATGTACCCGTTATTTATTAATAAAATCAATGATTTATGTACCCGTTATTTATTAATAAATTTTCAGTACGTTGGAAATTAATTTTTTTTAATAATCTCAAACGAAGGTCTATTTATCACTCTTTATGATTCTATAAGTTTCATGACGGTAATGTAGCCGTTATTTATTAATAAAATCAAAGATTAATGTACCCGTTATATATTAATAAATTTTCAGTACGTTGGAAATTAATTTTTTTTTAATAATCTTCAACGAAGGTCTATTTATCACTCTTTATGATTCTATAAGTTTAATAACGGTAATGTACCCGTTATTTATTAATAAAATCAAAGATTAATGTACCCGTTATTTATTAATAAATTTTCAGTACGTTGGAAATTAATTTTTTTTTAATAATCTCAAACGAAGGTCTATTTATCACTCTTTATGATTCTATAAGTTTAATAACGGTAATGTACCCGTTATTTCTTAATAAAATCAAAGATTAATGTAGCCGTTATTTATTAATAAATTTTCAGTACGTTGGAAATTAATTTTTTTTTAATAATCTCAAACCAAGGTCTATTTATCACTCTTTATGATTCTATAAGTTTAATAACGGTAATGTACCCGTTATTTATTAATAAAATCAAAGATTAATGTAGCCGTTATTTATTAATAAATTTTCAGTACGTTGGAAATTAATTTTTTTTTAATAATCTCAAACGAAGGTCTATTTATCACTCTTTATGATTCTATAAGTTTAATAACGGTAATGTACCCGTTATTTATTAATAAAATCAAAGATTAATGTAGCCGTTATTTATTAATAAATTTTCAGTACGTTGGAAATTAATTTTTTTTTAATAATCTCAAACGAAGGTCTATTTATCACTCTTTATGATTCTATAAGTTTAATAACGGTAATGTACCCGTTATTTATTAATAAAATCAAAGATTAATGTACCCGTTATTTATTAATAAATTTTCAGTACGTTGGAAATTATTTTTTTTTAATAATCTCAAACGAAAGTCTATTTATCACTCTTTATGATTCTATAAGTTTAATAACGGTAATGTACCCGTTATTTATTAATAAAATCAAATATTAATGTACCCGTTATTTATTAATAAATTTTCAGTACGTTAGAAATTATTTTTTTTTAATAATCTCAAACGAAGGTCTATTTATCACTCTTTATGATTCTATAAGTTTAATAACGGTAATGTACCCGTTATTTATTAATAAATTTTCAGTACGTTGGAAATTAATTTTTTTTTAATAATCTCAAACGAAGATCTATTTATCACTCTTTATGATTCTATAAGTTTCATAACGGTAATGTACCCGTTATTTATTAATAAAATCAAAGATTAATGTACCCGTTACTTATTAATAAATTTTCAGTACGTTGGAAATTATTTTTTTTTTAATAATCTCAAACGAAGGTCTATTTATCACTCTTTATGATTCTATAAGTTTAATAACGGTAATGTACCCGTTATTTATTAATAAAATCAAAGATTAAGCGCTGTGCCCGGAACTTGGCGCGTCCATCTTAATAACGATGCGCAGGCGACTATAAAGCTAATGTTTTATTATTGTTTACTCATTTCCTGTTATTATATTATTCCAAATAACGTAAATAAAATTTGATTGTATGTACATATAATAAAACTGTAGCCTTGATTGGTTCTGGGCGTTAGAAATAACGAAAAAAAAGTTGGAGGAAATTGAACACTAATAAAAACCAAAAACAACATTATTTCGATGTAAAAATATCTATGGTTCACACCATACAAAAAAAATTTTAAATCTTGGCGATTGAAGAATAGGGATCCGATTTGACATATATTGCCCCGTTAACGGCTTATTGAAAAAACCCTCAATCCCTCAATTTTTAGCACCTCTAAAACTTAACACTTTGTCAATGCAAGTGACATTTTATCATTGCACCTTGACTCTTTGTCATTGCAATAATAACACCTCATTAAACATTTCGATATTTGAGGACTTTCCAAGGCAAAGTACTATGTCTGACAACTCTTTTGTTTTTCATTCTGCGAACTCAAAATCAATGGCGGTATGTTAAATAAACCATCAACTACACAATTTTCCACTTTTCTTAAAATTTACACTTTCCAATATTGTACGTTGTAATATGATATCAATATCATAGCGTCCAATCAACAATCAAACATTTTTCCATTTACTGTCTTTTCAGATCATTCACCTATCGATAAGTCCGACAACCCTATCGATTTTCATTTCGTAAAACTCAACATCATTAACGTTCTGCTTAATAAACCATCAACTGTTCGTTTTTAAAACAACGTTTGTCATTCGCGGATGCAATTACCCACGTGAATCGTCATAAAGTGCCCACATTAAGAGATATATACGAGCGTAATGTCAGAGTTCATGGCCTCATCGAGGACAATGACTTTTGCCGCACGCAACGTTATAACATCAATATTATGTGAGTATCTACAAATATCACGTTATTCAGTATTTTTTTTATAATCTATATATACTTATATTATTGTTATAATCAATATTTTTATGACCTACCCAGATTAGAGGAATAAGTTTTATGATTATTATATAAATTGAAATTTTATTTTTTGCCAGTATCATGTGAGATTCATCCAACTCTGGAGACAAATGCTTACTGGTCCACCATGGATCGTGATAATTCATCAGTCCAATTCACGCTTAGTAGGCTAAGAACATCTGAATGAAAATTTGACAAAGATAAGTCAATAGTAACAAATGGATTAGTAAAAAACCGGGCAAGTGCTTATGGCAAGTAGTCGGGTTTTCAAAAGTTCATAGAAACTCTATACAAATTACTTAATTCAACTGCAAAATTTAATGTACATTTATCTTTAACCTGAAGAAGATAATGAACCATACATTACGCCAATTGTGTATATGCACATGAAATTAAAAAAATAAAATAAGACTAATTTAATATACAATTATATTCGACAGCACTTTAGATTTTGTACTTTGACTCGATCTTATCTCAACGGCACAGAGATGAGATTTATACTTCAAGTTGTGGATCTTGACGTGTTGTCGACTACTCCTATATAAATTACTATAATTTTTTTATTGAGATATTCACTCTAACGTATATGTACTTAATTATATTAGGTATTATTAAATATTTATTGATTATTTGATGGATTAAAATAAATAAAGTAACTTCATTCCGACCAAGGTGCGGAACGATGCACGAGCCAGACTCGCAATTGGCTGGTATCATCATTTCCTGCCGATTTCCTTCTGGGCATAGTGCGAATCCATTCTTTGTAACTCAAAAACTATCCTTATTAAATTTATTTTTCGTTTTTTTTCTACAGCAGTATTTTTCCGTGTATTTTTTGAGAATTATATCCGAATTCTATAGTTTCCCACGGTATTCAATCGCGTTTTCACTAAAATTTTATTTATTTATGAGTGAAACAAAATTTATTAAACAACTTGACCATTCCTGATGCCCTACATCATTATTCACTTTCAAAATAGTTCTTTTTGGTTCTACATACTTGTTTTATATCACACTATCTTTTACCTGGCGAACTTCTCCACCTTACGTTAACTGCTGATTAGTTAACTTATAGTTATAATCGTATTCGGTGATATATATTCATTTGTTTTATATACTTCGAAACATAATATTAATTTCGTATTGAACGTGCAAGTTTACTAGAAATTAATTATTGTAATATTATTAAACGGATTTACTTAATTAATTTTTTAATGTGGCATATCTTTTACATGTTCTACCTTAAACTACTGACTTAACAATAGATGAGACTTCTCTGATTCTCTCTCATCTCGAGTCGTCTTTTGGTTTGTTATCGTTTCACAAAAATCTGTTAAAAATAATTTTGTGAAACGATAACAAAACAAAAGGCGACAGCCTCATATTAATACAGTATCACGATACATATTCCATATGTTACCATCGAATTAAAAATTATTTTAGTGTGCTACAGAGCAAACAGATAAAACTTCTTGAATATATTTGGCGTTAATTTTGTAGAAATTCATTATTCACAATTAAATGAAACTAGGTGATGTAGTATTATTTCTACTTTCTTAAGTGCTTTACCACGACCTAGGTTTCTTTGCTAATAAAATATCCACCTGAATATGTTGTAGTACAACGAAACCTAGGTCGTGGTAAAGAACTTAAAGAAAGTATAAATAATACTACATCACGTAGTTTCATTTAATTGGGAGATAAAACTTCCAAAAAATACTTACTCTACTTCTAAACTGTTTAATTAAAACTCTAAATATTTAATCAGAATTAAGTAAACAAACGAATACAACCTTTTCGATTTTGTTATTACTATACTAGCGTGACCCGTACGAAGTCTTCGCATTATTTATTCCATTATGAAGCTCAGATGACAGATCAAACAAATATTTTACTAAAATTGACATATAGAGGCGCAAGTATCAAAAGCATTGAGCTAAAGCGCCACTTTATTTATACGTGAGTGGATTTGAAATTAAACAAAAATTTTACCGACCGTCAATCATATTGACGTTGAGCCGTTAGATGGCAGTATTGCTGTTTTGTGTATATAATTTTAATAATTAATTAATTTGCAAAAACAATAGCAATAATAAATTGTTTAGTTGTGGATGCCGGTAGAGCAAGCAATTATCTATAAAATGATATATAATTTATGTGGATTAGTTGTGAGGTTTTTTCTAAAAAGGGAGAGTAACATCTTAACCTTAGCGTATTAATATATATGATGATGATGATATAGCGCAAATATTATTTATCTCTAATATATAGCGCAAACGGCGTAAAACATATTCAAAAACTATATGAAAATTTTCAATCTTTTTGGTAAAAATTCCTGTCAAAATTGCGATTTGAATGAAAAAAATTATATTTTTCTACAGAAACACGCTTCAAATATACTCAGTTTGAAACACAGACTCCCCCGTATGAATAATAAACACGTTCTTTGCTACACCGTGTACATCTCTTTTTAAAACATTACTTTTAAATGAAGAAGTACATATAATATATAATCATCTTAATTTATATGAAGAAACTGTCAATGTGAGCGTTATCGAGCCTACTGGAATTTTAATTAGATCATAATAACTGAAGTCACCGCGACACTGAATGAGGTTAATTAACTCTTCGTGGAAGTTAAATGGAGTTTAAGTCAAAATGCATGATTGAGGAGACTTTAGAGTGGCTTGGAGATGCTTTTAGAGATTGCTAGGATCGTGCGCGTCCCTTAAGTCTTGTATTAGAATGGATGAAAATTAGTTCTCATGCGTGCAAGCCATAAAGTGTAGATAAACTTCTCCTAAAACAAATTTATGTTGTAATATTTATAATATTTCTATCATATCTTTTACAATTCTTATCTAGATATTCTTGTTAACTTCTCTCATCTGTTCGTCATCCTGGTCATCCTCCGAAATTTTATCATTCTAATCGGGTATAAAAATGCACGTGTTTAAATAATAAACAGCAACAAACTTCAACAGAAAGTTCAAACGGCAACAAGTTCAAACAGCAACAAGTATTAAACAGCAACAAGTTTCCAAATTGTTGACGAAGTGAAATTTCTAATATTGCAATATAATTAAAATCATTTCAAAAAATATTGCGTCAATGTGTAATGAAAATGACCGCCACGGGAGTGAGTCCGACTTCCAGGTTCCAAACAATTTATGCCCCGAATTACAAGAACTTTTAATTTCAATACATCGAGATCTTGAAAATTCCTTAATATTCACTGTTCAATTTTTTCAATGTTTGGGATCAGGATTAAATTGACTATTATGTAAAGTGAGGATTTTTTTTTTACATTCCACTCAATGTGGATCCTGTGTTGGTCAACACGCCTCGTAGCGCATCATTCACTTATTTTTTCTAATTTGTTACGTTTGTGTACAACTAACAGTAAATTTCCAAGACTAATTCAGTATTAAATGATTTACTTTTATTTCAGTAAATAATCTGAAGTTACAAAAATATTTATTTTTCATAAGAATATACCTATTGTTATGATAATTCCACTCCCAAAAAAAATCGGTTACTTAGATTAGTCAGGGTTGCTTTGTGTAGCGTTTAGACCACTGAATCAATTTAGGTGAAAATTTGAGTTGGTTTTAGCGTACTTTTGCAACACCAAAATAGGCTATTTTACATAGTCCACTTTTTAAAAGAGTTAACTTAATATTAGTAACGCAAATAAAATATAAGATAGTAAATAATTCGCTGTTAAGAATATTTAATTCTACGACGTGGCGTAATGTTTGTGGATAAATCACGATATTTTGGTTCTAGAACCTAATGTTTTGGTTTTAGAACTCGAATGTAAATAAACTTCACACGTAGTCCTATATTGTAGCATCGAACGTAATCGAGTCTCGCTTCCTTAAGGTTTTGTAGTCAAATACGAACTCCTTATAATTTCGTCTGGATGCATCCATCCGTCTGTTACACCCTCACTTTTTCTACAGTTTTTGGCCTACATGCATTAAATTTTGTAAATGTATTCTTCGAATAAAGATCTGAATTAATACGCAGCAGAAATTTTTTGTCTGTTTTATTAAGGAGAGGTCCCCTTATTAAGGAGTGTATTTTTAGCGTATGCCATTGTGTGAGATATCATTAAAATTTCTTTTAAAATGAAATTTAACTTCAATTTTTCACTTTTAATTTTTTTTTTGCCACGTTTCTCAAATAATAAACGTCAAAATTACATATAGCCCCACCTATTTCCAAAAAGACTATAAAACTCTAGAAAAAATCCTAAAAATAGGTTTTGTTGAGTTCTTTCAAATGAAATTATTCTGAGTTATCTAACTTCATTAGGTTTGGAAAAAAATATCGTATAAAAAAAATGAATACGCGGAAATAACGCAGAGGGACAACAGATATTGCTTGTATGCTTAACATAAATTAATATTAATTATTAAAATAACTTTTTCAAAAAATATTTAGTTTGAAAAATACGCAATACGAATCTCAATCGCAGGGCCAACTCTCAGGATATTGCAACCCTTATTCATTTACCCGAAATATATATAATATGATATTTTGTGAAAAGGCTACAGAACAAGGTTCCATTTATGCGTAGGCCACCACGCATTTCATCGTTTTTTTTTTAATTAAATGATATCTAAATTCTTCAGTAACTGCTTCAGAAAACAATAGAAACTAACTATACCGAACCCAATCCAACGCTAATTGAATGGTAAGAGAATATCTCCGTGCCGTTTCTGAAGAAGAGGGCATCCACCATATTACTATTTGTTTTATGACCAAAGTTAACAGTGTAACTTTGGCGAAATGTAAATATAACTCAAATATCCATATTCTTATTATAATTCAAACCCTTACCTTAAACTACACATTTATCGTTTTAAAAATTGTTGAAAACTTACTATATTAATCTAATGAATTCTAATAAGTTTATAATCTACAATTTTAACTACAATATAAAACCGTCAACTAGTTTGTATCGTTAATTAAAAAAGAAAAGAAAATATCAGAGTTTTTTGTTTATTTTCAGAATGACCCAATGAAGCAGAAGTTAAAGTATCAGTTAAGTAACTTTAAGGGTTATTAAAGGTAAGTGGATTTAAAATTACTCTAAAAATATACTGCGATAGTGAAATTCTTGAAATTATGACTTTAGAAATCAAATAGGCATCCTCTTAAAATTGCAGATACAACATTTTCTGGCAAGTTGAACTCATGGAATCAATGTTTCATATCAAATACGAATAAACAAGATAAACATGAATTACACAAGTAAATATACCTTTAAAAATAAACACCCTCATTAAGATTTGAATACAAAACTATTTTAAGATTTGAATACAAAACTTTTAAAATAACTAACCTGAAATATGCTTACTTTTGTATTTATTGTTTAATATGTTACATATACTTCGATCGACCACAAATAACAAACGTTTGCCACAAATAAAATTATTTTTTTTAAAGTTATAAAAAAAGTAAATATACTAAGTTTCCCATGATCTGGATGTCATCATATATCCAACATATATTCGCAATTTGTTTTTTTTTTAATTGTTTTGTCATCGGATATAATCCTGTAGACAAATCGAAGTGTCTATCTGTTATTTCCAATATTTCAGCTGTTAAATATTTGTTCCCCTTTTCATATCGGATTAATAAAATGCATCTAATGTTAAAAGCAATTATGCCTATCTGTCTGCCTGTCTCTGCCTGTAGAAACGGAACTACTGAAGCTACTTTTTTGAATGTTACATTATTTACAGATAGTTACCCTGGACCTAGTTTTTGTTTCATTGTGATTTCTCAAGCGGTTTCGAACTTATTATGATGAAAATATTACGTAGAAAATGAAATAAAATTTCCTCCACACAGATAGCAAGCAAGGAAACGCGGGAACGGGAGAAGAGAACACAAATCGTACCACGAGGAATTCTGTGATTGAATTTTGTGAGAAAATTGTGTCCAAAGACTATAAAGGGCGGTGAAACATCTTTGTTTGTGTTATAACATAAAAGCATAAAAAAGACATTAAATTACTGCACTTGCATTTCGAAATATGCATATCCGTATCCTTTATATTTAAAACTAGGGGTACCGCAACGTACCAGTAGTTTTAGATTCCGATTTTCCGCTATTTTTCGAAACTTAATTACAGAAACTAAATTACTTATTAAACTCAGTAAATAGTATCCTTGCTATTTAACTACTGAACTTTCTATATCGGCATTTTACAATCTATAACACCATAGCAAACGATTAAGAAGCCGAAACCATAGAACGGTCAAAGAAACGGAGTTCATTCTTCCGCTGTTAGATACAGAATGTAAAAACGTTTAATATTTAAAGATACCTGGTTTTACAGCCATAAATATGAGTCAGTCATTTCGCTCGCTAATTGAGACAGAGACCAAAACTGCATAACTTTGCAGTTTTGCTTTAGCTTTGCACAGACTTAATCCGAAACTCATCGGGTGTTTGCACTGTGCAAATTTACACGACCGACCCTCGCGTCTAATAGTGTTATGAGAAACAAACGAGTGACATGTTGTTTAAATTGTTACAGCGATGTTCACATCATTGTTTCGCCCGGTTCTTGTCCCATTATTGCGGGTGGCGTTTTAGGAAATCCATTGTCGCAACTCGAGGCCGAGTAACGCATGTTACGTGAGCTGCTTGTTTGTTGGTAGTAATATGTGTCACGATTGTTTTGATACAATATTTAAAATTCTCATTAACTCGAGTTACAATAAGATTTGTTTAAAAATTAAAATTATCTTCATCCCTTCATTTATATTTAACACTAACGCGATATCTAGAAATATTATTATCCAACAAATTACTTAAAATAAAAAATGTATTTATTTCTTCTTTTAGGGTCCCATGGCTGAATAGAAAAACCCCATACAATTTCACCAAGTCTGCTTATCCAACTCTCCGTCCATATGCCTTAGCCAAATTTCGAATAAAGACATACTTAACTTATGTTAATATATAGAAATAAAGAAAAAAACATTTTTAAGTTTTTTTAGGGTGCCTTTCCACCGATAGAACTCATGGAAAAAAATTGTTTTCTAACGGAGTGGAGTTCTATTGATTAGGTCTTTTAAAAATTCAGTCGGGAATACCTAATAATATTTTCCGATATATTGGAGAGAATTGAATCTTCACAACCTTGTGCCACTTATCTCTCCTCCTAGGCGTGGGTAACAGGTGAATGATTGAATCAAAAGGATCAATATAATACAATGATTCACTAAGAAAAATGACGCACATGAAATAATCTTTTTGATTCATTTAGCTCTTTGATTCAGAAAATTACGACGTAATAAATAATGGATCGATTGCTTGCAGTTTACGTTGCGTTAACTCAATGTCTCTCTCGATATTCACCTTAGTAAAATGATCACTCTTTAGTACGCATTCATATTCCATATTAATTACATCCCTTTCTATTTGATAAAGAATTAAGCAGAGAGGGTGAAAAATACGTAATCCGAAATACGAAAAGTGTAATGTTATCACGCAACTGGTTGGTAGTCCTAAGACTGCAAAGTATGAAGAAAAATCATTCATTTAAAATTAATTTATAGAATGTAAGACAGGAACTATTTAATTTAGAACGAAATGAATCGCAGTATTTCTCAATACACTCAATCATACCAATTCATTAGAGTTATTCAACCCTATGTTGTATCATTCACTTATTTGACGTTTACATTAATTAATTCACAAAAATAACGGTTGTCTTAACGTTCACTTTAAAAATCAGCATATTGTATCGCACTGGCGTTATCGTACACTTTATTAGTCGTTAGCGTAATGCTATTTTTCTTTGGCTTGCGAAAAAGGTATGGCATCATATAATTCTACGAGCAGAAAGAAAACGACGAAACTATTTCGTTGACGATGATAGTCCTGTACTTTATCTATGGATGACAGGCGTTTTTATAAGTTATTTCATTTTGTTGCGCATGATGTAATGTTTTTGTAAACTTTCGACACCGATCTCAAACTTTTAAGTATAAATTTTATTATTTCTTTAAATAGTCGAAAATAATACTTGGTAACGCATATCCAATCAGAGACATTCATCTATTCTCAAGTACAGGTTTATTGATGTTTCTGCAAATACAATATCAGTTTTATGAGATTAAATATATGACTATGTTAGTTGGTATCTAATTTAATACATAACATCATTTATAAAAGGTAACTATAAAAGTTAATCGTTTTAGTTTTTAAGTCCATCCAATTAATTCTACTAATAAGGCTAAATTTACTAAGTTATCATAAGAAATATTCAAATAATCTATAACTCCATAACATCGACTGGTTTGGCTACCTTACCTTACCACTATTTTAACGTAGCTATAAAAATAAAGGTTTTACGATGTTACAACGTGTGGACGTCTACTTAAAGGATATTAGCTCCATAACATTTACGTTATCCTTAAAGTAACATGGTACATCATAGGGCTGGTTGTGTCATTAAAGTAAATCGATTCTTATAATTGATTCAGATTCATTGAGCCATTTGCGAAGATTATCCACGTCTAGGGTTGCCTGATGTCGGGGATTTCCAGAATTGTCCTGGAATTTGTGATATTATCCCGTGTCCAGAAATGTAATAAATTTGTCCCGGAAATGTAAAGAATTATGGTAATTTTTTTAAATTGTTTTTATTGGAATTTTTCGTGAACCTATACATGCCATAGCTGCATTACATTTTGCCAGATTGATCAATAGAAAGACCGGAATCGCATGATTACGGCTCAAATCAAGGCATAAATTTAAATGCAAATAAATTGCGAAAAGTTAGAATTCAACTTCAATTTATTAAAATAACTAAATCAAAAAAATCAAAACATTAAATTAAATATTATTGTCATTGTCAATCTACGAATATTAAGCTTCGAGTTGAAATTAGGTAAGATTAATTATTGCAGAACAAATTTCTTTTGCCAAATATTAGCTTTTAGTAATTTGGATAAATGTGATTAACATAACGACTGTTTTTATAATAAATTACTTATAATTATTGAATAAGTCAATAAACTTTATTAAAAAGTTCACTTTGTATTTTGGCAAACGAAAACAACTTTTTTGTTTATTTTTATTAATCTCAATGTTTTTGGGTTCGAAAAACATTTTGTTGGGTCAAACTATTTGTTTTCCTTAAATCACTGGCAGTTATAGATATAGTAGTAAAAATGTCCCGGAAAAAGTGACATATGGCAACTCTGCCCACGACCTACCTCCTTCCCCTAAATATTGAATTACTCATATCAAAAAATTTAAAAAATAATATAATAGTATTTTATAAATATACCATTTATCTATGTTAAGTGCCAGTCAACTTCGATTAATAAATTAATAAGAGAAAACAAATTATTATCATATGTTTATAAAGTTAAAAACTGATTAAATGTTTCGTTAAATTTATTTATGTAACAAAATGTGTACGATTACATTGTAATCTATTTGTGTTTAATAAGTATTTGTTTAAATAATTATCGTATCGAATCACAGATTATGACCAAAGCAATGGATAAATTTACACAAGAAAAATTTAGAAAAAAATAAATAAAGCTAATAGCTGATCGAAAATATTTAGAATGAGTAATTTACAAAACATAACAAGAAATTGTGGGCGGACCGTGAATTGCCCAAAATATCCCTGATGTTATTCTAAAGTTTAGAATTGAACAGCAGATCTAATCGAAACGCGGCAATTAGGGATGCACGGTATTTTCGTTTATATCGATATCTTGAATCGATCCGGATCGTAAACTATTTGATATACATCGAATCGATCGTTCGACTATGGAATAAAATACTTTTTGAATTCATTTGCAACAGTTCATTTACTATTTAGTTAAAATAGAATAACGTACGTACACAATATACACCAAAAAATATATCATTTGAATGTTTATGATTAAAAAGTATATGATTTGAATAATTTAAATACTTACTCTTATGTCGAGACTATTTATTATTTCTGAAAAACTTTTTGAAAATTACCATTGGTAATCAAAAAAATTACTACAACTTTCAATCTTTTTAGACTATTAATAAATAATAATGTTGAAAAATGGTCCGAGTCTAATGCCATAAACGGATATCAAAACATATTTAAATCTATCCACCTAGAAACGTCGAAACATAATTACACATTGTCTCTAGTTCTAAGTTGCAGCGTGGAGCCAAAATGAACACACCAATCGCCAAAATAAACACACCATTTTTCAAAATAAACACATCAATTGCCAAAATAAACATATCATTTGCCAAAATAAACACATCAATCGCCAAAATAAAGAAATCAAAAACTTTATTACCAACAGACTTGATAATTTAATTCTTAGAACTATCGCTTTATATTATTAATGCGATCCCTTCGAGTCGAATTATTCTGTCCGATACCAAGCCTGTATCGTATTTGTTTGTGTGTTCTCGAAAATATTAGACGAAAACAATTTTAACATTTTTAATTTTATTTACTTTTCAATAAAAAAATAATTCTTATTTCCAATATTTTTTTCAATTGTAATATTAAAGGTTCCATTATCATAAATAGAACTTCCATGAAAATAAAATTAACATAACACCGAATCACCAGTAATCAATTTTTATTTCTGTGTAATAATACTCGTTTCACACTAATACGTAAAGGCTATGGACAAGAATTATTACGTATAAAATCATAACATACGTAACAGTACTAGTTTATAGATCAGTCATACTGATACGTAAAGACTGTGAACAAAAATTATTACGTAAAAAATCATAACATACATAATAATACTAGTTTATACGTCAATCATTCTAACACTTAAAGATTGTGAACAAAAATTATTACGTAAAAAATCATAACATACATAATGATACTAGTTTATACGTCAATCATTCTAATACTTAAAGACTGTGAACAAAAATGATTATGTAAAAAATCATAACATACATAATAATACTAGTTTATACGTCAATCATTCTAACACTTAAAGATTGTGAACAAAAATTATTACGTAAAAAATCATAACATACATAATGATACTAGTTTATACGTCAATCATTATAATACGTAAAAACTGTGAACAAAAGTTATTACGTAAAAAATCATAACATACGTAATAATACTAGTTTATACGTCAATCATTCTAATACGTAAAGACTGTGAAGAAAAATGATTACGTATAAAATCATAACATACGAAACAATATTAGTTTATACATCAATCATTCTAATATGTAAAGACTGTGAACAAAAATTATTACGTATAAAATCATAACATACGGAATAATACTTGTCAGACATAATATTCAAAGACGAATAAGGAATGGGTTAAAATAGAGTACCTCGATAACTGGACATGAAGGTAAAAAATAGTTGATCGTGTTGAAAATTAACTATCGTATGCGAGCGTACGTTCGTTTGCTTCAAAAACCGACAAGTTTGCTCTGACTCCGAAGTGCGCTAAAAATGTTAGTCGACGTTTATAATACAACTATAAAAGTAAATAAATTTATTCATTAAAATATAAATTATTTTGGGTGATCTACAAATAACCTACCGAGTCTGTTCGTTTGTTTATACTTACATCAAGCATAATGAGGCAAATTTAAATGAAGTTTACATTTTTTATCAATTTACAATGATGAAAAAGATTGAGGTAAATCATTTTGATACAAAACGAGGAAATTGAGAAAGAATGGAAAAAGGATTTTATGGAAGAAGATACATTCCAATTTCCCTAAACAGTACACAGAAAAACATATATCCTCAACGAACGTTACCAAAAAAATCCTACTTTTGTTTGGTCATACCACCAAGAAAGCTTCTCCATAATTATACCAGCTCCATTAGAATTGCATACATCAATCGAATTGCATAAATTGCGTTTCAAATCGATATGAAAGTTAAAAGTGGGTAAAAAAATATTTTATAGATTTCTTTAGAAACATAGTTAAATACAAATGAACTAATGAAAGTGCGTTTAAAATATAGTGCTAGATAAAATTGAATGAAGTTTGAATCCCCAGATTACAACTCTGGTACGATTTTGGAGAAATTTTACTCTTTTATACATAATTAATAAAATATATAAGTAAATTAACTATGTATATAAGTATACGTTTATATAAACCACTTGCAATTGTTAAGCACCACAGATCGAACGATACGCTCTATCCCAACTCCCGCCGCATTAATTTCGTCACACACTTTCGTGACGGTTCCGGAACTAATTTATATCCTACTGCTCGATAATAAGTCGATTTGAACCGAGGAACAAAAAGTCTTAAAGTATTTTATAAAATTTTAAAACTCATGTCAATAGAAATGTATTTTAATAACTACTTTCAAATATAAATTCTGTTAATTTAACTTTCACACTAAAGCATGCACCGTATATAAACTAACACACCAGTTAAAATCAATTCGTATGATGCCCAAGAAGTGATACTGCATTCCATCTCACGGATCCCTTTCCCACGGTTTCCAATTGGTGTTTATATTCATAACGTTTTCTGCTTTTATGCAACCTGTATGCCGAACATCAAAAATTATTACTGAATATGAATAATTATTAATTACTATTAATTTGTGAGTCAATAAGTGTAACGTTTTTACCGAACACATTTTGATTAATTTGTCATATCGATACCAACAATAATCATATTTGTTAACGATTGGAGAATTTAGATATAAACTGATCTAGACAGCGAGCCGCTTTGGTATAACCAAAAAAAATGTGGACACGCGGACGCTAGACAATATTAAAGAATATTTTCAATAATCCCTTAATTAATCGGACAATTTTAAAATAATCATACATCCCTTAATAATAAAAGTGAAAATTTATAAAACAAAAGAGAAAATCATTTGGAATCAGAGGGCGGGTATAACCATTATAATACTAATGTAGATCTATCACGGAAACATCTCAATGTTCAATCATTTAGGTTAAGTATCTTTATATAGACGGAGTACAAAGCAATATTCTAATCTTCTTAATATATGTTGGTATTCTCAAACTATTGCCTTTCTTCTATAGCATAAAATACAATTCAAAAACCGGGTGGGTTTCAAGTTATCTTCCAAAAACAATCATTAAAAGCAATTAAGAAAATAAAATAATTGAAAAATCTTACTAAAAAATTATTTTCAGTCATTTGTAACATGTTATTGAAGGAAAAAATTCCTTCCTTCTTTACATAAGTAAAATCCGAATCAAATACTAGTGTCAACAACATTTAACACTTTGAAGAAGCGTGAATACACACACAAAAAAATCAATCGAAAAAAATGTAACAAAAACAAAGTAAAAACAATGAAAAAAATTAGGAGGTTAATGATCGGTACCTACATACTATCACAAAAAATTGTTGCACTTTTTATTGATTACAAAAAATCCTTCTGCATCAATGTTTGTGACTATATAAGAGAATCGGACCTCCGCAGCGCCTATCCTAGTTTTTCGGTAAAATTCTGTCTGTAGGATTGCGTAACGTTTCTGAAGTATTGATTTCTTCCTGAACATGTCTTGACACTGTAGTAGTACGAGTGCTACATGGTGTAGAGCGCAGATTTCAGGGAGCGAAGATATGATCCTTAAGGGACGTAGTCCAGCATAAGAAATAAAAGTAGCACCAGGTGTAAGTTGAGCTAGTTAGGACTAGCTTTATATGACTTGCGGAAAATTGAACCTTAACATAGTTTAAGAGTCAGGAAATAATAACCGACGTATAAATTTGCAAGTGGAGAGACAGACGATATAACAGCAGTAATTCGTATTCCATAGCTTACATTTAATATTTACCATCTCCAGCGGAATTTATCTAATAAATTAGATCACAATTAATGCAGAAAAATTATATTTTTTGCATTATTAGACAAAGTCAATATTCTTAATGATATTGTAAGATTTCACTTGCTGAGTAATTTTCTTAATTGGTGTTCTCTGTGAAATAATACTAAACCCAGTTAATAAAATTTTCAAGCTTAATATCTCGTAAACCATTTGATAAACAATTGACAAAAGTGACAGCACCTCTTTAAAAAGGTCGAATTCTCTACAATTCACTTGGGAAAAGATTAGATATATGATCCACAATTTACGTAATAATTAAAAACAACCACATCTTACGTTTTAATGGTTAATGGTAAATAACCCCCGTAGATATCTGATATAGCATCAACCCGTTGTACAACCCCCGTAACATATCTGACGTAGCTCAACAATCCTCGAGATATTCAACTTGTGAAATTATTCAGTATCACGAGCCTCCACAATATTATCAATAAAATTAATTAATCTAATCATGTATTATGGACTTATAATTTAGATAGTTTTACTAGACTTAGTCTCACATTACACTTAAGTGCCATCTAGCAACCTGTAATCCCGAAAAAATGTTATGTTCACAGTACACAAAAACAGGACACAAAACGAGCAAATAATCGGCCTCTCTTCTGTTAATGAATGGCAACATTTACATCAAATCTATTTGCGAGAGTAACTACATTTGGAAGTTAATGTACAAATCATTCATATTTTGAATGGCGTCACCAACAAGACGTTCGCGCGTATCATGCGCATTAAAGAAAATACTCTTGTCGATCACATAAAGTATGGAAAATTGTCATATGTATGAAACCAAATTGTCATAATGAGCCAACAGAATTACACAAGCAATTACTGAAACACTTGTCATAATTTATATATGTGATCGGCAGAAACCCAATAATTAAAATCACCTTTAAAACCGCCTTCGTGAGACAAATGTTCTGTGCTTTTAAAAATTAACATTGCCTTTTACACCTACGGATCCTTAAACAGACAATAAAACCATTTTCCCAGGAGAAGAAGCACATCGGCCCAAAAATACGATAAAAACCATATCGGCGGGCACGAAATAAATTAATTAGTCGACTTCCGCGTTCCGGCTGGCCAACTTCGTCAAACTACTTTACATCGTATCTTGTTAACAACTAGAAAAACTATCGTCGGACCTGGCGCACGTGTTGCACGCCTAATCGCAGTTGTCGAAGCACACAATCGCTCCGGCGAACACGGGAAACACTATTTTCTTATCAATTTACTTACTCGTTGCTTGACAATATCTCGAAGCACATAATCGCTATTTTCAAATTATTAAAGCACTATTTTATTATCAATTTACTTACTCGTTGCTTGACAATATCTCGAAGCACATAATCGCTATTTTCAAATTATTAAAGCACTATTTTCTTATCAATTTACTTACTCGTTGCTTGACAATATCTCGAAGCACATAATCGCTATTTTCGAATTATTAAAGCACTATTTTCTTATCAATTTACTTACTCGTTGCTTGACAATATGTCGAAGCACATAATCGCTATTTTCAAATTATTAAAGCACTATTTTATTATCAATTTACTTACTCGTTGCTTGACAATATCTCGAAGCACATAATCGCTATTTTCAAATTATTAAAGCACTATTTTATTATCAATTTACTTAGTCGTTGCTTGACAATTCAAAAACCGCGCTGATGACTTTTAAGTAAAATATTATAAATACATTTTTCAAACATATAATAGAAATGAACTCAAGTTTTTAGCGTTTTGTTTTAACTTTCCTAAAATGTTTCACATTATAGATTTATTGAAATCAATCATTATATTAATATGATTTCCTTCGAGTATGTCAAGTAAAAAATCATGTTTCAGTCTATTACGGTTATCGGCATTTTCATTTTAACGTTTTCAGAACAACTTTTATGAGTACCAACTTTTATGAAAATTTTCTATGCCGTTCAGGCGTCGTTGAGTAACAAACATACTTTTCGCTGTAGTATAATAAATGGCCTAAGTACTACCTCGCTATACGAAATAGACTCGCACGCACGTCAAATTTGGTAGTGAATCATTCCTCAATTGCCCAGTTATTAGATAACGACCTTCAAAACTTTCGCAATTAAAATAATAACGGTATGTAACACCAGAAACGATACATTACATCAGGGGGGTAGCCCTGATGTAATGTATCGTCATCGAATGTATCGTAAATGCAATCGTAAATGTATCGTAAATTCGAATGTATCGTAATGTATCGTAAATGCAAAGTGACAACAAAAATATTTTTTCTGTTATTAAGTGAGTATAGTATAAGAATAAATAACCTTTTCTGGAAGTATTACATCACGATAGTTGAAAAGAAATGTTTTTCACTCTGCTATGTTTATTTTAAAATACTTTTTTACGCACATTACTCTAACCTGCCCAACTCTATTTACCAAACAAAGCTGCGATCTGAACTCAACACATGGTCATATTTCCTGAAATCAAATACATAGCGAAATACGCTTTAAGCTACACGTAAAGTAATTTCTAAGAACAAATTTGAATAGCTTTTAAGTTGCACGTCAAAACAACATTGTCCGTTGGGTCTACAAACATCGTGTTTCGTTTCCGCGAACGCAGACCTCATTTTCTTATCAACTCAACAGCTATTCGCAAATGCAAGTCAGCCATTCTTTCCCTATTGTTTCTGCAAACTTTAGTGCACTTATTCATTTATGTTTCACGACTAGTCAGTAAACTTAAGTTCCTACTAACTACTATAGTACTATTTACTACAGGTACTCTTAACGGATCTCCTATTCACATAGTACCGTATGCAAGTTATTTAATTATAATTGTATACAATAATTACTAGATAATCAACTGGCTTCATGTACGAATAAATTCCTTTCATATTTACCTTGTTCTAAAAAACCTTACGAAAAAGTATCTATGACTCAATATTATAGCCGTTTTATAGACAGTTCTATAATACTTTAAATTATTCCCACATATTCTAGAAACAATAGTTATCAGGTAACTTTTGTCTAGATAAAAAATTTCCACCTTTACTTGCAATAAAATAAAGTTTACGCAAGTTTATTTTATTTTTTTGTTTGTTCGTATGTCATAGCGATCTCAGAAAATACAAAATAGGTTTAAACGAAACCTTTACATTTAGTTCACGGAGCGTGTGTCTTATCTGGACATCTAATAAGACATAAAAGATAAAAAGGATGTACATTCCAGAGCCAATAGATTTTAAATTGCTTTTGGGAAATTATATCACAGATAAGCTGGAAATTGCTACATATAAAAGTATGGAATTCCAACTTGTCTGTGATATAATTTCACAAAAGCTGGTACGAGTATAAATAAAATAAGGTAACGTAACCGTCACGTACTCGTTGGTTGATTGAGAGTATTTATCTGTTCATATAATAAAACAATTTAAATGAGAATACCTGCACGTTGAAACTATTTTCGAAAAATAAATTCAAAGTTCTAAAAATACTCTATAGACTGTTTGTAATCCCATCATGTAAAAACTATTGAATCAATTTATATTGGTTTTATTATATCTAAAAATACAGGTTATTATTGTTATATTAATTAGGAACTAAGAAAAAAAATTGAGGTAGGATTTATTATACATAATTATGACATTTACAAACAAAAATTTGACATGGATAAATAAAAAAAATAAATAAAAAATATCAACTTACTGATGACCGTGTCTAGTTAACTGTTGCTTACTCTCGCTAATTGGGTAAAGAAAAGTTCAGGTAAGCTAAACAGCAGACGAAACGCTAGTCTTCATCTTCTTCAATAACTTGTTTTTGGCTACGATTTTCCCATTTTTATTCCAATAATATGTATAAATCTTTTAGTCGAGTTTAGTCCGAGTGTCTCTAAGTCTGGAGTATGACCAGAATTTTTTTTGGTATTTCTATACCTATTAATTTAAATTATATCCAGCCCACTTTACTAGTTGTATTTGTCATTTTCAAGATTTGGTTTTCTCCTCCATGTACCATTTATCTGGATACCACCAAAGAAGCTTCTCGGGATTTTTTTCGATAACGGCAAGTGTCTCTTTATTTTTTGAGGATATTTCGGAAGAGTATGTCAGCACAAATATTATTAACATTTTGTAAAGCAAGAGCTTTGTTTTTGTGTTAATAAATTTTATTTAAAATAATTTTTGATTCCATAAAAATATCTGTCGGTTGCTTTCTCGTATTTCCAGTATCTAGTCAGTATTTGTATTGAATTTAGAGCCCACATAAATGAAGCTATTGACTTTTTTATACTTATATAAGTCTATTTCCAGAAACTTATCAGGTGCCAGATTTATATTAAGGCAAATATTTAGGCTGATCAATATGTAAGTTCTTTTTTCTCAGTCTCTAAAGCCAAAAAAGCGAGTTTTAAATCTTTTAAACTTCTTTCACTTACAATTAGAATTACAAGAACTTCAAAAGATTTAAAATGCTAGTAGGTAAGTTATACAATTTTACAAATACGAACAAACAATGGACCATGACAAGACATAAGACGAGTGATAAAAATTAATGTTGTGTTATGTAGACATATCATCAACTCTCTAAAAAGGTCTAAAAAATTGAGGTTTGTTTCAGCCTCAATACGACTATTTCTTTTACATACGTGCTTTTTTGGACTCTTCATCACTACCATCATAGTTGATACGTAGCGCCAACTGGAGCCATATTTTTTGTTTGATTTATATGGGTATAAGTATCTATTGAGTATAACGGCAACGGTGATAAAGATACAACTCACATAAATTATAATCTTTTTTTATTCTACCAAAAATTTGAGAAATATATGAAAATATAGTGTAGGAGAAACTCGTATCCTATAAAAAGTTAAATAAAAAGTCCTAGACAACATCTATGTACCCCTTCAATAAGTATGTCTATATTACATGGACATAATAGACATATTAAAAATATCGTTTATCCCAAATTCTAAAATGTCCAATATTATCACATAAATTGCAGGATGGGGGGGTAATTAAATCGACGACAGTGCTCACTGCGGATAAAAAAAGAAACAATGAGGGCTCTTCTGTCATATATATTCTTAATTTGTTAACAAAATTAATTTCGTAAATAAATTGATTTTAATGAGTCACAACAATTGTTCTATAGTTATGTGTATAAATATGAAAGAAATAATCAATGCTAGTTTTACAAATTTTCAACAGCGAATTAAATATTACAACGAAAAAGTAAACAGATAGCTCCATTAAAAAGGTATGTATCATAACCATAATTACTTTTGTTGATTTTATTTAATTTATTTGTGAGCGAAGTTATATTTAGTACTCTGAATCCAGACAAGATTGTTGTAGATAGTTACAGACACTGCTCGCTATTTATTTTATTAAAAAAATCTCGTATCTCTTTCTCATACTCGCGCGAACATCTCGACGAATATTCGTCGAGAATCTTGGGCACGAATATGTACAAAAGGTCTGTTAATAATGTTTCTGAAAACCAATGACTGAGGTAACAATAAAAAAATTTAACAATATTTATACTTTAGGAAAGTATTCTTCATTTTTCAAATAATTAAATAAAAAATTAAATTTTAAATCTGATACTGGATTTGCTTTACACATGTCTAGTTCTAAAAACGGATTATTTTCCTAGAATAAATTATTTCTCATAAGTTTCTCATGGCTTTTCCAAGTTAATGTCTTTATTATTAGAAATTGAAGCCATAATATGAATCTGTATTAATATCTCGGTTTTCTTTTAGTAATTGATTTTTCACAATTAAATGAAACTACGCGATGTAGTATTATTTCTACTTTACATTAATTCTTTACCTCGACCTAGGTTTCGTTGTATTACAACATCTTCAGGTGGGTTATTAGCAAAGATTTTTGCGAATAACCCATCTGAAGATGTAATACAAGGAAACCTAGGTGGTGGTAAAGAACTTGAAGAAAGTAGAAATAATATTACATCACGTAGTTTCATTTAATTATGAGTATGACTTATGTTTTTTTTATATTTAAGTATGACATACTATTATCAGCTTTTAGATATGAGGATTATGTTTTTAAAATTATAGGTGTTTTTTTAAAGTTTTAAGTATGACTTATGTTTTTTAAATATTTAAGTATGACATATTATTATTTAGCGGTATGACTTTTTGGTCGTTCCTGTAAGAATTTTATAAATAAATACAATATTTACAGAAAGGAAAGAAGTTATAAAGTTCTTTACAAAACATTTATCTGAACCTAATGTAACGCTGTCAAGATATTCAGAAATTTGTTTCAAGTCGTTCAACGTTGTTAATAGTACATATATTTAAAATCAATGTTTGCTTAGTGAATTCAAATTTATTTTCTGATAAATTTGTCACACATAAATGCTATTATTTTTTGTAAATTAAAACATTATCTTTTAAAACGAAATGTTTACAGGTTTAATTTTTCTTCATGTTAATAATCATAGATCGATTGGAAAAACGTTAAAAAACGTCTCAATTAAATATTTAATAGGATTCTTTAAATTGTCCGTTTTAGAAGATCTATAAACAATGAATTTTAAGTCAACATATCTTCATTAAATAAAAAAAGCAATTCACTTATAATTTATTATTTATCTATTTATATTTACAAACTTAACGCCAAATATATTCAGTAATTGATTTTTATTCAAATTCTTTTTATTTACCACACCTGTTGCATCACGTACGTCATTTTTATTTTTTTTCAAGTGACCGTGAAAAATCACATAGATTTCAACCTCTTTCATATCTGGCCAAGAACTAATATTTACACAATCGTGCTGGACCAATCTCCGCGAGTATGTGAACGTGCCATAATAAAATATTTTCTATGGAAATTTCGTTTTTTTTTTGTTGTCATTTTTTAGAGATAATCGCTATTTTTTGTCATGAAATACTAAATATGCAGATATAAACACAAATTGATAAATATTAAACATGAATAAGAAAGTATATAGTTTTAAGAAAGTATTTCTTTTGTAACTAAAGGACTAGATAGATCAAACAAGCCTAAACTTAAAGGGTATTCTGTTAACCATTGAACATTTTCCAAGGCCATCTACCTTCCCCATCATCAGATCCTCGTGGTTACAATATATTACTCAAGGACTCATTGATACAAGTCAAATAAACCGAAACTAAACGGATTTACTATTAGCCATTGAGAAGTCGCCGTGACCATCTACCTCTTCAATCATCAAATTTTCCCGGATACAATATATACCCAAATGACTCGTTGAGACAAGTCAAAGAAGCCCAAACTTGATGGATTTACTGTTAGCCATTAAGAAGTTCCTGTGACCATCTCCCTCCTCCCCTAACATAGCAACTCAATGGTACCATAACATTACATTGTCACCAGAATTGCATAAACCCGCAAAGTTGCAAATCTGTACGGCAATTAGAAATCAATGAAAATTGACTTGCTAAAACGTGTTAAAAACCTATAAAACGTAAAAAAAAGCGTAAACATTTAAAATATAGTGCAAAACAACATTTGCAATTCAATGTTAGATAGCCGTTTGACAGCGTTTATCATTAGTAAAAGCACTAATAAATCCAATTTTTTTCACTATCACTAAATCCAAGCGAATGGTACCAAGAACAAACACACTTAATTTAATTGTACATACTTATTTTTCTTCAACACCACATGGAAAACTTTTTCTATGTTCCTACTTACACAAAATAAAGGAAAATTTTAAAATGATATTAGTATTTTCTAAACACTACGTTCGTACTACGTAGCGTTGACAGAATCGAAAAAGTTGAGAATGCTAAGTGGGGTTGCCATCGCGCACCCTGCGAATACAAATAATATGTCTGAACTCTAAAACATTCATAATAATACAAAAATTCGAAAATATATATACAATTGCTGGCCATTACAAGATCACGAGGTGCCCAATTATCAATAGCCATCGACAATTTATCTATTTTCTTGTTCAAAATTGATTATTCCAATTGTTTATGGACGTCGAGATTTTTTAAAGGGGGATGCCCCGAAAAGTATGCAGAAAAAGTACTATTCTATATAAAGACGAGTTCTTGGAAATAATTAATTTTTATGTGGCGATTTTAGGTGATATTTTTAGTGGAACTAATTTGTAGTGTAATTTCTACGCTAACAAATAAAAGCATTCACTGAAAAGCATTGCAAAAAAATTGGAATAAATTTGATACATCAATAAAGTTGCAACGAGAAATCGGTTGGCACATATTATTGTTAAATTATAGTCTTTATAAAATAAGACACGCGGTACAATATTAACATCGCTACTTATCAAATCTCAATAACAAATAACATTTCCTCATCCTGAACATTTCCCTCTGGCGTACTATTTACGCATCTAACACTCACTCAATAACACTCACTCAGTACGATCTTCCAAACACTTGTAAACTCATTAACTCGCAACAAAACAATAGTTCAACAACCCCTGCCGAGGTCGATTCTACACCTGCTAACCGACTTTCTTGAACACGCGCATTAGCCAATCGATACTATGAACACCTACCAACACGAACTGAAACTCTCAGTATCTAACGTGCTTTACTGGCCAACGACCCCTTCGGGCGAACCCTCAGATAGGGTATGCGTGATGAAAAACTTCTTAGGCTTCGTGAAATATTCCATTACCCTACTTGGGCATACAGTATGTGAACACGAAAATTACGAAATATGGTAATACAATTGAGTAACTTATCTCGTTCCCGTTTAATAAGGCGCTTAATACGTATTTATTTAATAGTAACTATTTTATTACTTAAACAAAAAGGGTGACGTTAACGTCTTTCTTTCATTAAAATTCAATTCAATACAAAACTTTCTTGTCATAAATTTACATTATCCTTGTAATGAAATCTAGGAGAAAATTTATATAGACTAACTGTGTCGACGCGTTTTTTTGTTCTTTTTTTTCTGAATCTGCGGACGTAAAGTTTATTAAAACGCCAACATCGTAATATTCACCAAGTCAGAGTATTTTTCTGGAGACTAATATTCAGATAAAAGTATTCTATATATTACTCGAGGGTAAAAACTATTACCACTCCAATGCTCACCAAAAACCGTGCGTGATCAAAGAACAAATTAACACCATTCTATACGCTAAATATTTTGAAAATATTTTCCGTATACAAATTCACTCTGTTACAATTTTGTAATATGTATAGATTAATAATAATAATAACATATAAGTTGGTTATTCTTCAAATATATATATATATATATATATATATATATATATATATATATATATATATATGCACACTTATGTAAAAGATTCAATATTAGGATATTGGAAAAATAAATAATGACTCGCTTTTCATAAATACCCCTTTCTCATTTGGAACTATGCTCGGAAATTTTATTCTTTTATTCTTAATTATAACTAAAAATTGAATATGCTATCGATCTATAATTTCATACGAGTGTCAACGCAGCAACACGAAATAGACGACCAATAATATTAACACTTCACTTGGGGAAAATAGAGCTACTGAAACTATCGTATGGCTTCCGGAGATAGGAGCCTGGAAGACGGGGAATACTTACGAATACTAATCGAGCTGATCGACGATGACCTGCTTGTCGAGCTTCAGTTGCACACGATTACCACTTCGTGCCAAGAAAGCAAATAGATCACGCTTATTCATTACTGCAAAAATAAACTAATATAAACAATCGTAAGCGGGTCGGATCAACCCTTACGAACTTTGCACATCCATCCTCTTCATACGGGCCGCGCGAACGAACTGATACAGGTTTGCGGATACTTCAAATAGTTCCTTGAAGATACTGGGTAGAACGGGGTTTAAAGAGAATAATTACAAAAGTAATGAACCATTAAATGAAACTACGTGATGTAGTATTATTTCTACTATTTTTAATTTACTTTGCCACGACCTAGGTTTCGTTGTATTACAACATCTTCAGGTGGGCTAGCAAAGATATAATAATCTTTGCTAATATCCCACCTGAAGATGTTGTAATACAACGAAACCTAGGTCGTGGCAAAGTAAATTAAAAATAGTAGAAATAATACTACATCACGTACTTTCATTTAATGGTGAATAATGGATTTCTACAAAATTAACGCCAAATATATTCAATAAAAGTAATGAACTAAAACAAAGAGGGCTGGGTCTTTAGAACACATGTGTGTCGCCTTTCTTATAAAAATTAAATTTCCATTTGCCACTTTTCATTTTCCCTTTTTCCGAAATATTAATCTTCAAAAACGTTTGCAATTTGTATCCCTTCTCTTTCATTTCCAAACAAGACTATGTAGAAATTCTGAAAATAGGTTTTGATGAGTACTTTCAAATAAAGTTATTTCGAATAATAAAACTTTATTAGTTTTGGAGAACTCTCACTTTTTTTTTCTTCTCACTTTTAGACTCTTAAAAGTGAGAAAATAAAGTTCTTAAATATGCGGGAGCAAGCTAAAATAAATTAATATGATTTATTAAAATATGCTTTGCTATTTTTAATTTTTTTTAAATACAGTACTGAGAGGAGAAATAAAAAAAATACAGTACCAAAAATCGAAAGCAATTTAATAAGAAATGCCTTCAAAGTCGCTAGCATTTTGAAAAATATGAGAAAAGCCGGTTACGATGGTTACCAGAGCAATATAAAAGTTGCAACCGGGAGAAGAGACCACCAAAGACCCTGCAAAATAGTCCCAAACTGTACAAATTGATAGGAAAATTAAAAACGTGAATTCGGATACAACCCACAATCGAATTTTATAGCACAAATGTGCAAAAAGGGCTGACTCCAAATAAATAAGAAACAGCATGAATAACGATGATAAATTAATGATATATATTCGAAAATCAATATCAGCGATAAGAAGTCCGAGAATTTTACGAGAATGCATTATACAAGGCTATGTAGCCATCAGAATACAAAATGGATTTTTTTGTAATATGATATATTTACACTAAAATCTACCTTAATTGACCAATGTGACAATTATTTATAGAAGTCTAGACGCATCGCAAAGTAAAAAATAAGGGAAACTGGAACCTGAGACACCTAATTTATTACATTAAGATTGAAGTGAAACTTGTTTTGCGGCGGTGGTACAAATACTCGTACGTGATAAATAAGTTGATAAATAAGTGCGTAACAAAAAATCTAACACACCCCTAGTAAAAGGGAACTATGCTTAAATTTTCCCTGTCTATTGCCAGTAACTCAACTCATCAGCGAACGGCAAATTGTCAGTAAAATAAGCCCAACTTTTTATCAATAACGGAGCCTTCGGTTTATGTTCTAAACCGTAGTAATGCCTCTGTAAAATTAGAATAAAATGTTCTTAAGTGTTGATGCATTTTTTTAAATTACAGACAATGTTAAATATTGGCATTACGGGAATTAAAATTTTAATAACAGATTATATATTGATAATACTGAAACAATTAGGATAAAACTTTTTAATATTTATACTTTTTTTATAATTGGAGGAAAATACAATTTTAATATAAGAAAAGTATTTATTGTAATTGACGCGCCTATTAACGTAAAATGTTTTGTTATAATCAGAAAGTTACGTGGGCACTTCAGAATATATAACATGCATATACTACATATATAATATATTATATACACATATATTTTATCTCAATAAGGTTAAGGTTTTCTGTTTTTATTAAAAATCACCTTAGTATATACCATTTTATCTTTAACATAAAAATATATAGGTTGTTGGTCAATTGATATAGCAAGATACGGATTCATCTCAAAAATAATCATCATCCTGTCTCGGTCCACTGCTGGACGTGGACCTCTCCTAATGCGCGTATCATCGGAGGTAATGCCCATAATCACCACGCTGGGCAGGCGGGTTGCCGATCGCAGTGCGTAGCTTCTCGCACCAGTGGCGCTACTGGCCGTCACTAATCTGTGGCCTTTAGCTACGCGATTACATATACCACTCCGACAGCGCTCGACGAGCGGCCGCGCTACGTCGTCAAAGATGGAAAGCCAGAGAGCAATATAACACACCACAAAGCGTCTACATCTCGAAAATATGAGCCTTTACTATGAGCCTTTACAATGGAAAAATAATTTGTTTTTTATTTACAAAGTATTTGTCATTTTCAATATTTCCTCAACCATAATTACATTTTACGTTTAAATGATCATACCTCTATGAAAAACAAACTTGATGAAAACACTGAATTATCAATTTAATTCATTTTTCTTTCGTGAGATACTTCTGGTACTGCTATCTATTTAAGCCCAAATAAGGTGTTCGATGTGTCGTGTGCACGCTTCGATTATACTGCCGCACGGCGCTTGATGGTTAGTGTCGCAGGATGCTTGCGATAAACGTTGAAATAGTTCGAGAGCGGGGTAAAGAAAAAAAATTATTGATTATAATCGTTTTATTTTGAACTTATAACCCGTAAGAGCCGGCTTGCTATACCGATTTAAAAATATTATAATAAATTTATATTTAACTCGTAGTAACATAATAAATAGTTATTTTATTATATTATATTTTTAATTTATAATAGTTATTTTATAAAATTAGTTATTTTATAGTTATTTTAAATACGCATTGAACTAGCCACTCGCCGGCTTACGTGTTTCGAACCTTCTACCTCATAAACCGAAAACACGCGTACGCGAAAGTAAGAAATTAATTAGTGTCCTCATTAATGGATACAAGAGAGATAAGTATTAAAGTAAACAAACGACAATCGATTAAGTTACATCGACCTTCCTACTTTTAAAATAACTTTTAAATTACAATAATGTTACGGGTCGCAACAAATGTCGCATCATTACGTGGAACAGTTTTAGAGCTGCGTTTAAGTTCTTTCCTGAACCAATATCATAAGCAATCCCGTTCTATTATTAATAATCATAGATACGAGAGATATAAATATTAAAGAAAAAAAACGACAATCGATTAAGTTACATCGACCTTCCTACTTTGAAAATAACTTAAATTACAATAATGTTGCGGGTCGCAACAAATGTCGCATCCTTACATGGAACAGTTTTAGACCTGCGTTTAAGTTCTTTCCTGAACCAATATCATAAGCAATCCCGTTCTATTATGCTTAACTGCTGCCTAATATCATATAACAAATTACAAATTGGCCACTCATTGCTTTTTTAACTGTCCTCATCAATCTTGTACACATACTCAGTTCAATGCCAAAGTAATCATAATTTATCATCTTGCATCAAGATGTGGTTTAAGTTTTGACTGACTTACGTCATCTTCGCGAATAACTATTTCATTTATTTATGGCTTAATTTAATGGCATAATACTGCGTTATCCGGGTTGAAATTGATTCTGTATAGTTACGCTAATTTTTTTTTCATTCGCAATAAAATTGAATTTCGGTGTATAGTTTTAAAATATTTGAAAATTCCTTATTGAATATATTTGGCGTTAATTTTGTAGAAATTCATTATTCACAATTAAATAAAACTACGGGATGTAGTATTAACCTATGTAGTAGGAAACCTGTATAAAATGTAGTATGAAACCTAGGTCGTGGTAAAGAATTTAAAGAAAGTAGAAATAATACTACATCACGTAGTTTCATTTAATTGTGAAAATTCCTTATATTTACTTTAATAAAATGAATATAACTATAAATTATCTGTTTTAAAAACGTAGTTAAGTAACGTTACCTATTTCTCATATCTATCATGCCACAACTTTAATAAATATAAATTATTCAGGAATACTTGAAAAAATTTACAATAAATAATTTTGTTCACGTCATTTTTACTATTTTTGTTAGATATTATGAAACGAAATATCGCTTTGACTGCTTTTGTATATTCGCCTATATTAAGAAACGCTGATTTTGTTGTCATGCATCAGATAATAGTACTTTTATAAAATAATAGAGTTTCTATTTCGACAGTGAAAAACAAAAAGTGGAAAGTTTTTTCTTCCACATTTCTTCCACCACAATGCTAAAAAAACTGAGTCCAGTGCTCACTCACAAAAACTCACAAACAAGGTTATTTTTCAGATGCACCTGCATAGAATTAAAAATTATAATGTGGAAGGAAAATACGCAACAGTACTTTTTCAAAAGATCATGTAATTATAGTAAATCAAAAATAAATAAACCTGTTAAGTGCGAGTTGAACTCACCACGAGGGTTCGATGCACACATATAAATATTATTTTTAGTAGTAAAATATATTGCCTAATATATTGTTCACAGGCGTAACAGAAATAACTTAATTTTAATTAACACAAGTTAACCAAAACAATTTTCCTTTCATTGTTTACCAAATGACGCTATCACTTTTCACATGCTTATTTTAAAAAGGCCACACTAATAGATACTTTGGAGACTCATATCATGCGATGGAAACACAGTATCAAATAAAATGCATGTAACATATTTTATTTTATTTTAAAAGACCTTTTTATGCTACCCCACTCGACGGGGTCAGCGTAGAAAATATTTTTAATAAAATATTTCAATGTCCATGAAGTTACGTAAAAAAATTGAGGGCGTACATGTCAGTACAATGAGAGAAGTGAAACTTCTTTCGCGATCTAAACCTCAATTTGTAAATATATATAGTAAGGGGTAAAAAGGATAGAGAGATGGAGGAAAAATATACTATTCGAATAACAAGATTTTAATACTATACATTCAGAAAAATTAATATAATATCGTTATAAATCGACGCAAAAGTTAAAATAAAATCTTAATATATATTTACATAGACAATTTCCAATTAAAAAATAACCGCGACGCCAGTACCAGAACACGGTTAATTGGGACTGAAGGAAGTGGGAATCTATTGCTCCTGTTGTAATTTATATTTCCGATTATATATTTTATATGTGCGAGTTCAATGTGGATTTATAAGTAACTTAAGTACATTTTTTATTAGTCTTATAATGGATGAAGTGCACGCAAAATTAGTAAAAAATTAATCATAAATAGATAAATAAATTGACAAAATTCTCACAATTTACTTTTGACACACATAACGTACAAAACAGCTGAAAACAGTAGTAAGCGCCATATTTGTTTGTGTTCGCCCATGCGTACAATTCTTGTCTTATTCTATAGTTTTCATCTATCTCTCGGTTGTTAGCTAAGTATCTATTTTCCGACCTTCTCGCGATAGATTTATTACATTCAGACGTTACAATTAAACGTTCCATGAAAACGTTGCATAAAAACGTTGCACGAAATTCGACCTTGACATTTTACTCTCATTGCGCCCAAAGAAGTTTCACTTCAAAAATTAAAAATATAGTTTATTTATTTTTATGGATTGGCGTGAATAATCTATATTTTCCAATAAAATTTCTTTATGACCCGACTTAAAATTAAAGTATTTGTTATAATATGACAATAGCAGGACAGACTGACATCATGAAATTGCAAGGGCCCTGCTTTTCCCCATTTAACTACGAAACCCTAAGGAACTTTAATTTCCTTTTTTATTTTTATTGGTCTAAGGAACTTTCATTTCATTTCAAAGATCTATCCAATGATCCACTCGATAATGCGCGAAAAAAATATTTGCTGAAACATGAACCTACAAAATTTCATTATCCGACCTACTAAATAACTCCAGAAATAATTTAAGGAAATAAAATAATATAATGAAAATATTAATCGCTTAATGCTCTTAATTTATTTTTACAAAAAAATGAAGTTTTTATCTTTTAAAGATGTGCGATATTTATATTTATATAGGCATAAAAACTTTATAAAACATGGAAACGATTGTTGCAGCTCATTGTAGTTCTGTATACATTTCCGTAATTTTTAATTAACATCCTTTTATCCATTAACTATAAAGTATTTAAGAGTAATCGTAAATCGATAAAAAGATGTTATATTCCTCTTAAATACGTTGTAGTTAATGGATAAAAGCATCATAGTTAATGGATAAAAGGATGTCGATTACTCTTAAATACGTGTAACTTCAAAGAAATTCAAACATAATATTTATTTAAAATCTTCAGCTTTACGTTAATAATTTTGCCCAATGAGGCTGATTGTATGGATCACTTTATGGCAATAAATATCATCTCTCTATAATGTCATTCCAATATTTATTACGAGTAACAAAATATCATTTTACATACAAAATCTTCGGCTTTACATTCATATTTTTTCTCGACGGGGCTGATTCTACGGATCGCTTTATGGCAATAAATATCATCTCTCTGTAATGTCATTTTCCCATGTTTCTTACGCGTAACAAAGTATCATTATACATTCAAATCCACACGACATATCGTTTACGCAAGAAGTATAAAACAACAACGTATCTATGTACACTCGAACGCAACTCGATACTAGACACGGACACCTATTTGAATCTCTTATCAATTAGGTCAACCAGCTCTCGTACTACGAGACGCATAAATCGCAGCTAATCGCTACAGTCAGTAGCACTTGCGAGTTTGCATAACTCGCACGTGCGTAATTCTCATTTCAATTCGAAAGAGCAAATTTGTCACCGACTACTTGAGCACGATTCAGTTTAAACCACCTTGAGCTTTCCCCTTTCGGTGTAACGATCTTTCAAAAACATGCCCTCGTCATAGACCCCATTAGAAACTAAATGTCAAAGCAAGGGCACCATTCTGTAAGTGTGTTATAGAAAACATCCATCACTGAAATAGACATTTCCTCTTTGAGGTGAAACATGAAAAACGTGTATATGAAAACTTGATGCAATATATACTTGTTTAACCCTAGCTATATTGCTTTCGCTTGTAAGAAAAGCCGGCCAAGGGCGTATCAGAAAATTCTTGACTATTATTTATTGCATATAAACCTCTAATTTGTTTTTCAAGTATTGTGAATCAATGTTTTAAATGATCTATCTAGTTACATTATATTTTCATCAGGACGAAGCTGTCTGTACTCTGGGAGTTTTTATTAAAGACTTGATACAATTTTCATCAAATCTCCGGCTTTAATTGCATTAATTTCAATATAAATAAAAAAAGGGTGACCTTAAAAAAAGTAAGACTTTTAAAAACAAAAAAAATATTAAATCGAATGTAAGAAAGATTTCAGAGATCCGAAGTTTCAAAGTAGTCAAAATTGAATCATGCAACACGCAAATACTTAATAAATAATATATTTTCACAGTTTATTAAATTTTCATATATTGCAATATTTTGACAGTTTTAGATAATATCTCCTAATATATATGAAATTTCTATGCTCAGCATGATTATATTTTTTTCTAATTAATGTTGTATCGTTAAGTTTTATTTAGACTAAAATTCATTTAAATTCTTGCAGTACATCAAACGAGCAAATTCGAAGCCACTCTTGGCAAAGAACATTCTGTTTAATTCACATTCAACCACCTTTTCAGCGTTTAATTTAAATAAACGATGGCTTCATCAGTGACCAACCGTAATGATTACTCTAAAGACCTCTCAAAATTCCACTGTGCCCATTACCTTATTGCGTATTTAAATAATCAGGCACTGATGACCATGCCGTAAGTAGCTGACCCACAAAGACGGAAGTGGGTCGGCGCTTTCCTCAGCCGCCACAATGGCCATTATAATTCTAATGACGCCATTGGTGACAGTAATTTTTGCCATGTTGACCGCATCAGTTGTTACAGTTTACTACATTTTTTTTACTTATTGCATATTTTTCTACGTTTCGAAATATGCTGATAGCAAAACGATGAAATTTTCTTTAGTTTTCTTATTGCGTCGTTAAATTGCGCACTCTATGTAATAATTTCAATTTCAAATTAACATTTAGCATACAATTTAAGTCGAATGTGTTCAATATCTCATTACAATTGCAATAATTGTTCGATGCCACGTATTTATTTCCCTTAATTCAAAAAATATATTACAATAAAATTGTACTCGGAACTAAACACAATTCATTCATGTGAAACTTCTTTATTAAGTAATTTATTTGTAAAAATGCATAAAATATTTCCATTTTTTTGGTATAATAGTTCTTAAATCTTAAATTAAACGTGTAGTATATTTTTAAATTTTTATCAGTTCCCTGACTTCTTTTCTTCACAGCACATACAAATAAAAAAATAAATATTTATATTTCTAAAAAAATTATTTACCCATAAGTGGTAAATGTAAAGATATTTTTTTTAAAAACATACAAACATTGCTAGTTACAAATAACTTCATTAACACGAAGTCATTTCTATTCACTCCCAAAATATAGTCTCTTCTATGTATTTTTTCATAAATATTCGATGATAACACGAAAATTTAGAGAGGTAGGTGAGACGAAACGGTTCAATCTAAAGAGGGATGCAGCAAGAGAGGTTTATTCATCCGGCAGCCAGCCGATAAATACCGAATACTGGTGAAGATTTTAAGTTCCCAGTTTTATGTGGTCTGGCAAAAGTTATTACTCCTTGTCGAATGTTTATTTGGAAGTAGGGTCTGTTGGCTGAAGTAGTAAATACGATATTATTGGATTTACAAATTGCGCGGTTAGTAATTTTCCTTTTACACGATGTAATGAAAATGTAGTAACAAGAACAGACAGAAGCTGAAACTTTTCAGAGTATCATAAATGTAAAAATGTTATTGAAATAATACAGAACATTCCATTCCGTTCATTTGTTTTACTTTTTGAAAACTACTACGTCGAGAAGTCTGAATATACCCATATTTAACTTGAAAGAACTAAAATATATTTTTTCGAAGATACTTGGAAATTGTTGAATAGTAATCTGTATATATAATAAAACTCTGAACTTTCCGGGCCAATAAATAAAAAATATGTGCAAAAAATTATTGGGAGCTAAAGGATAAGTGATGAATGGATTGAGATCATTTATAGAATGTTTACCTGTTTGTCTGCTTATGTTTTGTTGTTTTTGCATGCATCACGTAAAAATTACTAACTCAATTTGAATGAAGCTTTTAGTTATATAGCATAGGTTTTAGTGAAATAATCGATGGTTTCACTTTAAAAATTATAAATACATTACTAAAATTACAAAATAAATTATTACTTATATCGCGCTAGTGAAAGTGACTAGTATTTATAAAAATCGAAGATGTTATCCGCAAATACTTTCTGGCAATAGATATAGTAACGTTGGAGTGATACAGAGTAAGTTAGTAAATTGGCTTAAATTGTTAGGGGTCAGCAGAAAGAGTTTACTGAAAACTAGTTTACGCACTGGCGCCCGACTATTTACTTAGGACGCGCTATTCTTTACCACCGCATTACTTCCGTTATAGATTTTTGCTATGACGGCGACCATTCATGCACAGTAAAACAAGTTTTTAAGATCAGAGTTTTGGCGGAAAATCCAAGGAAAACTTTTTTTAAACCATGTAAATGTTGTAATCGCCGTGGTGTGTTGGGTTGATTACAACGCATACGGCCTTTGACAGTGCGGCGCACCGCGGGACCCGGGTTCGATTCCTGGCCGTTCGTCGAATGGGGCTGGACTGGGGTTCTGGTTGGCTATATGAGATTGCTTTTGTAGCAATAAGTCCACCATATGTATCAATTAGATACATTAAAGTAGATAAATAAATAAATGTTGCCTGGTTTGTTAAAAGTATATCAAATAATGTGATTTTGCAAACCTTAAAGGTATTATCCATTAGATAAAATAATTAGCGACTCATTTTTCGTGCCACCAAAGCTTTTGTGTTACTGAAAAATTCAAAATTTCGAAAATTACAAAACTAGAACTAAATTAAAATCCTTTCACTTGATGCTCGTTCTCTGGACACAAATCAAAGCCGTATATTATTGGTATTAAACCCAAACCCTTGTTGCCTATGACTTTCAGAATTGCAACACCTGTTCTTGTCGAATAACTAAAAATACAGCTTAGACAGTTTTTAATCGCTAAATAAAGCGCTGGTTTTCTTTACAATTGAATCTAAACACGTAAACAATTAAATAATTACGCGATATCAGTATCCAAATAGCGCATCTAACACATCAGCGTTTAACATTTGTCATTACATCATCAACAAAATATAAATGATACAAATACTGCAAACCAAGAAAAACCCTCCAGAACTATTTTTATTTCATTCGGAACACAAACTTCCTATTCAGTTTCAGGTAATACGACTGTATTTCTGAGCATAAATAACGACTGTAGATAATAACTCTTTAGAAACGATTTAACTATTACCTAGATTAATTAAAAATAAATCATTAACTAATATAGATATTCGTCCTGTGGTCAAAATAATCTTTTCAAGTTTTTCATGACTTTTTTCGAAAATCCTGTCGGGCCTGCAAGTTACATAGATTAAAAATGTTACATCTATGTACAAATGATATACCGAGATATAATCTACAGTTGCTGCTGGTGCTCTTTTATCTTGCTGGTTCAAAGTTCTGTAAAAGTAACATTTACAGCTTGAATAAAACTTTAACATTTTTTTTTTATTTACGATTTGAATAAAACTTTCAAGTAGCTTATTTTTTCATTTTCTCAATTTAACAACGTCAATTTTTTGTTTGTAACATCTGCACTTTTGATTTTCAAAATTACAAATTCCTTTCAGTGATAACTAAAAAATTAAGCACAATTTTATTTTTCTTATCGTTACCTTGTCCAACGCAATGAATCGCTTTGATAGTATTAATCTGACGTTCCCGTAATTTGCTTCCTAAGTTAAATTAATATCATCCACATTGCTTCCGATGGGAAAGTCATTTTTAAAGTAGTACATTAATGACCTATCATCAAAATACTACATTCGGTTCATATAATTAACTAGTCGGAAAAAGTTTAATACGGTGCCGTGAATATGTACTTAACTGGGAAGAAATGAACGCAGCTTGCTGTTTTTCCGACTCAATGTTCGAGCTTTATGTAAAGTATGTTATACTTGCACTCGGCTGGTTAAAACGACGCTATCTAAATAGGGTTAAGTGACTTTTTTGTATTCATCGTTGTCTAAAGTAACGAGTCGTTTAGGCTTTCTCTAGTTTGTATTGTAAACTTTCTGCTTATAAGAAGATATCACGAATTTGTTTTCCGAATAAATCTTATAAAATCGAAAAATTATGTTTATTGTCCACTTGTATATAATATTTTAGAGATTTCGCATCATATTTTTTTTATAATGATACCATCGTATCATAGGTTTCCCTCTATGCTTAAAGCGAGATTTTGAATTTCAAATATAAACGCTCTGCACGGAACGCCGGGTGCCGAGGAAAGAAAATTGTAATGGACGTCAAAAACTTTAATTTGTACTCTATCAGATCATAACATACCAATTTGATTCTAATCGAATAATAACTTCACCTAAATTTTTCCGAATGAAAATACCACCATTTTCGTAACGCTTTTTGAGCGTGCTGTGTATATTGTAACTTGCCTGAAGACGTATTCATGTCAAAATGTATAGTAAATATCATACACATACCATCTAATTTACATGTATCAAAAATATAAGTTTCCCGTTGCAATCATGACTTGACCAATTATAATATAATCAGCTACATTATTTCTCTTCGTAACTTTTAATTGCTTTCATGACAATCAATCTATTTCAAGCAACATTTTAAAACGATACTAGATACTAAGATTTCCTTAAGTATTTGAAATAATATATAAAGTTCCAGTTTTTACATCTAGAAAACTAAATCTGTGAAAAAGACTATACCGTAATTGGATTAGAAAAGCGTACATGCGGGTGGGCCTGGAGCGCCACTTCTATCAATGAGCGACCAGCAACCATGTACGGGTTGACATTTACCAATTTCGCTTGCTTGTATCGATGCACAGCGTCATAGTTATGCTAATTGCATTTCCTTTGTTTTGTTTAAAAAAGAATATTAATTGCCGGATGTTTTGTTTATTAAAGAAGATTATTTGCCATAGAAATAAACAATACATATAGTCAAATGCCGACTTACAGTTCCACATTGAATCTGAAAGATCAGAAGTGGTACCGAAAAAAGAAAAGAAAATTCTGGAAAATTTTGGACTATTATAAGGAAATTTAACAATGTTAAAAAGACCCAAGAATTTGTGAGGGCAGAAAATACTTTTGCCTTTTTCATTTACTCGAGCGACTGTAAACGACCAAAAATGATATTACTAATATTATAAAGTAAATACGTCGTCACTATGGTGTGTTGGGTTGAGCGCAAGACATGCACCGCGAGGACCCGGGTTCGGTTCCCGGCCGCTCATCAAGCGGGACTGGAAGAAGTCCAACCTTTTGAGGCTCTGGCAATCATTTTTCCATATGAGATCTTCTTCATCTCATGTGGACACGACAACAACATAAAGTAAATACGGGTCACAGTATTTATTTGAGAATGATAAACAGAAAGACACTCGAAAAGATTACGGTATTAATGAAAAAATAAAAATAAAAATAAATAAACCAGCCAGCAACCTAGTAATACCAATAAAATTAAAATACCCACCATATTCCATCCCCATAACTACTTATTCGATACATTAAATACGGGATATTAGGTACGAATCTCCCATCCTCATAACTATTTATTCGATATATTAATATTAGGTACGACCTTCTCCCTATTTCTTTGGTGTAATTAGAAAAATAGCTAATATATTAAACAAAAATCCTAAAAGATTTTTTTATTTACTAATAAACAGTTATGAAAAAATTAACTACGCGATATAATTAACTAAAACGATAACAAGACGATAAAATAAATTTTCATAAAACAATTTCAATAAACCAACAACACAAAACGATGAGACACTTGGAGAAGTTTATTCCCACTCATTATTACAAATTCATCACACTCTGCTGCAACTGCGATCAGATAATTCATAAACTATATGTCATGGGAAAGTATTTCGATATAATTCGGTTAAAATGCCGGTATAGCAAAAAGATTATGACTATACGAGCGCAGGTAGTTATTAGGTATGAAGAGTGAGAGTTTTTTCCACCAAATATAATAGGGCATACTTTTTTCCAACAAATTAGGGCATTTACAATCAGAAAATATTTTACAAAACAACTCCTCTTCTGCACTACAACGTATGGTAACCCATCATACTCAACAGAAAATCAATGGAAAATGGAAAATGAAAATAATCGTATCGCCTAATGTACAAATAAAATAAAAATTTAAATAGCTATGATACACTGGAAAATATTCAATCAGCAAAGTTTTCACTTTGTGCTGTCGATAAAACTTAAAACAAGTATGCTTGCCTACCGAAATACATGCTAACGCTACATACAAGCTAATAAAGTAGGGCTTTTCAGTTTTGATAACAGGAACAACTAGAAAACGATTTTTTTTATATTTGCCTGGAAATATCAACCAATGAACATCAAAAGATGTACAGATAATGTTCAGCAGTCTGTAGGAAAGCCAGTATTCAATATTTTATGTGAATACTCAATCCTCAGTTTGTGTAGTAGTAGTAACCAAAATGCATTCTGCAAAATATTTAAATTCGCGAGAACCGTCCAGATGCGTTAGATGTACGCGAAACAAATATACAGTCTAAAGTAAAACAAACTGTAGAAAGAAACTTACAATACAGATATTTCATAAGACATTGTCACATCAAAAAACTTTGCTTGAAATTTTCAGCGCAGTTTTAATTAAAAAATGGGAAAAACACTCTATCTCATTGAATACCGAAAGATATGTAGTTAAATCAAAACCCAATTGATCCTGTCTTCTCACTTGCCGCAAATAAAACATTAAACGTATTCAATGCAACTATCACAGATAGTAACACATTACTAGAAAATTTCCTTGATAGCGACAGTATTATTACTCAGTTATCTCAACGGGTAACAGACTTTGTCCAAATCGCCTTTTATTTACCTCCGTGGTAGCCTGATAGAAATAGATGAGTAAGACCAGATTTTAAAATTAAAATACCAGAAATATATATTTAATACCCAGTGAACAAGCTGAGGGCATTGTAAACAATTAACATTGGAAAAATGTTAAAAGCTACAAATTGTTCGCTTTTTGAAAAATGACATGGCCCAAAGAAACGTCTGATTAAATAAATAGGACCTCTAACAGCCTTTAATTTTGAAAAAAAAATTCATGCGTAAGGAAGTTACGGGGCTGGCAATCAGAGGAAATGACACGCTGCTCTGCTTATAAAAATAAAAATGTACCCATAGGTCTAACATAAAACGTGGACCTATTATTGTGATCAGTGGAAATTAGCCCCTAAACGGAATAAGTTACAGATTCAAATTTTACACACGTTATGCAATTCTTTGACCCAAAACCAAAAAGCGGATTTTTTTATCTTTGGAAGGTAGCACCCACACATGCACAGGGCTAAAAATATTTCTGAATTGAATTATTGGGAGACGTCAAAGACGCCACTTTATACCTGTTTCCAGGTTTATCTTAATATTCCTGATAGTTAAAATTCCTGATAAGTAACATTTATAGTCTAAAATTCCTGGTCTATATTGCAAATGTCATGTACGCAAGCAACGAATAATTGTTTATTAGACACCTCCAATTAATATTTGTCTGTAAAAGTTGACTAAATTATGTTAAACTGTAAAATTGTATAAAGCAACAATACAATGTTTTTTTAATTTTTAGTGTCCCGTATCCATCTTTCCGTCCGTCGATCACAGGCGATTTTTTCCGGAAACTGTTCGACGTAAAATTTGCACAGAGGTAGAGTATAGTGTCCCAATTATAAACGTGAAGTATGAAAAATTTAATTTAGATTTTTTCTGAGGATCAATTTAAGAGTGAAAATTAGGAAAGAAAAACAATTTTTCAAGGTTATCGTATAGGCTGTTAAACGAAAACTTATTGAAACACGATTCGGCAATATATATCTATGTATTTCTTTTATAAATTTTTTTAAACATTTTTCGGGGAAAACCCTTAAAAATTTATGTCAACCCATTATTCAGAAAAATATGAAAAAAATCATGAACTTTGGGAATTGGGTATAGATTGAACGAATATAACAAATTGATAGTTTATGTCATTATAACTGTTGAAGTATTGATTTTAGAGAAAAAGTTTTTGACCGAAAATATTTTTCAACAACTTTTGTCTTACACGTTTTTCAAAATGTTTAATTTAGTTCAGTCGAAACGCTCCCCACTCAGCTCCGTGCATACACGATATGACACGGCGTTGGTGTGGTCGGCAACGAGTAGCGCGGCATATGGGCGCCTTTTAAGGACATAATTAGAGTGTTTCACTGTTAATTTTTAAGTGAAGGGATGATGGCATTCAACATTAATTGTGCAAATATAGCTTGCAGTTGATCGATTTTATTTTAGTTATTATCATCCTCTGTGTGTCCACTATATGCATATCATACTCGCAGCACGAACCTGTCACACACCTGATTTTTTATGTTGTCACATTGCATTACTATTCGTTGATATTTTTTTGATATTTAATATAAAAATTTGGAAATATAAATTTCATACCCTATGAAAAATTTCCAGCATTACATTCAGATAATCACTCAGTACATACCTTAGGTCGTCTCTACAATATGAGTCTTAGCAAGAGAAATAATTTGTCAACAACATTAAAACTAATCACTCAAGCTGTCTAAATCTGCGTACTCCTCAAACATATACACAGTCCTCGTTATTAGTCATTAAACGAATAGATATTGGCCGCCCGGAGGCGGGGTGTGGGCGTCTTACGTAGGGTTACCCACGTACACGAGATATATACGTACATATAATAAACAAGTTGAACATAATATCACTCCCAAGGTATGTGCACTACATACTGTATACAGTTAAGGAAATGTTACAAAATTACAGATGATGCCATACGAGAACTACGTCAAATATGTAGGAGAATTCTTATGTTTCTCGTAGCATTTACGCTAGTCATCCCTAATGAAGTGGATGTGTAATGTACATTTTTTGGGCAAACGTTGAAATATTCATTACTTTACATACATATGCCTGCATCATCCAGATGTCTGCTGCCATAATAGTGAAACTATCAGCTATTGAATGTTAAATTATTAGCAAACGATTACGACATTTCTTTAACGACATGACATTTTCCACTATATCTCAACACGATTAGCAGCTACTGTTGTCGATTTCATACTAATTTAGTCATAATTATAATATATCGTAATTCTGTCTTTGATGAGCTGGAATTTCTCCTGATGTAATTGGTGAATACTGTTATCGATAATTATTGATTGGCATTGTGTTTTGTTTTAATTGAAATCCTGGATTTTATATTCAGGTCATTAGATATTTACCATTGTAATTTCCTCTCAATCAGAAGCAAAATAAATTTTAAAATCTGTTCCCAGAGCAAGAAACAGATTGAATAAATCAAAATAATATTGATTTTGTTAAACTTAAAAGGAATATATCCTAAAAGAAATATAGGAACATATATATATATATATATATATATATATATATATATATATATGTATATATATATATATATGTATATAATGAAATCATTTAGTAAAAACACGAATTTTGCGAAAATACTCTTATAATTTTTCTTTATTAAGAAAAATATGCTTTATTATGTATTCACCGTCAAAGTAACTAAGATTTGTTTTATTTTTATAAAATTTATTTCTAGTCTACAAAATGTTTCTGAAATTCACTTGCTTAAATAAACTTTATTTCACTCCGTTATTTTTGTTTAATATTTTCAACCATGGAAACAAATTTCTGGCTCACTACACCAGTCACTTAGCAACATTATTAACCTTAGTTTAATGCCCCTCTAATAACAAAATAACGTCTCTCACTTACCTTCAAAAAACATCTTACTTGTATAACTTTACAAAAACCCAGTGCTTGGCTAATCTTTTAAAAGTGTCAGCTACGTAATCACAAATTTCTGTCATGGTCTTGATACCTTAACGGTTATAAATATCTTCTTTGGCTCCTTGATAGGTGAGTCCAGTTCCTTAAACATATGTTAAAATCAAACCTCACTAACGGCCATTTAGTCTCAGCCAATGACCCCAGAAAACAGAAACTTATGGAATATATTCCTGGATATTTTAGCATCTACTAAGAAAGGGTTTTCAAAATTTTGCCCTAAGACGCGATAAGGTATAAATGTGTTTTAAAGGGTTTTGTTATACTCTCTCTACTATAGGTCTTCAAAACATGGCATTTGGTAGACTACTTTCATAACGTGAATACATCACAAAAAAACTTTTAAACATGGAATATTTAAAAGTGTTTTACTCTGAAGGAGTAAAAAAAAAGTTTAGACATATGTTCTTACATTCAATCATTCTTCCTGATTTTCATATAATTAATTAATTTTTACATGGTTTGCTCGAGAGTATGCTCACCCAGCAATCTGATCATCAAGCTAAGATAATGATTATCTACAGACATAGAAATGCTATAGATTAAATAAGAGAATGTAATGCATGCTGGTAATTCATATAATTTTACGAATAATATAAATAATCCCAAATATAATCTTATCCACACACTTGTATCCTGTAGGTATAATAGACCTTTTTTATTGATGTAGTCTCAGCGACAATGTCGTTTATGGAAGGATCCATACACGTTCCTCTTGAACTTACAACTAGAGTTACTATGTGACATCCATTGACCAATGACCATCCTCTTTAAAAACAAATCTGCTCATTTGTTAATTAAATATTTCTTTTGCAATTATTATTTTACAGTTTCCGTAATAACCTAACATCATATTTACAAAAACGGCAAAATTATAATGATAAATTGTAAAATTATAAGTGATCTTATATTGTAAAGATATTTGCCTCAGCTAAACATCCTCCGTAACACAATGCTCCTAGCGCATCAACCAACGTCTCGTAATAAACAAAACACAACTCCAAGCTGGTTAAACTCCTTCGACTGCAGCCGGTAGAGAGGCTGCAAATCTCGCAGCCGTTACGTAACAGAGAGCTCTCGAACGGAGCGAGGTCACTTACGTTACAAGGCTCTTTGGCAGCGCCCACTGCAGCCGACAGGTTTCGCGTAACTGCGCACGGCGCGGCGTCAATAAACTTCACTCGTTGACAATGCCCTGACATAAGCTGTGGTCAAACTATCAAAGCTCTTTTTTCGTAGTGACCCAATTATTGTTCGACACAGCCCGTTAACTTTTGGTCACTTAATATTTTGGTCACTTAATATTATTGTTCGACACGGCCCGTTTGGTCACTTAATATTATTGTTCGACATGGCCCGTTAACTTTTGGTCCCCTAATATTTTGTAATTTTATGCGGCTTTACCCTTTTGTCTCATCCCTTGAAGCGAAACACATATATTTCACTAACCTATTTTATTTATTTATTGGTTAGCTAAGTTTTTTTTTTATTTACCACATAGCTTCAAGTAGTAATACAAGAAAATAAACTATACATCTGTATACTCCAACATCATTTTGCTAACGATCGGATCCCTTGTTTCAGGAAACTGAATAAAGGGACCCAAAATTATGTTAACGATCTCTGAAAACAATCTTTTGGAATCACTTTCATCTAAGAACAATGGTAAACAGCCAACATGTCCTTATACCCCGTTCTCTTCCCCTTCTCACCTGATCAAATGGACCGTATAAGTTCTCTGTGGTAATTTAATCTACAAACAAATCGAATCCACAGAAAATGCAGTCAGAAATAAAAAAATAATTTACTTTTTAACTTTTTCAAAAAAGATATACGGTGCTTGAAAAACTTATTGGAATTTATAAATTAATTGTTAATTTGCTATTACATAAGTGTTTATATTTGCGTAAAAAGAATAAATGATATTTGTGCAAATTTCCCGGTAGAGTCCAGATGTTTCTAGACAGAAATGTCCCACGTTTGTGTTTAATATCAATCCCCTAAAAAATAAAACGTTAAATGAATTTATAGGAACGCTTTGTTTTTAATATATTGTTACTATTCACAAAACCACCACTAACTTTGAAAGCTCAGAAAATACATAGAGAACTTATAGCAATGCTAGAGTAAGTCAACTAAGAAATTAAAACTTAAAAATGTTTATTTCATAGCAGACCGTAAATAATTGTTAAAAGGCAAATTACACAACAACCTTGAATTCGCTTAAATCACACCTTTCACGGTTACGTTTGATTAGTAATAACACTTTGTTATAACGTAACATAGGAAAAAGTGACTTCAGTCAGTGTCACCAATTCACCGAGCTGTCATTGGTCTTTGTTATATTTAGGTCGACAACCTACTTATTTTATTGATAGTAAGTTTCCGTACCTCAAAAAGAAAAACAAATCCCTCATAAGTTCACTCATGTGTCCATCTGATACAGCTGTTCTTCTCAGAAATCGATTGACATAAAAAACTTGGCGTAGTAATGAAACATATTAACCCGCGAATATTTGAATAGGTGTAACTTTATAATATATCTATGGAAATATGGCCTACGGAACCCTTGATCTGATGCTGTAATGATTGATATTTGAAAGTAACTTCATTATTAAATTAAATACATTTACTAACATAAAATAAATTTCAAATATTATAAAGTATAGGGTTAAATAATACCAAGAACCGCGTCCGAATCTGAGTATGTATGCTTGTCTGCATATACGAGTGTATGTACTTATGTATATATATATATATATATATATATATATATATATATATATATATATTTATTTATTTATTTATATATATATATATATTTATATATATATATATATATATATATATATATATATATATATATATATATATATATTCTTTGTGCACTTTCAAAACCTTATCTATATAATTAACGAAGAATCTGATGGCATATTGTTCTGATGACGTATGTGCCGTTAATACGTAAGGATAAATTTCTGAATTCGGAAAATATTCCATAAAATTTAAACTTATGTCCTACAAACTACAAAAACATGAGAAAGTTATTCAATTCAACCCGATAAATTTCAGGCTTTTTATTATAGTACATAGATGGTTTTTGGTTAAAATCAGAAAACAGTTTCACAACGTAATTTTTTTCCGTATGCTTGAACGTTACTAGCAGCTTCGCAGACAAAAGATCAAAGAAGACATGCGTCTACAGAAGAAAGATGGCTATCACATTGCTATTGTTATTAAGGTTACGTTATGAGACAGCTCCAGCAGCATGTAAATTTTGGATATGTGTTTATTTTGATGGACATTGTTTTTTATATTTCTTGCTGCTCAATATTTAGTTGATATATTTTTATTTTAAGAACCTGACAAGGCATGGAGTTATGCATAAAAAACACTTGATTTATGTGAACTGTGTAACAAAAACACGAATTTCTCTATTTGTCAATGTTTTTCGATCACTTTGACACCTGTGTTTCTGTCACCACACTGACTTTTGTCAGTGTGGTGACAGAAACACCGGTGTCCCTGTTATTTACCATTACTTTTGAAAACCAAGTTATTTTTAATAAATTTTCATTTGGTTGATTTTTATAACAGTATCACATGATAGAACGTTAACAGAAAAATTCAGAAATTTTCCAAATGAAACTATGTGCAATGTACTTTCTCTTGGACTGGACGGACTAGTTTTCACAAACGTCAATCCTGAAAACGATTTTTCTGTTAGCTCCTCAACTTTGCCCGTTTATTAATAAGTTCAGATACTTTCCGGAAACCTGTTGTACCGGATAAAGCAATATTCCGGGTGAGCTATTTTTCTTTCATAATACTGCTCATAAATAGTTTCAAAATTTTTCTGAATGAGCTTACTTTCAATATTTTATTGTCCAGAACACATCTTCCTAATGGTGTTTACTGGTTTCTGAATGAGCTTACTTTTAATATTTTATTGTCCAGAACACATCTTCCTAATGGTGTTTACTGGTTTCTGAATGAGCTTACTTTCAATATTTTATTGTCCAGAACACATCTTCCTAATGGTGCTTACTGGTGTGCTAATCAAAAAATTGCGAGAATATTCCCTTCAATATTTTAAACATTGCACAGAGTTCAAATTATGTCATTAGTCGATTCCAAAATTTATCTACTCAAGACCAATTCTAAAAATTACTCGCCCTCCTTATTCCCAAAAAATACAACTGTCCCCAGCGAGAAATATTTTACTTTCCAAGTTATAGAACTTTAAAATCAACTGGATCCTGCAACATACACCCATTCTCCATAATTTTCTTTCAAAAAACGAAAAAGTCGTTCTGAAAAAGTCTTACTTTTCCCAATTTTTGCTACTTTTGTTTTTTTGTCGCTTCCTTTTCCCAATCTCATCTCATGTCAACGTAAATATACTTTTTTGAATCGTTATAAATTTACTCCATTTTAATTATTTTTTTGGTTTCTAGTTTTAAAAAGGTATAGAAACGTTTTAGTAATTTGATATATGTTTATTTTTAATAATATAACATTTTTGATAATATGCCACACAACTTACCAAACATACGCACTGTCGTACACATTGCCGAAACAAATGAAGTTTCGGGAACTTACCAGGCAAAACTTATTGCTAAATTACCATATGAGGTGCATCCAGCTAGTTTTTCACTTGACAATAAATCATCGAGCACATATATGTACAGATACGCAGTTAGCCATAAAATCCTCAACGTTATGTGTAGCGCTAATGTTTTGTTTTTTATAAAATATCGATAATTTCAAAGTGGTTTCCACTTTGAAACTGTCGATATGCTTGATAACCGTAGTTGCGTGATGCTTATTTGTCTAAATTTTAGCCTAAAAATAAAATAATTTATTACAATAATTTAAAAAATGATAAACTTTACGTCGCACGAATGTGGTAATGCGAATATAACCAGCAAAGAGTCGTTCCACACGTTGGCTCTGCGCTGCAGCGCAGGCACGAGTGAAGCTTAGTAAGCAGTGTTGTTTTCTCCCCAAATTAACTCAAAAGTTCTCTACATTTACATCGATGCTATCCCATTCGCACCTGGGACTCAACTGGTTCACCCGTAGTTATAACAGCCACACATTCATAATTATAACGCTTTCTTTGACTATCTATCTTTTTCATCAGTCGCCGATATTCTCCATTTGAATGTTTGTGGAAAATTCTGCACTGTTTGTGTGAGTGTAACCGGTAACCACTTTTTATTTTGTTTCTGAGAGTAAGTAACATGTCTTTTATTATTACGTCATTTTCCACATAAATATAAGACTGGAGGACCAAAAAGAGAAGTCAGTTTGTCATTACTGTCAGGTTCGTTAACTTTGTTTACGTAAAGTAAGTCACCTGCCGAAAATAAGTCAAAACAATTTATTAAGTTTGATAATACATTATCTAATGAAATACATATTTTTTATCATAATTTGTAGATATTAATATTGTTAATACGTACGGCTAATTGATATGTTTCAAATAGATATAATATTAGATAAATTGTGTTTATTTATTTATTCAATGTTAAAATAATAAAAATTGTAACAATACAATAGCAACAGCGTGAGACTAACTATCTTGCATGTCATAATTTTTAAGTCAGACTGTTATAAATCAAGGAAAACCATTGAAAATCCAGTAGGTAAAATAGTTTTTCTAAGTCCATAAAAATCCACTAGATTTAGCGAAAAGTCGCTAAAACGGCCACACTTTAGGCTTAAGGTCTGGGAAAAACAAATCGATACGATTTCAGTTGAATAGATAGTTAAAAAAAACCTATAATCTGGCGTTCGACATATTTTTGTTAGTGGTTAAAGATTAATGTTATATGCACGTAATCATACAATCGTATTCTACAAATTCTATATAAGGCAAACGCAAGAGGCGTTAAACTAAATAATATGTTAACATGCACATGTGTTCTCTAATACATTATCTACTCAATAACACTTCAAGTAACCTAACCTAAGCAATTATACAAATAATCAAATGGTACCATTAATCACCATATAATTATTTGCAGTCTCTTTCAAACAGAAACGTGCTACCTCTCAATTAAACAAGATGACACACCTCTCAATACGGAAGAACTTCGGTTTACTCATGATCGTGTCAGCAAAACAATCACTCAGCTTGCTGCCAGTAGCTAGTAGCTTGTAGCCTGTTTATACGTGCAGCACTAGGACACGCGCGCTGCCGGAAGTCACGTGCCCAGCGTTACTTCCTTCGATGGACGAACCGTGCTCAGCAGAACACCGCGTGTTTGCAATGCTTTAGCAATAAGAAGATTCATTTCCCAATTTCAGCGACTCTTGGAGAATAACATAAAATTGCTTAACTCACGTCAACTCTTTTAACTTGTTGTCAAATAAAATTATTTGACCTTTCCTCGCATGAAAGATGACTGTCTGAAGTTAAGTCGTACGGATACATCTCTTTCGAAATTTAAAAATGCTGTCATAGACAAAATAAGGCTGTGACGACGGAATACGCGACTAAAAAGGAGTGAGGAATGGTGCAGTAGTGTGTTTGACGTGTCTATGTTCATGTAGTATTTATTTATTTTTTAATCATAAACGCTTTCACGTATAGTGCTTACAAATTCATATCAGTTTAAAGCTGGAGAAGATTTTAAATACTAATATATACATATATATATATATATATATATATATATATATATATATATATATATATATAAAAGTTCCGAAAAGTATTATCGTTTCTATTATTTTCTCTAGAAACTTAAATACAAATGTCAAGCGGCCAGAATCTTTTACATTTACAGATTAGATTAGGACGAAAATCTAAAGCAATATAAGATCGAGAATATAATAACATCGCCGATGAGAAAGTGAGCCGTACACAGATGCACTTCATATTATTTGCGTATCGATTCTGGCGCATGCACTTATCTCAAAACTTGATAAGAGATAAGTTATCTAACGTTTTGTTATCAGATACCTGTTTTAACACTTAAATTGTCATGAACAAAATTTTAAAAAAACTTACACTTTGAAAATATGATATGAATTTATTAAATACGCATGTGTAAATTACATTCGAGTTAAATGTTAATGTCAAATAATACATCCGAGGGAATAAAATAAAGACACCTTAGTTCAGTAAAGCTTTCTTTTACTTATCTGAAATAAAGATCCTTCCATTATATTGAGATAGAAAAAAAATGAGGTAATAGTAAACATTTAAAATCCTTAATATTTATATAAATCAGTTAGGGGAGAATTTGGAAATGAAAAAATACCCTCAGAGGCCTTATATCAATGATCTTTTCGATGTAGAAAATGAAGATATGTATAGAAATATACTTCTTTAAGATGTCAATTTATAATTTTTAGAATTACGTCGGTTCCAATATGCTACATACTGTCTTTAACTAATTAACACTCTGGCCATAGTCACGTTAATTAACATTTAAAACTATTCAGTTATCTCATAATTCTAACACGCAACGATAGTAATCGGCGCGACCAACAATAATGGAACAAAACAGAACATATGATATTTATATTTATGATATAAACCATACGTCTTATAGACTGTAAACCACACGTCTTACAAAAATCGGTTCCACATAAAAATCAAAGCTACTCTGGCCGACTCTCGCCGATCCAAATGTTACGAGTTAAAATGCGCTAACAAAGAAAAAGATAAAACATACAATTGTACACGCGCTGACGGAGACGAGAAACATTTAGTCGGCGGCGCATGGTGGGCTGAAAATCGATCGAATCGATCGACTTAGGAATTTAAAATTTCAAGGGTCGTTTTATACTGGATACAGCTATTGTTTACCATTACTATGATCAAATATGTGACGCGAGTTAATTTAGCATGGAAACGGATGACTTACAATTTTTTTACAAAAAATTGGTTACAATTTTTGTAACCAATTTTTAAAAACTTACAATTTTTGTATAAATAATTTCTTTTTATTATTTTTTTATTCTTATAAGATGTTTTCAAAGTTAAAGCATTTGTTTTGTTTTGATTTTATTTCCTAAATAAATATTTAAGTAAGCGAAAGGCTGAAAATCTATGCGTATTACCTTTAGTAATAAAAAAAGCCGTTAAGGAATTTAAAAAAAACGAAAACATTTCCGAAATTTATAAAAAAATACACAGTATTGACCGTTATGTGGAATATGTCAATAAATTATGAATAACACTATGACCTTCTATAAGGATATGACGGTTTTAAGTATAGTAAAGGTAAACAAAAACTGTATCCAGCAAACAAACGTTCCTTAAAATTTAAAATTCCTAAGTACATGAAAGTCTACTTTCAGCCCATCGTGCATCATGCGGCGTGAGCCTCTTGACGTGTGTACTGAGTCGATCGAAAACCGACCAACAAGACAACAGCTACAAAAACCGCTCATCTACGTTGCAACATTGGATGCAAGAGCCATAAAATAATTTCATGACAGATTTTCCGTGACAGAATTTCGACCTCAAACAATTCATAAATTTCGAAAAAGAGTTTTAGATGATCTTGTCGGCTTTGTTAGAAAAATTACAAAATTCAAAATATTTTTTAAACTACACTTAAAGGAATAACACGAATGTATCGTTTTTCTGACTCGTACATTTACTCCTGAGTGGCGCCATGTAAAAAAAATATGTTAAAAAAGAGCAACAACTTTTTCTAAGTCTGAATATTTCTATTTATTTATTTAAAAACTATGATGAACAGTCACCTGGCGACCTTATTGCTACTGGAGCAATCTCTTACAGTTAACCAAGAGTTACAGTGTATTAAGAACAAAATGGGATAGGCATAAAGCTACACATTATAACAATATGTAAAATATAAAATAATCTAAACCAAAAAATAAATAAAAAAAGATAGGTAGAAAACCACACATTACATTAATATTTAAAAGATAAAATAATAGTAACCCAAAAAAAGAGACCAAAGAAAAAAAAAACAAAAATCTAATTTGATGTCTGATGGGGTTTTAGACCTGTATTAAGGCGAACGATGGGTAATGAAAATAATTAAAGGAAGTGAGATATAAATTTATAAACTAAAATTAAGGTAGGTTTATCCCCTTGTACCTCAAATTACTTTTATTATTTTTCAAGAGTATTTAATAGTTCCCATTGAAAATAATTTAACGAAAATACATTTAAATGAAAATTCAAACGTATGGTAACTGCTTCATAATAGGTGCCTACCGTGGTTACGTGCGAATATCTTTTTTTAATAGTTGAAGGCGTAAGATTTTTATTACTAAAATTTTTGCATTAGATGTCCAATTTTTAAAATGGTTTGCCAGTTCTGAGTGGCGCATTTTTTTCAGCACAGTCAAATTTGGATGACGAAAATTACGAAATGCTAAAAAGTATATTTTTAACTTTTTTTTGAGAGAACCGTATCAGTGGTCGTAAAATATTTTAATTAATTTCGACAGAGTCATTACTTAGCTATATTTAACTATGAAAACATTTTCAATCAGACTTAATTTGTATTAAGTCTGATATTTTGGATGCCACGATTATAGTCGTGGCACCCAAAACATCGACCCACAATATTGAATTTTAAAAGAGTCTATATCTCGAAAACCATCAGATTTTTATTAGGGTCAATTTTCATCAGTAACCCAGTCATAGTTTGACCTATCTCCCCTTCTCGGTTGGTCCCTGACTTATAGGGTACCTTTATATATTATTGTACGAACATTCAGAAACTGAACAGTCATGAAAATCACCGACGTCTCCCGAAAATTCGCCTCGGGTGCTACGCAAGTTACATATATTTTCTAAAATTGGCAAGGTCAAGGATATAAGCCAAGGTACGTAGTTACTTTGAAACAATATTGGTAAGTGCTTTAATTTACGAATGGTAGTTTGTGCTTCATTATTTCGTTTTATTTCGGATTTAAATATTTTGGTTGTAGCATTGATCTAAAAATATGCAATCTCTGGAGAGAATTTCGACTTTAAGGCTGTTGCCTTTAAGAAATCCTAACCTATAAGTATTAAGTTCCGAAATTTAATCGCACTTTAATAAGTTTGTAACAGAAAATTAAGTTACACGAGATTAAGTTAATCATTCTATTTTACTTCAACATTAAATTCTCATTATAAAACACCTCTAGATCAGACGGGACTCTACATCAGACAAAAATTGATTCTTGATAAACATGATATAGAATAAAATTTGGAAAAAGAATGACAAAATTATTTTTTTAATTTTGTAACGGAAGAAAATTATTTTCCATAAAATCGAGACGAATGTTCAATTACACATTATCTATTATATGTTATGTCGTACAAAATACGAAATATTTGCTCTTCCCTTCTATTCCCAAAGTTACTTGATTTCCATAATACCGAAATAAAATTAAGTTTCAATGGCGGATACAGTTATTCTCAAAATTATTTCGCTATATTTATACTTAATTTATAGGTGCTGATGCGAATATTTTACGTCATAAAAACGGTCTAAATGTTTGTTCCTCCCCTTATTCCAAAAATTACCCAGTATAAATTTAATTTACATAGTAAACAATTATTTTTATAGATTGGATGATTTTATTTTGGTCCATAATATTTTTATTTAACTTTCAACTATAAAATACAGTAATGAAAGACTACTATCTAAAATCTAAAATATAATTATGTAAGATTACTATTTCAAATACAGTTATACAAGATATTCTTTTGTTTGATTCTACACGTTCTTAGATTAAAAACACTACTCTAAGAACGTGTAGTACTGGTAAAAATTGGAATGATTTATTGAATTTACTTGACTCATAATAACAAAATACAGTGAATATTAGAAAACATTCCAATATTCACTGTATTTTGTATTGTAACCTTAAAACAAGGCAAAACGATTAGACGTGCAAGAATTATTAATAATTATTTATTTTGTTTTAGGATTCCATAGAAAAATAATGAACTCTTATAATTTCGTCATGTCCATCTGTCCGTCTGTAAATTTCGTCATTTTTTTCGCTCTTCCCGATTATTAGTATAATCTTCGGGAAGAGCGAAAGAGCGTTTCTATTAAAATGTAATATAAAGTCTCAAAATGACTTGCAATGTGTTATTTAATTTTTCAGCTACAGGTGTTTCAACACCTGAAAAAAATCCAGATACGAGCAATTGATTTGAACTTTGAAATTATTTTGGTTGACTTATGTCAGCAATTTTGGAAAACATGTCACGAATTTCTCTTTAACACAACTGTTTTAACATTAAAACGTTTTAAGTTTTAATTTTTTAGACCCATCATTACCTACCTATCTTAGGTTCCAAAAAAATAAAACTTAAAACTGCGTAGCAAAATACCAAATTAATTTTTACAGCCGATTAATGGGAAGTGATTTAAGTGACAAACAAAACTCAATTATGTGACCTTACTTCGTTTTTAACACGTTTAAGAAAAATAATATTTCGACACATAATATCCCTATTAATTGTTAAGAATAAAAAAAAAAAAAAAAAATATATATATATATATATATATATATATATATATATATATATATATACATATGTTCATATAATTGTATCCTTTTTTATACCGTTATATAAACAAGACAAGTCGTGGGTACTGAATAAATACGTTTATGAAAATAAAATCATTCCATTTAAAAAACTTCTTGAAGAAAAAAAGTCTTGAGAATATGGGCAACAAGAATGTGAGATTCTGAAAGACAAAGAAGCCCTTTTGAATGCTTAAGATATTGAACATGTCACACTCTAGCTAGTATTATAAACGTTAAGTTATTTTTGTTTGTTTGTGACTTAATATCTGTTTAAAAATAAATTGGTCTCTACCAAATTTGCCTCTATGGAGCATGTTAGGGACTAAAACATAAAATAGTTTTTATTTCGAAAAAATATACATTTTTTTAAAAAATTACATAAACCTCTGCCGCTACTTTGCTTATGAAAGCAACTTGTTAATTTTCACATTTTCACTACACGATCTTAACTATTATATAATACCTATAGAATATTTAATTCGGTCATAAATCAATTCTTACGTAGACAAAGAAGCTAGAAACAGCTAGTCATATATTTGGGAATAAACAGCTAGTCATAAATATGGGGCAAAAAAACCTTGAGAATAACATGCGTTTAGAGACTGAATATATATAAGGAAGTCAAAAAAAATGTTAAGACACCTTTGTTGTTAAGACATTTTTATATGCTGCACATCTGCTGTATCATCACAATTTACTTTTTTTAATTTTCCTCTTCTTGTAATTTCGTAATTGCCATATTGTTCATTTTCAAAACCATTTCAACAAATCATGCCTTTTTCAGTCTTGGTTTCCTGTTAACCTAGTTAAAGTAGCGCACGGTTAGAAGATACGGTACTACGTCTTAGGTTATGGTTTTAGATTAATTTAAATCACATTTATTTATTTATTTATTACCTTTTATGTATAGTACATATGGAGGACTTATTGCTACATGAGCAATCTCTTCCAGTCAACCATAAAAATTTGTATTGAAATTTAGTTGGTAGACTGTAAGAGATTTTACAATGAAAATTCTTTATGACGAAAAAAAATTTAAAAACAAATACAAAAGTAAATTAAAAAAGAAAACAAAATATTGGAAAGACAGGAAAGGAAAAGGTTTCAGGAGAGCCAGGACTTTTTCACTCAATTTTTTAAAGTATTTAGAGACATGATTTTCCTGATGTCAGGATCCAGGTGATCCCAAATTTTTGCTGCTTGGACAGTGAAGGATTTCTACAAATAGCTAATAAAGTATTACCGGTATCATGACTAGAAATTATATATATATATATATATATATATATATATATATATATATGTGTGTGTGTGTGTGTGTGTGTGTGTGCGTGTATGCGTGTGTGTATATATATATATGCTATTAATTTTCTCTAGACATTAATTCTTTCTAGACAAAGGACTCACTTAAATGCACGTGTTTTTTATATATTTGATAATTTTTTATTGCCTTGGCTGTTTTTTTTACTTTTAAATCAATGTACGTAACAAATAATTTTGACTAAGGAAAATTATAATCTAATATATGTGAAACAATTTCAGGTTACTCCTAAAATCTTCGATAATCCTGCACGTCTTTGAATCGAAATTAAATATTTAAATTCCACTAATAATAAATTTAAAAATATGTATAGTCGTAGAAATTAATCTGAATAAAGAGACGGAAATATATGTATTTAATAAATAATTTTGACTAACGAGAAGTTAAAATTGTAAGCTAATATATGTGAAACAATTTCAGGTTACTCCTAAAGTCTTCAATAATCCTACACGTGTTTGAATTGAATTTAAATATTTAAATTCCACTAATAATAAATTGAAGAATATGTATAGTCGTAGATATGAATCTAAATAACGAGACGGAAGTACATGTGACTAAAAAAATATGGTGATCCATGCTAACCTCGTCCGTGCTAACACGAAATTTTGTTTTAATTAAGACTTCAAAGAGCTTTATTATTGACGGAAACCGACGATTCTTTTATATAAACAATGAAGCCGTTTAAGAAATATGATCTTAATGGACGTGTCATGCTTTCTTTATAAAACTCTTCCATGTATCTAATTTTTCTAGCGCCCATCCAAAGATTAAAAACATACGTACGTATACACGGATAGCTTCTAGGAATCGTTCCAACACAAGCCAGTTTTTAGTTTCTATTTATTTTTTGCTTTCGTCTCTCATTTATTGTATTTTGTAATCAGTTTTTTCCTTGTTATTGTCGATACGATGAGGTTGGAGTCAAACAACCTATTGATCGATCGCTGCATTAGTTGATAACACTGTCTTCAAAAAACAAGAGATAATGTTACCTAAAAGATACTTTGCAGAATCAGCTTCATATCTTGTATTAAAGGACATATTACAGTTGATAATAATTCCCTAGCAATCTTTTAATAGTATCAAGTATCATTAGGGACACGAAAAATTATCGATACCTTTCAGTATTGAGCACTTTTTTCTATATCGATACTTTTGTGCCTGATATTTCTTAATCGATATTTTTATTCTTATAAGTATTTATAGCATGTTTACTATCGACTTTCTCAAAAAATTCTGTCCTTCATATAATACTCCAAAATTTTCTTTTGAACTGCAATTGAATGGTGGCAATACAATACTATCAAAGTATTGTAATATTAAAAACGCTTCATGCTGTTTGCAATATGACAAAAGATATTTCGATCGTTTATTCTATTTCAAGCAAGATAAAAAAAACTTAGCGCTAAAACATGTTTTAGTGTCTAACCCGAGCGAAACGATTGGACATAATATTTTTTAATCGATTAATTATGCAGGGGAAGAATGTTAAGTTTAGACCTTTATTCACTTTTACTCTCCTCCTTAGCAATTTCGCTGACCTGTCAAGGAAATATTGAGGTTTTTCTTGATGGAAGAAAAACGCTGGTTACATAAATGTTTGTTTCAGTATTTTAAAAGTAAAATATTTAATAGAATTTGTATTATATTTCGTATTTGTACCATTCTTGATGGGCAAAGTTAATAGAATAGAATATGAAGGCAGTAATAAATATGGGCGAACTTGGAATACGGAGAGTAAGTTGTAAAAAATATAAAATATGCCTAAATTAACATTTGGGAAAAGTATCGATACCTTCAGTTATCAATAGTTTTCTTTCGGTGTTATTACCTGAACGGACTTTTTTCGATTCTACTCACGAGTACAATAGTATCGATACTTTTTATATCACGTCCCTAAAAATCATAGACACTAACACGAGCGAATAACGAATAGTATCTCTCATGTATCTTTCATAATATTCTTTTTCACCTTATAATTGTGTAATTAATTCTCCGTTTTAGAAATATCTATTTCGATCCTACCATAGTATTAATATTTTTCGTATTATAATACGTGGTGTATTATACTCTGCTATATTTACTCGCAAAATATTACCAGGATGGCTCCACCCAGTACACCGAAACCCACGTAATCTCATTAAAATAGCTTCGGTTCATATGTTCTGCGAAAATAGCTGTATATCATTTGAATTACCAAAATAAAACTGTTAAGTATCATTCTATATATAGAACTCACACTAAGTATACACTATATATAGAACTCACACTATAAGGGTTGCGTACCCATTTTGGTACGTTTCAAAATTTTAACAAATAAGGGTACCTATATAGTATTTTTAATAAACTGTTAGATATGATCCCTTGTTACAGCCGCGTATAATCATCTTAATATTCTACAGAGGTGAAAATGGCGTACGAAGGGGAGGCGTTTAGTGCGCGACACCAACAGACACTAAACGTCTCCACTCCATTCGCCAAACGATACTGATCGTCATGGTCGGAAATATATCGGCGGGAATAGTAAATAACCAATCAACAAATAAGCCGGTCGGTCTCTACCTCGGACCGTTTAAGCAGTGTTCCCCAACTTCAGCTACATTTTCATCACGGCTCTGTCCATATAGATCTTATTTATATATTATCTGTAATATCACTCAAAGTATACAATAACTAACACAAAAAGTATTTTCGAAATCGGACAGTGGTTTTAGAGATTAGTACGAACAAACAAACAAAGCAAAAAACAAAATGTCCGTTTGATCACTCCTCTGCCACCTCTCCCCTCTCCAACGGTAACGTAATAATCTATAGTCTTCCTCAAAGTATGGCTTTTGAACGTATGGTTTCAGAAAATAACTGAACAAACAAATAAACAAACAAATTTGTCCTATATCACTTTTCCCTGTGTTAATGTATTTTCTAGTCTATATTTAAAATGTTTGTTTGCCTATATCGCTATGCAAATTAATCAAAACGATTATCCTTTGTAGCATTTAATAAATGCCGCTATCGTAATTCATTCAGATTTTTCACATGCATAGTTAAAAATTTTGGGTAAGGGGCACCACATTTTTCATATTTTGGAGGCTCATTTCTCATGAAGAAGACGCCGTAATCAAAAAAATTCATACCTAATTTTCCATTGCATTTTAAAGATCTTTCCTATGATACCCTACTCAATGGTGTCTGCGAAAAAAAAACACATTTCATCCCTAAGTACGATATTTGGGAAAAAATTAAAATTATATTTATGTATTAGAATAACTGATCTACGTGTTCCTGTAATATTTAATTATGATTAGATTTTAATTGAAAGAGTTATAATACTGTATTAACCAACGTACAGACGGACAGATATGAGGATGTTATAATGATTCCATTTTCATAATTCGATTATGGAACCCTAAAAAGAAGCTGTTTCTCTATTATGTTAAGAAGCTGTCACTCTATATTTATTTATCTCGTTCTTGAAATTTCCCACAATTATGACACAAGGCTCTCGCAAAACGAGACAAGATGGCCGCTGTCATCACTCAGTTCATTAAAACTGACGTAACTCTAGTAGTTTGCTGCCTATAATATATATATACATATATATATATATATATATATATATATATATATATATATATAGTACTTATATATTAAGAGAAGTTTTTATTGTATAGTATCAAATTATTTTAGATCAATAGAAACTTGTTACGTTAAAAGTGAATAGTTTCAATGTACAAATCAAACTTTGCCTTGGTCTGTGTTACGAGTAGTTTGACGAAAATTGTACATACATGCATATTAAATTCTCTAAAGGTGGCAATTCCTAATGGATCGGTCAGATTATATTCTATTTTCTGAATATATTATCGTCAAAAATGTATTATATTTAAAACAATTGGTAGAGTATGTGTAACACAAGATTTGCGAATACTTTTTGGGGAGGCGATATTTTATTATTTTTGATATCTTTAGCCTGCGCACTTTGTGCACCAACGCACTTTTTCTGAGCAGTGAATGAAACTGAGCTATAGACTCAGGTCTCTGACGCTAAGCCGGGTAAACTCGGCTTCGGCATCGTACATGCCGAAGCCGAGTTTACCCGGCTAGTAGGCGCACTTTTTCAAAATATCAAGTGAACTACCCTTTAAAGCGCACCATGCGATTTTTATTAATATTTTATTTGAGAGAAATTTAATATAATACGTGTATGTTACTATGATTTAATATAGTAATCTCGTATTGTGCGTGATTCGCCAAAACGCACGCACTCACACTCGTACACGCGCCCACACGCACGCGCATACACACGCGCACGTAGTCACCCACTCACACGCACACACGCAAGCACAAACGCACACACACACACGCACACGCACATATACACTATAAAATTAGAAGTTTTCTCTTCTATCGTGTGGTAATAAGCACACGATAGATATTTTTTAATACTGTCAATATCATTATTACTATAGTATTAACATAAATCACAATAATCGTATGGAAACCTTTCCTTTTAGGTTTTTTCATAAATGTAAGTACTTTCATAAATTTCAAAATAAATAAACTTCTTAAGTACGATTAGAATTCGCAGCACGAAAGTTCCGTGCACGCTTAGACACGTGTAAGCATATGAGGGTAAATAGTATTTCTATTCAATTATTTACAAATTTTAATGTTGTTTTTGACCATACAAATATATTGCTTAGTATGAATTTCACAAGCGTAAAAATATTGTGAAAATTCTGAAATTGTAAAACTTAAAAACATCGATCTAGTTTTCCGATAAACTTTACATAAAAATCCTGTTACTACTGTTTTACATGAAATTCCTAAAAATAGCTCTTTGTTATACGGATCCCCCGTATAACTTTTTCCATCGAAATATATTTGCGGATAATTTTAAATGACTGCGTCATTTTATAGGAAAATTTTTGTGAAAACTTACAGCATTTTCTCTGGAAGAGTCTTATGTATAATTCTGACATAGATAGTTTGGACTTTATCTTTATGTGTCGATTTCTTTCAATTAATACCCGATACGATGAAGGAAATTCATAAAACAATTTTGTAGGTCCTCTATTTGCCCCCTCCAAAATTTGCATGTGAATATATTTGAATGCAAACTAGTTCGCATAATTAAGACACGAGTATATGCGAATTAGTTTGCTTTATCACTGTCTCTTTTAGGTTTCTTCTTTATAAGACATCTGAGTATATGAGTATAAAAATGAATCTATAAAAAACTTAAACTCGTATCTATAAAAAACTTAAATACGTCGAAAAAAACGAAACCTAGAAAAAACAATTATGTTATTATAATTTCACTGAAAGATAATTGTCACTGAATTGTGAAACCATAGGCCGCGTTCAGTTTTGAGATGTCAATATTTTTTTCCAGTACAACAAGTGTCAAAACCGAACGCCACCTACGGTTTCACAATTCAGCGATGATTATCTTTCAGTAAAATTATAATTAATAGAGTTTTTCTACTTTCAGTTTTTTTCCGACATAGTCGGATTTTAGGTTTTTATAACTTCGTTTTTATTTTATCCTTTTCGATAACTTATTTTCATACGCATAGTTCGAAACCGATGCAAATAGAACTTTGTATTTTTATTATTTGTGCCAAATTTGCTATTTTTTCAGGTTTATGAAAAAGTCGTGGAAGAAAATTCATAATTATTTTTAAAGACGTGTCAAACCGTGTCAAGACGTGTCTTTCGATGAAATACGATAATTTTTTTTTCAATTCTGTTTTTATTGCAAGTCCGCCAAAATGTTTTCTTGTTTCTAAAAACCTAGAATATGAGTCTTATATTAATTGAAACCTCATTTGCTAAAATCGACCTAGCAGTTTTTGGACTATGACCGAAAATCCATATATATATATATATATATATATATATATATATATATGTACATATACACACACACACACATATATATATATATATATATATATAAATAGACTTACAATCATTACCCTTTGCTGCGCCGCAGTTGGGTAAAAATTACTGTCAGATGGACAATCTTCTGTTGCGATAGACAGGTTACGTGAACGATCTTGTAAATTTTCCTTTTGAAGTACGAAATCCTAAAAACAAACAAGATTTATTTATTATCATATACTTTTCTTTCTTCAGTCCTTATCCGGTTATTTCGTTACTGATATACTAGCCAGAAAACAAGGGCGCGTATTTTGTTTTCACCAACAATTTTTTGTACAATTTTACTTACGAAATTAGAGTGATTGCATAGAATAATTTCTGTATATGTGTGAATCAAGAACTGAATAATACTCATATAACACTGAATAACTGTCACCAATGTCAGTCCGACATAAATATCACTGTATACAAAATTGAGATATAGAAAATTTTCATTCATCAAATTTAAAAGAAGGGTGAGTTTTTATTGAATTTAATATTCTTAAGTTCCCTAAGTAATGATATCAAAATAACCAAACAACAATTAAACCAAACAACAAACAAATAAACCAAAACAACAATTGTTTATATGTTTTCTGTCTCTATCTGTCACATTGTAATAACTTTTTAAAATTCTTATTATTAAAATTCATAAATTAGTAGCGAAATGTTTTGCTAACTCGCAGTAATTAAAATGAAGGAAATGGAGAATATAGTGTTAATACCAAAACATTAAAATGTTTGTATTATTTATTACTATATTGTGCTTTGCTATATGTAATCTGAATTATATAAACGCTATACATTCATGAAATTATCTTATATGCAACTTTCATGAAATTATCTTATCCCACCTTAATACGAGATTACATGACAAAGATAAAAATTAGTGAAATGTATTATCGGAGAATAGAAACTTATTCATTTTCCTCATCAAATAAATAGAAAAAAAACAAATATTCTGAAATGTAATAAAAAAATATACGGAAAACTACAACAAAGTAGAAATGTTCATTACGTTAATAGATTAAAGTTTAGGAGAATTTCAAAAGGTTTCGCGAACTTATGGCTCTACCTTTTAATCCCATCTATCGGTAAATTTTAATAAAATCATATCAAATGACGGAATATAGATATTAACTTTCGTGTGTAAAAGCTTCAAGTTACAGCAATGATTTGTAGCATATTTTGCAATATTATACAAAAAGAAAATGTATACAATTAATAAGAAGAGATGTTTAAATACTCTTAATTATTAAAATTATGTTCTGAATATTATTGTTGCAATTAAATTATTTATGTTAATAAACTCTACTATACGGGAGTAAGGCTGATGCTGCAATAATGTTCAAGTAAAAAATTGACCATTATCACTGCATTTGCAACTTATTTTATTATATCGAATGGTTTTAATTGCCATTATCACCGCATGTGTAAAAGTTGACATTATCACTGCGTGTGCGACTTATCTTATTATATCGAATGGTTTTAATTGCCGTTATCACCGCATGTGTAAAAGTTGGCCATTATCACTGCATGTGCGACTTATCTTATTATATCGAATGGTTTTAATTGCCGTTATCACCGCATGTGTAAAAGTTGGCCATTATCACTGCATGTGCGACTTATCTTATTATATCGAATGGTTTTAATTGTCATTATCACCGCATGTGTAAAAATTTATCATTATCACTACATGTGCAACTTATCTTATTATATCGAATGGTTTTAATTGCCATAATCACCGCATGTGTAAAAGTTGACCATTATCACTGCATGTGCGACTTATCTTATTCTATCGAATGGTTTTAATTGCCATTATCACCGCATGTGTAAAAGTTGGCCATTATTACATGTGCGACTTATCTTATTATGTCGAATGGTTTTAATTGCCATTATCACCGCATGTGTAAAAGTTGGCCATTATCACTACATGTGCAACTTATCTTATTATGTCGAATGGTTTTAATTGCCATTACCACCGCATGTGTAAAAAGTTGTCCATTATCACTGCATATGCAACTTATTTTATTATGTCGAATGGGTTTAAATTTCACTGCCGTCATGTAGTCGACGGGGCACAAACTTACACCATCCTTTCGAAATATATACATCCATATTATCATTATATATATATATATATATATATACATACATACATATATATATATATATATATATATATATATATATATATATATATATATATATATTATGGACAATTTATACCATCCTTTCTATTCTGGTTCCTTCTTTCTTATAACTCGAATGAAAATTGGAAATATTGTTTGACCGGCTGTTTGAAGGCAACAAGTAATTCCATTTAGTTATCTAAAAATATGTATCTTTAAAGAAATGTCATTTCTGATATTATACACATTTTTCATGTACCTATATCAATTAATAATTGCATTCCACACGACATCTCTTCATAGTGTCCTCATTTCTACTAACCGGGTTCATTTTTGAAGGTCCCGCTTGATTACCAGTTCTCTTGCAAAGGTAAAAATGGAAATGAATTCGTTACTATTGATAATAGTACTCAAAATCAGTGGCTCGTTTAGTCTAATCTCTTTGGTGTGGAGACTTAACTTAGCTCGTTTTTTAAAAAAGCTTTAATTCTTAAGTTCACTCGGTCAAGTTTTTAATAAACTTACTGTGATAAGTACGAAATAAAGGTGAATACATTATATAAACCTCTTACCGTAATGTACTAAATAAAACTTAGTTCATTTATTAGTAAGGCAAAATGAAAGTATTATACTGAAATCTTTTAATTTAACTCAGTAGTGTAGTTGAATGAAGTACAGAAGTTAAAAAAATAAAAAAAACAATTTAGTTCAGAACAGGAAAACACATTTTATTCACTCTACTTTCGAAATTTAAATCTTTTATATAAAGACTTAAAACGTAATCACTTCTTGACTCCATAAATAACATCCTTCACTAAAGGTAACTAAAACTATTGGATAAAGTAAGTTGTGTGTACAATGATAGTGGTCAGTTTTTTAATAAAGTTACAACGAATATTCATCCTTAAAACGAATACCGTATATTCGGCGTATAACCAAATTTTCGGATATCTGAAAAAATTCCTGATATTGTCACTACGAAGCGATACTGTGACAATTCGAACTTCGAACGCACCATATTTTACACGCAAGTTAATCTATTGTAATAAACATACAACAGGAGTTTTAGCATTTTTTAACACTTGATGACGATATATTTATTTTTTGTAAAGATCAAAATTTCGGCACGACATTTTACTCGAAATTCGTACGTGACGAGCAATTACGAAACACAAAAAGAAATGAAAAGTGTTGTCTATTTATTTTCCACCAAGCAAATAGGTTAAATAAATGATTACGATAACTATGTATTTATTTAAATTGGGTACTATGTATTTATTTTAATTGGGTACTATGTATTTATTTTAATTGGGTACTATGTATGTATTACGATATGTATTTATTTTAATTGGGTACTATGTATGTATTACGATAACTATGTATTTATTTAAATAAATGATTACAATAACTATGTATTTATTTAAATTAAAATTCTTAAGCAAATTATAGATAGATATTTAATATTCGACCGAACATTAAAAATGTGCCCTAATGTGCCGAATACCAGTATTACAGTGACATCTTTAAAACCGTATAATTAATTTTATTAACATAGTCATTATACACTAAAATAAAAACTATAATTTTAATAATCATAAATATAATTTAGATATTATCGTTTATTAATCACATCTATTTTATTTCGGTATAATATTAGTAAAAATTACAACATCGTTGCCAATTTAGGTGTTTACACACTGAATGACAACATCTATATTGTGAATACATATGTTGTTGTCAATACTTATTTAAATTGACCGATAGATGGCGTCAGGACAGCGTTATATGCTTATAAAAGCGTTTCATCCTTTAAAATAAAAGATATGATAAAACTGTAAAAAAACTGAGTCTGTACATTGAATATTTTAAAGTAAAGCTAAGTGCTACTTACTAAAGACACGCTACTAAGCCTAAAATAACAGTTATTAGAATTTTTCGTTCGGTTTATCTGTTTGTCTGTGCGCACCTTCGTTGCGAATGCTAATCTCAGCAACGGCTGAACCAATTTTAATGCGGTTTTTAGTGATTTATTTATATCAGCCTTGGGCTAAAATTAAGGCTAGCATTTAGTTAGGACCAACATTTAGTTACATTTTAATAGGTTCAAAAATAAAAAAGACACATCAATATTAAGTTTACGTTCCTTGGGCACACTAATATCAGAATCGGTGGAACCGATTTGGCTGCCAACGCCATCGTTAGCGTTTTTAGTAAACTTTGTGCTCGTAGAGTTCTGAGAGAAAAAAGAATAAAAGAAACACAAATTTTTCCTAATAACTTTGCTTACTCCGAATTTCATCAAAGGTGCATGAAGAATATGTTACCAACGGCACCAAGAGATGGCAACCAACGCCTTTCGATGAGGGACACACTTCATCCCGCAACCATCTAATATGCTTTGGGTACTAAAGACCCAAATTTCAATATATTTCAAACCATTACAAACATAATAACGTAGAAGGCGTTACAAACATGGCGACGACGTCGTAATCTCTTGTCGCTATCGTCTACGGCCCTCGCGATAAGTCTGATCCACGTACGCTGCGCCGCGAATGATAAGGAGGTGGTGACGTCACGTATTGACATTGCCATATTTGCCGCCAGAGATTTTCATGTTGCCACAATGTTAGTCAACAGTTTTTGTCCAATATTCATCTTTGAGAACGTCAACATATGTTTAATGTCTGGATCTAATGAAATGATATATAATATCTTGCTCTTCGAAGTCAAAATTTTATCATGTCAATGTCTTTCAAAATGTTATATTTACCCTTTAAAACAAAAGCCTTTCTTTCCATTACTCTATTGTGATGATGGTTGCAACTGTTGGAATGGTTTCAAAATATATCCATGCTTACATTATATTTGATACAACCTCAGAAAGTATGATTATATGTCTGAGTTTAAGACGCAAAATAAAACAGATAGAGATTCGTAATGGGTAGCAAATGCATAGGTCTTAAATAAACCATATATCCCTTCAATTACGCTTTTAACACACATCAATCTTCTGGTGGTCTTGATTTATGCTCCGAGAAAATACATGCTTCATTACACAAACACACAACCTCGGTTTACGAAAACTCATTTGCTGTATTGAATACTCGTTACTAAATCGTGGAACACGAATGGATCCCGAAGAAATTAATCGTCAATTTACTCTTTCAAAAAAGTCTCAAGAAATCGTACATCATTCGATCCTAATCCTGTTTGCGAGTATATTTTCCCTGTTTATCATATCTATCTTATACCGTTTTCCTTAGCCTTGACCCTTTCCTTGCTTCCAGACACGTGAGTCAAGAGCTTTATTTTACTTTTCCTAGAGCTTTATTTTATCCCTATTAGTTCTTTTTGTATTTTTTTATTTCTATATTTTACCTACAATCTTTTTAAGAACGTATTTACAAAATGCAGCCGCTTGAGAAAGGAAATCTATTTACTAGTCGTAAAGTTACTAACACACGCTTAGCGACGCTGCCTGTTGGTGTGCAAGAAATTTATAGCCTATTCGTATTATCTTGATAACGCGCATAGGATATAAATTTATTGCAATTATCACTGAAATGAATATACGTGTTTTATGTATTATTTATTTGGTTACCAGTTTCATTTATTTTGTATTATTATAATTATGTCCTAACAGCAATAATAATATTAGTATTATTCCAGTTTTTTTATCTTTTCGAAAATATAAATTCGAAGAAGAAAAGGCTATGAAACTGTCTGGGCCCTAACATGAAAAACTTTGATACTGAACATCGTTATTTTCTCACTTTCAATAAAATCTTAGCACTATGGAATGTGACCTCTTAATTTCATTTGTCTCCACATTCGACGACCCACCAATTATGAAAGCAAACAGTTTTGATAAAATATCACTAATATAATTCCATTGTATCTTTCTATCTGATACTTTGTAGGAAATTCATATTTCAATTTATTAGGACCAATCTAGACCGGAAACAGACAGACGCTCTGGCTAGTGATACGAAGCTAACCTTGTATTTTATAAAACCATGGATGCTTTTTATTGGTAATAATTTTATCACAATCGTATTTCTAAAACTTTTTTTTGTTTTATTGCTTCATCTGATTGCAAATTAAAGATAGATAATGGGTACTTAATCTTTACAATACCGTCTGCGTACTGGCCGCCTGGTGTTGCTCCTAGAAAAAAAAATCGTTATCAATGAATAAACCACACTTCCCATTGTCGATATTTAAAAGTTATGCTATTTCTCTAAGCATAGTGTATTAATTGTTTTTTCCATATTTAATGATGGCACATGATTCAAATAATTCCTATATAAAATCTGTTTAACTAATAAAATGCAATTCGTATTTACACGTCTCTTGCCTACTTTGGCAAATCAAGAAGCTGTTAATAACTCCGCCTAACCTCTATCCAAAGTAGACTAGAACTTTGTTGAGTTTTATTACTCTCTAGATCATCCCACTGTTCAGGGGTCAATACCCTTTATTTCAGAAACCCTTTTTTGCTTCTTCATATACTCCGTCAATCATATGGGGCATCTGACAGGTTTCACGGGCTTGGGTTTTTTTATTCCTTTAAAATTTCTAGTACCATTGAGATTTCTATGAAATACTTCTATTTTTTTATTTCATAACTAGCGTCTGTTTTGAAAATAAATTTGTGCACAGAATATTGGAAACAGCCTTTAATATTAATCACCCACTGTTAGAACCTCGAAGAAAAAAGTTAATCCTATTTCCTCTAGCATATTTCACAACGCGCGAATTAAAGCTTTCTGCTAAATAATTCTTTTGATTATGAACTAAATTATAATAATCTAAACATAATCTACTAGTGACGTCAGTTATTTTGTGGAAAACATCACAAATTGTTAATTCGCTAACTAAATTCTCACTATTACGCGTATTAGCGGTACAAAAATAAAACGAACAGTTAAAATGATCGCCAAATATGTTATAGGGTCCATTAATAAAATCTGTTTTTTTATTATCCAGTTTTTCAACAAACGGCACATTTTTTTCATAATTTCACTCTATCATTGTATAACGGTTCATAAAAACACCTACCATTCAAATTTCATCTATATAATAACAATAGTATCCGAATAAAGTGACTATGGTATACGGACAGGCAGACAGATTGACAAGACGAAATTATAACAATTCCGTTTTTGCCATTTGGCTATGGAACCCTAAAAATGGCAACCAAAACCTTAATTTTATTCTGAAAGACCTTTGGAATGATACCACAGGGTACGTAAAAATCTGTGAAACTATAGCAGAGGGACGGATGGGCATGATGAAATTATATAAGTTGCTCATTTTATTACGGAAACCTAAGTACATGGAGATAAGAGGAAATTATTAGGATTTATTGCCCTCTTAATTTATTTATAGCAATGTTTATCGTGTCTGAATCGTCTCATATAAGCAGATACGACAATGAGCGCAAACATTTACAACGGAACCGTATAACCGCAATAAAGATATTATGCAATCAAACATACTGTATAATATCAACAGTAAATAAATATAAGGCAATCAAACATACTGTATAATATCAACAGTAAATAAATATAAGACAATCAAACATACTGTATAATATCAACAGTAAATAAATATAAGGCCATCAAACATACTGTACAATATCAACAGTAAATATAAGGCAATCAAACATAATGTATAATATCAACAGTAAATAAATATAAGGCAATCAAAAATACCGTATGATATCAACAGCAAATAAATATAAGGCAATCAAACATACTGTATAATATCAACAGTAAATAAATATAAGGCCATCAAACATACTGTACAATATCAACAGTAAATATAAGGCAATCAAACATAATGTATAATATCAACAGTAAATAAATATAAGGCAATCAAAAATACCGTATGATATCAACAGCAAATAAATATAAGGCAATCAAACATACTGTATAATATCAACAGTAAATAAATATAAGGCAATCAAACATACTATATAATATCAACAGTAAATAAATATAAGGTCATCAAACATACTGTATAATATCAACAGTAAATAAATATAAGGCAATCAAACATACTGTATAATATCAATAGTAAATAAATATAAGGCAATCAAACATACTGTATAATATCAACAGTAAATAAATATAAGGCCATCAAACATACTGTATAATATCAACAGTAAATAAATATAAGGCAATCAAACATACTGTATAATATCAACAGTAAATAAATATAAGGCCATCAAACATACTGTATAATATCAATAGTAAATAAATATAAGGCAATCAAACATACTGTATAATATCAACAGTAAATAAATATAAGGCCATCAAACATACTGTATAATATCAACAGTAAATAAATATAAGGCCATCAAACATACTGTATAATATCAACAGTAAATAAATATAAGGCCATCAAACATACTGTATAATATCAACAGTAAATAAATATAAGGTAATCAAACATACTGAATAATATCAACAGCAAATAAATATAAGGCAATCAAACATACTGTATAATATCAACAGTAAATAAATATAAGGCCATCAAACATACTGTATAATATCAACAGTAAATAAATATAAGGCAATCAAACATACTGTATAATATCAACAATAAATAAATATAAGGCAATTAAACATACTGTATAATATCAACAGTAAATAGATATAAGACAATCAAACATACTGTATAATATCAACAGTAAATAAATATAAGGCAATCAAACAAACTGTATAATACGAACAGTAAATATAAGGCAATCAAACATACTGTATAATATCAACAGCAAATAAATATAAGGCCATCAAACATACTGTATAATATCAACAGTAAATAAATATAAGGCAATCAAACATACTGTATAATATCAACAGTAAATAAATATAAGGCAATCAAACATACTGTATAATATCAACAGTAAATAAATATAAGGCAATCAAACATACTGTATAATATCAACAGTAAATAAATATAAGGCAATGAAACAAACTGTATAATATCAACAGTAAATATAAGGCAATCAAACATAATATATAATATCAACAGTAAATAAATATAAGGCAATCAAACATACTGTATAATATCAACAGTAAATAAATATAAGGCAATCAAACAAACTGTATAATACGAACAGTAAATATAAGGCAATCAAACATACTGTATAATATCAACAGCAAATAAATATAAGGCCATCAAACATACTGTATAATATCAACAGTAAATAAATATAAGGCAATCAAACATACTGTATAATATCAACAGTAAATAAATATAAGGCAATCAAACATACTGTATAATATCAACAGTAAATAAATATAAGGCAATCAAACATACTGTATAATATCAACAGTAAATAAATATAAGGCAATCAAACAAACTGTATAATATCAACAGTAAATATAAGGCAATCAAACATACTGTATAATATCAACAGTAAATAAATATAAGGGTAAAAATTTCATAAAAAGTAACCGAGTGTGTAGGAATTGTTTACGCCTGAAAACTTTAGATTCATATTTATGAATGTGGGTGAATTTTTTCAACTTTATTTTTACTTTACTGGGCCATAAGGTTGTTACCGATTTTAATCTTTAATTTCTCGGACGCTTACGGCACGGTGAGGCGGGAGATATATTATATCCTGGAAATTTAGTCGCCATGGAACCGTACACAGGAGCGCAGCGTGCTTTTTTGTCCGCGTGTATAATGAAAATAACAAATCTATGATTACTGACGGTTGTATCGACAGGAATACAGACATTTTTTAAGGTCTTAGCGCCAATGTGATACGGAAATGGATCAGAATGTTCGAAACAACCTGGTCGACTGTAACAATAATGGGTCGCGGACGTACAGTCTCTGCGAGAACGCCTGACATAGTGGAGCATGTTCGTGTCTCTGTTCAGCAAAATCCGCAACAGTAAATTCGTAAGAGAAGCCAAGGCTTTCGACGTCAACTTTGAGGCGAATTTTGAAACGTGACTTGCATCTTAAAGCCTATAAAATCCAGCTTGTGCAAGAATTGAAGCCGAATGATACCGGTAACCGCTTTAACTTTGTTAATGAAGTGCTCAACCGCTTTAACGACTTTTTCAACGTAATGTTTAGTGACGAGGCCAATTTTAATCTTAACGGCCACGTTAACAAACAAAGCTGTCGATTCTGGTCCGAGACTAAACCCCGACGACTTCATGAACGTCCACTTCACAGCCCTAAGCTTGTCGTTTGGGCTACAATATCAGCAAACGGTATTATCGAGCCAAACTTTTTCGAAGACGAAAAAGGTCGCGCGGTGACGGTAAGAGCCCACAATTATTGCGATAAGAGAGTTCTTGATTCCGGCCCTGCAAGAACATCAAGGGAATACGTCCAGGATATGGTTCCAACAAGATGGTGCCACATGCTATACTGCCAGGGCTCCATAGCCCTTTTGAATGAAATTTTCCCGGGAAAACTCATTTCACAAAGGAGGAATATTGAATGGCCCCCACGTAGCCCAGATCTCACTCCATGTGTTTATTTTTTATGGGGCTACCTTAAATCTGTAGTGTACGACAACAGTCCAACAACTTTACAACAACTCAAGAGAAACATTATCCGGGAAATTAACAATATTCCGAGGACAACGTTTCGCCGGTTGTTCCAGAATGTGCGACTTCGTTTTCAAGAATGTCAAGAAGCTGAGGGGCGTCATTTAAACAACATTATTTTTAAGTCATGAAAATTCCATTACTTCTATTTTGTAAAAATACAAATAAAAATGTTGTACGAATTTTAGTTGTTTTTAAATTTCACTTTGAAACCCCCAACACCCTTTTGGCCCACCCTGTATTTAGTATTCGGCTTATGCATTAGCACATGTTTCAATACATCGTGTATCCTTTGCATTTCATTACGCATAGAAATATAACAAATAACCGTTAATTTTTTTAACGGACTGGCATATATTTTGATAATTTAAATGCCTTGTTCTTATAGATTAGCGAAGATTCTAATCTTCCTTGATATTGTAATTTTCATAAATGTAAACAAAAATTGTCAAAACAAATGATTCTAACTTATTTTAAATGGTAAGTGTGTGGCTTAAAGATAAGTGTACTAAAATGTAAATAATAAGTAACTGTTGAATAAGTATACTAGATTTTGCCGTCATATGTCCATATTTTGGCTATGTTAAATTAAAAAAGATGGTAGTGCAGTATACGAATAAAATGAGGAATGTGGATTTTGGTTTTATTAAGTATTGATTATGAGATAATTACAATTTTTTCTTGGCGAAATTTATATTCAGGGTATCAAGGAAAAAAAGTCGATGTTTTCTTTTTACTAACAAGGAAATTATTAGGATTTAAAATATCATTACTAGGACGATGTTTACGCAATCCACAGTATAAGTCCTTATTGTTAGACCACAAAACTACGGAAAAACAGATTTTTTGGAAGTCTACGATAAAGTTGTTGGAAAACTGTAACGATAATTCTAAATGTCATGGCTTTTTTTAAATGTATTTCATTCTACTCAACTATATCATGTATGATTAAATATTCATTGCACTAGGAAGTCGATCTTAGTGATGATAAATAAAACACGTTTTAAGTTAAATTAAAATGACGACGTCAACTCTTTTCGTATGTGCAATAAAAATTTGGATTGATAACTAATCGGGGTTTCCCTAGTATGAACGGGAAAGTCCCTGCGATACGGTCATAAATTATTTTATTTACGTAAAATGTAATCGCAACAGGATGGAAGCTCGCAATAAGCTCTAACAATAAATGTACAAATATTTGGTATTGTGGGTAAGATATAATAAAATATTACTTTGTTAATATAATTTACTGGGCTTTCATTCAATGATAAAAAAAACTAATTAGTATTTAACGGAAAACCAAAAATATTTAATTTCCTATAATAACATTTCCAGTTACAGATTACTTACGCTCGATGATTTACGCTTTCATAAAAATCTGAAACGAAAATTTAAGTGAAAAAATCGTATAAAAGAGTGCGGTCATGTATTTATGGTACACTCAAATCAATACTTATTTAGTATAGAAAAAACGTGAAACATTTCAGCGAGAGCAAGAAGATAAAACGCCATAATTAAACAAGGAAAATTTTCCATTTCCATAAACGCATGTAAAGAAACTCGGAAAACTCAGTTCTTTTCTGATTTTCTGTGTTTCTTATTATACACCTATTTTCTGTAACTCATTTTCCTAATCTAGTTGAAAGAACTCTACGAATCAAAAGTAAGAAATAATTTATAGCTAAATACGGAATCATTTATTGAAAAAACGGAGCTATGTACTATAAGCTACTGACGAAAGCAAACAGCAAGGAAGAAATGAATGAGATAGTAATTTGATCTCATTTAAAGGAAAAAATTAATAACTTCTCATACTCATACTAGTGAAATCGGGCAAGTGTAATACACTAGTATCTCAATATCAGAGTGTGCAACATTATGAAAATAATTCAGAACAGAGTAATCATATGTGAGTTTTACCTTTGTGAAAAGATTCCAAGATCTAAGATAAGATGAAAAGATACCAGATAAAATAGACCACCCCTAATGGCGATGGTTCCTGTTAAAAGTTGACAATATTTAAACGCTTCCACAACATTTCATTTCACGTTGTCACGTTTTATTTGCATAGATATAGCAGGAGATATTGGGATTTTAGGTGATCCTGGATTTCTTTGTATTTGTACCTGAAATCAACCAATAACGGAAGTCAAAATTAAGCTAAAGCATGGCAAGGACTGCAAAGGTTGCCCAGTTGCAGAAAATTTGGTTCGTCATTTCAATTACAATCATCAAAGTGTTTTTTTTTATAAAACTGTGCAAATATACTTAGCAACCTGTCGCTGTGGTATTTGACGAAAGTACTAGAATTTATTTTAGAATGGTCATGTCCGTGTGTGTATTCGTCCGTCTGTCACATCCTTATAAATTTCACAATTTCACGCTTACGTGTGAAATTTAAAATTAATTTTGCAAGCATATGCTTCAGATTTTAATTAGTTCAAATAAGAAATTTAAAATATTTTAATTATTTAAAAAACAATTAGAAAAACATTTTTAACGTACCCTATTATGTAGGACATCTTTATAAATATCTTTTAAAATAAAATTTAAGTTCTAAGATTAAGCATCAAGATCGTTTGCAATTTATGTTTGTGTGTGTGGGTGCCCTCCCATTTCCAAACAAGATTGCGTAAAAACCTAGAAAAAAATCCGAGATTAGTTTTACATAAGTATTTTCAAATGGAATATTTCGATTAATTACACTGCAGTAGTTTTGGAACAATAAAAAAAAACCTTAAATGCGCGGAAATGACGCAAATAAAAATTTCTAGACGAGTGAGCTTGCTGCTGTACTTATGACAAATTAATATATAATATTAAAATACATTTAACAATATTTAATTTTTAAAAATACAGAAGACAAATCGCAAAAGCCGATTCAAGTGTCGGGATATTAGAATCCGTATTCTGCTATCACACAGATATTTAAGAACGCTTATGAGCAAGACATAAGAATTCATAAAATATATACAGTTTTATATTTTTCGAAATGACTACGAAACTTTAATTTATGTGTACCGACACGCACTTGCCCCGTTTTTTTTTTTAATTTTTATAATACGCTTCATTAGAGCATAACAAATATTTACTTGTTTACTTGAATGTACAAATCCCTTTTTGATATCCGAGCAATTTTCCAGCCAAATAATGCTATTAGCAGATCATTTTAGCAACAAAAACGTGGTGACTTACAAGGTATTTTAGAAATAATATAGAAAGAAGAAAAGAAAGAAGAAAGAGGAAGAAAGAAGAAGCAAAAATCGAGAATTAAATTAAAATATGAAATTAACACATAAAGAATATATAAAAGCTAATTCACATAACAATTGTGCATTATTATGTGAATTAGCTTTTATATATTCTATATATAAGAATAAAGAAAGATAAAAGGAAATAAATTTAGTAAAAAATTAATTTATTGAAAATTAATAAAACGATACTATTGAATTCGCATAAAAAATACTGACTTTCAGATTCAGTTTGTTCTATAATTCCCAAAAAGGCGTGTGATACATTTTAAATAATGAGTGTAAGTATTAAGATTCTGAACTATATCTAGACTGTCAGCAAAAGTAACTGAAAATCTAGAAAATAATTAAGAAAAAACTACATAAATTATTATAAATAGAAAACAATAGCGAAAAATCTGAACCATGCGCCGGTTACGAAACTCCGCCCAATTAAATCAAGATCTAAACTCGAGAATGTGAACGCACATTCCGAGGTAGAAAATGTAAAGAAAATACGAATATAACTTTGAATGCGTTCTAGTCTGTTAAACAATTGTTGAATAAGTTAATACACATCATAAAACTCACATACGTAATGTTATGAAATAAATTTATATTCAATTATTTAAAATCCCTACGTTAAGTACATTGACATCAAAAGTGAAACTATTAAAATAATATACGTTAATCTGGAGATGATTGCTAACTAGTAAGCACGGTAACACTTAATGCATATGACCATATCGTGACTTGCAAATGAATTTAGGCTTTATACCTCATACAATATACTTTTATAACTTATTACAAATTTGCCACTACACTTTCATCTACGACGAATACGTTGAAATTATAGTAAAAATTATATGGTGCCATTTTTATTATGTACTAAAAGTACATAATAAAAATATATAAATTTCTTAATCGGTTATATTCCTCGAATGTTTTTTTAGCGTTAGGTCGCTTTTCTTGAGAAAATTAAGTGTTAATATAACATAAAGAAAATTAACTGTTAACCTAATAGATTTTTAACGTAAAGGCAAAATCATAATATTTCCTAAAATGTATATTTGCGTCTACAATTCGGAAATGGTAAAAGCGCTTAGAAACGTCTACTCGCAACGACTTGTACCCTCACGAATGTGCCCGTTCGAATTACTCACTCGCCGACGAGCCTTCGCTACCCCACTCCTTTGTGAACTTGTGCACGATCGGTCGATCGAACTGTAGATAATTACTTGTGAACATTTATTATTTATTGTCATTATGAAAATAATTTTCGAAGCTTATTTTTATGTCTGAATTCATAAATGCCCACCCAAAGTTTCTCACAAATTATTTAATAATATTTTTATCATATCTGCCTTTCTGTTCTAAATCGGACTTCTACTTTATTATGTATTTTTGGAATCTTCTAAACGAGCCCTTGACTACATATTTAAATAATGCAAACACCGTTGTAGTTTTGTTTTAACATCATACAACTCAAGATAATAAACCTATTTCGATGGTAATTCATTTATTAAAATCGTTGCTATGGGGGAATAAAGAAACTCGCATAATACATACACGAATCCTATATATACACATAATACATTTTTCACAGCCGTGTCTAGATATACGTTCACAATTGTTTGTAAGTTCAGTATTCACAACAGTTTGTAACAGACTATATATAGGTTCAAAACAAACTGAAGACTTTTCCAAAAGGAATCTTTGAAAGAAGTATTCTTAAACTGACTCCGAAATATTGAAATATCTCTAGTCCCCAATTGACTGCTAATCTATGCTTTAATGAAAATATAATATAGAATATATAGAAACTATATTATTATATAGAATATAATATTCTATATAATAATTATATAGAATATATAGAAACTATTATATAGAAACTATCAGCATTGGATAAAAGATTCATTAATCTTACCTTTGCTTAGGCTGTCAAGATGGTTACACACTATTATGATTACGCTATTCATCAAGCTATTTTTAAAACAGTGACAATAACTGTATGAAAATCTGGTAAAGAAACTATTTTTTTCTTGTTTCCATTTATTAAATTGTAAAACGACATTAACACATTAATGGACGAATTGTTTTTCTAATAAAGATGTTGATCCATCAATGTAACTTACTGGTTAAGAAGAAGTTAATAAAATAACAACTAAATCTAAAAAACTGGACTAATGAAAAACACCGAGTTATCTTTGACATTAAGAGAGTTTGTTTTCTATGAGATAAGGCTAATTTATTTATAACGTACGATCTACTGTGAATTACTAACATCGATCTTTAATAAACCCGGGCAACGCTGGATACTATCAATATAACTGCTAATTTTATATAAATAACAGCATCTCCGTGTTTCGTGTACCTATATAAAATTATTTTGCCCATATTGAAAATAACGAACGATATGAAGCTAGTGAATCACCAAGTTCTGTTAAGAAACCGTGACGATGTTGTCATCAGACATGGTTAAAGAGAGATAAACGCCTTAAAAAGTCTGCAAAAAAACTGTAGGTGGTAAACTATAGGAACAAACGATCTTATCTCATTGTTGGTACTCATCATAATTGAGATTCGAGTATTTGAACGTCAGGGGCTATTAATTATAGACTATTCATAAGTAACGTATGGACTGTTCGAATCTTAAGTGATGTAAAAAAAATCTTACATCAAGAAGGAATAAACTTCCTGTCGGTAAAAAACTAATCAGCTCAGTAATTTAACAAATAAACAGGTATATTATCAAACTCATAAACTTTTTCTTACAAATTATAAACAAACGACTGATAACACAACTTCTAACGACCGATAGTATGAGTTCTTTATTGACGGTCTGCTATTCAATGATGTGCTGGGCGACTGCATGAAGGAAAACTCTTTATCGTCATCTCTCTTTACTATCGACCTATTTCACTTTTCACTGCGGTCTCCTTTCTTAACATATGGACTTACATCACTGTGAAAAAGAATTTTCACGTCCAAATAGTCACTTTGCTCATCGGAGTCCCAGCCACCAGTTTTCGAAAAAAAAAATTAATATAAAAAATTATGATCCCTTCAAAAATAAATTTAGTTATGAATAACATCGTTTTATCCGTACGCTGGTTTTACATATCTACAAAAGTAATGATATAAAACTTTTTCATAGATTAATTTTAATATTTAATTAACGAAATTAGACAAATTTTCACGATTATCTTCATAGAATGTTCCAATATACTACTAAGACTTAAGAATTATATAGATAGTAATTATAGATATACACTCTAAAACAACTAACGACAGTTTAAAAATAACAATTACAATCATCGTAGAATATTCGACGTCCATTATGTGTTTAAAATGGTTGAGTAGATTATATAAAATAAAATGTTAAACGGAAAGAACGAAATTTTAAAGTAGGTAAATGTATTTAAATATGAGCCATACCAATTAATAAATATATTATTGCATCTTTATTGCAAGAACACATTTACTTTTTCTTACATCTTTAGACATTTAAAAACATGTTACAGGTACATAGTATTTCTAATTAAGCTATTTTACAAATATTAATTTTTCAAAATAATTAATCATAAAAAAAAATAATTCTTTAATATATTGCCTACTATATTTTTACAGGCGTATAAACAAACTATAAAAATGTATAATGCCACATAAAAATAGAGATCATTCAATTTTCGAATTTTCCCTTTACTTATGCTGTAAGACCTCTTATTATGCCCACTTCCAAAATTATAGGCCCGAAGTACTCTAAATTTTGATTATGCGTGAGGAAGGTATAGGTATGAGATTTATACGGTTTAAAGGGTCACATTTGTGGCGTGAACTAAAAAACTTGAAATTATTACAGCAATGTACGGCTATAGATCTCAGTATAGATATTTCAACTTGATATTTCTGAAAAAAAGGCTTTGAGAGATAGGCGGACCGACGAATGGAAGTGATTCTGTAATTGTTCCGTTTTTTTTCTTAATTTTGACGTACATAACCTTAAAAACTTCGAAATTTTATTTTAAATAGATCGAACTATAATTTTATATAGTTTATTTATCTATCAATAATGTGAGATTATACAGGTAAGGTAGTCACTCAACAAATAAGTTATCAGCAACGTAGCCACTTGATTGACTCTTTCTCTAACAACGCTAAGCTCTTCTGGCACTAGATATATAAAATTTGAGGATTCAGGACTTAACATGCCTTTGGATTCTTTGTAGTTAATTTCTAACATACGCCAAAATAAAAGAGGCACGATAAACGGCCATATTTTCATACTGTGAAACCACCGCAAGTGATTCCATCACATTAATTTATAATTTTTATATAAAAATACGCATAGAACATTTAAATATATATGGCTATACCACCTTAATAGCAAATTGAATTCAATAGTTGTAATAATCTAATCGACCTTTTGATACCCATTTAAATCTGATGTCACTAAATTAATTCACTATTAATTTTGAGATTACATTAACGGTAGGCGATCAAATTTAACGAAAATACATAAAAGTATCATAATTTTTAAAACTAATAACACTATATCCTGATTACAGTCAGAAATAATACGATATTCATTGTCTACTCTTTGTTTGGAAAAATATTAGAGTAATTCATAATAATAATGTAAATTGTAGAGACGAACGCATCTTGTCTCAATAATTTACCTTATATTTAATTCTCAATCCGCTATACTTTTATCATTTTCTTTGATTGCCTCGTGTGTAACAAATGCTACATCGAATAAGTATTTGAATGCAAAAATTCACATGCGTTCATAAACGACGTAAGAATATAATACACGTCATGTACCAAATTAAAATTGGAAATACATGCATATATGTGTACCTTTACTTGGGTATATACCAATATCAAAACGCTCCGTTTCATTAAACATTCCTTCACATATTAATATACATTAAGATGCACTGCAGAGGTATTTTAATAATCTATATGTTAATCTTGCGCCTAACAAAATACACGAGTCCATACCGATGAAGCGAGTGTGTATGGTTTACTTAATGCAAATAAAAGACCAGTGACATGTTTCAAATCGATTTCCGAACAAAAATTTTAATATTTTCATGTTGCTCTCCGCGTTTATTCAATTTTGTTTCGTATATTGTCTACGTTTATAGAAATGATTCATAGAGATGCAATAACGGCGAGCATATGTTGAAAAGAATAATAAGTAGTGTATAGGGAAACAACATTTTCATTCGTAGGACTGCCGAACGGCGCGGCGCGCGCCAACGCACTCTGGCTTCGTCTGACCGAACGACGAGATCGGAACGCTTCGTGAAACATTCGTGCGGCCGCCTCGTCAGTAGTCGAGAATCAGCCGTGCGTGTTGCTCGTTTGTTTCGCTACTTCGTCGAACGAAGCAGTCATAGAGAAGCAGCTTGCTTGTTCGGTTTTATCGATAATCTTAAGTTCCAATACCGCTGTTTATCGTGTCGATATCGCAGTCCTCGCCTTTGTCGTGGTGCGATATTGATTTTACCTACTATATTACAAGATATTCATTTCATACACTCGTATTCAAGTAATTTCCAGTATATTACGAGTGCGGTACACAAATACTACACGAATACGATAGTTGTGTGGGGAATGATCGATAATATCGCATAAAATTACACAATAGCTTCGAGATACAATTGAGCGAACTAACAGCAACAAGTATACGGGCACTGTGGTGGCATTATTGGTGTAATTAAACCGCGTGTGTACGTATAATATATTGTAATATTCGAGCGCATTATATGTGATAAATATCAAGAAGACTTTGTGATATAAGCGGACTCTGTGTTGAGCCTGTGTGTGTTTTGAATATATCAGTGTCTCTCTGTGCTGTGCTGTGGAAAAAGTCGTTATTTTTTTAGCCGGCAGCTGCAGACGGCTAGCTTCATTTCAGTTGTCGAATTTCTAATGTCTGTTTAAGGTAATTTTTATTTTATATTTTTGTGTACATACACCTGTATATTACAAATGCCCTTGACAATATTATATTTTATACAGTAACAATTATATCGAGAAACAACCGGTCACATTTAAAAATTCGTCTTCATTTGTAAAGAAAAAACATAACCTTAAATATATATTAGTGACTAATGGGAATATCTTGTAGTCGTTAAATAATATGACGTTTTTATAAGTAACGAATATAACGATCACAGACGTTGTTAATTTTGTTAGTGGAGAGTTTGAGAATTGTAATCTTATACCTTAATTTCATTTACTCAATTAAAAATAATTATGAGAAATTAGATTACGACCAAATCAACAAAAATTGATCATACATGACGCCATAACTTATTTTAAAAATAAATACAAATACTAATAAAGAAATGTTATAACATGAAGTGATTCAATAGTGTACGTAATATAACAAGGTTAAATACACACTATTACCCAATTAACGTTCTCCTAATGATGGGATCCGTTGACTTACGATTTCACAACGATTAAAATATTGTTTCATGGCAATTTATCTACCTACATACAAGTTGATGCTAACAGTTTACATTGTTTTAACAATACTCTAGATTTTACATTAAAATTATTGAAATATTAAGTGTAATTAAGGATGATAAGATTTTAAAACGTGACCATTTTCATCATCGTTTGTTCTAAAATGCATATGAAACTATATATACGTATAATAAAATTGTAATATTAACATGTAAAGATATTTATGAAAAAATTATTCTGTTTTTGGAATTTTTGTCTGTGTCTATTTCTTCGCGCATCATACAAGAACCACTAAAGGGATTATTTGGTTGGTATTTTCACTGTTTGATTTTATAGAGCCAGCTTTAACTTTATTGGGTTTTGTTTGTTTCATTGCATTACCTACTAAAGAGAAGATATGGTAGTTTTAAATTTCTATGCTTGAAAAAAGTTTACATTTGTAGTGGTTTTAGTAGCAGTACATTTATTCTAAACCTTCATTCTTACAGTTAACTTAATTATATTTTCCAAAGGGTCCACGAGAACACAGTTTTAAATACTTCTTGGCTTAATAAATAATTTATGATAATAATTAAATACGTACATTTCTACATCATTATATCACAAAATCAAAACACCAACTCACACGCCATATATATCATATCTTCTAATTATAAGCTAGATGGATACCTATAAAATTGTTTCACGGTCGCCGTCATCGATAGTTTAATACCCACACATACATACATATGTATAAGTACAGCAGGTGTGATATCAGCTGTGCATATTACAGCTGATTTTGCCGTCTCTATCACTGTATAAAACATACAAAGAACTTGGGGAAAATACCTAATGCCTACGCAATGTTGCCTCAAGATAGCAACTGCATTAATGATATTATATAGCTAATACTAACCTGTTACAGAAAATGTTGATACAAAAATTTGCATATTGCGAATAAACAGCGTAATGAAAAGTTGAAATTATAATTTGAAATAAATTTTACATATTCTTCATTATACACGACGTGCGTGTAGTTAATTAAAAATTTGTCACTCGACATCAAATTTGGTCTAATAGCTTTTATTCGGTGAGGTCGATAAGAGTGACTACGGAAAAGGGTTTCGCGGTTAACAATCCCGCTTTACTAGGAAGAGGAATGTTGTCATTATTGTTTCATGTTGATGGTTTCTTCTTAATTACGTTGTTTTTTTCGGAACCGCACGTCATATTGGCTGGGAAAGAAAATGTTACCATGTCACTTTGACGTCCGTAAGCTCGAGTTTTCGTGCTTTATTAATAACGTCAAATTATATTTAAACTTTGTGTGACAGGTAATTATATAAGTAAATTAGGTAAGTATTGACAATTGTGAATTGGAAGAGAAATGGATAGATACCTATATAATAGTAAATAGGCTACAAATAAGGGAAAAAATATTTATATATACAAGCTCTATTGTATTGTGGACATTATACATACGCTTTAGAAACAATGTTTACTTGAAGCACTAAAGCGGCCATTTCGCAAGATAACGGAATGCAAATATATCGAAAACAAAAGCAGTTATGTTGTTACATCGTGGCAATAGCTGGATTCGTTCACATGATGCAGTAATCTCATATCTACTTGAATACATCTAAATATAATTGCCACTTGGTATTTTCATTTTTACTTCACTACTTTCCGAGCATAGGGATCATCTAACACCAAAATGTTACTGGATTATTGAGTTTATTATTTATAATCAAAACTATGTACAAATTATGTACAAGTAAGTCTAGTTAAAACGTGAGTCATTTTTTACACATACCTAAATATCCTGCAGGTAACACAAGCGTTGATACAATTTTACATGAATTTTTCAACCTGTGTTGCAAGAAATCAGTTACGTAATATATCGTTACATTTATCTAAATAAATGTAAACTATTTACGTACAATGCGCTTCTGTGCACTTTGTTAACGTGTGGGATGCAGTAGTTTGGCCGTGGGCGCTGAATAGCATAATGTTGCTAAGCATTTGGTGGTTTATTTAGACGTTAGACCAAATATTTACCCTGCTTCAATACCTACTTTACTTCACGACTCGTGTTTATGTTTCGTAAACTGCACTGCTTTATTATAAATTGCGATATTCGACGATTTATTATTGCTTGATCGGATCTGAAAATTTATGCACAGAAGACATTTTTCAAGTTTGAACGATGCTCATTTTTATACCAATAATAATTTTACTCATTTTTATGTCCACTTTTCAGTTGTTATTTTTATTAAGATTTTTTTGATCGCTTGTTTTTGTTGAATGATTGCGTATTTGTTCCCTGCTAATAATCATTTATTTGTTCACAAAATAAACCTGTTTGTGTCCATTTCGTGTATTTCAAATGTTACGTACATTAACAATTATTTAAACAAAGATGCATCAATTTGACACAAGTACAACAGTCTATATTTATCATTCGATTGACTTTCAACTAATTTACTCCAGTAGTGTAAGTTAGAAAATTCTAGACTAAAATAGTACACTTATAAAAATCAGTTTTCCAGAAATTTTCCGTTAAACCTTTTACGGAAAATTCCATTTACATTCGGAACATTTTCGAGAGGAACGTCGTTTGTCAAATCAATAACAGGTACTTGCTAGTGTGGACTAGAATACTCTTGAAGGGCGAGTCAGGTCAATGTGATAATATGGAGCATACGCGTTAGTGACATATGTATAACTACTTCGATGTATTAAATCAATTATTGTGAACTTCGCAGAGATTTAATAAATAGTAGAGAAATATAATAAAAATATTTTGTAAAAACATAAGTAAAACAATGAAGAAATGCACTGTAGTGATAAATAATTTTCACTGCTTTTATTTAATTGAAAGAAAACTTTTACATTTTTCGGGTAGTTTTAGGCATCGCTTTCTATAAAAAAATGTTTAATAAAGCAATTTTGATACGAATTGCGTTGATTCAATGAATTGCTTCTTAAGGTTTGTGTGACTTAATTTATTAAAATAATCATGAGCGGTAATTATTCTTTGTTAAATACGTAATTATTATGTAGATTTTGTTTGTGGATTTTTAGTTACCTAAAACATTTATTTTCCTGCATTTATACCTAACACAGTTATTGTAACGTCATCGAATATTGTGTAATAGTGTATTTTTTAACTTATAAAAAAACGAAATAATATGTGGTATGTAACATAATAATACGTACGAAGTGATTCACTTCAAAGATGACAAATTTTAATAATATGAGTATATGTGAATTATCTTGATGATATTGAATTATTCTTGTCTTTTCGTTGCAGCTGTGTAGATAAGGATAAAGTTATCAGTATAAAACAAATGATTTCATATTTCGTTGAACGAAATCTTAACACTTCTATGTACTTTATTTTCGACGATTCAGTGCAAACAGGAACAGACATAGATCAACATTTTATGATTTATTCTGTAGCTGTCACAGATTTGACTGCGAAAATAATAATTTAATATTTCAAAAGAAACCCCATGCCCTAGTTTTCGTGCAGAAAATGTGTATAAATTTTCTGCCAACTTTAATGGTTGTGCACACCATATTTCCGTCTAACGACAGTATAACCTATTGTAAAATATGGTAATCAGCTCTGCTGGGTTAGTCGTTCTTATGTGTATCATTTACCGTAAACGTGGCGTATCTAAGTACATATATGCAGGCCGTAAACACAAATTGTCGTGTATTTCAACTCTCACTTTTTGTTTGTAATCATTTGTATATTAAGCGTAGCGCTGTGTATTTGATAGCTTTGTGAATTATCGCTAGTTAATGCACAGAACGTTCCAGGTTCAAGAGGCTTTTTAACTTCAATAAAAATACTCACAATGAAATATATGTATGTATATAACAGCATAGGTAGCGTTCACATGCGGACTTTGCAGACAAGTCGAAAGCACGTATGTAAAAAAGATAGTAATATTGAATATTATATAATTGCCTAACCTTTAGAGGACCACGTATTTAATGTGATGTTTAAAGACACGTGTATTTAATGTAACGTCATTGTGTTTATGTATGACTTGTCGGTAACGTATCAATATTATTCTCAAACTATTGCAGTGTCCTATACAACGATGCTATACGATTTAACAAATCGATTTTATAGTTTGTTTTTTAATTTTATTCGACGAATATGTTTGTGTATTATTTATTACATATCGATTATTCTGAAACCGTTGCGTTGATTTGAATTGAATTTTTTAAATTGTGTTTAAGTTATCCGCAACGATGATTTCATATCCTTTTAACAAATGGTTTTTATTATTGCCATTTAAATAATTTTATCGGTAATATATGAACATACTCTGTGACTGATGTATGAATTAAACAATTATATTTTCCTTCTTTTTGATTAAACAGTGCCGTGTTGTTTTTTTTATTTACCCCATTTGCACTATTTTGACATAAAAGCGCACGACATGCTTTATATTTTTGCAACATATATAAAGTGGCTTAGCTTTTTCATAAAGTTTTTTTTGTTATAGCAATGGCCAAGACGAGAGCATTTTTTTTTGTAAATCTCGTTTTTTATGTTTTAAGATATGATGGTCCTTATTTTAAGGTCTCTATTGTTAGCTTACATTGCCGAACCAACAAAAACCATTCCTTGGTACAATGAATGTTTTTATTTTTTTTATTTATATTTATTAATGCTTGCCCATTGAACATGTTGGCTTATCAAGATTTCTCTTTATTCAAGTCAATGCAAAGGTCGCGTGAGAATGATCAGTTATTATTTTTTCTCATTAACTATTTAAATAATCTATTCCATCGAATAGTATTCAGAACCCAGTGGCCGCCGGGAGCTAGCCTTCTGCGCGCAGCCAACATTGCGATGACCGACCTACCACACCACGGTAAGAGTCAATGTCACGGCTTGTCAGTCTTTATTTCCGGTGATTGGGGCCGCATGAACGCCAGCAGTGGTTCACCTACACAGACCGCAGAGTGCGTCATTTATTTTTTGATGAATGATTTTATAAAAACACCGGCTGACTGCCTTGAAAGGCAACCGACATCGGGGCGGCGAGGGGGTTATGAAAGGCAAGCCTTTGCCTGGGCGTGTTTTACAGAGTCGAAAGCACCTTAGACCTTATAATTTATATTTTATTGTATTATAAAAGTACCAAGATTGAAACTCTATATATATTTTTAATCGCTATAGAATGACGAGCGCGCAAATTATAAACCTATTTTGAAATGCATATGTACCCATTGTGTTTAAGACTTAAGGTTTATTTATATGTACTAGTTTATATAAAAATTACCTTAATTTTGTAATATTTAATTACCTACATAAATTAATAATTAATTCGAGAAAATCAATAATTCAACTTGAGATTCTCAAGTAAGGCAAAGCCGGTCTAACAATTTATTCAAATGTAAACAACCGGCTATCCAACTAATTTTACGTTTAGTATAGTAAGTACTATAAAAATAAATTTTAATAAGTTCGCCATTTTATCTCGGCCACATATTTGTTCTCCCTTATAAATTAATTCATTTGTAAATTTTCACCACTCTAAAATAACAATAATATCTTATAAACTTACCTTATATACTTACAAACTTAAAAACTTATTTTTAATAAAATTTAAAAGCATGGAATAAAGCAATTCAATGTGAAATAAGTAAAAATCAACAGTTACCTTCAAACAATTACAAACCGTATTTTTTTTTTGAGAAACAGAACAAGAAACAACTTGTCATTTTTCGCGACTTCATATTCAAGCCGGAACTCTGCTCTGATTTTTGACTCAAGAGATTTAATTATCGACACGTATGTATTTAATATATGTAAGTTTCGCAATTCCAAAGGGCAAAAAATATAAAGCCTCGTTAAAGTTCTAAAGCCTAGGTGAGACAGTAATCTGTAATGTGTCGTGTAATGTTTAGATTAAAATGATTCATAAATATTGATCATCTTTTTATGAATATTCCTTTTCTGTTTACCTTGCCATGTTATTTATTATGTAAATCAGAAATTCTATAAATCATAAATGCACCGTCTATATGTGCTTTCAGAAGTAGTCTGAAAAAATCATACCTCCTCTAACTTCACTCCTGGTTTTATCTTTCCGTGATATTAAACCCCTGTTTCCTGTTTCTTTCATGTCTCGTCCTTTTTCCTCCGAATATGTCAAACACTGTCCATTTTTTTTATCAACATTTAAAGTAATAATTTTTTAATTAATGTTTTTTTATTTAAGCATTTCCTCAGTTATACGGTTACTGCCATCTTAAAATTCATATTGGAAATTATTGTTTAAAAATCTTAGGTTTGGTTTACAGGAGATTTGCCCTCATAGCGATAAATCCGCCCTTTGTTCACACTAGTAAAACGAAATAAGTAAAAATAACAAGGAAGCTCTTATTATATTTGTTTGCTATAGACATTTCATCATGATTAATTTTCATATAACAAATAATATCTTCTTTTTATGTTTATGGTGCTTAAATTACTTGCTGTGCAATTTACTGACGTTTATTTAAGAATAGCTTCTGTGCTATTTTTGACATTTATGCACGGAGGAGCGCGATTGCATTCTTCGGTACACGAAAGGGTTAAAGGCGCGGTTCTGATTGATATTAATGGTCATGTTGACACTGGCTGCCACGTTAGTTTAACGATGCCGTTGACTTCGATGAAGGAGGTGGTCGGGGATGCTCGCTATACATTATGATTTCAAGGTCAAACGCTCTATGCTAATACTAGTCTATGGACAAAGCGAACGTAGGCTTGGCAATATTTCACACGTGTCATGTTTTTTTTTTCTTTTTGTCGCTTTTTTATTCAGTAGCTAGGTCTTTTGTAAGAATGTTTTTATTGTGTTTAATGAGGCGCGTTAAATAATTATCCGTAATTGCAGACACTTAATTAAACGACAAATCCGTTATGACGACAGAGTTTAACTGCAGAGTATTGTGATGTAATTTTATTGATTGTAAGTATTGAGAAAAGTTTGAAATATCTAAATACAGATTCAACTATTTTCAGTTATTTCTCTGGATGTTTTGAAAAAAAAAATACCTTTCTTCTTGTTAGGATGGATAAACAGATTTTTGGCTTTTAAGATTAGTAGAAATTAAATCTGTTATATGAGTGACCAGTAATTTTACAGCTTATATGTATGTAACTTCCAAAAAATTTCTGGTCACAACCGAAGAATCAAAAGCTATATAAAAAAACATCACCTTTTCGATATGTGACTTTAAGTTTGGAAAACAATCTTCACATATGCTTATTTAATAACTTTGGAAAATATTATTATTTCCGTTTCATCCTCCCGCGAAATAGCTGTTATTTTCCAATACAGCTATTGCTAAGTTAAGTTCACACCTCAACATGCATGTGTTAACTTGCTCCACTCGTTACCTGCTCGTGAACACAGCCGACCGATACCTGGCCTTTTGGCACCTCTCTTTTGTATCCAAAGGAAACAAGTCCCTTGGAAACAATGCTCGTGTTGAATGGAGATGTACGAACGTAATGTAACCGCATGTTAATACATACAGCCATACTTTCTTCAAAACCGGATAGGTGCGGCGGTGCGCCTAATGTGAAGTTCGCTTAATATAAGTATTAGTTGTAAAGTTCAAGTACCCCGTTTAGAATTCGGGAAGATTTTAAATTCATAAATGGAACGCGTCGGTAAATGAGAACTACCATAATTTGCTACCAGGGCGGCGCCATTTTGCAGCGCGGTATAACAAAATGTCAAAAACGCATCATCGTATACGTACATAATAAGTCAAAACTTTCAAATTATATAGGTTATTATTGTTTATTTTTGTGTTTCCTAAGTGTAAACCAGTACTTCGTTATTGTATCAGATAAAAATGAACAAATGAAGCTACGGACTTATAAATGTTGAAGTATTAGAATGCAAACTGAGAATAAAAGGCGCCAAAATAAATGGCTCTAAAGCAAAAGATATTGAAAGATAATCTGTATAACTAACGTTATTTTAGATTTATTATTTATAGATTATTTCATACTTACTACGGTAAATTTATTTCTAGTTTACTGAGCGTTTGACAGATAAATATATACCTCTGTCCTAAGAAGTGACGTCTGGTTAGTACAAAAATATTAGCCCTCATTAAAGCCGGCCAAGGGCATGTTGAAATACGCTTAATGTAGTGTTCCGCAATGGGATATCTGCAACATGTATAGAAAAAAATATCTTATCAATCTAGGCTAATTGTTTTTTGAATAAGTTTAACAATATTTAACTTCAATAAATTTTGTATAAATATTTTTATTTAATGATTGAGATAAGAAGTAATATTGTTTTTTTTTTAACTTCGCGGCTTAACGCCGAAAAACGAACTGTTTGCCAAACAGAACGCGTGACGTCGAAATGAACCACACACACAGATCACAATGTACTAATATATGGCCAACTTCAAGTAACTGTGTGAGCATGATAGCACAATCCCATAAATAGAATTCCATAAACAATATTTATCTGTCGCTATAGAATGGTAAAGTGTGTGAAAAAAATAATTTTTTTCAATTTAATTGTTTAATTGGGTCATCTTGACGTCATGGAATTTACATATTACGAATGTCACGTGACGCCAAGCTTCGTATGACTGCAATAAAATTGATATATTTTTAGCCTGAAACATGTTTTTTAGCGAAAACATGACAACTTCAATTCGAATATTTTAAAATACTTTTTAAAAAATTATCAAATGTCATATTGCCAAGGTCTTTTAAAATTTTGAGTGCAAGTTAATAAGTACTAAGTGCTAATTGGATTTTTTTTCAGATTTTTCAAAATCGTGGTTGAAAAATAAGAGGGAGTGGGGGAACAAATTGCACATCACTTAAAAGACTCCGTCACACATATATGGGAAGTCCATTAACATTTTTGTTTTTAATATTTTTTTAAATTTTAATGCGCATATATCTAAAGCAGTAGAAATTGTGAGGCTGTGACAGGCGGACATACGAACAGACAGAATGGACATGACACGACGCGACTCCTTGTTTCACATCGACAGAACCTTAAAAATATGTTTGAATTTTGCCACAAAGAAACATCCAATTCATAATTTGATTTAATTATTTTGAATTTCATTAGTATAAGTCGAAATACTTATTACAAGTCATTGCGGAAACAATGTTATTTTAAATAAAAATATCTTAGATGAAAATAGTTTACAAACGAGTAAGTCTAGGAAAGTTGAAAGATAGCAGTGTTGAGAATCAAAAATACCTAGAAACTGGGCTGCTACATAATTGTGATCGGGGCGAAATGAAGATAAATATTGTCTTTTGAACTACCCTGGATTGCGCTCAACATCATAACAGAAATTTTGGTGACATCTAAGGGTAGAACTACGTAGTTACATACGGATGCTGTCATCTCCGAAATATTAGCTATGCGGTTAAAAAGCCGAAGCATGACACCATAATTGACCAGCCTTGAACCACAGTGCAATACACTACGAAATGCAGCAAGAGTAATAGCTATTATAGCTAGTCCGTCTCTACTAATCAAGCGGTACGATACGGCTCAACAGATAAAGCTGGACGTAAACTAAACAGAGAAGACGAAAGAAAAAAAATCATAATTCAGTGTGAATTAGTATCTCTGTTTTGTGGCTTAATTTTATTAGTACATTAATGTAAATAGGTTAATTTTTACACCGTCATCACTTGTTACAAAGTAACATTTAAATATTGATAAAAAAAATAATATACTAATTACTGCTATATTTAAATATTGATAAAAAGAAAAAAAAATTATACTAATTATTGATTTTGTTTATTTCTAGTATACCTAATATAAACATTATAATAAGCTGTATTGTGTACCTTAATGAACGTTTAAATATTGATAAAAAAAATAATATACTAATTACTGCTATATTTAAATATTGATAAAAATAAAAAAAATTATATACTAATTAATGATTTTGTTTATTTCTAGTATACCTAATATAAACATTATAATAAGCTGTATTGTGTACCTTAGAATGACAGAAATTATCAAGAACGGGTGGAAACATCATGGCGCCGGCGCGAGCCTCGAGCGTGGGCCGAATGCGATATCAATTTTCCCAAAAACCGGTCCACCGCGCCCATCTATGGCTCTCAGTCCTACCTTGTATGCAAATGCAGCCCTCTACTTAGACGTGCTCACACGAGAAGATTCTGCGCCAGATCTGGTCCGCTAGACCTAGGGGATACCGCATTAGTTATCATCGTCATCGGGTAGAGTAGTATTAATTACAATTCCTTTGAAAATGTTATGCCAGGTATATGATTAAGAAAACGAAAGCGTCTCGAGGCTTCATGCTCTGTAATCAAATTAAGATGGTATATATATATATATATATATATATATATATATATTTTTTTTTTTCTTTTTCTTTTTTTTTCTGTCATGGGTTGAGAGAATTTTAAAATCATTTTACCGCATAACATAACGTATAAATGTCCTATGTACTTACGAGATTTAAAAAGTTTTTATAAAATTTTATTTCAGTTATTTCGATGACTGTTTTAAATTCGAAAATATTACACGTAGAACAGTTCATATCAATAATCATTATTAGACTGCGATAAACTGGCGAGACCCTTTGTCCAAATACGCCGGACACACCGACCGTGTGCAACTGACAGGTATGGCATGGCGCACACCACGACGCCCACGCTGCGGATTTGTGTCAGGGCGCCGCGCACGCGGCCGCAATGCGTCGCTCTCCCCACCTCACGCATCTTGTCTCACACTGACAGGTGGCAACGCTGTCGCTAACCGTTCATTGTGTCTTGCGCCGCTGTTGCAAGACGACGTTTTGTTTGTCCACTACAATTAATTAATTTACTACTTAATCTATTGTAGCGGAAATGACACAATTGATTGCTTACTCCGCCAAATGTCAGACAACTGGAAACAATTTGAAAACCTAGTTTTGAATTTAGCTATTTATCAGTTTGTATTGGAAAAAAGACCATTTTTCCTATCTCTTAATTCATTTATTGTTACTAAAGAAAGATCCATAATTAAAGCAAGTTACTTTTAACGTTTTTTTACAAAAAGTGATATTAGTTTTTCACTAAATGTTTACGAACAACATTCACCTAACTAGTTAAATTCTTTGACCTAGAGAAAGAAATGTGTAACTTTCATAAAAATGATAACTCGTAAAATTGCTTATTTTGACTTTGGTAACAGCAGGCTAATAAAGAGGATGAAATAAAGGTGATGGTTTCACCGTGATGTTAAAAAAAGATTCGCAGGGCTGGTTGGCTAGTCGAATTTGTGACTTTGAGGAGTTTTTTTTTTCATACATTTCACGTGTTAAAGTTGTAGTTAAATAGTGTGCTCTTATTAAATGTAGTAAAAACATTTTTACTGTTGCTGATTAAGTTTTAATTTCGTTGCGTTTTATGAGAATCAGTTCTTGACAATTTGCTTCGTTACACGACGTTTAGGAAATATACGTTTACACTTTTTATTATAATTATAAATAACGACATTAAATTTTAATTGCGATTTTAAAACAGCTAAGAACCGACTATCCGTGCAGATGTCAAAGATTGATAAATTTGTTAACAGTATGTATACATAGATTTGTAATGTCTACATTCTAAAAGAATTTTGAAGAAAGAATGCCTAAACATATCTGTTTCCTCACCAGTATGTTTCTCTGACCAAATATCTTTAAAGAAACTTACAAAAAAACCTTTTAAAAAAACACATTGTCAAATTAATTACTATGGAAACATGCACTAAATTCGGCTGTAGACTTAGATAAATTAATCCCATAAACAAGCCATAGCAGCTGTCTTCCTGTCCACTGTTGGAGACTAAAACTTGACTCGCCTATGCGGCGGAAAAAAAATAAATTAAAGCTCATTGAGGACGACACGCAAACGCCAATGAAAAGCGCGGAGGCATTTGATTAACGCTACCCCACTTACCCAAATTAAGTAAACGCACTTAAAATTAATTGTTAAATAGAAATCGTCATAATAAGCATCATAACGGCTACTCCAATGGTTATCTACGAAGGTGCAAAGGTTATCTACGGAGCTTAGTGTGGTTTAATGAGAACTGTAGCAGGATGCAGCAGAAATGATCGGAATTGCGATAATCTTTGCCAGATAAATTGTAGCTATTTAATTGTAAAGATAACCAAGTATTCTAATATGTTATAAAGTAAATTATTTAAATTATTAATAGGTTTGCAAAGCCGACAAAATGCGTTAGTATTTGTGGGTTAGTTATAAGCTTTTGAATAAAAATATCACGAATGTAAATTATATAGAATCGTGATAAATTTCAAATTACTCAAGGTTTAATTGCGATTCTTGCTCTAACTCGGTTTATCTAATGTTGGCCACTTCGCGTCGTGTATTGATTAATTGCTATATTTGTTGAATAAAACACAAAAAATACAGCTATCTATCGCGTCGCAGTCTCTGAACGCATTTCAAAAGAAACAAATATTTGACCCAAAGCACTCAAACAAACCACCTTCACCTAGCGTGATAAGTACGCAAAGTTAAACCACTGGACTACGCGAAGGGTAGACCACAAGTCAGAAGGGTAAACACACTTGATAGCTTTGTACTTCTTCACGAAAACGAGAGTTACAATAATATGCAGTAATATATTTATTTTGAAGTGAACTTTCACGAAATAAGAAACAAATATTTATAAACACATAGTTTGAAATCAGCGTGTGTAGATGACCGTGTTTCAATGTTTGAGACATTCGCATTATGTGTAAAATATTTTGGCAAAATCGTCAATACGCAAAGCCAAATAAAGTGCCCGTATAAAACAGTCTAAATCCGTACACCGACTTTGTAGCGCCCTTCAATATTAAAATGCGTGAATGTGTGATTAAGAATTATAGGCTTATTTTTATACATCCGAGGTTTGTCTAGATCTGTCAGAACTTGTCAAGTCATAGGTCACGTCGATACATAAAATATATCCACTATATTTAATATTACGCATTACGATGTCATTGAGTGTATATTACACATCACATCTTGGTTAAAAAACTGTCACGGCTTAAATGGTTGAAAATCTTATTTTAGACAGCGGAACAATTCAAAGAGCGTTATAAGCGAAAATTCTAAATAACAGTCTGTAAAAGTTTAATCGATTCTAACAATTAACGATAGCCAAATAGATGGGAGTGGTAATTTAACCACCAATGACCTTTTTAACAACTGTCATTAATTAAAGATAGTGATTCATTTTACGTTATTTTCGACGTATTTTCGATGTTTCACATCTTTCTGTGTTGAGTGAGCTAGGGTACAATGTTTTGAAAGTATTTAAAATTATGTAATCATCGACAATTGAATAACAATTAGTTCATTCCACGTCGATGGGAGTTAAAGCGTTCTGATCGCACGTCGCGACGTGTCATTCGGCCAGCTTCGTGTCTTGTTGGCTCTTTCCGGCTTAACACTTCCTTCTCTACTACTCGCTACTTTACATTTGTGTAGCAGCTTTGTTACTTAATTACTAACGCTTACAACTTTACTCGGTTATATCGGTATATTGCATTAAACTGTGTTAAAACGTTGAAAGCGAAAGTGATAGGGAAATAAAACACACACATCAGCCAGGCATCCCATGATGTCTCACATTTTTTGCCATCAGGCGTGACGACGGTCAATCTCCATACCATTTCTACCCATTTAAATAGGGGAAGACTAGTAGTGAGATATTTGTCTCAATATGATGCCACCCTCAATCGGATCCAATGGTGATTTCTATTCTTTCTTTTCTCACTCACTAACTATATACATTTGCTATCAAATCATTTTATAATTTGTTTTTAAGTGTTTGCTGTATCATGTTTTGGGTTTCCATTATCTCTGTTTGCAGTACGTTTCTCTTGCAAATATATTGGCTTTTTTGAGTTTGTTTTCTCGTATAGACTAAACTACTAAAGTGATTTCAATAAATGAGGTGAACTTATTAGATTCGTCTTGATACAGCGAGTGTCCTAGTGTATGTAACGTTAAGAATTTCACAGGCTGTGTATGTATGTATGTATTTAGTTCTTTTCAGTTATTTTTTTCAGTAATAGAGTTTTAATTTTTCCTCTTATTACAGCACTGAAGAGTGTTGTTCCTGTACATGATGGCTCCAATACGTAATATTATATTATTTTTCGCAGCTTTAATTGCATTACCTCCAAACATTGTATCGTTGTATAAGCTGCAAACAATCATGTTTCTACTCGAAATTTTTCTTAATGAACATCATAATGTAGTGGTTGAAAATGCCAGCCATTAAAAAAATACTTGCAGCGTTCAAGTTGCAGCTCGATAATCGAAAATTACAATTTACTCTTACGTAGTTTAATATAAAGTTCGAAAATTGCAATTTACTCTTTCGCAGCTTTAATTGCATTACCTCCAAACATTGTATCGTTGTATACGTTGTAAACATTCACCTTTCTACTCGATTTTTTTCTTAATGAACATCATAATGTAGTGCTTGAAAATTCCAGCAATTTAAAAATACTTGCAGCGTTCGAGTTGTAGCTCGATAATCGAAAATTACAATTTACTCTTACGTAGTTTAATATAAAGTTCGAAAATTACAATTTACTCTTTCGCAGCGTTAATTGCATTACCTCCAAACATTGTATCGTTGTATAAGTTGAAACATTCATCTTTCTACTCGAAATTTTTCTTAATGAACATCATAATGTAGTGGTTGAAAATGCCAGCAATTAAAAAGATACTTCGAGTTGCAGCTCGATAATCGAAAATTACAATTTACTCTTACGAAGTTTAAAATAATGTGGCACGTAAGATATGTATGTAAGATAATACGCGTCCGGCTGCTCGGTGCGAGCCAGAGGCCGCGGATTCGAATTATGATAAGGAGATGAGGCTTAATGGGCAGCCATCGAGGTAGAGAGCGCGGCCGGGTTCAAAGTCAGACCGCAATCTGTTGCGAGATCGGGTAAAACGAATGGCGTTAATGGTACCAGTCCAGGCAGGTCAAATTGGCGATTAAAACTCGAGATTATTTTGATTAATTTAACGTTTAATGTGAGGGACAGTTGATGAGGAAACGGAGAGCAAGTGGTCAAACTTGCTCTGTAACTAAGAATAAGTATTCGTTTGGCGGATTAACTGAGTTGTAAGCTAAGCTCCGAATTCGCACATTAATTAACAATTATCAAAATTTTTAACAAAAGAATTACCATTTTTTATTTTCGCAATTAAATTACTATATTATGAGGAAAAAAGTCAATAAAAGTTTTATTTTTTAAAAGCTTTTATTTACTTTTTTCCATTCTTTTTATTTAGTTTTTTTTTTAATTTGTTGTCTTATCTATCTGCTACAAATTTTGTAACCTGTATTTCACCCACTTCCCGATGGGCTAGCGACTTGAAACTTTTCATATATACAGGTTTCTGATGACAGCACATGATCGTGATGGAGTGAAAATCTGACGACCAAGATAGAACTTTGGCAATCATCTGCTTAACGGTGAATAGAGTAGACCCTTCGAGTTCGGACTCGTTTCACTTGTCTCAATAAGTACTTTGTATTTTTACTTTGCACTTTTGCTTATAAAATAAAAGTTTTTCAGGAAAAAAAATATTTTTTATTAATTTCTTTTTTATATTTTATTAATTTTCTGGGCTACTTCATTCATTGTATTATAGTCGATGGTTAATGACATCGTGATCATTAGTAGGCTAAGACTTTTTTTTCTTCATCAACTTTCGTATTGAGACTTTGCAGTGTGTAGTCTGAAAAGTACAATAGTGGAATATTTATGTAAATTTGCTTAACAGTTTTAAAGTATTGCGAGCGCTATCAAACAAACAAACTGATAAATCTTAGTAAACAGTTCTAAAACATGCTCAAAACTTTCTTCGTTTTAGACGAAGGATCAAATCCGTCCAGATGTTTTCATTTGAAGCGTGTTCAAACAAACAGACAGTGAAATAATTCCAAAATTGGTTTACTTCTCTTTATAACCCACTTACAATTTCCCGAAACTGTTTTTTATGTCTTTAATCTATAATTTTTTTTACTATACAGAAACATGCTGTAGATTTGATAAAATGTACAGAATTACCTGTAGGTATAATATGTATAATGTTCTTTGTTACAGCCTGTGTATAAAACAAAAATTATCAGTTACCCACTTTTACGACCATTCAGGTCGTTTGGAATTACTTTGGTTTTATTTAAAACTAACGATGTAATCATTGCGATCTCGTTAGGTTTAAATATATTTATTCTGTTCATGTGTATTTAAAGAATAAATATATTCCATTTATTTCAAGTGTTTTATTTCTTTGGATTTTTCTTTGAAATAGATCTTTAATAATATTATAAATGCGAAAATGAATTTATTGGTCCCTTTGTCCCTCATTCACCTATGTTATAAGATGAACATGGGATACTTTTCTTTCGGAATAGCATTTTTTTAATTAGAAAATTGCTCCGTTCAGAAGAAAAGCGATGTGCAAGTGTATTTAAATAATAAGTAAATACTATCTTCTTAATTTTCCAAATATTTTTAAATTACGCTTTTTTCCTTTTCCATGCGGGAAAAACTACAGATGAAAGCTGGTAACGATTACATAAAGACCGATTAATGGTATCGATAATTACAGATTCGTCTACAATACTAGAACTACTCTAACCAAGACGAATCAAACTGAATAGAGAGAGAGATTTTCAATTGATCCACAAAAATCATGCGTGATTCAAATTCAGGCTCCGAATTAATTGCAAGTGTTTGATTCAATGTTCAGTACTTAGTCATTTTATTCAAAAAGTAAAAGTTGATATTACATGAAATCGATGTGTAGTGTTGTCCTATCAGCGACATTAACGGATACAGCCTTAACAAAAAAGTCGAACTCAAATCCTGTACTGATTCAGAAAAATCAGGCGTGATTCAGATTCAGCTTCCGATTTAACTACACGTTTATGATTCATAATTATCTACGTTCGTCATTTTGTCAAAAAATACCTAAAGTAGTTAATTACATACCGACATCAATGGATACAGCTTTAATCAAAAGAAGTCAATCTCGAATCGAAAGAGACCCTGTACTGATCCAGAATAATTGTGCATGATCCAGATTCAGCCGTTGGTTTAATTGCATGTTTCGAACTCGAATCGAAAGAGACCCTATACTGATCCAGAATAATTATGCATGATCCAGATTCAGCCGTTAGTTTAATCGCATGTTTCGAACTCATATCGAAAGAGACTGTACTGATCCAGAACAATTACGATGATCCCGATTCAGCCGTTGATTTAATTGCATGTTTCGAACTTGAATCGAAAGAGACCCTGTACTGATCCAGAACAATTACGATGATCCAGATTCAACCGTTGGTTTAATTGCATGTTTAAGATTCATTATTCACTGCGTTCGTCATTTTGTCCATAAAGTAGTCGCATGTTTGTACTGCGACGGCCTCCAAACAAATATCGCGCCGGACTATGGCGTGGCCCATGCAAATAAAGATAAATGCAAAGTATATTCTTAATCAGTTTTACATTGAAATATTTTTATCGGGCCGCCTCATTGCGGTTCAATGTCATCCGGCAAGTGATCCGAGACGAATTTGCACTTCACCTGTTCTCTTTCATCGAGGCGTACAGACGCTGTACAGACACAATTTAATTTATATAACGCGTATGTACGTAGAATGAAACTTAACAAATTGATACAATTTTAATTCGTATTTCTTTTCCATATTTCTCGAATTTGTTACGTACCTAATTAACATCGAGATCATCTAGTCTTTACGAACAGTGGTGAAAATATTTTTTTTTCTTGTGGCTATACATATTTTTTTAATTGTACGAATGCAGCGAAATCAAAAGGAAGAGTTATGAAATTAGTTATATGTATACGTGCTTATATACATACGTAGCCATTAGGCTATGTACGTGTATAAGTACTGTACGTATATGGCTATGTACGTATATAGCGACCATAAAACTCTGCTAATTGACGAAATTGTTTTATCCAACCTCATGAATAATATCAATGCAAGAGATTTAAAAACAAATTCAAAGGTATGTAGGAAAAAATTATTGAATTTTTCGTGTTCAAACGTGTTTGTTATGGTAGTCAGTTTTTTTCCTATTAACACGTTCAGTATAGATAATAAATATGCGACATAAGGAGTTTATTTAGTGTGGCAGATGTCATTCTGAACGTATAGGGTTCGTTCGAAAAAAAATATACATAAAATTCAATCAACTATAAAGGTTTTAGTATCAATGAAGCCATAGCCTTATCCAAAATGACGTGCCGCACTGAAAGTGTTAAGAACAATAACCTGTTTCGTTTTTAATTCAATAAACCCCTTGATGCCCAAATATACGTTTTATTAAATCCTAACGAACATAATAAAAATCATGTCTATTAATTTATTGTTCTATTTTTAATTACAAAGTTAATTTTTTTTATCTATTAATTTTTAATACCCAAATTTGTCCGATACTTTCAAGCAGGCTACAAAGCTTAAACTTTTGGAACTATATTAACAACAAATAAAGCTACTTATTAAAACTTATTAATTAGTATAAGGGATCATCAATGAGTAGTTAATTACGCAGACGTTAATTGTACTCGAGGTAATTATTGTAAAATTAAGTAACTCTCATCAAAATATTGAGAATGTGCGTTTTTTAAGTATTCATTAAACGACTTGCATTTAAAGTATGATTTTAGAAAATTCTTATATGCCTTTTGCATGTATGAATTTACAACCTTTAATCAAATCTAAATAAAATCTAAATAATTAAAAAAATATCTATCAACCTAAATTATATTATGAAAATTATTTAGTAACTTTGGAATTTAGGAATTTGGCGCGGGCCAAAAATTTGTTAGAAGAATCATAAACAAAATTTTAAAAGTTTGAATTCACAAGTACATTATAACATATTTAATAATTTAATTGTAAATCGATTACATTATCGAGTTGCACCATTTCAAAAATTACCACTAGATATAAAATTCTCGACTTGGTTGTGTAATGAAGAAGCGTTGGAATTCCTTAAAAGAAAAAAAATGTCAAAAAAATTTACAAAAAATTCACTTCCTCAAGTAACATTCTTTGCAACACCCATTCTATTCAAATCACACTTCAAACCGAAATGAGACCACGGCGCTTCCGTGCTCCAACAGATAACTAATTAGGGTCTTATTTCGGCTACAACTAATGTTCCGCAACACAATTGTCATCTTTAATTATTTACTGTCTAATTGAGCAGAAAGCAATAGTTTTTTTTGTTTGTTTTTGGAACAGTAACTGCGGCGTTACGTCATCGCGATTTCGTTAACTCAATGCCAACGAGCATCGAGTGCCGGGCGTGCGGGCACTGAGCTTGAGTCACTTAGTGTGTTCGCATTTGCGAATAGTGTCGCTGCCTCGCATGCCAAGGTAAACCTACACCGGCTCGCCTATAGTGCACAGACGTACTGCTTATATCCATGCGATGTTGCGAGTAATACTTCAAAATATGATCGCATTCAAAAACACCAGAAAAAATTTAGTCCTCAGCGAGAGTTCCCAGCGAATGACATGAACTAAAGTTTCTATATTCAAATAAAAATTAAATCAAGAAAATTATAACTTAAAATAAATATTGTAACTATATATTTTAATAAGAAAAATTCTACATATACTATGATAAAAGCACCAAAATAAAAAATTGTGCCTGTCAGCTTCGACTAGAGTTTACTCCTTAAGTACAATGTTCTTAGAATGTATAAAATAGGTAACACTGTATATAAATATGTAGTATCATTAAATGTAAATGGAAAATTCTTTAATAGAAAAATGCTGACGACTATATAATTATTTTCAAGTAAAACACAAATGAACAAGGTCATATTTGTACAACAAAATTAAAAATATTTAGTAACGTCAAACTAAGAAGTTAAAATGAAAAGAGACTTTTTTAATTTTGTAAAATAGAAGACACCAAATATTCACACATAATGACATTCAATGATTATATCTTGATATAAGCTAACGATAGTAAACTATATGTGTCACACTCCGTCATTACGATTACGCCATAAGAAAATGCAAAATAAACATATTCGTATCTCACTCTAAAGGTGCCCAGAAATGTTGCACCACCTAACGGTACACTTGTTTTAACGCTCTGAATTTCGTACTTTTTTAACGCTCCGGTCTGAACTTCGTACTTACACTATTTTACTCTTCATGAAACTTCATAACGGACGCTATATATGAAAATCCATTCTTGAGGAGTAAACTCCAAAAAACATATAGAAATAAAGATAAAAAAAACAATGATTGCATTTGTTACAAAAAACATAATTATTATTAATAAAAGAGTAAGGAATATTTTTATAAAAATAAACTTTTTGTGTTTATTATATTTGTGTAAATATTATGTTTATTCCAATTTCAGTCCTGAATCGAACTTACGCTACGCCCAAAGTGCCGTACGTCTGTAAGAGAATACACTATTGATTCCAAAATGTAATAAAAAACATTAATAAAAAACCATCTACGAAAAGGCAAATCAAATTATCAACTAGTTAGATCTTTTCAGTTTGACTTGCCTTTTCGTAGACGGTTTTTTTAAAATTTGCTACGTCGTTTCCTGTTACATTTGCTACGTTAAATTTGCCAACAAGAAGCATTTTATTAAATACGAGTATACTGGGTCAAATAATTACATTTTTTAAAACTTGATATAACTTATAATTTATAAGAGTAACTAATAGCTGAGAATGAAAGTATTGTATTAAATTCTCGGTTACAAAATAAAATAATTCTTTTAAAGATTTGTAACCAATGATCCAGGCGTAACGTTATAACAACTTACGATACCACCTTTGAAAGGGCCAGACAATTATATTCAAAACCAACAATATTCCAAAGGCGAAAATCAAAAGCTCCACTGATTTTGGCAGCCCTAGCAAGCGTGCAGGGTTGCACTCGATATCTCAAATGTATAATAAATCCGTTTAAATAACAAAACTTGCACAACTGTTGATTTGTGTAAATGCAAGAGTTTACATTTATTATCCGTCCTGCAGACTTTCGCTGCGTGAAGCTTCAACTGTACAGGCGGCATATGTTTACTGGATTGATTTCGACTGCCCGACGCGGGTCGGTACGCACTGGTTAATATTAGTGAATTATGATTATCGAGGATGTATTTATGAAATTGATATTTTGTCCGTTTTCACATGGCTACCAAAATTTGATCGTATAATATTTTGGCTACCATTGGTAATAATAAGTACAAGATAAGAATACACGTACAGCGTCTCCTGCGTCGCGTCGCTTACGCTTTCGTCGCGTAGGTGTGCGCTATGCTTAAACCTTCAGACGCTACGCTCGGAGATATAGAAATATAGCGTCCGTCTAACACCGGGCCAACGTGACGCGCTCGGCGCTGATTGATCTGCGGTGGCTGTTTTGGATTTCAATGACAAGATTGTTACAGAAACGGAAGCTGTGTCACAGCTCTTAAGATTTATTTTCAGCGAGACACGTAATTGTGAAGCTACAGGCTATGTTTGGTCTAGAAAAAGATTCTGGTTTTTATATTGGAATATAGATATAGGGATTACTAATTTTAGCCATATTCGGTTTGAGCCGAATTTGGATTCTCTATTTTTATTTTGATTTATAAGATATAAATTCGTAAATAACGAAAGAGAACTTAAAACCTTAGAAATTTTCTATTTATTAATAAAAGCAATGATTAAAAATCTCATTTGTATAAATGAAATATCAGAAGTTTCACTATGTTTCTTTCTGTTCACTTATAATTTAGTTTTACAGGATTGCAGCTGTTTTTTACAGCTGTTTTTGTCGCCATCTAGGTTGTTTGTTCTGAAAGATTTTTGAGTATTAAAAAATCAGTTAGCCGTAGAGGTTACAGAGCTATGTTAGAAGCGAGTAGTATAAGTAAAGAAAGGGCTATGGAAGGCGACGCGGAAGGGGTAGCCACTCTATCATTAAAGTTCAATATCAAAATTTCTACGCGAGCGGAGCTACGAGCAAAAGCTAATTAGTAAAAAGACCAAAATATTTTCCATGAATTTATTATATTGTTACCCCTGTGAAAGACATGCTAGGCAATATATTATCATAGTGAAAGATGACATTAAAATTTGCAAATAGATTAATATAAATATTTATTTTTAAATGTTTAAATAGATACCAAGTGTGTCCGAAATCATCGTAGTGCCCGTACTTAACAGATTTATCTAATTAAGTCCACTCGATAAGATGCGCGAAAAAAATTCGTTCTCACTTTGTACATTACAGGGTTACTTTGTATGTTTGCACTTTATACGTTCTTAATATGTACATCAAAAATAATTATAAAATTCAATTTTTTTTAGATCTCCATCTCAATAATTTCCCTGCAAAATTTCATGAAGATAGATCTAAGATTGTAAAAACTTAGTCTCTGTTAAATCATTTCCACATCAGCCATAATGCACGACCAGCACACAGAGACACCGTTAAAAAGACGAGAAGAGCGGTATGTCTATCTGGCTTTTTCATATAGCGGCGTCTCTCTCTGCTGGTCATGCATGATGGTAAAGCGCATTACACGAAGAGACACTACAAAATTTATATATTTTCAGGATATTTTTCTCTCTAATACTGCTTCATAATTTTGTGGATTTTTAACTGATAAAAGATTAATTATAATCAATAGCTATTTCCCCGAATCTCAAATTGGATTTTAATTTAAACTTCCCCAATTCAAACTGTTGTGGCTTGCATAAATAAGAGAGAATATGAAAGATAACGAAAATACTAATTCTAAGATAAGTTATCTCATAAAATTATGATTGCTAGATTATATTGCCCAAAAATATATCCTACTCCGCAGACTTGGATAACATACTTTCTATTGAAACGCTTAATAAAATGAAAAGACATTTATTCTTTTTAACATACAATAAATATCACAGTTCATATTAATTTTAGCCTCGAACGTTCGTTTGATAAAAGAATAGTTACTCGGTACGATAACACTCCTCACGATAATGTCACCGCCACACGCACTGGCATCCAAACATAACGCGGCGCTTAGGTGTCAAAACAACTATTGACCGGAAAACGCAATTCAGAGCGCGTCGTCGACATAGCGTTATCTACATACAATGCAAGTCAACAAGCGTCCACACAACACGCTCGCGAATTCGCAGGAAATTAACTTGACATTTTCTACCTGAATAACAATGGCCTAAGCACCCCGGCATAATGCTCCATTGTTTTTTTTTTAATTCATTCGATATTCAAATCGACTCCTTTCAAATGTCGTGTACCGTTGTAGCACGATGACTAAGGCGAAGAAACGTAATGGGTCCAGTGGTCCGTGGACAGACCGATTTTTCGCGGATGCTGGGCGCGGATCTGCCGTACTGGGGTCGCCGCCACACGCTCTTGGCAACCGCCTAGCGTTGTGCCACTTCGCGCTTATCTCACAATGTCAAAAGCAAGCAATTGAAAATGATTTTCATCTTTATAACTTCTAAATGACATTTTTTCGACCTAGGTATATACATATATTCTTTAATATCCTAATGAATAACAATATAATACAAGTAAGCGAATTAAATTGACTGTTGAATACAATTAATTTTTCGGTTCTCCCCCGACACTTATAGGACAAGCCCCAATACCAATTGATTGTCTTTGGCTTATGCGATTAATTATTTACAAAGCTAAATTCTCGATTAAAACAAACTGGCAATCCGTTTATAACATTTATAGTTGCTAATATTTGTTTTCTTCTTTTAAATACAGCAGAAATAAGGTAAACAAGCGAATAATAACTATTAATATCAGAAAATTTTCTTTCATAATCGACAAATTGTTCCGGTTCTTCCCTTATACTAGAAACAAGCTCCGTCTACAATTAATTATCTATGGACTAATAGCTTATATGATAAATGATTTACAGATATTAAGCTAAATTCTGGATTCTGCCAGTTCGTGGCAATCCGATGATAACATTTATGGTTGCCAGAATTTGCCTTTTCTTTAAAATGTAGCAGAAATATTTCTAAGTTATAATCATCCGAAGTAATTTTACTGTTAGACTTCGGCACGCGTGGGCGCGTGTGGGGGCACGCATGCCGGCATTTTACATTTGCACGTGGGACAGCGCAATGCGTGGGCCTCGCATGCTATATTATAAAAATCCATAAAGCTCAAATTAGTGATGCAACGATTTTTGTTTACACGATCACGAGTCATAATCGTCCAAAATTACGACTGTTTCTTATTGAGCACTGTGTAGTCAGAGGGTGATATTAAAACTGTTTGAATAATCAATCGAAACATGAAGCGTTATTTTAATAACCATTGTTATCGTCGCCGAGGTTTAAAGTCAAAGGTGCTTTGATAAATTAACCTGTTAATTAAAATGTTATGTGAAAAGCATTGTTTGGTTTAGAGCTTTAGATAGCTGTGACCTCGTCCAATCTTTTCAGTGTGAATTTGAATCGTGCGTGGACCAGACATTTTAACAATTATTAGTAATTTCCATGTTACAAAAATCTATCATCAAATAAATAGCAGCTATTATCTATGTAGCTGATTATTATCTATGTAGCACCCCATGAAAAATGAAGATGTATTCGTAGCTGTTATCTATGAAAATGTATTCGTAGCTATTATCTATGTAGCACCCCATGAAAAATTAAGATGTATTCGTAGCTATTATCTATGTAGCACCCCATGAAAAATTAAGATGTATTCGTAGCTATTATCTATTTAGCACCCCATGAAAAATGAAGATGTATTCGTTTAAACTATATTTCACTTGTAACTTAGGCTTTATGTATGTTTCACTTGTAACTTTAGGTCGTCATAGCATCAACTTTTAGCTACGTAGTTCGTCTATTTTGTACGCTGTTTTGATAAACTAGTTCCAATTCGGGATAAACATAATTTACTAAAATAGAACATTTACCATTTAAAAATTTAAAAGTAATAAATTCAATCACCAATGTAATTTTATATTAGAAATAAATAGTCTATATACAAATCGTCATAGATTATTCTTTGTCACCAAATATCATCTTAGAATCGATATCTTTATATCGATATATACAGTTGACAGATGAGGTCACGATATAAATTTAGGGCCTTAAAATCTAAATCTTTTATTTATTTATTTAATTTTTATTTCCTCTTCGATGCAACACATTTGTACGTACGGCTCTTGCAATCGACAACAATCTTGGAGTGCCATAAATTAGTTGCGAGGTTGATTGCAAAAGATTGCATCATTGTTAATCGACAAACATTTTCTAAATGAAATAAAAAAAAGAATTGAAAAAAGGTCGAAATTTACCATGTTAATAGAAAAAAGCAAAAGGATAAGGTATGATAAAAACAAAAAAGATCCAATGTTATAACTGTCGAGCTGTATCTTGAAATCTAAAAATTTGTTTTAAAACAGTTAATGGGGAAATATCTTCAATATTACAATCATTGTAGAATTTATAATGACATATTTTAACCATCCAATATTAAAAACAACGTTTTATTGAGAAAAAAAAGCAATGCTGAAAACAATTATTGTATAAGAATGATTACCCTCACAGATATTTATGTCCTTCGATGCTGGTTGCAAATAAAGTTTAACTAGTCTTTGTTTGCTTAGAACTCTACAGTTCTGATCCAAAACCGAAAACCATGGCAATAGGATCTGCAAAACGAAAAGGTTCCCCATGAATGGAATAATCTCAGCAAATAGCCTTTATGTCTAAAAAAAATCGAAAAGTCAGCAGCTGGTCAACCCAAAATCAAAAACATGAAAAGTGGTCCACGAGACAAAAAGTTTGGGGATCTCTGCTCTAGAGGAACACGTCAACTGGTAAACCGATTATAATTTAACAGATAAAATATATTCCCACGGAACCGATTGGATTCTTCACGATCAATGCATATTGATAAGCATTTATGAAGCTAAAAACGTATTATTCCTTATCTAAGAACACGAATAGGATGTATTTATCTTGTAATTGACAATAGTTAGCTATAGGATAAATACTTTTGAATTTTCTTCCCACAAAACATAATTTTAAATGTTTTCTTTGAAATATAGAAATTCTGTCTACCTTTCAGTAAAATCAATTTTCTTTCAGTGAATTTCGTGATCTATTATTATTTCTACTTTCTAAGTTATTTACCACGACCTACGTTAGTTAGAAACTCACTAACGGAAGTAGTGGAAAAACCCTCACAAACCCGACTTCCGCTATTGTTTTGTGTAATATACAAATGCTGTTGGATGCTCCAAAGAGTTAATCTTTGCTAATAGCCCACCTGAATATGTTGTAATACAATGAAACCTAGGTCGTGATAAAGAACTTAAAGATAGTAGAAATAATACTACATCACGTAGTTTCATTTAATTGTGAATAATGAATTTCTACAAAATTAACACCAAATATATTCAATATCAGAGGATTTATTAATTAACAGATGCTTTTACCATGTTATAAGAGTAATTAAGTCTATGTTCAAGGTTTCATTATTAGGCCTATCATTTATTTTGCTTTATGCTGTATAAGAGGCCAATCGAATTTATTAATCAATAATGAATTCCTAAGTCTGTTTGTGGTACGACCATAATGTACGTACGTAATAAATTAGACTTTCAAATGGAAAAGAAAAATCGTTTTCTCAAGCAAAGCATCGGTGTATTGTACAATGTCCCGCTGTGAAAGTTATGAATAGTGTTTGACGTTGGAGAATTTTAATTAGCCATGATTTATTAATAAACATTTTCGGCACTGCGTTCTGCGTTGGATCATTTTCAATTCGGAACGTAAAACGATTTCGAAGCTGCATCAAGAGATGCGAATGGAAGCGGTGAAATCATCATTTGAAACAAAAACGGATACGTAAGTGCTTTGAAGGTCGGTTAACGTCACGGCGAGACCTTTCGATCGTATTAATTTGCTTCTCATACAGTTCTAACCAACTTTCGTCGTATTATTAGTGCTGGGACTTTATCGATTTTATGTTATAGATAAGAATCGATATGCCGATATTTACTGAGACAAACCTGCGTAGTTTGATTTTGGTTTTGAATTGTAAATCAGAGAAATGCATTTCATATTCTTTTACTAGAATTTTAAATATAGCACTAATTTTTTTTTATATAATCATTTTCTGACTCAGTATAGCTTCTCAGCGTTTCACAACTCGGCTTATTGCTATCAATAATAGATAAATAATTATGAATAAATCGAAACGTCAAACTTATAAGTCGCAAAGAATTGATGTTAGGGAAACCTAGAATTGTAATTCCGTAGTTCTAGTCAGATCACTTTCAGATAAATATAATTTGCGTAGTTCTGTGTGATTTTATTGCTTTCGCTTTGCGAATTAGAATAGAGAAATTAAAAAGAAAAACAAAATTCTTGTTTATGTCTAAGTATTGAAATTTGTTATTCTGTTGATTCATTTTTTGTGTCAGTTTACCCAAAAATAATTAGTATTATAGTTCCGTAGTTCTAGTCAGATCACTTTCAGACAAATATAATTTGCGCAGTTCTGCATGCTTTAATTGGTTTTGCTTTGAGAATTATAATAAAGAAATTAAAAAGAAAAACAAAATTCTTGTTTATGTCTAAGTATTGAAATTTGTTATTCTGTTGATTCATTTTTTGTGTCAGTTTACCCAAAAATAATTAGTATTATAGTTCCGTAGTTCTAGTCAGATCACTTTCAGACAAATATAATTTGCGCAGTTCTGCATGCTTTTATTGGTTTCGCTTTAAGAACTATAATAAAGAAATTAAAAAGAAAAACAAAATTCTTGTTTATGTCTAAGTATTGAAATCTGTTATTCTGTTGATTCGTTTATTGTATCAGTTTACCCAAAAACAATTAAGACAATCGATATAAAAAGTTGTGTGACTATTCAACATATAATCAAAATTCTATAACCACATTCTGACAGGAATAAACATGGCACAGACAAGTTTGATATAGTGCAGTCGAATCGTACGATTGCCGTCTTACTCGCGATGAATAACTTTAATGATCGCAAAAGTTCTCTATGGAGAGAATAATCGCCACGGAATAAAAAAAGAAACATCGAAACGTCAAATAGTTTGTTTATGAAGTACCTGAAAAATTTGATAATTATACAAAATTTCGCTTCATTATAATTATCATACCACGATGAAGTGTTGAATCGCTCTTATTATATGTACCAACGTAACTAATTAATATTTAGTTATTGTCAGTTTAAATGCTTACGCAGCAAATCGATTTACACTTCACACACATATTGCACAAAATTAAGCGAACCATGAGTAATGGCGGTCCCGCATAACCTTGAGATTGCCAGGTGAAGTTCGTATACTGCTCAAATCGTTGTTGTAAGCCGAGATGAGACAATCTCCAGCAGTTGTTCAAACACTTCCTCCGTGCGCATTGCACGCGTATCTTAATATTAATGGGCTGAATTGAAATGCCTGTTCGCTTTATATAGCATACCTCATGGCTTGAATTGGTAACACTGCGTATCTATCCATGAAGTTGGTAATGTTGTGTTTCAATACTTACATATATATATATATATATATATACCATAATTCTATGCTTAATATTATTCGAAATAAATTGGCGGGAAAATTCTAGGGAAATGTAGTTAGAGATTTACAAGTTGGTATCGTGCAAAAATATGTTTGTAATGTAATGGTATATATTATGTTGGCACAGATATCGTTTCTTGTAAAATGTATGTTGAAATTCGATGTACAGATGATTATAACTCATAATGCTTTTAACGGATTAGGGCCGTCAAAAAAAACACTTAGACTGTTTCTATCGAAATTATAAAAACAGAACGCTTACGTGATAAATACATTTTATGTTAGCCGATATTTTTAAAATGTAATGACTTGTATTATAATTTTTTGATTATAATTTTTTATAATTTTTAAAATGTAATGAATGTATTTCTAAAATGTAATGACCGACGAACAATAATTTAATTTTTTCTTCAATAAAAATTTTTAAAAAAAACCAACTAAAAATACTAACACAATCTATGAGACATTAAAATAAAAAATATTGAAGTCTGTCTTTATATACAATTATAATTGGTTAAACAAAAGTTTAAAATATAATGTTTTTACTAATTAACATTTTCAATGACCTGTATGACCGATACGATATGGTTCGTATAAAAATATCTGTAAGAAATATATTACTTGGTCGAGTTCAAATACCGTACTTGACCTCTTTTTGATTATATTAAATACTTCCTCCCTCTTCTCAAAATCATAATTACTTACTTAATTATATTTTAATATGAAGAATAACAACATATTAACGAATACTTTTTTTCGGAAACAATACCTTTGTTAGAAACAATTTGACCTTTTATTGTTTGACAACAAAAAGTAATACAAAAATATGTTATATATATATATCATTAAATCTATACAGTAATAAAATTGTAACAGAGCGAATCCTATACATAGAAAATATTTTATAGTGATTGATTTGGCGTATGTAATGATAGTAGAAGTCAGGAAACCTGTTTTCAGAATTTTTATCTGTCTGTTTGCCGGTCTGTGCGTTAATTCGTTGTTTAATCTCGCAAAATCTACTGCACGGTTTTTAATGAAATTTGGAATGGTAATAGTTTATATCCTCGGAGAAATATATAGGAGACTACAGATACAAAAAACACCTGACTTGGTGAATATTACGGCATCATTGCTTCCAACGCCATATATTAGCATTATTAGTAAACTTTATGCTATTAAATATATTACCATGTTACTGCCAAGGCCATCTATTAGCGTTTCTAGTAAACTTTACTCCCATAGAGTTATGAGAAAAAACAAAGAAATTCCTAATTTATATATATTATTCCTAATAGGAATTTGGTATAAAATTCCTCGCGAGCGAAGTTATGTTGGCACAGCTAGTGACAATAAAAGAAATTATTAGTAATCAATAAGATTAACGTAACGTAGTCAAATAAAATGATAGGAATCGAAAAACTGGGTTTTTCAAAACTGGCTGGCTATACCAATTTTAGTAGCCATAGATTAGAAGAAAAATAAATACTATTATGTCTCTTGTATGTTTATGACATTCTATGACTAATGGCGATTTCGTGTAAATAGAATTTAAAGTTTCATTTCAAAATAAGTTTTTAAAATTATATAAAATTAAGTTTTAACTGCTGTTTGCAGCATTAGGGCAAAATAATAAAGGAAATCCCTTTAATATTTCGTATTCACTTAATCAAATCTACATTAAAGTCTCATTTCCTTATAATATTGAATATATTTAGCGTGAATTCTTTAGAAATTCACAGTTAAATGAACTCTCAAGAACTTCAAGAGACTGCTGAACTGAACTGAACTTCCTGAAACTTCAAGAGATCTCTTCAAATTGCCCACCTGAAGATGTTGTCATACAACGTGGATATAATACTATATCACATAGTTTCATTTAATTGTGAAGAAATTAAGTCCTTATAATATGTTCAGTCTATCACATTCTTTAGTAAAATACACGACGTTTTATTCAATATGACTTGTGGTGTTTTTCCTTGTGGTATTTATCAGGAACTTGTTGACAGCTCGAAATCCGATTTTATCCATAGTCTTGATGCTTGATCGATGATAGCTCAGAGGTTAATGATACAATTAAGTTGAAATTTGGCATATATAATCGTAATGAGTCTCTCATTAGCGTTTATGTGTGTAAGCAACCCCCACCCCTAGCCACCCCCTCCATTCCGCGAAGTTTTTGAGCATTATCTTTTCAATTTATAATAATGTTACAACTATATAGCAGCATTGCTTTTCCAAACCCCTTTCGTCACCCGTCATCTCTTACAACGCTATGCGTATTTGCTATATTAGACCTAAATGCCTGCAATTTTGCAAATTTAAAAAAGGAGGTACTGTCTTCATTATACGTTAATAAAGTAAGAGGGAAACATTTTTTCGCACAATACCACTGAGTAAAATATCATTGGAAAAAGTCTTTCAAAAGGAGATAGAGGTTCCATTTAGCTTTTCCAATTTTTAACCCTCGTTTGCGTAAGTTAAAAATTAACGATGATTCCCATTTTTGACGTCTCTAATTGAAAAAAAATATCTACTAGAATTTGATTTAAAGTTTAAATTCAATTTACTTCGGTTCAACGTATAAACAAGTTCAAGATATACATATAGACTACTAAAAACCCTATTTTATACGCGTTTGAGCATGTACTTGGCAGGTTAAACTTTTTTTTGTTATGAATGGCGATCAAACGATATAGACTTAATGAAATGTTTGCATTTCATCGTCTGCCACTTGTACAACGGAATTTGTTGCATGACACGTGTTTCAGTAATGGAGGTGTGCCAAACAGTTGACTCACGCACTTCGTCAAGGTTTCTAAATTGGACTGGTCTAGAAGTACGAGTCCACTCGATACTCGTATTTCCGTTTAGTGCTATCTTAATAGTTACAACCAATTTACTGCATCCAAACTACAAAGGTATGTATATATTCAGATATTACAAATGAAAACATTTCAGAATTATTAACTTACGTCAAAATCTATCACAAAATGGTAATAACTAATATTATAGGGCTATGACAGAACCATTCCACAATTTTTTTGCTTTGGCTATATTAAAGTCACTAATGCACGCCAATACAGTGGGCTTTGTAGTTCAGTTACGTTCGGCTATAGCTTCGAATGCAGGAAACGAAATATTATTTTTTTACGTTAGGTTTTATTCATTCCATTATGCGGAAGAGACTGGATATCGAGAAATATGCAAAACTGTCCGCTATTTTCCAAGATTTGAACAGCAATAAATAAAATTGAGACTGAAGTTCGAATGAGGACCATTTTTCTGCATAATTTGTCTCAAAGAAAATTTTTGGGCGTCGACTGGATCAATGTACGAACAACGACTTATTCGGTCCACAGCTGTGCAGAGCCGCTGCAAACCAGAAACCGATCGTAGGACGATTGGCGAAAGGTTCTGCCTCCAGCCTCCCGCAGCGTAGGTGTCGTCTTGCCAATTTTGGATAAAGCGGGCCGCCGACTGACTCACGCCCGCGCTGCATCAGAGCTGGGCGTGACCTCCGTGCGGTCGAATGCCGGCCTCGTCCTTTGTTTTAGCACTGGCAGCCAATTAGTTAAGGAATTTTATAATGTGTGATGTGTGATTTGTGTAATACTTTTTTATTACAGCTATTGCAAACTATTGATAATAACAGTTGGTGAAATCTGCAAGATTGGAAATCGATTATTTCATTGAGAGTTTTAGAATTCCAATGACCAATGCTCACGAGTACACGAAGTCTCCGTGCATATTTAATAGCTTATCACAGCTGGCTTGAGTAATTTACAAAGGTTGACGTAATCTTGACGTTCCAAATTAGCATACTTTCAGACGGACAGCATGGAAAAAAAAGAATCAGACTGAAATATGAAAAAAACAGGTTATTGTCGCCATTTTCATGAGAGCAAGAAGAGGAGAAAGAGAAGGAATGTATGCGACAAAAACAGCATTTAACTTTTAAGGATTCCATTGTTTGCTTGACTTTCTTCGACTGACTGCTTGAATTCCTTTATGTTGCACTAAATTTATTAACAATCTAATAGGTATACAATGAAGGTAACCTTCATCACAAAACCTAGCAACTTACGAGTAATGATCCATTATGTTTTACATTTAATGCTACAAATTTTGCACTATAATCTTATTGACAAGAAAATGATAGGTACATTTAGGTAAAAAAGGCAGTATCTTATAACTAGAGTGGCTTTAAATATATTTATATATCGAGATTGAGAATATTGGAGTAAATTTAACAGGGAAATTAAATTCAAAATTTCCTCTCAATCTTATAGTGCTTTAAACGCAATTTATCATAATACAATAATTATCTGTATTGTCTGACGGGCTCCTAATACATAGCTCTATAATAGATAAACTGACAAAAGTTTGAAGTGGTAGGAATCTCAAGAAGGGTATCTCCTCACATACTGATATAAGCCAACACTCATGATGAAATCTGAACATGAGAACATAAATAGATTTCCTTTCCTAGCCACTTCAAACAATAAAAAATACTTAATAGCACAGCGAAAAAACAATCGTCAAATTGCTAGCCCTCAATAAATCAGTCCCAATTGTGGTACAACGACCTGTCTATTGTGATTGGTCGAATGGGTTATCTATCCAGTGGCGGAGCGGCGGCGATACCGGACGTACCTCCTCGCCGGCCAACCGCCTCGATAATGACGCCCCGTCAGCGCCTCACGCCTTTATATACTGTCGGGAGCGCACTAGCGAGCCGTGTTATTGACAGCTCAAACGACATGTCCCGTGTCACTTATTCACCATCACGCTCCACATCCGGAGTCCAGATAGGCCAATAGACACTCGTGAATGGCACGGATATATCGACACGTGTAATGCGCTTGATTATATATTTAATTTATTGTCACTAACCTCTGACGCGTGAATGTCTATTCGAATGGAAACAAGAGTTGTATTGGATCATGTACAATACCCACATCTATGGTTGTAGCAATCTAATAATATTTGCTCTCAAAATTTTATCACATCTTTGTAATTAAATAAATAAAATGGAATTTTCATATTTATTAAAACAATATAATGGCACGAAAGAATTGAGTCATTAAATAATTGCTTCTTAAACCACTGTCTTCTTAATCAAATTGGGTACAATTGCCCTTGATGACAAATAAAATATGAACAAGAAAAGTACACACGAAAACAGTAAGGAAGATGTCATTGAATAAACAACCAATAAAACTTAATCCTTATCCATTATAAAAGGTAACTTTTCTCCGTTTGCCAGTTTATCCGTACGTGCATACAGTTATTTTTTTCAGTTTGTGGATAATCGTGGGGTGTTAGTATAATTGATGAAACTTAAGGAAGCAGTAAATGATGGTTTCGTGAAACAAGTAAAGAGAAAAATTATCTGGATTACACAATTAAAAACTAGCATTATTTTTGCTATTACACGGACAATACAAGTGAACTCTGCCTTATCTTTAAAAAATAGTCAACATCCATGCGACCAGAGCCACAGAGAAATATATATAGTATTTTATGCTAGGTATCTCATTGAATACTTTTAATATCTTTGAACGATTAATAACATCGACGATTCATTAAACATATTGCAAGTGCACTGCAGATCCTTATAAAGGGCAATGCTCCTTAACGTCAATGAACCTAATGACGTCAAAAATAGTATAGTATTATAGCTGGAAAATCGGAACGTATATAGTCATAGTATATAGTATCACGTATATAGTCAGTACTCACCTACATTTCACCAACGATCAAACCAATAAGACCCTTGCATTATAGAAACGTAGACAATAATTGCTTATAATGGGCTCATTATAAACCAAGTTAGTGGAACGCACACATCATATCCTCACGATCATTAAGGTCATGGTGCACGGCATCAATTGAAACGTAACTAAGAATCAATTAAATAGAAACCATTTTAATTACATTTAACTGCTATGACCCAGTTTTGATAGACTAGCGACGAAGTTACACAATAATCTTTTATTTAGTTGCATTGTAGAATTTTCTCGCAAGAGTGCGTATTTCTGTACTAAATTACAAGTAATGATTTACATCTTTAACTAAGTATACCTAATTATTAAGTTAGAATCGTTCGGCAGACGAGAAATAGATTGAGCAAATTTCAGTTTAATAGCTTTTAATGAAAAAAAACAGACGTCGAAAACACAAAAAAAAAGAAAATAATAAATACCCTTTTTATATTGAAAACAAACAACAAACCTTACTAATAGATTAAAAACAGGTACAAATAAGCTAATATTTATCTACTTATCTACCTACCTACTCACATATATTACCTACCTACTCACATATATTATAATTGCTTTTTGTGCTAATTGAATCTACTCACTATCCTAGTTGCTTAATGCCTTTGTATGTAGTTGCTCAATATTAACCTACTAACTTCCTATTGCTTCATACCTTTGTATTTACCTGTACATACTTTTAACTACTTTGTTACTTTCTTGCTCATGTTTAAACTCGATGGGTTTATTACTCACCATTGCGGAGTTCGTGTCATCATCTTCCGCTTCCGTCTTCAGGCCATCATTTGTAATCAAAGGACTCGTTAAGACAATTCAAAAAAGCTCAAACTCGATTAATCTACTCATTGCAATTGTAGAATTTCACCATCTTTCGTACCGTCATCAGATCATAGTCACCATCTATAACTAAAGTACTTATAAAGACAGGACAAATGAGTTCAAAGACGGTCACAAATTTTCCAAAGGGGCCTTGTACTATCACCCATTGAGCAGTTCTTCAGAATATCTCCGTAGTTCATCACCAGGTCCGACCATATTTATATGGGACCCCTTGGGAAGTATAACCTACTATGTAAAAAAAAATTCAAAATCGATCTGCCCAATAAAAAGTTAAGTGTGATTATACACAAATAATAAAAACAAAATATATCTGGCGAATAGAAAACGTCTTCCATTTTTTGAAGACTGTTGAAAAAGGACGCAACGCGCGTTAGTACTGAGACTTTAAATTTTGCAGGAGAAAAGGGGAAACATTGACGAAAACGTGTAATAAAAACAAGAAAATTTTATCACACTTTTGTCTCGTAACTATTATCGATATTCCCAAAAGAAAAATCGGCCAATTTTGACACTAAAATTTCCTTGTGAATATTTAGAACAACCCCAAAATCTTCTATCGATATAATAATTTAATTGAGCTATTCTGCAATAGTACATTGTGTACCTGAAATAACTTGGCTCAGCTGAATATACATTGACCCAATTTAGGCACGTGGTCATAAAGTTACATTCTGCTCCCTGATAACACCGTACTCGTTCATGTAATGATTTATAGTGCCTGGATTAAACTACACGTGTTCAATAAATGTTTCAAATTGTACTATTAAACGCTTCAATCGTTCGTAACTGTCAAAAAATTTCTTTGACAATCGATTTTCGTAAAATTCATTTTGACAACACTAATCTATCAGAAAGACACATATATTCACATTTTTGACGTGGAATCATATGTTACATAGATGGACATTAGATGGAGGGATCACTTCCAGAGTATAATTCAATAAAAATACGCCTCACGTTGCGCTCTTATATCTCAAAATTATAGATGGAAAATTTATTGTATATGTATAGGGACACGGAATAGTATCGATACATTTCAGTACATTGTACTGAAACAGTGTACATTTCTTCAATAGTGATAATTTTATAGCTCTTAATCGATAGTTTACTCGTATGAGTACTATACAATAGTTTCGTATCGAATATATCTCGAAATTTGGTTATTATAATACTCCAAAACTTTTGAATTGTATACAGTACTACCAAAATATTGTCAAATTGGTAACGTTTCTTATACTGTTTATAATTTGAGAAAATATATCGTTAGTTTCTTTCGTTCCAAGCAAGACAACCAACTTAGCGTTATAGCTGATTTCTACGCGTAAACCCGAGTGAAACGATTAGAACGTTATTCACGTATTATTCTGTAAACGTTTCGCTAATAACTTCTTGTTTTGTTTTCTTAGTTGGTTTTTATCTTCATTTAGATAAAGACTTTGATTAATTAAATTCTTGTTTTATGTTTGAGCTATCTCAAAAATGTTATACGATTTACGTTAAATTTCTCAATTGTGTTGTAGTATAACATATAAGGTGTGTTTATAACATTTTTGATGGATAGAAATTGATAGAACATTATAATTGTAATAAATATTGAAAAAAATACGTAATTAAACTGTCAAGAAGGGTATCAATATTTAGCTAATAACTTGAACAAAATAACATTACAAAATTTAGTTAAATTTCAAACGATTTTGAGTACTGTGTTCTCTTCCAGAAGAAACAATTTAAATTATAAGAAACTAACACCACCATGTTATCTAAATGTTCTTTTAAAAAAAGTGAAAATTTTATCATGGGAAATTGGTGTCATCCGTTTCTAAGTTAGTAAATTTTTATTACATTTATTTCAAATATTTAAAAAAATTAAGAGACACTGTAACCAGCACAGTTCTACGTTGAAAGTTGCAGCACACGCGCCAATGGGCATTTTCTGTTTTTTTAATAAATATTTTAATTGACAATTAAATAAATATATACGTTTAAGATAAATATTATTTTCGCACAGACTCTTCTTTTGTCTATAAACATTTGCACATAAAAATAAATTTCTGACTGTTTATAATCTGAATGACACTCGCATATTTTTTATCCTACGACTGATTTAACAAAAAATATTTACAAAAGGAAACTAGGTTAAAGATTTATATATTAAAATCTTAAAACAACTGTTCTGTAAAGAAATCGAGAATAATGTTTGTTTTTTGTTGTTTGTGTCTGTTTTAAAGAAACCGCTTGCCAATATTTTGGTATATATTTCGCTCAGAAGCCATTAGAAGCTACATCGGACAAAATATCGAAAACTGGCCCACTTGCATATCAATTTATCTCGCGATAAGCAGGTTATCTTTAGCGTCGCGAGAAATACAATAAACACTCATTAAACCTCGACCCCATTGCTATTTCTATACACAGTGATAACAAAATTAATGCGCGCTCCTAACGCTCATATGCACCACACACGGTCAAGACTGTCAGTCAGACTTACTGACAGTTAAAAACGTATTTATGTTTCTTATTAACTGCCAGTCGAGTCGGAACAATAGTCCACTTTACCGACCGTGGCCTATTGGACAGTCCAATCGGTAAAGTATCCAGACAAAATATATTTTTAACTCATTAAATGTGACTGAGAGTCCTGACCGTGTGTCGTGCATACGGGCGTAAAGCACAGATTAGTCGCCTTTATAGACTTTTCGTTTGCCTTTGTGTCTGCAGGTACTTGCACCGTGACTTGCGGGACGCATTCATTGTTATTGCTCGATTCCGAGGTGAGAGAAACGTTTTGTTTTTCGTCCATCTAATAATGGAGATAGCGATCGTGGCGCTTCTTCCGATATTTGATAAGACTCGACGGTGCTATTGTTACGGACAAATGCATTACGCCGCAATTTGGCGGTTGAGTTCGTTTAAAGTGATATTGCACTGCTTACGACTGCTTAGGAGGCGGTAGCGTCTTGATTATATGGGGAAAGCAACACTTCTCGGATTCGTCTTTTTCTTTAGTAGCACTGATATTTTATTCCTTTTTTATGGTCGATATGCTATGCTGTAGTGTATATAGCAATGAGGTCCCTCTCTCTTTCTCTTTGCCTAACCCTTTCTCATTTCACTTGGGATCGGCTTTCCTAGTCATTTTTGTCTAGACACATCTATTTTGGGTCGTTGAGTCGTCTATTCGAATTTTTTTTAGGTCGTTGTTTACAACGGATACCCAAGTTAGGTGTGGTTCATTTCTTTGATTTTTATATTTAAAACTATTCGAGTCATATGATCTTCTGTCCTCCTAATAACGTGGCCATACTATCTCAGCCGAGTTTTTAAGGGTTGGTTTTCGATTAGGCGTATAATGAAACTGTCAAGGATGTAGTTGTTCCTCGCACTGTTCAGCATGGTGATATCTCTTGCTCGTCTCAGTATCCTCATCTGTTGTGTACATTCTTGTGGTCTACCTTATTCAGAGGCCAGAATTCATCATCATAAATGAGCGCAAGGCGGACAGCGGTGTTGTACGCCTTTCCTTTTACTCGTATTGGCTGCTTCTTGTTGCATAGCACACCTGAAATCTCACCTCGAAGCCTATATACAGCAATGCGAATTAAAAATAATAACTTAATCATCAATATTGATTATAGCCATTAGTCATTACTAATTAGTAACTATGTACGAACAAATCAGTGACAGCGGACTTTTAAATACGTGATGCCACTAACAAAAAAAATTAACTAACAAAACAACACAGGTAAGTATCTGTGCGAGATAAAAACGAATGCTCTACAGCCTTGGTTCAAATATTAAATTGTTGAAATGATATAGTTTACATGAACGAATACTACTTAACTAAAGTTTTGAATGACCCATCGGAATCAGTTATTCCTGTTTCTAAACATTCGATTCTGGGGTTCACTTAGTTACTATTAGATTTTTATAGAAAAATAATTGCGTGGTCACTACTTACAAGAAAAAATCTCTGGTATTACTATTTCTAAGTGTATATCTCAACGAATACTTTTCTTTTGAAAAAGATTAAACTTTATATTTATTTATTTCTTTAAAACCCCATACTAAACTTACAGGTACATTCAAAGCGTTAGATATGTGGAAGTACTATAAAAACAAATGTTTATAAAATGTTATACAAACAATAGCGGACGAGAAAGAAGCACAATTCAAATAAGCATCACTCTAATTAGTAATCAATCGTGATTCACCAAACGACCCCATAACCCAATTCCTGAAGCAGTCAATGGAGTAGAAACAATATTAAGACTTTACGCATCTCGTAATATTGCGTTGGAAAATGTGAGTGCATGAAATACAGATAAATGCGGCAGGATATTCGTGTGTGCTCTAAACAGGGGAAATAAACTATGACGTCATCCTCTCATGTCATGCCAGGAGCATAAAACGCTACTAAAATCAAGATCGAGGGATTATAAATATAATGGTGTGATAATTAAAAAACAAATGCGTGATAAAAGCAATTCCCGTCAGGGTTGAAGGGATCCAATCCAACCATTCTTGTTGATCATCCAACCATGCTTGTTTATCATCCAACCATACAGGTCCATCATTCAACCATGCTTGTCCATTATGAAATCTGAAAGGAATAAATAAGGATAATACCCATACATGTGATACAAAAACTTTTTTCTCCAGCAGAAAAATAGTTTCATACGATATAAATAATTTCAGTGGAGAATGTAAATAGTTTCATAGGGAGACCAGATGACTATGAGAGACCAGATGATAAGTTTCAATAACATACGGCTTAGAATTGAAAAAATCACGATACATTCGATGTTATTACGTTATATTAAACACGTTACATGTTTCCTGAGTCGTGGAGTTAAAAAAAATCTCGATACATTCGATGTCATTACGTTATATTAAACAAGTTACATGTTTCCTGAGGCTTAGAATTGAAAAAAAGGAGTGGGAGGGGAGGGGTAGGAGAGGGGAAGGGGAAGCGGAAGGGGGAGGGGAACTCGAAATACACCGGGCACTAAATACTCACACACACACACACACACACACACACACACACACACACACACATATATATATATATATATATATATATATATATATATATATATATATATTCATATGAAACATTAGGTCGACAACTAATAATGAAATACTAATTATAAAATTATTGAGTTTTTAATTTTAAAAAGTCTTAATAATTTTATGGTATTTTTAATATTACAATCAGTTTGAAATTTCAAAATAAAGTTTTAAGTTTTCACTTCTATAAACAGTCCTCATGACTGCTTCCGATTTTTTTTATTAATACTGTGTCACACCGGATCTTTCACGCGTTTCTGGATCCTGATCGTACTGAATCTTTGATACCAGCCACTTCATCTAAATTCTTTGTTGTTCATTGTGTCTGTCTCCATATTTCCTACAGCTTTTTCCCCATCCTACCGTACACACGATAGAAAACATTCTCCCACTTTTTACTAAATTCAATCACTGTTCCCATGTCGTGTAAACAAAATACACATTCGACTGTTTATAATACCCACGTTTGACACCACGATTCATGATTTTAAAGCGAGAAGCTGAAGACAAAAATCTTTACTTTTGACAACTATTAACGACATTACTCTTAAATATAATCTATGGATAGACCTTGTTCTATCTTTCTTGTGATCTTCAGGCATTATTAGGATTGATAATGTGCCTATTTTAACTGACTTGCTTAAATAAAAACGTACCTAAGACCGCCCTTTTGTATGCTTAAAACAATATTTTTTTCGACCCAACTTTGAAGACAGAAGTTGCAAGTCAGATTACTGTGTAACTCCAATCAGGCGGTTGCGTCTGACACCACCTGCCACAAGATGAAGGCTCACAGTCGTGCATTAAATCGTCGATTCAGGTAACGACTGAGCCCAAACCGGTTCTACTCACTAGATTACATTGTAAGACGTCTGCGTTCCTCTTGTCTACAAGGTCGTCAGCTGATGCTGTTGATGGTAAACGTCGGTTCCTATAGCATATAGCGAATTTTTTTTTCATTTTTTTTTAAATATTATTTCTGCGAATGCTTCTAGTATATAATCACCCGATTAACTAGAGACAGAGTTTTTGTATATTTCGTTTTGGGATGCATGCTTCAAAACTTCAAAACTACGTTTCCAACGTAGTTAAAAACTTTCGATAAAAAAATTATGCCCCTTAATAGGAAAACCTGTATAATATAGAAATTGATCAAGGACTTCACGTTGATGCTCGTCTCGTTGGCCTTTTTAAAATTTTTATTTTTTTCGTATTGGACAAAATAACAACTCTCAGCCGCCATATTATAAAATCGTGACGTTACCTACCCAATGACAACCGGAAGGTTAAGCCTATTCTAACGATAACTCATTTGTTAAAATCTGATTATCCGTTCCGGGTTTAAAGTAAAGTGTGCGGATAGACACATACGTACATACATACATTTATATCTATACACATAAAAACTGATAAACACAAACTTTTCCTTAGTTTGCCACAGTTGGGTAAAAAGATAACAGGCTGATGTCTTGTAGCAAATAAGTTTATTGGTCCTTAGAGCTCAAGTCATTTTTTATTTTTTACTAAAAATAATTGTAGCTGATAATTTAATATTGTCACTTGCCAAAAGAAAACGATGTAAATGTTATTGAAAACTAATCGGAATAGATTATAAATATATAACCAAATTAAAAAGTAATAACATTTTAATAGACATATTTTACCTAAGAAGAGTTTATTTTAAATCGGTTTTTAAGTAAATGTGCCCATTTATTACAAATTAATTGCGTACTCACGAAGCAATCACATAAAAAACGAAACTGCTTCGATAAATTACGTTGAAAATAATTATGTGTGAGAATTTATTTACGAAATTGAATTTTTAGGCAAGACAAGAAAGGCATTTGGATCCTTAAAAGCAACGATCTTATTAACCGCGGCTTCTATATATGTACGTGACGTGTATTTCATAAAATAACGTAATCAACGAACAAATTAGCAGTTCATTAAAACCTGCGGCAAAAACTCCACGGATCTGCGGCTCGAGTACCAAAACACCTACTTGAAGATCTATCTATTACTTTGAGTTAATCTCGCCAAGTTTAATACATTATTAATGACTATTTAATGTATATTATGGGCTGGATGGTTTAAAAACATCAGAATTATAACCATTTTCCAATAATATATCATCCACTAACTCAGTGTTATCTATCTCGACTTAATTCGAATTCGGATTTTTTGACTTTCCATCTGTTTTTCTGTTTCTTGCAGCATTCTTTTTTATAGAAATACCGTTTCGTACAGCATCTATTCTAACAGAAGGTCATTAAATGCTTTAAAAAATAAAGTCAAAAATCTAGAACACATACTTAATAGAAAAAGAAGTTGAATAGTATCAGATCACAAAAATTGTTTTTTCTTTATATTACTTAGATTATTTCCTCTTAAGGGATATGACTTCTTTGTTACCAAAAATAATTATAAAAAAATACTTAAATAAGACATAATGAAAGCTAAGTCACGTTACATTCTTGTCAGAATGTACTTTTTGCCCCAAGTTACATGTTGCTAGTATAATGTATTAGTGGTACGTTAAAGCGATATAAACATGGAACTATAATTTGCTAAATGGAATTACGGAATAATTTCCATTATTCCTCATACCATTATTACGATTACATTACCGCAATTAACGAAAACGATATGAAGGCCGCCAATGTATATTACCATCGTCCTTGCTCACCTATTATGTAACCATATTACATAGATGCTAAATAGACATCGAATCGATAATACTCGCAGGAGACGCCGCGCAAGATTTGCTTGACCGACGTGTGCTTGACCTTTGTTTACACCGCGCTCTTAAAACAGGTTTGCCACACACAATGGCTGAAATATAACAATGGGAACGTATGAATTGCTATATGTTGCCATAATACTAAAGATGATGTTGAATATACATTTAAATATTATATAGAACATAACTGTTTCGTTGAAAACGAAGAGTTTTTTTTAAACCTTTGGTGCGTAGCGTCTTGTGTGACCGTGTTAAACGGACACGTGTAAAATAGTTTAACAAACAATTCAGATGGTGGACGGTACAGCGGACACCACACCAACATAGCCCCAAGGCTTTTGCCAAATTTGAACATACACTAGATTCGCACCAGTGGATATAATCTCCTACACTTACACTATGTCGATAAATAATGTGTGCATATCCGCAAAGTATTCATATATGTATGTATATAAATCGATTCCAAAAACAAAAATACACACCTCTGAAATTAATTTACTTAATGGGAATTCCCCTATAATGATTTCTACAATTAATTAACTTTTTAATAAAGCAAGCCTTTTTTAATTCTGCCTATAATACTGTTTCTTTAAAAGTTAATTGATCGTAGTTTGAATTATGGTGATCATTGTAATAACTAA